>CM053789.1:733976223-735176223 GCA_028749045.1 Cupressus sempervirens
CTCATTTTCCTTTTCCTTCTCACTCTTCACAAATCTCACTCTCTTTTGTTTTCAATACACACAACTTTCATAGAAATCCATATTAACACATTTTAGACCTAATAAACCTTTCTTTGAATGAAGTAATTTCATATCTTTCTCACTTATGTGCCCAATTTTGTGGTGCCATAGCACTATAGTAGAATCTACAAAAAAATTTTGTTCTCCCTACTCAACTATAACAAGTGTTCTTCAACATTCATTTTTCTCTAAAATAATAAAACTAGAAAGAACAATATGATCTGTACAAAGATATAAGGTGCCTACTGTCACACCTTTTGCTAATACAAGGGAACCTTTTCAAACCTTCCAATTTTTATCATTAAAAGTAGCTATAGATTGCTCATCACCAAGTTTCCCTACTGAAATTAAATTCTTTCCTATCCTTGGAACATATCTTACCTCATGTAGTAGCCAATAATTCCCATTCTGCAACTTAATCTTAAATTTTCCATTTCCAACAATTTGATGGGGTTCATTATCCCCCAAATAAACAAGCTCAAAATTCCCTTGGACATAATCAATAAAATAACCTCTATGAGGTGTAGCATGAAATGAAGGACCAGAGTCTAAAACCCATGAATCATTAATACTTTCTAAAGAAAGAATCAAATAATCCTCTTTCGATTTGTTACTTACCACATTTTCTTCCTTCTTCCCTTCCAGTTTATCTCCTTCATTTTTCTTTCAAGTCTATCAATATTTATTCTTATACCCTAGCTTCCCACAGTAACATCAATCTCTTGGTCCTCTCAATCAAGACCTCTTTCCCTTTGACTTCCCTCTTGATTTCCCATGATTTCTAGAATGATTTCCTCTCTCAATCATTATTCCTCTTCTTTGTGCATTCAAAGCACTTCTTATGTGGATCCACATGAGGTTTTCCTATGGGTTTCCTCACTCAAAGAAAAACTAATCACATAATCAAATAGAAGTACTAATAGCCATTAAATAAGTAGTAATAGTTTTAAGCTCATTTAAATGATCTAAAAAAGATCCACCTTCTTCATCTTCATATTAAATAAATGCTTCATGAGAAATACTATGTTTGAAGTAGAGGGCTTTTCATACAATTTTTCTAGGGTTAGCATCAACTCTTCCATTGTCTTCACTTTTATAATGTTAAATGTCACTGATAGTGCTAGGCATAATCAAATGATTCCAAGTGCCTTTCTATCTAAAATCTCCCAGTCCCCATCTACCATAGTTTCCTATTTCTTGGCTTTTTCTTCCAATGGCTTCCATAAATCCTTCTGATAAAGTTAGTCCTCCATTTGCATCTTCCATAACTAAAAGTTCTGCCCATTAAACTTCTCAACCTGTAGCTTACACTCACCTAACATTGCTCCAACTCAACTGTGTGAATCCCACTAAATTGTGAGACCTTCCTACAAAGGATAGATAAAAAACAATGACAATTTTCTAGCTAAAAAAAATGATGACAGTCTAGCTCTGATACCAAAATTGTTAGAAATATGAGGTAGGCAAGGTTATTGAGAGGGGAGGGGTGAATTAGGAACCAATAAAACTTAATCTTATTTCACTAATTAACCCTTCATATAATATTTTGATATGATTGCATATATGAAAGAATGAAAGAAAATAAACATTCATAGAAATTTGACACAAGATATGGTGACACAGAAACCTTCCAAATAGAAATTAAAACTAAGGTGGGGATGATAGCCACAAGCTTTAATACTGTAGTATAAAGTTGGCCCATTAAGTCATACAATTGACCACTTCTAATGATTTGACCTGTTAGGAGCAATAAGGACTATGAGGTCCACCTTATCAAAGGATTTATAAAATATACAATGAAGTCTACACTTGATAAAGAGATTTATCAAAGACTATTAAGTCTACCCTATTAAAGGATTTTACTGATGCACTTGTTAGGATGAAATAGTGGTTGATCTCTGATCTATAACTTTGATTTTCTCGTTGAGATTCCTTGAATTGTAATATCATATTTTCATGATGGATAATAATTTGTTGTCTCTTATATTTCTTGTAGCCTTCTTTAATTTGCACTTCTATTCCTCATATGCTTACATACCATCATTGGATATGATACAATGCATCACATATATATTGATCCAAATCAAAACTTATTGGAGTTAGCTACAATACAAATTTTAATAAAATCCACAAAGTTGGCCAAACTATTGTAACTCAAGTTTTGAAGACAAACTTAGTGATGTTCTAATACTTGGAAACCACTATCAAAACTCAACATCATATAGCACTTAGTTGACAAAGAGGCTTAGTTCATACTGATCACTTCCAAGTAGCTTGAACTCAATTAGCATTGTGTGACTTGGTTAACATTGTGAAACACAACATATAATGAATCATTCGATTGACACTCTGTGGCTCAGTCAACATTAGATTCACATTGCTAACATGGCTAGCTCATTAGACACTAGAGAACACTGTGTAACTTGGTTAATACTATGGAACTTGGTTAACACTATGGAGCTTGATTAACACTAGAATTTCCATCACTTTCATTGAACAACTTGGTAAACACTTCTATACTTGGCATAAACTATACATAGGTTCTAAAGCTTGGTATAAAGTGAGAAACTCAGTAGCAACTATATTTTGACTAAGTGTGAGTAACTAATAGACAAATTGACCTTAATGTCAACAATCTCCCCCTTTGGAATTAGTGAGAAAAAAACTTATCATCCAAAAAAAAACTAAATGCTCAAAATTACAAGTCCAAACATTCTTTTATCTCCATTCTATGTCTACAACTCAGTAATATATATATATTTTAGATGTTTTAAAATTTCCTTTTTAAAAGATGTTTTCTTCTTATCTATTCATGTATTTCTATAATGCTATACTTCTCCCCATATATATATATGGAGTATCGCTCCTCCATACATATATTCCTTACATGTCTTTATATATACTTCTCCCCCTTTTTGACATAAATTCCTAAGGTGTATACCATACATTGATACCAAAAGTTGACAAGAATTCAGAGGGTACCTTCAAGATTAATGCTATCATCTTGTCCCAATTTTCTTGTAACACCTTACTTGTGTGTAATATAATCTAAACTTCTACTGGTAACTCCATCATGTTATTAGCTATGGAGAAATTATTATTGTGGATGAGTGTCTTAGCATTTGAAATGTGCATCTACAATGCATCCATGTTTGGAAGAATCATGCCTTGAATTTTTGCAAGTGTGGTTGTGATCCTAGCTTCTTCCTTTAGTAATTTTTCTTGCAAATTTGTCAAAAATCTAATCTTTGAATAATGAGCAAATCTTTAGCTTGGGTCAAGTGACAACTAGTGTGCACTTTCCTTCATGTCTACATATATCTTTGATAGTTTATTTTTAATTTCTTGTGTGAAGATAGATGTGTCGCACAACTTAACAAATAATGAAGTGACATTATTTACAGATGTTTCTAATGAAACAAGACTAGTAGACAATTCTACTTGGTTTATTGCAATTTTTTGTGCTCCTTGTTCCAATACCTTGTTCTCAAACTTTCTTTCTTCTCTTTGTAGAAACTTATCCTATCCATTCAACTCTTCATTGAATTTCTAGACAATTTTTGCTAACTAGTCCAAAATAGGCCGTGTATTATCAACCTCAATACTCAATGTATTTACAAATATGTCCTTTGTATCTTCAATAACTTGGGTTTTCTTTCTCTTCTCTTCTCTAAGCTTCTACTGCTTAGCACTCTTTTGCAATAATTCTCCTACCTAGGTATTCATTTGATTAGGAGTGAGAGTCAAGATATCCCATTTTTGAATAACTATATCCTCATATAGATCAATTTCTTCTTCTTTACCCTTACCCTTATCTAAAACTTTAGTACTTGATTGAGACTTGTTCTCAACTATCATTGTAATAGCTATGGACATATGCAGAATAGAAACAATAGTAGAAAAAAGGGGCTAACAAAAAATGTAGATATGTCACTAATAGTAGAAATACCTTGTTGCTGCATGATTAAACATGATTATGGAGGTTCTTTTTGATCAATAAATGAAGTGTTGGCCACTTTAGTTAATGGAATACCTAGTTGAACAAGTCCTGAGCTTGGTTGGGAACTTGATGTTGCAGTGGTTGTCACAACCAACTTGGTAGAAGCTTTCTCAAAGCCATATTTCACTAAGTCTTTTCTCAAATAATGAGGAAATGAAGCCATTATTGCTACTAAAATATTTTTTGCATCTGTTTCCTTAATGCTTTGAATCTTTGGAAGACTTCCTCCAATAGATTCCTATTCTTCCTCCTCATCATTCAAATTTACATCATCTATTTCATCATATTTTATTTCCTCACCCTCTTCCTCATCATCATCATCTTTGTCATTAACATGAACAAAAAAGTCACTAGGTTGATGTAGTTTGTAAATATTCTTCCATGTTGTTGCAGCAACCTTCACTACATATTCAATGTTACTGAGAAGTATCATGCAAGTGTTCATCTCGAGAGTGAATTTTTGTTCATTCTTCTTCAATGATTCTTTCATCTCTTTTTCACTTGGACTAGACATGAGTTGCCTCAAAGTCTATTCTAAGATGTCTTTTATAAACTTCTTTGCATCCTCCCATCTAGGCTTAATTTCTTGCATAAGCTCATTAGGAATTTTTTGAGAAAGCTCATTAGGAGAATACATCCATTTTTCCAATTTGGTCATAATGGTGTCTTTAATCTATGCTTTCTCATCTGCATTCCTTGTTTCATATTTGAGGTATTTGAAACACGCCATAACAATTCCATCTTCTAGTTCCTTCAAATTTTCTTGAAGTGTAGGTGCGGGCCTTTTGAAGACAATTTACTTGGCTTCCTCTTCTCCTAACTTCAATTTCTTCCTTGACTTCGGTGCCTTTCTCATGAATAACATAGTGGATGACTTTGTAGGTTTGGCTATGATAACCTTACTTTTCTTTCTTATACGCTCTTCTTCCTTAGATTTGGATTCCTCATCTTCATCCTCTACATTATCTTCTTCCACATCATCACCTTTTCCTTTTGACATTAGGAGAGGAGAACTCGCTTGTCTTATTTTTTCCATTCTCTTTCTTCCTTTGATAAATACTTGAGGAAGCTTAATTTAAAGTTCTATTCTTGCCTTGGCCTCTTCATAAATCTCAAAATATGGTGCCTTAGGATCCATAGGCTCATTTATTAAAGCCTTAATGATATCTCTGGTCTCATCTATGTTAACCTCATACTCTAGAGGCTTAACCCATGATATTCTAGGCCTGACTGCTTGAATATATACCTTGTCTCAATCTACCATAAAATATATATCATCCTTGTCTTCTAAAAGCTTCATATGTATCCTATATCTATTTTTCATTTCCTCTTTCAATGCTTCAAAGTAGTTGTCCATGATGTTATCAAAGTTTTCACCTATTTTTGCTATATACTCATTTATTTGATATAAAATAGGGACATATTTTCTCCATACGACTAATCCTTTAGAAGCAAAGAATTTTTGCACAAAAAAAATAAACAAGTCAAGAGTGAACCAAACTTAAATGGATTTTTCTTGGAACCTCTGATGCTTTCCATGTTCTTATTGAGCTAATTCTATAACAACTTGACAAGGTTGAATGACATGTTATTCTTCACAACTTTGAAAGCTAGACAAAGTGCTTCACATGACACACTATTGAGATGACTAGAGATATAGATCTCATGAGAAATGATATAAATGAAAAATTTTAGTTCCATGTTAGTTACATTTCTAATCTTCATCCCCCTATCATCCCATTCAGCAAGAGTTTTCTTTTCTAGTTGTACTTGACCTATGGTTTTGGTCACTTTGGCTTTGTCTAACATTGGAAGATCAGTGATTTCATGAATCATTTTCCTTGTGATTAGAATGGGTTGGTCTAACCATAACTTTCCATTGTGAACTTGGCTCAGGATAAGTCTTATCCACTTTGACTAAAATTTCCTTGGCATATGTGAATCATGTATCAAGCCCTTAGCTTCAAGAATTTGATGCTCAAGTTTTAGAACACCATTCACACATAACTCATTTAATGCCTCATTCATCTCATGAGTTCCTAGATATTGAATAGAGCATTTATAATATGAGTGGATATCATATATGAGCAACACCTTGGGTGGAATTTGTAATTGTGCACCATCTAGGTCTATCACTTCTATAATTGCTAGACTAAATTTGGAGTTTGGTGCCTTATGATGGACTCCTCAAACCAACACTTTAGACCCACTTTTGATTTTTTTATAGAAGACACCATGCTCAATAGGGTTTGGAAAACTCAAAATTTATTTAATAACAAACACTCAAATTATTTTTAAGCTCAAAAATTGTTATTCTTAACTAGCTTTGGAAATTTATAGTGAAACAATGCATTCACTTTCTTCCTTTTAAAAAGTTTCCTCTTTACAATCACCATTAATGCTTGGTATGTTTGTTCACTTGATGACAAGTTGTCTTCCACTTAGTTCAGCTTTTAATGCTCAACAAACATTCATAGCTTAGCAGAATCATTATTTCTCAGTAGCTTTAACAACTCAGTGTCTACATAGAATACTTCAATGTATACGAACCTTGCTCTATAAGGTCTTTAATTTCCATGACCACTAGGTGATTCTTGTGCATCTTAAATGCCAATATGGATCTTTTCTTATTGGCTAGAACTGATGAGAGGTATCTACTTTAGAGTCACAGTTCTAATTATTCCCATAGGAATTCAAGTTGAAATACTTGAGTCATCCAACTCTTGAGTGACATATACTTGATGATTTGTGTTTGCATTCTCAAAAGATTTTTCTATCCATTGCTACTTTACCTACTTTCTAATATTGTCAGCCTTGACTTTCTTTTCATCTTCAATTCTTCTTATATTCATACAATTCTTTGTAAGATGCCCGTTTTAGTGGTATCTCTTCTCCTCATATGATGTTTTACACAGTTTTCTCCAATGTGCCCAAATTCACCACAGTAGTGGCATCTACACCATGTATTATAGTCCCATCCAAATATTTCTTTCACAATCTATTCTACTAGATTCAATGTCTTGGTTTTGCATTCAAAAGATTCATGTCCTTTTTTTTTGCGATTGTGACATTTATCTTCAAACTTAGGTTTCTCTTTACATTCACTTTCTCTATGACCATGCTTATTGTAGCTGTAACATTTTCTATTAAATTTTTCTTTACCATAAATCCAATATTTTTTTGATGTGTGACCTATCTTACCACAATTATTCCAAGTAGGCCTCTAATTCTTTTGAGCACCTTTCTTGGATGATTCACCTTCTTCTATATAACCTAATCCTACTTTGGTTTTGTGTCTATATTGATTTTTCTCATTCAACTAATTTATGTTTTCTCAAGATTTCAATATCCTTTCATTAGTTTTATTTTTAGTGTTTAGATCATTCTTTAGTCTTTTATTTTTTGACCTAAGATTCATAAGTTCTTCATTTTCATTTGCGAGATGATCAATGAATTCAGTTTGCTAAAGGGATAGATGTTAAATTTCATTGTTTTTTCTTCTATCTCTTCTTTGGCTTTGTCTTTTTCTTCCATGACTTCACATAATCTCATTGATTGGATTTCTTGTTCTTTTTTTTAGTTTTCTAACTTCTTCTTGAAGATTAAAATTCTTTTCTAATAGGTCTCTGATTGCTTCATCAACTTCATCTAAATTTCTTTCTGGATAGATATCTTCAATTCTTACTTCAGTGTAGATATTGTCATTCATTTGTACTACACCATCTTTCCTTCTTTTCAATCATTGAGAGATTTTTTCCTTGGCTTTTCTAGTTTCCCAATGGCCAATTCAAGATCAAACTTTTCATTTTCAATAGCCTTGTCTAGCCTATAACTCCATTGTCTCTAATCTTTTCTCAAGCTTGTTAAACTTATTCTATGAGAACCACAAAGCTCTGATACCAATTGTTAGAAATATGAGGTAGGAAAGATTACTGAGAGGACAGGGGTGAAACATGAACCAATAAAACTTAATCTTATTCCACCAATTAACCCTTTATATAATATTCTGATCTAATTACATACACGAAAGAATGAAAGCAAATAAACATTCATAGAAATTTGACACAAGATATGGTGACCCAAAAACCTTCCAAATAGAAAGTAAAACTAGGATGGAGATGATACTCATAATCTTTAGTACCATAGTATAAAGTTGTCTTGTTAAGGATTACAATTGATCACTTCTAATGATCTTCCCTATTGGGAGTAATAAGGACTATGAGGTCCACCTTGTCAAAGGATTTATCAAACATACAATGAAGTATACAATTGGTAAAGAGATTTATCAAAGACTCTTAAGTCCGCCCTATCAAAGGATTTGATTGATGCACTTGTTAGGATGAACTAGTGGTTGATCTTTGATCTGGAACTCTAATTTTCTAGTTGAGATTCCTTGAGTTGTAATGATCACCTTGCTATGATAGATAATACTTTGTTGTCCCTTATACTACTTGTAGCCTTCTACAATTCACACTTTTTCTCCTCATATGCTTACATACCATCATTGGATATGATACAATGCATTACATATATACCAATCCAAATCATAACTTAATGGAGTTGGCTACACTACAAATTTCACCAAAATCCACAAAGTTGGCCCCAATACTCTAACTTAATTTCTAAAGAAAAACTTGGTGATGTTCTAATACTTGGCAACCACTATCAACACTTGACATCATCTAGCACTCAGTTGATAAAGAGGATCAGTTCATACTGATCACATCCAAGTATCTTGAACTTGGTCAGCACTATGTGACTTGGTGAACACTATGAAACTTGACATATATTGATTCACTCAATTAACACTCCATGGCTCAGTCAACACTAGATTCACATCACTAAAAATTCTTTCTCAATAGACACTAGAGAATAATATAGAACTTGTTTGATACTATGGAACTTGGTTAACACTATAGAGCTCCATTAATACTAGATTCTCCATCACTTGCATTGAACAACTTGATAAACACTACTATACTCGGCATGAATTATAGATAGGTTTTGAAGCTCGGTATCAATTGAGAAACTCAATAGAAATTGTATATTGATTAAGTTTAAGTCACTAATAGAAAAATTGACCTTAATGTCAACAATGAGAAGCTATGTGATGAAGGAACCTTGAAGGATGTGTATAAGATTGTTGAAAGGTAAGGGTTAACTTGAGCCCTAAAATTTCTAAGAAATTTTAGAGTGAAATGGATCAAAGTTGTTTTAAGAAGTATTCATGATATGAAGTAGTAGCTATAGGATGGACTAGTAGAAATCACAAAGATGGTGCATAGAGTCACTAGCTATCCAACCCTATATTGGAAGGAAATCATGCAATTCTTGAGCCAAGGAGAAGTTGAGGCTAATACAAGAGTTGAGTGGAATGGGCATGGTCTGTCCATTACAAGTATTTTTGATCCACGTATAGAATTTTTAGTGAGAGTCATTTCTCACAATTTCTATCAATCTAGTAGATTAAATAGCATGTTGAATGTAGTTGTGGACCAAGCATGGAAGATTGTGATGATTGTGGACATATTTACCAAACCTTTACCTAGGGACAAATTTTTGTATATTAGAGGAAAGCTAGGGGCCATTCCTCTATATGATTCTCACTAGAGTACAAATTAGTGATGCATCAACCAAGCTTCATTGAAGAACTATCAAATTGATGCAAAGAAGTCAAAGCTCATTGCATATGAATTAGTACATCACGAACATTGTAAAAACACTATATCAAGTCTTTGGCATGTGATGTCAAAGAGGGAGAGATTGATTAGATGAAGTGAGATGCATATTAGAAAGAGGGAGAACTTGACCTGATGAAGGCTGAAGATAAGATGGTAGGGGAGAATCTCAAAGAGAGTTCTCATAGATGGATAAAGAATAATAATGAAACTAAGAATATTATAAAAACTTATAAATCATTTTATTCCTCTAAGTTTTTCTTTTCATAATGACATGTGTTTTCATCAATTCCAAAGAGGTAGATTATTGATAGAAATTATTCAATTGTATATGGTCATTGATATTACAAAAATGTTATACTCTAACTAAGCACTGCCAATTGAAACCAAGCTTAGAAGACTCCTGTATTAGCCAAGAAGAAGATGAGTTTAGTGATCTAGTTGAAGCCAAGCTAGATTGGTCAACAAAGGATTTTAGTTTTGACCAAGTTACAAGTTTAGTGTAAACTGAGTCAAGTTGGTTACTAAGGATCTCATAGGTAATCAAGTGATTTAGTTTTTAGTTCAAGCTAACCTGCATCAAAATACTTTTTTTATTTTTATTTTTTATACAAGATGACTTAGTGGATGTTAATTTGTTTAATTGTAAGGATATTCAAGCCAACTTGACATTGTATTTCATTTATATGAAAGGTCAAGGTGTGGATTAAATAGTGTGGAAGAATTGAAAAAGACAAGATGTGAATAGAGAAGGATATCTAATTAAGGGAAGAATATCCAAGGATTTGCAAAGAATATTTTGATCAAGAAGGATCTGAAGGATAAACTAGAATAGTGATCTAAATCTACAATCCAATTTCTTCATAAATCAGGTCAATCATTGTTACTCTCCAACAATTGTGGTAGAAAAGAAATCTCTTAATAGAGTTGACTTAACAATCATTTTGTCAATCCTCTAACCAAGTGGCATTTCTAGATTGAAGTTTCTTAAGACCTATAAAAAGGCCACTCCTAATAGGGTCACAACTAATAGTGTGTTTTTAACCCTTAATAGGGTTGGCTTCTAATAAGGTTCACTTCTAAAGAGTGAAAAATTGTAACTAGTTGTATTGGTAGTTTATCCAAATTGGATTTCCATGTTAAATATTGGTGTCTCATGTGTTCATGTTATTTTCTTATTGCTTTATCTTTCTAAAACTAAGTTACTAAAGGTTAATGGACATTAATATTTCAAGATTTCTTTGTTAACTGAGTTATATTGGATTTCTTGTTCTAATTGAGTCGTGTGTTTCAAGAAAGTTATTGTTGACATATAAGGGATTTGGAATTGTTTTAGAGGTGACTGATTCAACTCTCCCATCTCATTTACTCCTCTTATATTTCCAACAAAAAGATCATAAGTATGATCTTGTTGAAATGCAAATATTACAACTATAAGAAATAAGAAATGCAAAGAATTCAATATGTAAGTTTGGTTCCCTAATTGCTTGTACATTCATTTATATTTAGAAGTATTTTCCTGGCATAGGTAATGTTCTATGGGAATAAGAAAAACCAATAACAAGGAAAATCATTGAGTTTATTACTCAATTAGGAGACAATTTTGATAATGCAACAAATACATATTTTTATCAATTCAAGTTGAGAATGAAAAGGAAAGTGAGAACTCTAGAGGAGTTGGTCACAAAATACTACAGTGACATTTTTTTCTTGTTGATATGGACTGCACATTTTTGCAAGTAGTAAAGCCAAGGAAGGCATGGCTACAAAGTATTGGATATGAAATAGAGAGTGATGATGTTAGTGAAAATATTGACACATTATTAAAAGAAGAGATAGATACCAAGGAAAAACCATTTGGGAAATATGAAGAAGGAAAGGCAAGGATAAAAATGAACATAAAGATGGATTCTAGAGAAAATAAAAGGAAGAAGATGATTGAGGACCTAGAAGCTAAATTAGGCACCCTAGGCAAGAAAAAAGAATCATTACAATTGACTCAAGGTCTTGGTGAAGACAAAGAACAAGATAATGGTGATGAGGAAGATGAAGTAGAATAGGGAGAAGATGACAAGGGTAAAGCTCTAGTTTCTATCATGCCACCAAGCAAGAAGGCTCAAAGATCAAGGAAGAAGAAGGAAGTAGCATCTCCACTACCAACAAAGCTAAGAACCAAGGTAGCTACTATTACCAAGTAGTCTATGAAGCTGAAAGTAGGTGAGACTACTAAGTCAAGTGAACCTTAAACCATCATAAGGAGATTGGTCAAAGGACCACCTATCAGGTAGATCAAGACTATTGAAGAGATATATGACAACCTAAGAAGATTTGTAGGTTTATCTAGTTTCAAATATGTGAGCTATGATACACTAGTTAATGATGATAGAAATAAAGTTGAAGAAGTTGTTAGAAATGATCATATATAAAAAAATAGCTCCTAGTACAATAGAGAAGAAGATACACAAATATCTATATGATAGATTAGAGAGAAGATGGTAGTAGGATGAAGTAATAGAAAATCATATAAGAACTAACACTCTAGTTAGAGTTATACCTAGTCTATCTCAAAAACAAAAGGACACATTTTTGAGACAAAATAGGAGCATATTTGTTCCTAAATACAAAATGTTCTTGATACTACAAAATAAAGAGGATGTTGTATGACAATAGAGAAAATTGTTGTGGAAAAGCATTTTTGGGCTTACAACTAAGAAGAATTATGAATATTGATGATGAACACAATAGTGGAGAAATATTAGGTGTGTTGAGTCTACAAGGCAACATGTCTCCTAGACACACCAACACCCCTGACACTCTAGAAGTTGAACAATCAAGGCTTACCAATGAAGAAGAAGATGAAAATGATAAGACTATTTCAACACCTCAAATTTAGGGAAATAAAGAATTAATTAAGGATGAACCTATTGGGCAATCATTTTACACAAGGTCAATGGTAGGAATCCATTGTGCAATTCCTCTCTTGAAAAGATAATCCTTTTGGGATCAACACCAAGCTTTAGTATTTGTCTTGCAACATACCAAAATTTGTTCAGTTGAAGATAAATGTGATTTTTCACAAAGAGGCCCTTACTAGTTCTATTTTGACCTTGGAATGAAGAAAATCTATTTTCTATTTCAAAATTACACACAAAAGATCAATATTTTTGTATTTTCTAATTTTTTTTATGAATGCAATCTAATAGTGCAACTAAAATGAGTTTCTGTTCTAACAAGGGGTTAGCAAAGAAAATAACAAAATTGAAAGCAAATAACTTGAAATTGAAATCCTTAATGGACATAAGCTATAGAAAATAACACGTTATGAGTTAAACTTTCAAAGAAATTAGTAGGAAACCAATGAAAATAGGAGCAACACTTCCTAGAATCCACTGATGCAATTGTCGATGAGAAACTATAACAATCATATGATACTTCACTATTCATCAAATTGCAAGGCCATGGAAAGTGCACCCATGTGAGACAAAAGGCTATGTACACACAATTTGATGATCTCTACTAAAGCTCATTACATCAGTGACATTTGTAAATCTGTAGCAAACACCAGTACTAAAAGATCACACAACTAGAAACAACACAATAAAACTTTGGCTCAATCACAATCTCATGAACAAAATTCACAAAAATATGACACATTCAGGCAAGAATAACTACACTCCAAATGCAAGCACCAAAAGCATAATTTTATTGCATAATAATGGTGACCCGTGTTACATTTTAAAATGGGGTATGTATAAGAAATCATCTCCTCAAATTGTGTTGAGAGTGAGAGATATCTTCATGCAATAAAATGCTTTTAAACAATAATATAAACTAAATACATCCAAACTAACCATTAATCTAGTGCTTAGAGGGATTCCATCCATATTTTATTCATTAATTGGATGTGTGAGCCCTTTACATGTCAAAAATAGAGAAAGCATGGGAGAAAAAGTAGGAGGAAACCTTTAGTCAAAGTAGGAGTGTCTAGAGGTGCCAAAAATAGAAGCTAGTCCTTCACTAGGCATGTGTCACAGTTAAATTGCCGTCAGAATGCATTTTTGTTGCATGGAGAGCACTATTTTTGGAATAAGCAATTAACTATCAGCACACCTCTGAATTGTGGATCTGTGGACTTGTGGACCTATGGAGCTACACACCTATGAAGCTATGGACCTCAATAGGGTCAAAATCTTAAAATTTAGCTAAGTGTCAAAATTGAAATTTTGGCATTTGGGTTTTGTTCTTCTTCATCCCAAAGGTATGTTTGGATGTTTTCCCTTGAATTTCTTTATCATCTCAGTTATCTTAGCTACATCTAGAAGATCTAAAGCATCATACTTGTCCTTTACCTTCTGTCTATAGCTGTCCACCTCAATTCAAGTCTCTACCAAATCTTTGAGATTGGTTTCTAACTCTATCAACACTTCTTCTATCCTGAACGCTTGTCAGATATCCTCATCATCAACAACCTCCACAAAAATCTTCTTGAAATTCTCCACTACTGTCTCTACATGTAAAAACCTCTATCATTCCTCATTTTCAAAAATATCTAAGCATGCATCACCGTAGTGTCTTTTTGCATCCAAAATTTTCTCTTAGGCTTGGTCCTTGAGCCGATTGATCTCCTCATGTAATATTTCCATTAATTTATTGCTATCTACTATTTTCTTTATCCAGTCATCAATATGTCTAATTCTTCACTGGTATATACATCAATCAAAACCAAATATCGTTGGCCCATTATGGCTTGTAGAGTTTACAAATCCTTACTCCAGGCACATACATCATCCATGATACTAAAGTGCTACTTCAAAATTGCTACAATCTTATTCATGTTCTCTTGTGTAGCATATAGTAACTTCAAATTCCTTGTGATGATTGTAACACCTTTCTCCTCAAAAATTTCTCCCCATTCTTGAAAACCTCTCAAAAATGGATCAAGTTACACATCTTCCCTTCTCTAAGTATAGTGTTCAAAGTATGTTTCAGGTGTTCAGGATCAAGAGGACCAATGACTTTAGCTAGATATCCCTTTAGGATCTCAACTTACCTTTGAAGTGCATGAAGTTCAATCTCCTCTTGTTCCATGTACTTGAAGACCTCTTTGACTCCCATAGTCATCATTTGTCAAGCTGAATCCTATGTAGGCCTTCCCAACATAACATTCTTCAATTCATAATCTTCAAGACTAAGACCTTATGCATCTATGCCTTTAGGAGGGAGAACCACTTGTGAAAATAAATCCTGGTTTCATATGGTGGTGACAAATGCCAATGGTGCCACCTCATGTAATGGAGACTCAAGTTTGTTCAAGATCTCTGCAATGTCACAAATGTCTTCCTCTAAATCATGGAATTGAGGCTTAGTACTCCTCATTATCTTCTTTTCGATCCACCTTGGGATACATCCTATTAAGGACCTGGCCCTTGATGATGAAGGGGTATGTTCTGCAACTTCCTTCTGTTTATTGCTCTTGCTTAGAGTTGTATCCTATTGGGAAGGCTCTCCTTATGTAGCCTCAATTTTAGTAGACCCTTTAGCCTAAACCTTAGTGTCATGGGAAAGTGGCTAAGAATATTCCACCATTTTTCCTTCTAACATTTCACCAATCTCCATTTGTTCCGATCTCTTCTCTGATAATGATTCCTTCTGAACATGTTCTTCCACTATACTTTGAGGTGGAGGGGTCACTGAACCCTATTCTACTATTATAACTTTTGGTGGAGATGGAGGAGTAAGATTAGGACCCTATGTATCTGGTGGCATCTACATCTAGTCATCCTATTAAGGTTCACTTATAGGGGTATCCTTGATCTTATCCCTGATTACCTGTGTACCTACGAGCATGAAATCAAAATTTGACATTGACAAAAAATCATCACTCTCTTCACCCTACTCATCAAACCACTACTATAATTAATCTTCCAAATAAGAGAGCTCTAAAGGTTTTACTTGACTAAATAGTGGGGTACCCATGGCTCTCTTTCTCCTTTGTAATTCTATGGCTCTAGCTAGGTGAGTTCTTCCTTGTAGGGGCACTTGTTCTTCCTCTTCCTCTTCTGATTCTATTTCTTCTTCTTCTTCATCTCCTTTAGGACTGCTTTCAAGAATAGGATGATTAGGCACTAATCTTCTATTGATCCTTTGCCTTTTCTTCATTTGAATCTTAATTCTCTTCTTTTTTTTCTTGGAGGTAGAAGGAGAAGCTGGCTCATCTTGCATAGGAGGAATGAGGACTTGTGGAATCTCTCCCTCTTCTAGTTAGTGAGACACAATGTGAGGCAACTGTGGTTCACCCTAGACTTGGGTAGCTCTAGTATCTCAAGACCCTTGTGGACTCTATTCCTGCTGCTAGGGAGGCATCTATTCTATTTGAATCCTCTGAGGAGAGGTCCTCTTTCTTTTTTTCTTTCCCTTCCTTTCAGGAGGGTGATAATATCCAACTAGGTGATCAAGCTGGTACACTATTTTTGGCTTGATAAGAGACTAGATTGCAAAGGTAGGAATTGTTACTTTCCTTCCTCTACCTCTTTCTAGGCAAGCATATGCATGAAAGATCACTGTGTCAGGAATTGGATCAAGTGGAAAAGGTTTCTTGATCCAATCCTTTTTCATTCTAATGACATGCCTCACTTGATGATTAATATCATCGGCCTCCTCCTTGTCAACTTCAACATTCAGAATAGGTCTTTTACCAATTTTGTCCACGTTGAACAGGGGGTCCAATAACTCCTTCGAATCTTGTAGCTTTATCTCATCAGGGTTGTTCAACTAGATAGCCTTTTCTGCTAGATACAAAGTCATCCTACAATAGTGCCTAATGCAGATATCATACTCATTTGTGGCATTCATCTAGTGATCTTCAATAGCATCCTCATGATGGAAGTCTTTTCCTACTAGGCTCTCCACTTTTTCAACATTATCAAAATATGACTGGGGAGAGTTGTATTCTTCAAGAGGGTAGTTCTCCCACTCCCATTCAAAGGAAGGAATATCCTACTTCCTCTTCACCTAATAAGGTCTAATGACTAATGGCCATGCCCAACAAGATCTTTGTTGCCTCTTTATCTTCTCATAAGCTCACTCAATTTACCAAGAAATATCCAACAGTACCAACTTGTCACTAGGATATCTCAAGAGCTTCTTAGGATTGATGGATGCACCAGCTAACCATAGATATCTAAACATTTTGAACTTGATAAAGTAGGCCCTGAGAGCTATGACTTGTTCTTTGGCTTTGTTGGATAATCTCTTTCCATAATCACCCTTGATGAATCAAATGATCAGAAAGATGAACACATCATTCACAATTTTGTATTCTTTGTTCTACCCTAAGAGCTTCTTCTTCACCAACTAAGGATAAACTATAAATGGAAAGGAATTGGGATCCTACATACTGCCTTTCTTGTACAAACTAGGCTAGTTGGTTGCCCTCAATGCAAGCAAGTAGACCATGTAAGAAGTCATGCAAATCATCTTCTTGTCCTTCATTGTCCTCAGTTGCTCTCATAAGTTTTCACTTAGTGTGGTGGCCCAATCTAGTGGTATCTTTGCCTGTCTGATGGTCTCAATAAAATTGACCATGAAGGTACTGAGATGATCCACTATGGGTAAGCCCATGACTCTGCTTAGGAGAATGATAGCGTATCCAATATCTTCCTTCATGTATCCCCAAGTCATATCCACTTTTCTAGTTATCTTTCCTTGAGGAGGCTTCTCAATGAGGTATGAGGATTATATTATATTAATAGCCTCTTGTTGATGCTCCCTGTACCATCTCTCAGCCACTTCATAGGAAATTTAGATGAACTGGTCTGCTCTTGATAGGTGGAAAACCCTCTCAATGTTGTTAGGTTGCAGATCCAATACCACTTCCCTTGTGATTCTCTTGACCACTATCTCATTAGGCACAAAGTGTTGTGATAGGGCCATGATTAGTTCATTTGATTGGATCGACATAGGGTGTGATGCTACATTTACCAATCTAGAATGGATTAATGTGGACATCATAGCTCACGTTTCTATTGACTTGTTGAAAAT
Source organism: Cupressus sempervirens (assembly GCA_028749045.1). Taxonomy (NCBI): domain Eukaryota; kingdom Viridiplantae; phylum Streptophyta; class Pinopsida; order Cupressales; family Cupressaceae; genus Cupressus; species Cupressus sempervirens. Next base: position 733,994,002 of record CM053789.1, read on the forward strand.
TCTCAAGAATTTGTCTAAATCTATGTGTCTGAGGTTAGTATCTCTGATCTCTTCATAATCATCATGGAATCTAGACTTTGAAGGTATGCCTTGGAACTTGAAGACTGCAAGTTTGGGTGATGCTCCAAACATGGACAACATTTGGCTACAGTTACTTACACATTGTGAGTAAAGCGTTATTAGTCCAAAGATAACATAAAAGCTCATAAATACACATGAGTAAAAAAAAACGTCCCCTTTGGGTGATTTATTTATTATTATTTTTAGTTTATCCCTTTTCAAAAAAATTATTTATTTATTTATTTATTATTATTTATTTTTTGAAATTTTATATTTTAAAATATATTTTATTTATTTATAAATAAAAGAAAATTTTAAATGGGGCGAGAGCATGGAGGCATGTGCATATATGGCTAGGGTTTGTAAGGCCGCGATGCATGATGGCCGAGGGTGCGTGGTGCTTGTGAGTGCACAGCTGGTGGTTTATAGCACGACATTGCATGGCCAATGCTTGTGGCATGCAATACATGTTTGTGGAGTGCACAACCAATAACACACGCCACATGTTTTTGGAGTGAATGGCCAATGGTGGAGTGTATGGCCAATAGCGCACGATGCATGTCTGTGGAGTGCATGGCCAATGGTGGAGCACATGGCCAATAGCATGTAGTGCATGTTTGTGGTATGCGGTGAATGTTAAGTAGCATGAGGCTAATATGATAAGGTGCTCTTAGCACTTGGGAGAAGTGGCATTTGTGACATGAGAACCCGTGCGGTGATGTAGAGCATGACACCCACACGTTGCGTGCAGTGTCAAAGAAAAAAGCATGCCATTCATACCTTGCAGTTGTGCTCAGAGAGCAAAATGAATAATAGATGAAAAGTGTTGATTGTGGGGGTTTAATAACCCCTCCTTGCAGTGGGTCAGGTGTGCAACATGTGTGCCAATGCGTGATGTACACTCTGCCCATGCATGCGTGTGATTGCAAATTTTTTATTTATTTTGTTTTTTTATATTTTAAAAATAATTTTTCAATTTTTTAGATTTTTTACGTTCTTTTCTAATTTTCAATTTTTTTGTGTTTTTTCTAATTTTCCATTTTTTTGTGTTTTTTCTAGTTTTCCATTTTTAAAATTTTTTTCTAATTTTTTGACGACTCATACTTTAACTCTAATAAAATTTTCTTCTCTCTACTCTCGAACTATGAGTTCAAGAGTAAAAAAATGTAGGGGTTCCCCATTCCTAGTGAGGAATGGGGCATGTGTTGTGGACACCACAAAAAATAGCCCCAAAATAAGGAAGAAATGACCAAGGCATTTCTTCATCAGCAAACATTTCTCTAATGTGTGTCAAACACCAACCAAACTTTGAACATCTCAAGTGTCTTTCAAATGATTTTACAATCAAAATCTTAGAATTTTAAACCTCCAAACTTAGCATGTGCATTGTGTATTCATTCCTTTTGACACCTCAGGATGCTATCTATGAAATTTTTTTGATAACTTAAAACAATCCTTGACTCCTCCTAGCTCATTCATTTAGAATCTCGACAAAGGCTATTCATTAATCACTTGGTTGACTAGATGAGAGAGTTAGTTTGAGGGCTCTTGGCAGGATGCCACTTTCTTTAAATTTACTGGCTATTTGAATAATTGCTCCATGTTGTTAAAAAATGTTACTTTTGTGGAAACAATACTTTGAATACAAGATACTTTATTTTGAAGATGTATCTTTTTCCATTTCATATTTTTTAGAATCCTTCAGACTTAACACCATATTTTTCTCTTTTATTTCTTTTCTTTTTTTCTTTAGCTTTTGTATCTTGACTAAGCTTAGACTATGTAGTCAAGACATCAGTGTCATTTCTTGGATTCGATCTCTTATCAACATCACTTGCATTCCGCTTTTAGAACTCTTTTAGAAACTCTCATGCCAATTAATGATCTTAGTAACCTTTTGAGGAGACCCCTCCTATTTGAACCAGTTGAAGTTTGGATCATCTCTCATCATCTTTGACTTCAATTCAACAACACCCAAAATGGTCAAGTTTAAAATTTGCTAAGTGTTGAGAACTTGTTGGTCTAGAGTTCTAATTCCCTGACTAAAAATCCCTTATTTCCACAAGAAAGCTCTATCACTCGATTGGTATAAGACACAAAATCATCCAAAGGTTTTGACAAAGAAATACCTCTTTCTAAAATTGGGACAAAAGATTGGTTGGTGAAATCTTAAGAGAAAAATCTCAAGTACACCTTACCCCATCAGACTGGCACAATTTTGAAAGGAAAGACACAACTAAAAGCAAACACACAACCTAAAAACAAACACACTTGCAAGAATGAAAATCTAAGGTAAATGTAGAAAGAAAATCTAACTAATTTTATTTTTAATTTTTAATTTTTAATTTTATTTGTATTCTTATTTTTTTATTTTTGTCATTTAGGCTTCAAAATAATGCTTTAGAAACTACACATTTATGGGCAAAGGTAGAAATTCCCCCTATAAGGAACTGAGCCTAAAAGTGTTTTCTCCCAAAATTTCCACAATTTGATAAGGGCTTGTCCACAAGCATTGAAACTTGGTATGGCTGCCCATCTTTTCTTTCACCTTATCCCAGAGTAGAACAAGGTTAGAAATCTTAAATGATTTGATCATTGCTCTCTTTTCGAACCATCTTTTCACAATAGCTTGATGTTTAGCCATGTGCTCCAATGCAACTATTCATTTTTCATCCATCTCTAAAAGATTCATCAATTTGATTTTTACTTTGTCAGCATCTTCAGCATACCTACTCATGAATTTCAAAACCAAAATTTTGAAATTAAGTGGGAACACTGGTTCTTGTCCATAGACAAGCAAATATGGAGAAGTCCACAAAGAATTTTTGACTCTCACTCAATCTGTCCATAAGGCATATTTGAGTTACGTATGCCAATCCCTAGGATTCTCCTTCAACAATCGTCTTATCAGTGTGATCAAGTTCTTGTTTGTAGATTCTGCTACCCCATTTCCTTGTAGGTAGTAATTTGAAGAAAACTTGATAATGACTTGAATTTCAAATGCCCATTGGGTTAGGAATGTAGATGCAAAAGTAGACCCATTATCATACACAAGGGCGAATGGCATTCCAAACTTGGTAACAATATCTTCTTCCAAAAAATCTATCACCACCTTAGCAGTGCAGTTTCTAAATGATTCTGCTTTAGTCCATTTTGTGTAGTAATCCGTAGCTATGAGAATAAATGCATGTCTAGTTGATGATGGTGGGTTGACCAGACTAATGAAATCCAACCCCCACTTTGTGAAGGGGTGTATCTTGTATACAGGTTGTAAGGGCATTACCGAATTCCTTTCTCAGTTGGCACTAGTTTGACAAATATGACAACAATGTACATGCTTGAAAGTGTCTTTGAATATCGAGGGCCAAAAATAACTTGATATTAGAATCATGTGGGCCATTTCTTCCACCAAACCATGTCCTATACCATACTTATCATGAAAGTGTTCCAAGACTTCTTTTGCTTCTTCACAAACTAAACACTTCAGATAAATTCCTTCATAGTTTCTCTTGTACAACTTGTTGTCATGCAACATATAAGATTCACACTTCATTTTAAGTCCCCTACATTGTGAATTGTTCATCCACTTTGGGCATTGGTCTTGTAGGAGATAATAAAAAATGTCTTGATACCAAACATCTATCACCACTCCCTGATTAATGTCAACTTGTGATACAATCATCTTCTTCTAATCATCCTTATCCATTTCATCATCAAACTTGAATTCTTTTTCATTTCCATCCTAGTTATCAACTATCATTTTTGACAATCCTTCACCTTTGACTAATCTCATAGATTGAATTTTGAGATCAAATTCTTGAAGTATGGCCATCCACTTTCCTCTCCTTTCACCAAGTTCATTTATCATTAAAAGTGTCTTTACTGCTGGATTAGGTACAATTGCATACACCTTACTTCTTAGTATGTAGTGACCAAATTTCTTTACCACCTTAATCAATGCAAATGATTGTTTATCAAGGTTTGAATAATTCAACTTTGCATTCTTAAAAGGACAACTCATAAAAGTAATTGGTCTTTCATCTTCCTTTTCCCTTTTCTATGTTAGGATGCCTACACAAGAATGTTCAGAAGTAAAGGAATAAATCTTAAAAGGCAACTTGTAATCTGGACTCACCAAAACTGGGGCCATGGAAATGGCAAAATTTATGTCTTCAAATGATTTCTTTATCTTTGGTGACCACTCTATATTAGCCCCCTTTTTGAGAAAATCATTAAGGGAATGGACTCTCTCTGCAAATCCACTTATGAATTTTTGCACAAAATTTATCTTCCTAAAGAAAGATTTTAGTTCCTTCTGACTATGTGGAGGTGCTAATTTCAAACTAAATTCAACTCTATTTGGATCAATGGATATTTTGGCTTCAGAAATAACATGTCCTAGGAGCTTTCCTTTAGTAATGCCAAATAAGCATTTCTTCGGATTGAGGGATATGCTATATTTATGACATCTATTGAATACCTATCTTAGATCAGCAATGTGGGTACTTTGATCTTTTGAAAAGATACTCAAGTGATCCATGTAGATGACTATACATCTATTAATCAATCCTTTGAAAGCTTCATCCATTGCTTATTGAAATATAGCTCCTGCATTAATCAATCCAAAGGGCATTCTTTTGTAGGCAAAAGTCCCCCACTTAGTTGTGAAAGCAGTCTTTAGACAATCTTCTTCATCGACCATCACTTGATTATATCCTAAGTAACTATCTAAGAATGACATCATTTTTGAACTATTTACAATTTAAAAGACCTCATCAAGTGAGGGTAGAGGATAATTGTCTTTCTGGATGCTAGGTGCAAGTTGCAAAAGTCAACACAAAGACAAACCTCTCTAGTCTTCTTCTGCACAGGAACCAAATTTGGCACCCATGTGGAATGGCAGATAGGAAATATGATCTTAGCATCTAGTAACTTCTTTACTTCTTTCATGATCAGTAGTTTAGTGAGAGGATTTATTGGTCTTTGTCTTTGTCGAAATGGTTTGGCATTGGGTTTAAGTGAGATATCATGTGTGATAATCTTAGGATCATAAGTCTTTAATTCTTCATAGCTCCAAGCAATGACATCCTTATACTTGGTGAGTAGTTTGAGCATATCTTCCCTTTCTTATGAGTTCCCTTTCCTATGAGTTGCACGATTTTCCTATTCATACCATTCTTGGTTCTTCATTAGTACCCAAATTGTATGAGTCACGTTCTTTGATTCCTTTTTCTTGAGTTTCCCTTCTATTGAGTGCTAATTCATCATGATCAAAGATAAATTCAAGTTCAACCATTCCCTTTGGAATAGTGTTAGTTTTTAAATTTAGAATCCCATCTTCATCTTCAAGCCCATCATCTTCAAGTCTGGCATCTCGTGTATCATCGATTTCTTGTCCCTCAAAATGGTGAGTACACATGATAAAATCAAGTACATGTTGATCATCTTGAAAGACCTAAAACTTTTTGATATTATCTAGAATGGATGAAGCTACAACCAATTCTCCTGAAAATATTTTCAACTTGGTTTTTTCAACTGGTTGCAAAGTTCTTGTTGAGATGGCTAGAGCATTTGCTACCATTTTGTTTCTTCTCGGGATGGATTTGATATTTAAGGCTTCAAAGTCATCCAATATATCCCATACCATTTTTCTATAAGCAAGTAATCTTTTATCGTTACAAGAGTATATGGATTTTACTTTTCATATAACCAATTGAGAATCCCCTTTGATTATGAGAGTAGTGACTCCTTTCTCTAGTGCAAAGACAAGTTCTTGAATTAATGCCTTGTATTTTATAGTATTGTTAGTGCATCTAACCTATAATCGATATGTGGCATAGAAAGACCTTCCTTTTGGGTTGACCAATTCAATACCTACACTGGCTCCCCTCTTGCACCTAGATTCATCGAAGTGGAGTGTCCAAATCTCATTTTCCTTGGGTTTTCTAACTTTATGCTTATTCATCATTAACTTCTCTTTCACTTGAGCCTTGAATGACTATTTCTTAGGAACCCATTGTAACTTTCCTAGTGTAGGAATTGATGAGTCCCCTTCATAATCTATAGACAGAGCCATTTTTTATTGTTTATCTTGAATTTCCCCTATCAATTCTTTGATTTCCTCAACTTTAGGTTTAGGATGAATGACTACTGAAGTCCATCCTTTACCTTTCACATATCTTCTTCTTCTTTGGACTTTAATCATCCCTAGAGGAGGAGAAAAAAAACCTCCACCATTTGAAGAGGTATCACTATATGACAAATTTAAATATTCAATTTCCTCTTTGATCTTCTTAGCAAGGTTGGATGAGTTCACCAAATCTTAACTTTCTGTGAGTTTAGCTATTGAGATCCTTTTATCCTTGTTTTTTGTTATGTGTGTTAGTATCTTTGCTATTGCTTCTTGGCAAGATGAGCATTCAAATTTTGAGTGACTAACTTTATGCAATTGCAAAAATCTTGGAAGGAGGAGGATCTTGGGATCAGCCTCCTCTCCTAAACATTGTATATTAGTCACCATACTATCTATGAATTGTGTCACCGTTTTACTTTTGGGTACTGGCACCTTAGGTTCTTCATTCTAATCTTGAAGTGTTTTGTTTAGAACCATATCCAATACCATCACTTTGTATGAACCCAAATCTGATTGTAAGAATGCTATCTCATTCGAGGCATTGTAATTTGTGATCATTATTTTCAATTTGGGCTTAGCATCTATCTTGATTTGATTGTTCGATCCTTTCCATGGGAACCACAATTGAGTGAAGTCTATAGAAAACCATCCTCTTAGACATTTCGTCCATTCTCCACTTAGAAGTAACTTGTTCATTTATGGGATATCAACCACATGTATGTTGATAACATCCTAAATCTAAGGGTCAACTATTAACTATATTTGCACATCTTTCAATACACCAATGACTTTTACCTCTATTTAATCCAACTGTATCACCACTCAATTAGAGGGTTGAAGACTAACTCCCAGCCTTTGAGCTATTGATAATGGCATCATGTTACATGAAGCTCCTAAATCAATGAGGTAATTGTGGAGATTCTTCCCATATATCCTAATACTAAGCAAAAATGGGGGTACCTCAACTTTGTCTTTGAACATAGTGGGCATTGCTTCTACAACATTCACTTTTTGAGATATTGTCTTTTGAGGGACAACATTTGTATTGTGGGAAACCTTTGTATTATCCAATGTCTTCATAAGAGCTTCTCGTTGTTGTGGAAAATTTTGTAACATGTCAAACATGGACATATTGGCTTTAGTTCTTTTCAAATCTTCTACCACATTGTAATTTTTAGTGGACCAAGTGGGATTCTTTAGTATTGTTGGTATGTTTACTTGATTTTGATTTTGCTATCCTCCTTGCACTAGTCTTGCTGGTGGTGGATTATTACTTGCTCTTGGATCAGGTGGAGTTGCTTGTAAACTTGAAGGAATCCCATTTTTCAAAGGTTCCTTTCTATTTCTCAGATTACACATATTTTGATTTTCATTGTGAAAGGAAAAAATCTCATCGTGTTGAATATCAGGTTCTTGAATAAATGGGAATGAGAATTCCTTGCTTGCTGGTTGTTCCACTTGTGTATTCTGTGTAGAATCATAGGATTCCAATAGCATAGCATTGAATTGTATAGGAGGAGGATTGTCATTTACCTTTGAATTTTGATTCATCTCCTAATTGCCATTATAGTAGGAACCATGATTGCTAAGTGAATTTTGGCTATCATCATACTGATTGATATCAGCCGGAATGCTTCCATTGTTTAGATGGGTGTTCCATTGTTGATTCTACCTTTGGAAGCCATTATTTTGATCAGGAGGATAGAAGTTGTTTCCTCTATTATTTTTTCCTGCATTATTGTTGTTATTATTCTTGTTGAAGTTCTTATTGTAATTTTGACCAAAATTGTTGTTGTAGGGGCTAGCATTATTTCTTTTAAAATTGTTATTTTGTCCTTGTGACAATCTAAGGCATGTCAATTCATTGTTCATTTGTCACATAGTCTTCTTCATTTGGCCAACTTCTAAAATGAGATTATTGTCTCTTTCCATAGGAACTAAGGCCTTCTGTTCAAAGAAAGCTATTTTTGGAGGCTCATACCCTGGATATGTTATCTCTTGATTTTGTGGAGCAGGTGCCTACTATAATGGAACTAGGTTCATAGGTATGAAATGGCTAGGCATCGTGGGTGCTCCTATGGGTATGTTAGTATTGTAGGGACTACTTTTGCTAGAAGCATCATTTCTCCTCCATTAGGATTGGCTTTCTTGGTGAACATGATCGCTTCTGCAAAGACTTTATCCAATATGTCAATATTTGTTGCGGGAAGTCTTCTTAGAAAGATCATAGTAAGAGGGTCCATAGCGTTCAGATAAATCTAAATAGTGGCTTCAACTAATATGGTGTATGGAATTTCCAACTTGTGGTAGGCCATATGAAAGCAATGGTTGAAGTGAGAAACTATCTTAGCTAGATCCCTTTTAATTGATATGAATTGTTGATGTATCATAGCTGGATTGATGAATGTTTTGAATTGTTCTAAGAATTTTTTTTTGAATGTATCCCAATCTCCAATGCATCCAGGTGGAAAATTAAAATACCAATTAAAGGAAATTTCTCCCAAGGAGTAGGGAAACAAAAAAAAACCATGTCCTCATTAGCAACTTCCTTGCGATTGCAAATTTCCTTGAATACCTTGACATGATCTTCAGCAATTCAAGTCTCACCATAGATGAATCTTGGGCAAAAATTCTTGGGATTCTTAGGGAGGTCATGGAGTGCACCCCTCAAGTTTATTGGAAAGTCTACAAAATTTGTGAAAAAGGCCATTAGAGGGTTTGGGGGACCTAATAGTGGTTGTTGAGGAGTAGCTATTGGAGTATGTGGTGGTCCACCAAGTGGTTGGAGTGGAGGTGGAGTTGAAGAAGATGATGAAAGTTCAAATGAAAGTGGTTGAACTTGAGATGTTCCCTTGTCACTATGTGGTTTGAGGAAGTGTGTAATCTTGATAAATTCATGTGCACTTGGTGTAGACCTTAATTCTCACTAAAATGGGGATTTTGGATCAATATCCTCTAGCTTGCATCAATCTTGGAAAAAGAACACCTCTTTGTTGAAGTACACTTTCTCACCTTTCTAAATTTTGTGCACCATAGAGTTTTGTGCACTTGTGCACCTATGAAGCTATGGATTTGTAGACCTACATAGTTGGAGACCTATGGACCTACGTACCTATAGAGTTCTAGACCTAAATTTTTCAAAAACTTAGGAAATTTTTTGAACTTTTCTGAAGTGTAGATTATTGTTGAAGTGCAAAATTCCAAAACATTAACAAATTTTATTTGTTTTTGGGAGTCAAAAGGGGCCCTCCTTCTAGTTCCATTTCTATTGGGTAGTCATTTTACACAAGGTCAATGGTAGGAATCCATTGTGCAATTCCTCTTTTAGAAAGCTAATCCTTTTGGGATCAACTCCAAGGTTTAGTATTTGTCTTGCGATGTACCAAAATCTGCTTAGTTCAAGATAAATGTGATTGTTCACGAGGGGGCCTTTGTTGGTTTTTTTTTTATCTCAGAATGAAGAAAATCTATTTTCTATCTCAAAATTACACACAAAAGAACAATATTTTTTGATTTTTTGATTTTTTTATGAATACAATCTAACAGTGCAACTAAAATGAGTTCATATTCTAACAAGGTGTTAGAAAAGTAAATAATGAAACTAAAAACAAATAACTTGAAATTGAAATCCAAATGGACATAAGCTATAGAAAACAACATGCTGTGAGTTAAACTTTCAAAGAAATCAGTAGGAAACCAATGAAAATAGGAGTAGTGCTTCCTAAAATCCACTAATGCAATTGTTAGTGAGAAACTTTAACAATCATATGATATTTCACCTTTCATCAAATTGAAAGGCCACAAAAAGTGTGCTCATGGGAGACAAAAGGCTATGTAGACACAATTTGATGATCTCTTCTCAAGCTCTTTATGTCAGTGAAAATTGTAAATCTATAGCAAACACCAGAACTAAAAGATCGCACAACTAGAAACAACGTAATAAACCTTTGGCTTAATCATAATCTCATGAAAAAAATTCAAAAAAATATGACACATTTAGGCAAGAGTAAATACACTCCAAATGCGAGCACCAAAAGCATAATTTTATTGCATAATAATGGTGGCCCTTGTTACATTTTACAATGGGGTATTTATAAGATATCATCTCCTCAATTTGTGTTGAGAGTGAGAGATATCTTCATGCAATAAAATGCTTTTAAACAATAAAACAAACTAAATATATACAAACTAACCATTAATCTAGTGCTTAGAGGGACTCCATCCATATTTTATTTATTAATTGGATGCATAAGCCCTTTACATGTCAAAAACATAGAAAGCATGAGAGAAAAAGTAGGAGTGTCTAGAGGTGCCAAAAATAAAAGCTAGTCCTTCACTAGGCATGTGTCATAGTTAAACTATCATCAGAATGCATTTTTAATGCATGGAGAGTGTTATTTTTAGAACAAGAAGTTAACTATTGGTGCACCTCTAAATTGCAAATATGTGAACCTACAAACCTATAGAGCTGCAAACATCAACAAGGTCAAAATCTCAAAATTTTGTTGAGTGTCAAAATTGAAATTCTGGCATCTGGGTTTTTGTTCTTCTTCATCCCAAAGCTATGTTTGGATGTTTTCCCTTGAATTTCTCTATCATCTTAGTTAGCTTAGCCACATATGGAAGATTTGAAGCCTCATACTTTTCCTTTACCTTCTATTTGTAGTTGTCCACCTCAATTCAAGTCTCTACAAAATCTCCTAGTTTGGTGTCCAACTCTAATAATGCTTCTTATGTCTTGAAGGCTTGCCAAATATCCTTATCATTAGAAAATTCCACAAAAATATTCTTCAAATTATTCACTACTATCTCTACAGGTAAAAACCTCTCTCATTCTTCATCTTCAAAAATATCCAAGCATGCATCATTGTAGTGTCTTTCTACTTCCAAAATTTGCTCTCAAGCTTGGTCCTTGAGCTGATGGATCTCCTCATGTAATGTTTCCATTACTTTATTGCTATCCACTATTTCCTCTATCCAATCATCATTCATATCTAATTCTTCCCCGGTATATACATTAATCAAAACCCGATATCTTTGGCCCTTTATGGCTTGTAGATTTTGCAAATCCTTACTCCAGGCATGTACCTCATCTATGATACTGAAGTCTTGCTTCAAAATTACTATGATCTTATTAATGTTTTCCTATGTAGCATGCAGTAAATTCAAATTTCTTATGATGATTGTAACACCTTTCTCCTCAAAACTTTCTTGTCATTCTTGACAAGCTCTCAAAAATGGATCATGTTGCACACCTCCCCCTTCTCTAAGTATAGTGTTCAAAGTATGCTCTGGGTGTTCAAGATCAAGAGGACTAATGACCTCAGCTATATATCCCTTTAGGATCTCAACTTGCCTTTGAAGTGCATGAAGTTAAATCTAGTCTTGTTCCATGTACTTGAGGACCTCTTTGACTCCCATAGTCATAATTTGTTACGCTAAATCCTATGTAGGCCTTCCCAACATAACATCCTTCAATTCATAATCTTCGAGACTAAGGCTTTCTACATTTGTGCCTTTGAGAGGGAGAACCACTTGTGCAAATATATCCTAGTTCTATATGGTGGTGACAAACACCAATGGTGCCGCCTCATGTGATGGAGACTCAAGTTTGTTCAAGATATTTGTAACGTCACAAATGTCTTCCTTTGAAGCACAAAATTGAGGCTTAGTACTCCTCATTATCTCATTTTGAATTCACCTTGGGATATGTCTTGCTAAGGACTTCACCCTTGATGAAAAAGGGGTATGTTCTATAGCTTCCTTCCCCTTATTTCTCTTGCTGGGAGTTGTATCTTATTGGGAAGGCTCTCCTTGTGTAGCCTCAGTTTTAGTAGACCCTGTAGCCTAAACCTCGGTGTCATGGGAAAGTGGCTGAGAATATGCCACCATTTTTCCTTCTGACACTTCATTGATTTCCATTTATTTCAATCTCTCCTCTGATAATGATTCCTTCAAAACATGTTATTCCTCTGTAGTCTAAGGTGGAGGGGTCACTGAACCCTATTCTACTATTCTAACTCAAGGTGGAGATGGAGGAGTAATATCAAGACCCTCTGTATCTTGTGGTATCTGTGTCTAGTCTTCATGTTGAGGTTCACTTGTAGGGGTATCCTTGATCTTATCCTCAATCAACTCTATACCTATGGGCATGAAATCAAAATCTGACATTGAGAAAACATCATCCCTCTCTTTACCCTTCTCATTTTCCCATTGTTGTACTTCATCTTCTGAAGAAGAGAGCTCTAAAGGTTATGCTTGAGTGAATGGTGGGGTAGTTATGGAACTCTATCTCCTTTGTAATTCTGTGGCTTTAGCTAGCTGAGTTCTTCCTTGTAGGGGCACTTGCTCTTCCTCTTCCTCTTTTGATTCTATTTCTTCTTCTTTTGCATCTCCCTTGGGAATGCTTTCAGGAATAGGATGATTAGGCACTAATCTTCTACTAATCCCTTGCCTTTTCTTCATTTGAATCTTAATCCTCCTCTTCTATTTCTTGGAGGTAGAAGGAGAAGCTAGCTCATCTTGTGTAGGAGAAACAAGGACTTGTGGAATCTCTCTCTCTCTCTCTCTCTCTCTCTCTCTCTCTCTCTCTCTCTCTCTCTCTCTCTCTCTCTCTCTTCTAGTTGGCTAGACACAATGGGAGGCAACTGTGGTTCATCCTAGACTTGGGTAGCTCCAGTATCTTGAGACCCTTGTGGACTCTGCTCCTGCTGTTGGGGAGGAACCTATTCTATTTGAATCCTCTAAGGAGAGGTCCTCTTTCTTTTGTTCTTTCCCTTCCTTTTAGGAGGGTGATAATATCCAACTAGGTGATCAAGATGGTACACTATTTTTGGCTTGATAGGAGACTAGAGCGCAAAGGTAGGAATTATTACTTTCCTTCCTCTACCTCTTTCTAGGTGAGCATGTGCATGGAAGATCACTGTGTTAGGAATTGGATCAAGTGGAAAAGGTTTCTTGATCCAATCCTTTGTCATTCTAATGACATGCCTTGCTTGATGATTAATATCATCAGCCTCCTCCTTGTCAACTTTAGCATTCAAAATAGGTCTTTCACCAATTTTATTCACATTGAATAGGGGGTCTAGTAACTCCTTCAAATCTTGTAGCTTTATCTCATCAGGGATGTTCAACTGGAGAGCCTTTTCTGCTAGATACAAAGTCATCCTATAGTAGTCCCTAATGCAGATATCATAGTCATTTGTGGCATTCATCCAATGATCTTCAACATCATCCTCATGATGGAAGTCTTTTCCTACCAAGCTCTCCACTTTTCCAACATTATCAAAATATGGTTGGGGAGAGTATTCTTCAAGAGGGTAGTTCTCTCACTCCCATTCGAAGGAAGAAATATCCTACTTCCTCTTCACTTGATAAGGTCCAATGACCAATGTCCATGCCCAACAAGGTCTTTGTTACCTCTTTTTCTTCTCATAAGCTCACTCAATTTGCTGGTAAATATCCAACAATACCAACTTGTCACTAGGATATCTCGAGAGCTTCTTAGGATTGATGGATGCACTGGCTACTCGCAAATATGTGAATATTTTGAACTGGATAAAGTAGGCTCCAAGAGCTATGACTTATGCTTTGGCTTCATTAGATAACATCTTTCCATAGTCACCCTCGATGAATTGAATCATTGCAAAGATGAATGCATCATTCACAATTCTATATTCTTTTTTCTGCCCTAAGAGCTTCTTCTTCACCAACTAAGGATAAACTATGTATGGCCAAGCATTTTGGTCCTGCATACTGCTTTTCCTATATGAATTAGGATAGTTTTTTGCCCTTGTTGCAAGCAAGTACACCATGCAAGATTTCATGTAAAACTTCTTCTTGTCCTTCACTGTCATTAGTTGTTCACACAAGTTTTCACTTAGTGTGGTGTTCCAATCCAGTGGTATCTTTACCTGTCTGATGGTCTCAATAAAATTGACCATGAAGGTACTGAGATGACCCACTGTGGGTAAGCCCATGACTCTACTTAGGAGAATGATAGAGTATCCAATGTCTTCCTTTATGTATCCTTGAATCATATCCACTTTTTTTGTTATTTTTCCTCAAGGAGGCTTCTCAATGAGGTATGAGGATTGTATTATGTCAATAGCCTCTTGCTAGTGCTCCCTATACCATCTCTCAACTACTTCATAGGAATGTTGGATGAACTAGTTTTCTCTTGGTAGGTGGAAAACCCTCTCAATGTTGTTAGGTCACAGATCCAATACCACTTCCCCTATGATGCTCTTGACCACCCTCTCATTAGGCATGAAGTGTTGTGACAGGGCCATGATTAGCTCAGTTGATTGCACTGACATAGGATTTGATGTTGCATTCACCAATCTAGAATGGATTAATGCAAACATCATAGCAAACCTTTCTATTGGCTTGTTGCAAATTCTTAGGAATTTTCCTAAATCTGTGTTTGAGGTTGATATCTCTAATCTCTGTGTAATCATCATGGAATCTAGACTTTGAAGGTATGCCTTGGAACTTGAAAACTACAGGTTTGGGTGCTACTCTAGACATGGATGCCATTTGGTTATAGTTACCTGCACATCGTGAGAAAAACATTATTAGTCCAAAGATAACGTAAAAGCTCATAAATACACATTAGTAAAAAAGATGTCCCTTTTGGATGAGTTATTTATTTTTTAAATTTTTTTTCATTTTATCCCTTTTCAAAAAAATTTTTATTTTTATTTTTTATTTTTAAAAATTATTATTTATTTTTTGAAATTTTATATTCCCTTTTTTTTTAAAATTTAATATTTTAAAATATATTTTTTATATTTATAAATAAAAGAAAATTTTTAATGGGATGAGAGCATGGAGGGTCACGTGTAAACATGGCTAGGGTTTGCAATGTCACGGTGCATGACAATCAAGGGCACATAGTGCTTGTGAGTGCGCAACTGGTGGTTTATGGCGCACCTCTAGTAGAGTGTGTGGCCAATGCTTGTGGCATGTGACACATGTTTGTGGAGTGCACGACCAATGGTGGAGTGTGTGGCCAATAGCATGCAGTGCATGTTTGTGGAGTGCGTGACCAATGGTGGAGTGCGTAGCCAATAGCACGTGGTGCATGTTTCTAGTGCATGTAGCCAATGGTGGAGAACGCGACACATGTTTGTGTTGTGCAGCCAATGTTAAGCAGCACAAGGCTGATGTGATAAGGCACCCTTAGCACTTGGGATAAGCAACATTTGTGACACGGGTGCCTGCACAGTGCTGCAGGGCGTGATGCTTGCACATTGCATGTGGTGTCAAAGAAAAAAGCATGCCATTCACACCTTGCGATCGCACATAGAGAGAAAAATGAAAAATGGATGCAAAGTGTTGCTTGGGGGGGTGGGGGGTTTATAACCCCTCCCTACAGTGCACCTTGGTGCGCATGCTGGTGCACAATGCGCTCTCTACGCACACGCGTGTGATTGCAAATTTTTTTAATTTAAAAAATTATTTATTTTATTTTTTACTTCTTATTTTTTATTATTTTTTAAAAATAAATTTTCAATTTTTTGGGTTTTTAATGTTTTTTCTAATTTTCCATTTTTTTTTTGTTTTTCTAATTTTTTGATGACTCATACTTTAACTCTAATAAAATTTTCTTCTCCCGACTCAAAAAAAGTAGGGAGTCCCCATTCCTAGTGAGGAATGGGGTATGTGTTGTGGACACCACAACAAAACCAAGTTCTTCTATTGTTTTCTTGAGCACTGATGCACAAGCAAGACTGAATGGTGATACCCCCTCACGTACTCATAAGACAATGCTAAGAAGCAACACCCCTTCATTGAAAAGAAAGAGAAAAGAAATAAAGGACATTTCAGAAGATAGTGAAGTTAGTCTAGATGAACATATTGAGATGCCATAATTTGATCTGGAAAATCTCACCTTGCAGCAAAAATTTTTGCAACAAGAAATTTTGAAGAAGGAAAAGAGGCAAGAAGAGCTCAGGAGAGAGCTAAAGAAGCTTGTAAAACATATTTTTGTTGATTCTTTTAACATATAGAATGTAGATGAAGAGACACGAATCATTGATCAAGTTAGTGCTAAATTTTTTGAATCCAATGACAAGTTAATAAATTGGTTAGCAAGAAGAGTTGAGAGAAAGGTTATGGACAATGTTTTCATAACTATAGCTAAGTAGAAGGTGCTATTATAGGAAAAATAATGAGTAATGCTGAATGTTATACGGAGGGTACAATAGGTGTAGACAATTTTGTCAGTTGTGCCAATATTTATAGATGCTATTCAAGAACAAGTAGATAAAACTCAAGATGAGATGAAGGCATCCAAGAATGTTATCTTATAGTCATCATGATCTAGCATATATCACTAGAATATTATACTAAATGGTCAAGGTACAATGGCTAAGCTTCAAGCATCTATCAACACTATGAGATCCAAATTAATCTCAATTTAGGCAATGTTAAAATCTCATTTAGAGGTCATGCATAGAAAACTAAAAATAATCCAACATCTTATAACAAAAGATCATAACTTATTAGTGGCTGAGAGTCTAATAGATTTAGATGCAAGACTAAAACTATAGAATCAAATTTTGGAGGCAACAAGAACCACATGGAATCATGCAGTGGCCATGATTACTATACCTCAACTCTTTCAATCCCAACAATAGTGACATCAAGTGTTCAAAAATAAGGAGGAAATGTATATAAGGGAGAAATTTATATAGAAGGAGTATCATGTATAGGTAATGAGTAAATAATGGCTAAAGGTTGTAATAAGTTTTTGTATTCATTTTTCACAAGTCATACGACTATGGGGGAGAGCTCATTTTTGTATTCATATGAAAAAGTGTATATATGAAAAAGTACTTTTTCTACTAATGTCAAAGGGGAAGATCATTGGTATCTCTAACCAATGTTGTATTAGTGTCAATCAATTACTCATTTAAAAGGTAGAGTCAAATGATCATCACTATAACTCAACTGCTCTACATAGGTTGAGTCATGTACATAAGACAATATGTACTTAATAATTCTATAGAAGCCGAGTAAGTATGCTCATAGAGATAAATATTTATATGGATCGAGCTCATTCAATGATCAAGAAAGTCATCAATGATTAAGGGAAATTCCAAGTATATAAGTACTGAGTGATATAGCACGTGTTGAGCATAGTATATGTCAAGCATCAAGAAGTTAATGAAGGTTGAGAAGCATCAATGCTAAGCACCAATAACATTAGAGGCCACGAAATGTTGAGTCTACATAAAAGTGAAGAATGAAACAGATTTTTAGGGGGAAAAATTATTAGGTCAACTTGGTGTTGAAAATTGGCTATATGTAGATATTTAATTTTTTTCATTAATTGAAACACATGATGTACATGCTTGTAGAAAACCTTAGAAATAAAGATAGTTAGCTTTTTAGTACTTAAAAAACTATCTAAGTATAAAAATAGTTTGCAATAGTGTATTGTTTTGTATGCAACTTATTACGAACATCATACTATGACTAGCAAGGTTACATGGAGGAAAAATGAAGTGAGTTGAACATGTGGTTAACATTGCTTGTAGGAATACTAACTCTGATACTTGCTATTCAAGTTCTAGTGAATGCAATTATGTGTTAATTAGACAGGAACAAAGAATAGTATTTTGAGTATAACTTGTTTATATGATGTTATTTTTTAGAGAGAGGTTATATGGAGACAATATACATGTTTATGATGATGTGTATAACCACGAACACGAGTACAGACAATAGGGAAAAGAGATATTTAAGATTTACTAGTATAACTATGTACAAAATAATGAAGTGAAAGGTAAAGGATTAGGGATGACATCCTAGATGTTTGCTCTAGGTTGGAAAGTTTATTTTTGTCCTATCTAACCTAGTAGAAATTTGCAAAAAAGGCATGGTATTTATGCAAAGACATCTTGTGAGGTTATTGGGAAGTCATGCATGAAAGCTATGAATGCAAAGTTTTGCATCATATGCAAAAAGAAAGTTTTTGATAACCTAATTTTGTGATCCAAGATTAAGCCAAGGTTAGAGATCAACTAGAAAGAAGTTACAACATCTATACTTTTGTATTTGAGGAACTTAAAGGATAAATTACTTGTTTGGGAAGTGATCTCTTCTTGCATACATTGTGCCACAACTCCTAATAGGGTTCAAATCTCCTAACAAGGATTCAAAGTCTCCTAACAAGAACTCTTATATACTAAATGTGTTTACAGGCTCTTAACAAGGTTCATCTTCTTACATAGAATATATATATATATATATATATCTTTGTGGGCATCATTCCCACCAAGCTTTTCCCTTGGCCAGGGTTTCCCTAGTAACAAAATATAGTGTTATGAGTTATTTTTGTGCATGGTTGCTCTTACTATTCAACATTACTTGTTTACTTTATTATGTATAGTTCAAAGTAATAAATAATATCTAGTTGGTAACAAAAGTTTATGGAATACTGATTCACCCCCCTCTCAGTATTACCTATTTCTAACAATTGGTATCAAAGCACACTTATTTAGAAGAGGCTTAACAACTTGAGTAAGATCCCTATGGATATGAAATAGTTGATGAAGATCCTTGAAGAGGCAATTGAACAAATTGATCTCCTTACTAAACAAAGAGATAACTTGAGAAATAGATACAAAGACTGCAAAATGTACATTGGATAATTAAAGGACAAGATTGAACATCTTGAATCCAATCTTGAATCTACTGAATCTGAAATTGGTGATAATTAATATTCAAAGTTGAAAATAGAGTACAAGATCTTGAAGCATGAATTGAAGAACTAGAAAAGTTGAACCTAATTTGAAGACTAAAAATTTAGATCTTAGAACCAATCTAGCAAAGAGGACATATGAACTTGAAGCATTAAAAGTAGATCATGAAGAACTTCAAAAGTAAAACACTATTTTGAAGGGTTAACTAACTTAAAGCAAGGTACAACTTGAAAAGCTTTATTCTAGTAGAGAAAAGCTTGACGAACAGATGTCAGTACAAAGACCTACCTATGATAAGACTAGTCTTGGTTATCTATTTAGCATGTCTATAGAGAAAATTGAAAGTGGATTAAATCTAAAATAAAATGATAAATTTGATGATAACATTGAATCGAGTCAATCTTATGATAAATCTAAAGAAGTTGGGCAAGACAAGGAAAATGAGAAATTGGATCAACTGAAGCAAGTTGAATCTCCTAAGGAAACTGAGTATGAATTTAGACGTAAGTATTTTTCATATAATAAAATAGGTCATATGAAAAGAGATTGTACACATAAGTCATTTAATCATGGTTCAAACTTTAATTGTCATAATTTTCATGGCATTGATCATAAAGAAATTGATTTTAATAAACCTAAATATGATAATGTTAAAAAGAATAGTAAAATGTTTAGAAATTCTAACCTTCCAGATAGAAGAAGATCTAATGAGAGGAGATTAAGAGAAAGAAGATCTTATGAAGAAAGAAAGTAGGTTTTGTGTTATAAGTGTAACAACTTTGGATAAATAGCCCAGAATTTTCAAGCACCTATTGATCAACAAAGTCCTAGAAGTAGAACCCTAGTATGTCAATTATGCAACAACTTTAGACATATAGAGAAGTACTATAAAAAGGATAGAAGGAATAATGGAATAAACTTTAGAAACAAAAGGAACAATGGAAGAAACTTTGGAAATGACAAAAGGAATCATGAAAGTAACTTCAGAACTAGCAAAGATAATGAAGATCAAAGAAATGTAGTTAGTGAACTTTGAGAAGAACTTGATGAGACATTTGTAAAGGGATTAACTATTAAATCTAAGGAAAAGTTAGATGATGTAGAGAAAGGAAGATTGAAGTCAATAATTGAGTTTGATCCAACCGAGTTAAATTAGGCTTATTCACAACACTAGAATTTGAAACTACATTTAGAGATTGAACAATGAGTAGTGAGGTTGGGAAAAGATGTATCTAGATGAGTTTAGCTTGCAGCTAATCTCTCTTACAATTTGGAGCTTATTAGAAAAAGTTATGAAGGAAATAAGAGTTACTGTTATAATAGAGAAAGTTTATTCTATGATAGAAGATGAAATCTATGTTTTCATAGAAAATTTCATGGAGAAAAGTTTTGTGGAGCATTGTCATGATAAAAGGAAGCTATGGTTAAACTTAGGTAGCATTTGAAGATTGAACAAATGATTTTGATTAGATATTTGATTTTAGAATGAAATTAACAATTTTTTTGATTTAGCAAAGTATGCAATTAATACAATTTCAAGTTGGATTATTAAAGAAAGTGAAAACTTAATTACTTCCACATTCCAATCATCTCAAAAGCTTAGAACACCTAGAGGTGATTGTTCAAAGAGATTTCGCACAAAACCCTACTTCGAAAAAGGTGTTTTATCATTTTTCACACATAACTTCTTTGATAAATTTCTATTTGGTGAAATCATGGATATGGCAATTGTTCACAATGTTGATATTGTTGAGAGACCCAAATTTAAGGTTGTCCTTGTGAAACCCTTAGAAGGAAACCTTAATTTAGCTCTATTAATAACTCTGAACAACATAGTTTACTTGGAAGTAATAGCAAGTTTGAAACTATTGGAGGTGAACTTATGAACAAGGATATGGAAATTGTTTTCAACCATGATATAACTATAAAGCCTAGATTTGAGCATCTAAAAGATTTAGACCTATTCAAATATTACTTCTACAATGAACTTGAGAATAAAGAATGGACTAAAATTATATCAAGTAGAAGTCATAGTGGGGGGTTTTGGATGACAGACAATGTAGTTGACATATCTGCCAACCTCATTCATGAGGTTACTAGTCTTAGCAAACAAGGTAGTGTACCCATTAGTGAGAAATTAGTCAAGAAGAAGGTTGAACATAATACTAAGGGAATTTATAATGGTAAGGCAATGGTGATCAACACCATTAGACAGCATGATCTAAGATTCTTGAATAGAATCATTGCATCTACTATTTGTGCAAGTTCTAAGAATGATGAGTTATCAATAGGCTTTATCTATGCATCCTATAAGATTTGTATTGTGAAAGAACAAGTAAATTTGAGTGATATTTTGAGAGTACATCTCCTTGAGAATCTAGAGAAGATTAAGAGAACTAAGAATGTTGTATTCATATTTATTCACTAATCAATCATATTTTCTTTCATGTAATTAAAATATTCCTATTTCTATCAATTAAAGAGATCATGAGTAGTGAAAGATGTGTTAGGGATAAGATAATAGATGTATGTAGAAGGCATCCTATAGATAAAATCTTAGATAGTGGAAATTTGATTATGAGAACATTTGAGAATGAAATGAAACAAAGATTTAGAATTTCACTAGCAATTGTTGATAGATTTAAGGATGACATATGATTTATGGTAGATACAGACCTAACTTATGTTGAAGTAGTAGAACCAAGGGAAACATTTCTTGAACCCTTAAGTTATGAATTGAGTGATGATGTAGCTATTGGTTACATTTTTCTATTGTTGAATTTTGGGAAGGACAAAGCTTCATACAAATTTGGAACATATGAGGAGGTAACATAGTTAGTTTACTAGACATCCTTAGAAAAATCATCTCATAAGAAGGTTGAGACTATGATGAAGAAAGTATTGATTAAGGCTGGTATGACAAAAAGAGAATCATAGGAAGTCAGAAAAACAATCTATAGACTAAAAAAATTGATGAACAAGGTGTGATGTATGTGCCAGCTCTATTAGTTGGTTAAGTATCCGGTGTATCCATTACATCAACTCATATAGAGAAAAGCATCTCATATACTACTATATGAGTTGAGAAACTTAGTGAACCCAAAAGGAAGTCTGAAAGGCTAGTAGAATTTGAGGCTCTCAAGTCAAAAAGAGTCAAGAAATAAGCTACTAGACCTAGGAAAAGGAAGAAAACATTGTTGACAATTGGGGGGGGCGGGGGGGGGGGGGGGGTGAGTCAGGTATCCAAGAATTAAAACATTTATCTTCTTTAAACAAACTTAACCATTCAACCAAAGTAAACAACAATAATAATAAGATGCTCATATATAATTACACTAGATATGTTGACTAGGGAAACCCTTGATCAAAGGGAAAATCCCAGTGGGAATGATGCCCACAAGATGATTTACTAATATAAATATTCCTTGTTAGAGGGTGGACCTTGCTAGGATTCTATTACAAAATTTAGTATGATGAGTCCCTATTAGGAGACTTTGAATCCCTATTAGGAGATTACAACCCTATTAGGAGTTGTGCCAACCTTGTTAGTAGTTGTGGTATAATGTATGCAAGAAGAGCCCATTGCCCAAACATGCAATTTCAACTATAAGAAAAGTTCATCGCTCAAACAAGTAATTTATTGTTAACTTCTTCTTTCCTTTGCTCTTTTCTCTATCTTGTCAACTAGACCAATCACTATCAAACCTTGTAGACTAGGTCACAAATGTTAGATCCAAATATCAAACCTCAACTCACTTATCAAAACCTCGGCAATGAATTTTCCTTCACTTCTGTACTGCTCTACTCAACTTCACATTTCACACTCTCTTATTCTTATCAAACATTCATAATCTATATTAATCCATGCCATGATAAAGGAAAATGTGCTTCCTTTATACCAAGTCCATCAAACAATTTTCTGAGTTGGTTATTAGTCCTCAAATAATTATTATAGGACCTAATTAAGAACACATTACACTTAGTGATAACATTAATCTTTCATATTACAACTTGAATAACTTTTTGTACATGAAATATATGAAAAGTGAGCTTAGCCACATCATCCCCAATATGTCTCCTACATGTCCTCAACTTTGATCCTCAATATATCATCTCTGCTAAGAGATATAACATGTTTACCAAAATATGCCTCTGTAAACTCTATCTCACAACATACATCACCAAAACTTACATAACTTCTTCTAGCCTTGTCCTTTCTACTTCTAATGTTAACTACATATACTAGATACTTATAAGTATCTCTCATAACCTTGGGTGGTTATAATGCTCAACTAGTCATCCAAACCAACTTGATCTTTCTACTTTTCTTCTATCAGATATCATAGAAAACTTGCTATGTAGACATAAAACATGCTATGTTGACATCAATGAAAAAATCAGTCATGAATGTAACATATGATCATAGTAGTAGTCCCCCATAGGAATATAATCAACATTCATGCTTCCAACCAATCTTTCAACAATCTCCCCAATCTTCCAACACTATTATCAATGAGGGGAACTTCATGAAAATGAATTATTTTTATGATTTATACAATTATATTGAGAAAGAGAAGATTGATATCTCTACCATGAGATATATGATTCTTAACAATTTGAAGCTTGAAGACATTAAAGCCATTGTGAATTAGAAATTTTATGACAAACTTACAACAAAGAAGGCACAAATTTATGAAGAAGATATGGAACTTTGAAAATCCATGATAAGAACTATGTGTAAAATTGATGATGAAGAATAAATCATGAAATTGATGAACAAACTCACCCCCTACTTATGGAATAAGATGAGGTGAATTCTATTTATGGGAGGTGAGAAGAATATCATATGAAGTGAAACAACTCCAACCATCAACAAGATGATGTTTTAGTTAAAGGCAACACCTACCACTATGGAGAAAACTTTGAAACTATCAGTAAGTGGTGATACAATGCAAATTGATCAAACAAATGTTATTATTAATATTTATGATGATCCTTTTGTAAGTTTTGATTAGCCTAACTCTCATTCCAAAAACATTCAAGATTAGTTAAAACTGATTGAAGAGGAGAAAAGGTAGTTAGAAGAGGAAAATAAAAGATTCAAGAAGCTAAGTTGAATTTTCTTGAGGAGGAGAAGTAGAAAGATGAAAAGAAAGAAAAGGAAAGGAAGGAAAAAGAGTAGAAGGAAGAAGAAGAGAGAAAAGCAATGAAGACAACAAAGAAGAAACAAAAGGTAGACAAGACTAAAGCATCTAGCTCATCCACTCCACAATCTCTTACAAATCTTATAGGTTACGATGATGATCAATCTAAATTGATCTCATCTTTGACCAAGTTGATTGAGAAGAACAAGAAAGTCAAGAATCTACAAAGGACATTAATGGAGGTGATTAACATATTACATAACCCTCTAGTAGCCAAACATACAGACGAAGACCTTGAATAAAGAGCCAAAGTAGTAGTAAAATATTTTGATGATGAATTTACATATTTGTTAACTGTTGAAGAGTCTAAAGCTCAAATTTCTCATGATTCTAATCTTTTTTGCAGTATTTGTCAAAACATAAAGAATTATTTGTTGAGTCTTGATACTTGTATCAAGCAACTCTAAAGATGTCAACAAGATGGAAAGGTACTACACATAAAATGTAACTTATCTCAAAAGTTGACTAAAGATTTGGATAATAAGATTAAAGGGAAGCTGAGTGAGCTAGAACCTCTAACAAGTCAGTTACAACAACCCTCTAGTAGAGTTGATGATTTTGAAGGACAATTTGTCAATGTTCACATTGACATAAGAAATCTGCAACTTGTAAAATAGAAAATTTTGAGAAGATTATTAGATTTCAGAGAATCTATATAGCTTTAAAACTATCAATCATTGAGAGACAATTGGAGGAATGTGGGGTAAAAGCACAAACCTGTGTCACCCTTTTGTAAAGGAAAAGACTAACAAAACTATAAATGTTCACTTTCAATGACATAAAATTGGTATTATTATTTTGAATTTAAAAATGAAGTAAACTAATGAAATGTGTAGAAGTGGATGAAGTTTAGGATTATAATTTTTAATAATTATTTAGAATAACAATTGATATAGTTCCTAATTTTTATAGACATTTTTTTAGCTTCTGAAAAATGCTGAAAATTAGGGGTCTAGTTCCCAGCACAAAACTATATGGAAATAAACTTATTTCCCTTTGATCTCGAACTATGTTATAGATAACATATTTATCTAGAACAATAAAAAATAAAAACTAACTTTAGAACTATATTTTCTCTTTTATAATGATTCAGATTCCAACTCACCTGAAATCAATAGTTTTCATCTCCCACCACATTTTCCAAAACAAATCTATTCTAACCATTAGAAAAATTATACATTCTAAAAGAGGACTTTCTCCTCTAGAATGTCATATAATTTTAAATTTTTTTAATATGATTTAATAATTTTTTCTTTCTCAAAACTAACATCTTTTTAACATTAAGGGTATATGTAGGATCATGGTGTGCCAAAAAGTGGCAATGTGAAAAAAATAGAGTTTGAAAATGTCTAAAAGCATTTCAAAATCCGCTCTAACTTTTTTTCACCTATCCAAGTACCAAAACTAGAAAGTAAGGCCCAACCCTTATCAGGTATCTGACTTCATATCAGATACCCGATATTATATCAAATATCTGATATAATATTAGATACCTGATATCTATTAGTGTTATTAAAAGAAAACAAAACACAACCCACAGATTGTTTTCATATTCTTATTTCATGAACAACTCATGGGTTGTCTCTCCTTTTTTTCTAATAGCCATATACATTGGATATCTAATATTATATTAGATATTTGATACTATGTTAGGTATTTGATATAATATCAGATACTTGATATTTTCCACTGTTAATAAAAAAATAGACAACCTGTGGGTTGTTTTCATGCTGTTATTTCATGCGTAGAGGCTTGGATATCGGGTTTTATATCAGATACACGATATAAGGTAGGTTTTTTTTGTTTTATTATCAGTTTTAATATAAATTTAATAAATTTTATCATAAATTTGTTAATTTTAGTTGAATTTGTTAGAATTTTGGGGTTTTTTGATAGAAATTGTTAAAATTTAGGTTTTTTTAATATAAATTATGTTTTGCAAATTAATAGGAATGGTCGATCAAAATGATGACCATGAGGCAAGGAATACTATTCCTGGTAACTCCCCACCAAATGATCCAGTGCCCCCACAAAACCATCCACCAAATGATCCTTTACCTTGTCAAAACCCTCCTTGAATTGAGGGTTTGATAATTGAAAATCTCACCCAATTAAGGGCTTTGCGAAGAACATATAATAATATACCCAAATTGGCTCCTATGTTATCCACATTAATCACCATAGTGGTCAACATTGAAACCCTTACCAACCAAAAAAATGCCGCTCTTCATTGGCATGACAAAATGCCTGAGATGTTCGATGATGGCTTGGACTATGATGAGATTGTGGCCCTCAATATAACCAAAGATGATTTGGCTTGCCTTTTTGTGAACCTAAAAGCTAGTATACTAGTTGACTGCCAAAAACCCAAATTATTGATTAAATGGCACACAAATGATGCAAAATTTTGGGATCATTGGTGGATGGTTTTTGATATCCCTCCACATAGAAAATTAGAGGTGCCATTTTATTTCCATAGAAAATTATATGCATAATTTGTGTTGAAACTCAAAGTGAACTATTGGAGCATGAAGCCCAACATGGGCGTAGGACTAGGAGCTCATCAGGATAGATCCTCTTCCCAGAAAAAGAAAGCTGGCACTTTTGTTCCCCTTATTGATATCTCCCCCCCTCCTCGAGTGTAGCATCTTGATATTATGACAAAAACTAGCTCTCAAACCATTAGATCCATTCATAGATTGAGTAGCCTATTGATATCTCAGACTAGGTTAGTCTTGCCTCCCCATGTTGATGATGCTAGTACCAGTTCATCATCAGCTAGCTCATCACATTTTTATGCATCTCACACTTGCATTATGTGCAAGAATATTTCCTTGGGTCCCATAGGTGATCTTCCTAAGTATCATTTTGTATTAGACGAGGATACACCAAACACACGTGTAGAGGCTACATACCCTGATGTGAGGTATGGACCCCTCCTATGTTGGTACATGTATACATTTTTTTGTTATGACATATGTGATTTAAAGTTAATTTTTATAATAGAGTAATTTTAATTTTTAAGCCATACTAACTTATACATGTATGTGATCTTCATTTGTGTTTAGTTGATGATTGAGGAGAAGCTTAGACAGGTTGATGATGCCATGCTCTCATCCATTTCATTTGGCCTTGAGACATCTACGGTACCTTATGTTGTGTTTTAATTATTTTTTCTATTTGATATTGTAGCATATATGGTTGCTAATCTTTAGTTTATCTTGTAGGTACCACCTATCCTTGGGGGATAAAGTGTGGGAATGAGCCAACACCCATTGATAAAGGAAAGGTAATTAGGTGCTTTCTATTTGATTAAATATTGATGCATTCTTGTAAAAATTTTGTGGTAATGAAATTCAATTACATTCTTTATTGTATATAGGGTGTGGCTACTAGTGATGACCCCATATAGATTCTGTGTCATAGACACTCAGGCATTTCCATTCACACCGAGAGCCCCATTATATGTATAAGTATTATTTTTTTTTTTTTTAAATCTTCATAAATAAATTCAAAAATAATTTCCATGATATTATACTACTATTTTTTATCTCATAGGAGACTCCTAGTGCACACGAGGTTCGACGGGAGAGTTTTGTAGATTTGATGATGCAGCCACTATATCCTAAAAAGGAGCATACACTAGTAAGTTGTAGTTTAAATTCATGAGTAAATATGTTATAAATTTAGCATGCTATGAATTATAATGTTATATTTTAACTTGTAAATTCATCTAACAAACATATTTGAACATACGAGAGGACTCCTGACCAGCATAGGAGCTTGATGAGAGAGGTATTTATTATGAAATTTTAATAGTATAAATATTCATAAAAAAGAAGATCATTATGTTGGAAATATTCAAGATATGACAGTTTACTGAGAGGGGAGGGGTGAATCAGTAAACATAAAATCTTAAATCAATTCATATTAACCAGTAAAATATTTAATCATCTAATCTGCAGTATGTAAACATTCATAACACATAAGCATAGAGATTTTGGTGACCCAGAAACCTTCCAAAATAGAAAGTAAAACTGGGGTGGGGATGAAACCCACAAATCTTCTTTACTGCAGTAGGAAGTTAGCCGGTTAAGGCATACAATGATCACTTCTAGTGATCTACCCTGTTAGGAGCATAAAGGATTGTTATATCCACCTTGTTAAAGGATTTGAAACATACTTCATAAGTATGCACTCTGTTAGGAGATTTGGAACAAAGACTGTTAAGTCTACCCTGTTAAAGGATTTATAAAAACTGATTCACCTGTTAGAATGAAATAGTGCATCTGAATACAACTGATTGCTGATAAGATTCGCTATGCTCTGATTGTCCTTGATATGACAGATAAAACTTTTCTGCTCCAATGTTGACTTTGCTGAAAACTTTCAAAATTTAGCTTACATGCTTTCGCACACATTCTTCATATACTTCATATATTTTCCATACGTCTAGAATGATACAATACATTACATATATATACCATCCTGGTTAAAATTACATGCAATGGTCGGCTGAATAAAAGTAGACAAAATTTAACTGAGTCGGCCGAATAGCAAAACAAACTCGGTAGAACAAACTTCTTTGTTTACCAACTGAGCTCGGTTAACACTGAGTCCTATGTTAACCGACCGAACTCGGTTAACACTGCATCCGTCTTTACTCGGTTAATATTGAGTTCTTAATTAACCGACCGAACTCGGTTAATGCTGAGTTCTTAGTTAACCGACCGAACTCGGTTAACACTGAGTTCTATGTTAACCAACTGAACTCGGTTAACATAGAGTTCTTCTTTACTTGGTTAATACTGTGAGAAAAGTGTTGTCACTAATGGCAAATAACTTTATGCCAACAATCTCCCCCTTTGGCATTAGTGACAAAAACAATTATGTATCAAAGTTTATGTACAGAAATTGACATACATTTCAAAAAGTTTCCAAAATTGTAGATCTTATTTGTCTCCCCCATACAATATGCACAGTATTTACAGATCAATACATATATCTTTGCATGGATAGCTCTGAAGTTCTGAAGTTCTGTCTCCCCCTTTTTGACAATAATGCCAAATAACATATATTTACACTGAGATTTCAAAATGAGAAAGAAATTCTGAATGTACCTTGAGAATAAGAGCCAAAGTCTTATCCCAATTTTCTTGCAAAATTTTGCTGGAGGAGAGTACAATTTGAATTTCTACAGAAAGTTCAATCATATGATCTGCAACTAAGAAATTGTTATCATGAATCAATGTTCTGGAGTGAGCAATATGCTTTTGCATTGAAGTCATGACAGGAAGAATCATATTCTGGATATCTATGAGAGTAGACCTGATTCTTGCTTCCTCTCTCAGCAATTCTGCCTGTTTCTCCGACAAAAATCTTATTTTATGATGATGGGATGAACTTGTACTGAGGTCAGATTGCAGCACTTGGGCACTGACCTTCATATCCTCATCAATTTTATTCAACTTTTCTTTTATATCCTTGGTATACTTAGTAACATCACAGAGTTTTCCAAAAAGTGAAGTTACATTATTAAAAGAATTCTCAAAATTATTCAAAATTGTAGACAATTCTACCTGATTTAATGCAATATGCTGAGCAATGTGCTCAAGCACCTTATTGTCAAATTTCTTCTCTGCCTTTTCAATCAACTTTTCTTGGCCGGAGGTATCCTCATTGAATTTGTTTACAGCCTCTTCCAACTGAATCAAAATGTGTTGAGTAGAATCTACTTCAACACCTATAGCCTCTGTTATAATATTTTTAGCACTCTCAATGATGCTATATTCCAGATCTCTTTCATGCCGTAGCTGTTTCTACCTAGCCTTCTGCTCTAATAGCTGACTGAGCATTCTCATTTCATCAACTGATGTTGTATCAAGATCTATTTTAGGAAGAATAATGTCCTTATCCAAATCAATTTCCTCATCCAGTGTCTTGCTGAAAAACATGTATCTTTTTGCTTTTCCAGCAAAGACTTCATCTTGACCCTTGTGAACTGAGACTATAGTTGATGAGGCAGGGCTGGCTGATAAGACTGGAATAGGACTATGTATAGGAAGACTAAGAGATGTGCAAATGGTATCAAAAATTGATGTTGCTGTACAAGATGGAGTGGAAGAGCTAATAGTTGCCAAAATTTTATTAAGAGAAGTCAAAATTGTAGTATCTATAGGTACACTTATTATACATTCTGCAGTAGAGGTTGATGTGTATGATGAACTTACTGCAGAGACTGATGGAGACTCGGTTAATGAAGGTGGCTGCAGCTCGGTTAATGAAGTGATTGGCACTTGCATAGATGGTATATGGAGCTGAGAGGACGTACCAATAGAAGCTATTTCCATACTTGATGTAATTTTTTTGGATGGAGAGTGTGGAAGAGATGCAATGAGTTCAGCTGCAATTTGTACTGGATCTTCTTCCATTCCTTGTTCTTTCTCCTCCATTTCTCTTTCAGCTTCTTCTTCCTCTAATTCTTTCTTAGCCTCTTCTTCCACTTCTAACATGATTGAATGAAGATCTTCTGGAATATCTTCAATATCATTATCATCTTCATCATCATCACTGTTGTCAGTGTCCTTGATTTCAACAGTATCATCACTGGATTTGTGTAGATGATAGATGTTTTTCCACATGTTTGTTGCATCATTTACCACATGCTCAATGTCTTTGACAAGTATCAAATAGGTGTGGAATCTAATCATCATATTGTCTTCGTGATCTTTCAGTGATGCTTTCACTTCAGCATTAGTGAAACTCGGCAGGAGATTCATCAGTGTCTGCTCATAGATATCTTTTACAGTATTGGTTGCAGCTTCCCATCTGATTTGCAACCTCTCCAATAGTTCTTTGGAGATCTGGGAGGCTATCTGGTCCGGTGAGTATTTCCATTTACCCATCTTGTTCAGTACCGGTTCCTCAATCTGCATCTTTTCTTGTTCTGTTCTGGTTTCAAACTTCAATGCTTTGAAGTTTGTGAAGCTAGCACCTGCTTCTAATTGCTTCAATCTATCCTCAAATGTGAGTGGAGGCTTAACAAGTACAGGTTCTTTCTTTCCTTGTCTTGTTCTCCTGGAGAAGACTGCAGAGGCTTGCCTTTTAGGTTTGGTGATGATCACCTTGCATTTCTTTTGTTGAGGCTCCTTTTCCTTGTCTGACTCGGTTTCCTCTTATTCTTCTTCGTCTTCTCCTTTGCCTTCTGTTATCAGTTGGGTTATTCTTCTCTTTCCTTTGCTAATGGCCTGAGGGATTTTAATTTGGAGCTCAATTTTGGCCTTAGCTTGATCATATGTTCCAAAAATTGGTTGCCTTGGGTGTACTGGTTCATTCACCAGTGCTTCTATGATATCCCTGGCTTCGTCAATTTTTACCTCATAGGGAAGAGGTTTCACCCATGCTACTCGAGGCCTGGCTGCCTGAATGTATACCTTGTCACAATCTACCATGAAGCATATATCTTCCTTGTATTCTTCAACTAGTTTGGGTGGAATTCAGAACCTATGATTCATCTTTTCCTTAAATTCTTCAAAATAGTTATCCAAAATAATATCAAAATTTTCACCTAGTTCTGCAATGAACTCGTTTATCTAATAAAGAATTGGTATATCTTTTCTCCATACTACTGATCCCTTTGATGGAAAAGATTTCTGAATATAGAAAAATAAACAAATCAAAAGCGAACCGAATTTGTAGGGATTGTTCTTGGAGGTTCTAATGCTTTCCATATTCTTATTGAATTGGGATAAAAGTAATTCTGATAAATCAAATTCTAAATTCTTCTTCACTATTTTGTACGCCAGATCCACAGCTTCACAGGGTACACTGTTTGGATGGCTTGAACTATAGATTTTGTGAGCAATGACATGAATGCCAAATCTCAATTTGACATCAGCTACAGTATTCAGCTTAAGTCACCTACCATCCCATTCTGCTTGGGTCAGTTTCTGCAATTCCTCCCGACCTAGGGTTTTGGTAGCCTTGGCTTTGCTCAGCATGGGGAGTCCAGTAATTTTGTTAATCATTTTCTTTGTGATGAGCACTGGTTGCTCTAACCACAATTGGCCATTGTGAACTCGACTAAGTACATACCTAACCCATTTAACTTGAAATTTCCTTGGCAAGTGTGAAATGTGGGTTAACCCTTTTGTTTCAAGATGCTTATGTTCGGGTTTTAGGTTTCCATTTATGCTCATTTCACCTAGGGCATTATCAATTTCTAGGTTTCCAAGTTCTTGAATAGAGCATTTAAAATGAAATCTTATATCATTGACAAGAAGTACCTTTGAAGGAATTTGAGATTGGGCACCATTAGGGTCTAGTGATTCTGCAACAGCTGGTGCTAATTTGAAGTTCGACGCCTTCCATTCCTCTCCTCTAACCAGCATTTCTGAGCCTTTCTTAGTCTTAGAGCTTCCACTTCCGGATGCCATTGTTACTTGGTAGGTGTAGAAGAATTCTGAATTGATTCTTTCGCTCTTTTGAAAAATTCGCTCGGAAATGTCTTAAGCTCGCTCTGAAATTGCAGAAAATACCTTAGCTCTTTGTTCGCAGTAAAAATTTAGATCAAATTTTGCCCCTTTTGATAAAAAATTTGCCATAAATGTTTTGGTACGATGGCAGAAGAAATGACAGGTTGTCATCCACTAGCTCGGTAGATATTATCGACTCAGCGATCGAAAGAAAATATTGAAGTACCGACCTTACTCGGTTAGGTCACGAACCGACCTTGCTCGGTTGATACAACATGGTTAATGAAACTTAGTTGTGACCGACCGAACTTGGCAAGGTCTTTTACCGACTCAACTCGGTAACTGCTACTCGGTTAATGAAGCTTTGTTACATCCAACCAAACTTGATAAAGTATTGAACCGTCCTGGAGTCAGAGTGTATCTATAATACTAATTTGATCCATCTTCTTCCTTTGGAGCTGCATAGGATAAATCTTGGAAGATGCAGTTCCAATGTTTCTTATATGAATACTAATTGGAAATGGTAGAGTCACCCACTTCTTGAGTGACACTCCTATCTGACTTATCTTGTTCGGTAGATTTTGGAATCCATTGCTGCTTCATTTGCTTTCGAATGTTATCTGCTTTGATTTTCTTTTCATCTTCAATTCTTTTGATATTCATGCAATTTTTGGCTATATGACTGAGTTCTGTACATGTATAGCACCTTACAATTGTGTCCTTTTTTCTTAGATGATGTCTGGCACAATTCATGCCAGTATGTCCATACTCTCCACAATAGTGACATCTGCACCAGGTATTGTAGTCCCATCCGAATATGGCTTTGACAAGTTGTTCAGCTGGATTGAATGATTTGGATTTACACTGGAATTCCTTGTGACCATGCTTTTTGCATTTGTAACAATTGCCTTCAAATTTTGGTTTGTCTTTACACTCATTTGCCTTGTGACCATGCTGATTGCAGTTGAAGCACTTACCATTGAATTTTGCTTTCCCATTGCTCCAGCATTTGTTTGATGTATGACCTATTTTGCCACAATGATTACAAGTGGATCTTTTATTCCTTTGTTCACCTTGCTTGGAGGATTCACCAGCTTCTTTGTATCCAAGACCAGCTTTGCTTGTTTGTCTTTGAAGATTCTGCTCATTTAATTGATTTACGTCTACCTGAGATTTCATCATCCTTTCATTGACTTGCCTTTCAGAGATTAAGTCATTTTTCAAGCTTTCATTGATTTGTCTTTCTGTTCTCAAGTCATTCTGTAGACTTTCATTGATTTTCTTTTCAATGTTCAAATCATTCCTTATTCTTTCATTTTGTGCTCTGAGAATCCTGATTTCTTCATTTGTATTGGTGAGTTGGTCTATGAGATCTTCATACTGACGAGTTTGATTGCGGATTTCATGACTTCTATTTTCCATTTCTTCTTGTGCTTTGTTTCTTTGATCCAAAGCTTCACATAGCCTAATTGACTGTATTTCTTGTTCTCTCTTAAGCTTTCTTACCTCTTCTTGCAGAGATCCATTCTTTTCTAGAAGTTCTTTGATTGCTTGGTCAGCTTCTTCTGAATTGCTTGCTGGTAACAGGTCTTCAATCTTCACTTCAACATACTGATGATCATTCATTTTTTTTGCAAGATCCTTTCTTCTTTTTAGGGATTGAGAAAGATGTTCCTTTGCTTCTTTAAGTTGAACCATGGCCATTTCAAAATCCAACTTTTCATTTTCTATAACTTTCTCCAATCTGAATATCTCCATTGACTTTGATCTTTGCTCAAGCTGTCAAGCTTTGTCCTGAGAACCAAGTTAGCTCTGATACCAATTGTTGGAAATATTCAAGATACGACAGTTTACTGAGAGGGGAGGGGTGAATCAGTAAACATAAAATCTTAAATCAATTCATATTAACTAGTAAAATATTTAATCATCTAATCTGCAGTATGTAAACATTCATAACACATAAGCACAGAGATTTTGGTGACCCAGAAACCTTCCAAAATAGAAAGTAAAACTGGGGTGGGGATGAAACCCACAAATCTTCTTTACTGCAGTAGGAAGTTAGCCGGTTAAGGCATACAATGATCACTTCTGGTGATCTGCCCTGTTAGGAGCATAAAGGATTGTTATATCCACCTTGTTAAAGGATTTGAAACATACTTCATAAGTATGCACTCTGTTAGGAGATTTGGAACAAAGACTGTTAAGTCTACCCTGTTAAAGGATTTATAAAAACTGATTCACCTGTTAGAATGAAACAGTGGATCTGAATACAACTGATTGCTGATAAGATCCGCTATGCTCTGATTGTCCTTGATATGATAGATAAAACTTTTCTACTCCAATGCTGACTTTGCTGAAAACCTTCAAAATTCAGCTTTCATGCTTTCGCACACATTCTTCATATACTTCATATATTTTCCATACGTCTAGAATGATACAATACATTACATATATATACCATCCTGGTTAAAATTACATGCAATGGTCGGCTGAATAAAAGTAGACAAAATTTAACTAAGTCGGCCGAATAGCAAAATAAACTCGGTAGAACAAACTTCTTTGTTTACCGACTGAGCTCGGTTAACACTGAGTCCTATGTTAACCGACTGAACTCGGTTAACACTGCATCTATCTTTACTCGGTTAATATTGAGTTCTTAATTAACCGACCGAACTCGGTTAATGCTGAGTTCTTAGTTAACCGACCGAACTCGGTTAACACTGAGTTCTATGTTAACCGACTGAACTCGGTTAACACAGAGTTCTTCTTTACTCGGTTAATACTGTGAGAAAAGTGTTGTCAGTAATGGAAAATAACTTTATGCCAACACATTATGCATTTGAGTGATTCAATGTTAGATACAAAGAATCATATAAATTTAGTAGTCTAACTTTGGGTTTTCCTTTTTTGTTTATGTAGGAGGCATTTGATCCACCTAATGTAGCAAAGAGGCTATATTTTGATCATCCATCAGCACCCTAGGATAGTATAGTTGTCATAGGATGTGTCATGAGACATTTTGAGATGGCATATGCCACATTGTTTATGATAACATTGATATTATACATATTCTGATGGCATGATCAGCCACATTTTGTATATGGATCTATGTATTTTGATATATATATTTGTGTACTTTATCTATGGATACATCATCTTTGATATATATTTGTTTTATTTATCTATGGATACATTTGTTTTGATATTTTTTTTTTCATTTATGTGCACAATGATATACATATTAATTTAGTATCTAGTATTGTTCAATTTATCCTAGATCATGTGTATTGTTCATGTTTATGGAATATCATTAATTCTGATTATATTTTTTTATATTCAATTCAAAATAAATAATTTGTGAATAACATGTTAATAACCTTTATTATCAAATTTGGATGCAATGTTTAGTTTGAAGTGCTTTCATGAAATAAACACACTTGTTAACCTCCTACACAAGGTTCACACAAAAGGATTCCACTCATCAACCATGGATTCTATTCCCAACCACAAACTCATTCCTAGACTCATAATCTTTGATAACTAACACTTCACTTTGTTACTATCCTCATACTACAACCTTTCAATTTCAACATAACCTCAAAATATTCCAACTTAAGAGACTTGATTTGATCAAACCTTTTTAACTTGGTTCCCCAATACCATATCCATATGAATAACATCTATACATTTCTCACATTGATCAGATTACCCATACTGATCCACTTAACAAAACTAGCTTCATTAATGCATGTTATCATTTCATACCTTATATAGGTGTTTCCAAACATGTATGGTCATGATCAAACCCCTAACTAACTCTTTGCACTCATTTTCACTTTGTAATAAAAAGTTAAAGCTTATTTTCTTGTAGCATTCACCGGTTCATCGATAGCCCTTAGAAGATTGACCTCGAAATGCACTTAGAGCACCTTGGAGTCTCCTCAATACGTGGTGGCCATGAATGATCGATGACCTCCATGGTTAGAACAAGGTTTTCACTAGGGTTCACCCACCCATTCAAAGCTAATGGCCCTAATGATTCAATGCCAAGATCAGCAGTTTCAAAGTTATGTTGTGGTGGACCTATGAACTAAGGCACAGTACGAGTTTTGGCATTGAGCAATATTGCTATGTTAAATCCAAATGAAATGTGATCTCTCAAAAATGAGATAGGTTATTTTAGTCCTCAAAATCATCATCTTATAGCATTCAATAGTTCATCAATAGCCCTCATGAGCTCTGAGTTATGACCCTCAGAAGATCAACCTCGAAATGCACTTAGAACACCTAGGAGACTCTCGGTATAGGGTGGTCGTAGATGATGGAGGGTATTCACAATTATAACATGGGTTTCACTAGGGTTTATCCACCCATCTAGAGCTAATGGTGTTAACAATTCAATTCCAACATTAGTGGTTTCAAAGTTACGATGTGGTGCACCTATGAACTAAGGCACACTGCAAGTTTTGGCATCGAGTGAGATCACTATGCCAAATCCAAAAGGAATGTGATATCTCAAAAATGAGATAGGTTATTTTAGGCCTCAACATCATCATCCTATAGCATTCAACGGTTCATCTATAGCCCTCACGAGCTCTGAGTTACAACCCTTAGAAGATCAACCTCGAAATGAATTTAGAGCACCTTGGAGACTCCTTGGTATGGGGTGGCTGTGGATGATGGAGGGTCTCTATGGCTAGAACAAGGGTGTCACTAGGGTTCACCTGTCCATCTAGAGCTAATGACACTAGTGATTCGATGCCAAGATCAGCAATTTCAAAGTTACATTGTGGTGCACCTATGAACAGAGGCACAGTGTGAGTTTTGGCATCGAGTGAGATCAATGTGCTAAATCTAAATAGAAGGTGATCTCACAAAAATGAGATAGGTTATTTTAGGTCTCAACATCACCATCTTATAGTATTCAATATTTCATAGATAGCCCTCACAAGCTCTAAGTTACAACCATTAGAAGATCAACCTCGAAACACACTTAGAGCACCTTCGAGACTCCTCAGTACAGAGTGGCCGCGAACAATGGATGGTCTCCATGGTTGGAACAAGGGTGTCACTAGGGTTCACCCACCTATTGAGAGCTGATGGCACTGATGATTCAATGCCAAGATCAATAGTTTCAAAGTTATGCTATGGTGATCCTATGAACTGAGGCACACTGCGAGTTTTAGCATTGAGCAAGATTGTTGTGCTAAATCCAAACAGAACGTGATCTCTCTAAAATGAGGTAGGATATTTTAGGCCTTAGCATCACCATTCTATATCATTTTAAATTTAATTAATATCCCTCAAGAGCTCTGAGTTATGACCCTCAGAAGATCGACCTCTAAATGCACTTAGAGCACCTTGGACACTCCTCGGCATAGAGTGGCCACGAACGATGGATGGTCTCTATGGATGGAAAAAGGGTGTTACTAGGGTTCACCCTCCCATCTAGAGCTAATGGTACTGATGATTTGATGCCAACACCAATGATTTCAAAGTTACACTATGGTGATCCTATGAATTGAGGCACACTACAAGTTTTGGCATCGAGCGAGATCACTGTGCCGAATCCAAACATAACATGATCTCTTGAAAATGAGATAGGTGTTTTTATGCCTTAGCATTAACACCCTATAGAATTTTACATTTCATCAATAGCCCTATGAGCTTTGAGTTATGACCCTTGGAAGATTGACCTCAAAATGCTCTTAGAGCACCTTGGAGACTCCTTGGTATGGGGTGGCCACAGATGATGGAGAGTCTTCATGGCCAGAACAAGGGTGTCACTAGGGTTCGACCACCTATCCAAAGCTAATGGCACTGATGATTCAATGCAAAGATTAGTGGTTTCAAAGTTATGCTATGGTGCACCTATGAACTGAGGCACACTGTGAGTTTTGGCATCGAGTGAGATCGCTGTGCTAAATCCAAATGGAATGTGATCTCTCAAAAATGAGATAGGTTATTTTAGGTCTTAGCATCACTATCCTATAGCATTCAACATTTCATCAATATCCCTCATGAGCTCCAAGTTACAACCCTCAGAAGATCAACCTCAAAATGCACTTAGAGCACCTTGGAGACTCCTTGGTATGGAGTGGCCATGGATGGTCTCTGTGGCTAGAACAAGGGTGTCGCTAGGGTTCACCTGCCCACCCAGAGCTAATGGCATTAGTGATTCAATGCTAAGATCAATAGTTTCAAAGTTACATTGTGGTGATCCATTAATGTCATAGAATGTTATTTTATGCACTTTTATGGATGTGTATTTGGAAACATGTGTTGCATTTCTTTTGTTATGCTTAGCATGCAATTGATCAACAATTGGCATACAAAATGTCAACATCATACACCGTTCACATACATGAAAATGACAATAATTTTAATAAGAACATTAACAAAGCACATTTACAAATTCACATTTAGTAAAGAACCATTAAGGCATTGCAAGAGCCAAGTGCATATAGATTGTCATGACATGTACCAAATGCATACACAAGATGAAAAATCACATAAAGTCAAGACCCCCAAATAGAAAAATGAAGACTAGGAAATAAAGCATATCAACAAATCAACACATGAGGATCCAATGATTAAATGAACTCACATGCCAACTTGAGACCATTGCATGCATCATACATCAGATGATGCAACCAGTTCACAACCATAGCATAGGAAGTGATGGCTTCAATTATTACCACTTGGTAAATGATAGGCCAAAATAAACAATATGTCAATTGTTGCCCAAACCATCAATGATAATTATGGATAAGGAAATTAGATAGTCATTCGATTAACTATACATTTAACCACCATCTCAGTTATTACATATCTTTTTGGGTATGCTAGTTCATCCCTACCAATTAAAGAGAATCCATTAATGTAGCTAGGTGTTATTTCATTCACAATTATAAAATAGCTATACATTAACACTAGTACATTGGTATAACAATTATGATTATCTCTTTCTACATCCAAGCTAGAGTCCATGGCTACATTACCTTTAGAAGAAGAAAGGTTTCCATGGTACTAAAATATTTGTGAATAATGGTCACTAATGGTGTCATTACAAATCTCATGTATACTTGCTTGATGTTTGATGTAGAGATAGCAC
This sequence comes from Cupressus sempervirens, assembly GCA_028749045.1. Lineage (NCBI taxonomy): Eukaryota > Viridiplantae > Streptophyta > Pinopsida > Cupressales > Cupressaceae > Cupressus > Cupressus sempervirens. Next base: position 734,033,700 of record CM053789.1, read on the forward strand.
AATGGAAGCCAACAAACAAGCCCCTCTCCTACACAACTTTCAAAAATACTCCAAGGGTTAAGCCAAGGGTATGTTCTATTCTCACAAGTGCATATTCCTCCTAGGAACCATTGGAGAAAGTTTCAAGTCTCACCATCCTAAGCAAGACACAAGCAACAATGAACCAACTTATGCAAATAGGACCAAATTCCCCAAAATGGGCAAAATAAGGATTTTGCCATTCTAGGCTTTTCCTCCACTAGCAAGGGCTTGGAAAAAATTAGTTTTGACACAAATAAAGTAATCCAGTCACTGGTTGTACTCCCAACAACCCACAACTCAATTTTCTCAATTAGACCTAGTAGCCTATTAGGTCTCTTAAAACAGATTTTGACCAATAACTCTAAAACTTACTAAAGGACCTAGGAAATCAAACGTTGATTCAAGTACCCTTTATTGTAAATTTTTTGCAAATGGACTCTACAAACTCCTAGGGATCCTACTAATGTTCTAAACACCTAGACTTGCCTAGAAAATATGGAATTTACCAAAAATCCGCTTTATTGGACCAATTGATGCCCAAGGCTTATAGTTTCACCATGGGGTCTTGTGTCCATTAAAAATGTGGATGTTCATAGGGAGATCATTAGATCTATCCATAGACCTTATTACATCAAGAAAAGAAAAAAGATTAGGTGGTCTGCACCAATGTTCCATGTATTGATGTGATAAAAAAGTGCATGAGCATTGTTGGATAACCAATCAATTTTCCTACTAATTCAAATGGGTGGGCCTAAGGGCTCAACATGTTTAGGTGATATTGAATCCACATGGAAATCCTACAAAACCTTCAAGGTTTTCCCAAGGGTTTAACAAAAGACTTGGTGTACTTCCTTAAATGGATACTCCTCCTAACAAACAATGAAAAAGGTTTCTAGACTTACCTTCCACAAGTAAGAACACATTGTAGAATTTGAGCAATATAAATTCATGAAACCTTGAAGAACACATGTATGAAAGAACTTGTCCTAGATAGGTAAAGAGAAAAAGAGACAAAGGTTTAACTTTGACAATATACAAGATCACATTATTAGAATAAAATAATGAGTAAAATAGTAAAAGGCTTAAACAATATTAGCATCATTAAATCACTTCTTGTTTCAATGCCTCATTGTTAATGAGTATTCAAACTTATTGACACCTTCCCCAATTTTTCTTTTAAGGAATTAAGTATTCTAATTGTTCATCCATATTTTCTAGATTTGTCTTATTTGATTAGTTTGATAAAAATTGTTTTAATATTCATAATGTTAGCTCTATGTCAAATAAGAAAAAAGCCAAATTTGTAATAAGACATCCACAAGAAATTTTCTTTCATTGTCTCCTTGCTTCAATACTCATATACCTATAAATGCTCTTAAAATTGTCCTTATAGCCTTGTATCACATGCAAATATGATTTGCAAGAACTTGTTCAATATCTTCCTCTTATAATTCCTTACAAAGAACCTACCAAAATAAAAATTAGGATATGTAATTAATTTAACTTGTCTTTTTCATTATTACAAAAACCATATATAAAAAAACTTCACATTTTACATCATAATACATCATAAATCTTAGGAATTCTTCCCAACTCTTCATGATGTACCTACATTCCAATATCATAAAAAATATTAGTAACTTATTATATTAAACAAGATAATAATTGGTTCATTGAATCATTATGATGAAAATAACATAAGAAGTAAATAGACCTAGTTGAGTGTTCTAGTAGGGTCCTCTCTCTATTTTAGGGTCTCCAACAGGGATTCATGATCAACATTAGTAATAGTAAAATGTTCTTTTACTTTTGGTCTTCCTTAATGCTTCAACAACTTTACATTTGTTGCAATAATAAGATGCAAATATATGAGAATTATTTTGTGCTTCTGATAGTCATCGAATGCAGGAATTTCATTCCTTCTAAGCATGTATGTTCATAGCCATGTTCCAGTGACAACCACTGAACTAGTAGGATATGTGAATCCATCACCATTTGTGATCAGTTGTGCAAGCTTTTATTTACCTCTTACACAATGTGCTAACCAATAATCAGATTTCTCATCATTCCCCTATGGTGCAACCAAGGCAAAGACATGTCCTGGTTGAAGAAGATCTAATAGATGGTTATGCTCAAGTGAACTTTCCATGTCATCATTTTTGATAGAGGGTATGATAGATAATGGAGTAAGATAATGTGGAGCCCATGTGTCCACCCACTCACTCGACTCATAGTGATCCCAATCACACTAAAAACAACTAGGAAAAAAGTAAGCTAGCTATCATATCCAAATGGTCCATGTACTAGAATTAGAGCTCCAGAATGAATGCATTTTTGATGAGTCTCTCATTGTTTTGATCTATCACCTATGGACCCCTCCTCAACCAACCAAAAGAACCTATGTACCACTGAATCAAGAGCCTCCCCTGTGATAATGCTAGACTACACCAAACAACAATGCTTTGAACATCAAAAAGCTTTACTACTAAAATCTTCAATTGCTCCTTAACTAGAGCTCTCTTCACATATGCCCCTATTCCATCATATTCTCCTTTTCCATGGCTAGACTCAAAAAAAATCCAAATATGAGGCACCCCCCTCTCTGCAATCATCCTACACAACCAATAAAACATGCGAGCATTTTTGAATTGACCTGTACAGTTATCTGACCAAATGATATGTCTATCCATAGCAATTGCATGCTCTTGTAAGAAATCAAAATAATTCTCAAAACAATGTTGCACAAACTCATGAGAGTGAGATCTATCATCACTCATATAAAAATAATACTCTCTAATAATCTTCTGCACTATTAGGGGCATGTCTATATGTTATGTGGATGAAAAAAGCAATCTAAATGGAGTTGTATACTGAGATTGTGTCTTATTTTCAGGTTGCAATGTGTAGTTTTTAGCAAAATAAACAACTGATATAATAGTGCTAATGGGAAAAGTCTCCTTACACATTCTAAATTGTTGATCTAACCACTGAGACCTGTGACTATGTCTTGCATACTTGTAGAAAATATTTGCCTTGAAATCTAAAATAAAACTAGCCACATTGATTTTTTTTTAAACCAATTCACATCTAGAGCCCTCACCCCCACTCTTCAATGTGTATTTCACCATTTTATATACCTTTTTTTTACTATTGTCTTTCAAAGATCTTGTTCACACCCCTCATGGAAACATGTGTCAAACTTGGATAAACCACCACATTCTGAACACTTCTCATTTAAGTAAGCATTTGTATAAAAGAAACAACCATCAACTCTATGACATAAAAATTGATCTAGCAAGTCTCTTGATGATTTTGGAAGGCCACTAGTACCACAATTCTCCAACTTTTCTTTACTATGCAAAGTAGAACAAATGTAGCATAATAGTTCATGGTGCATAGAAAACATGACATAATATTTGCAACAACATGTATTTCGAATTTTAAGTGGTACACAATAAAATGGCTTCAAATATTCAAAATCCCTTTGTGATATATGAAGACTTGGATGACTCTCTCTAAATTGTTTGAACAACATAGTTTGACTTACCTCCAAATAGTGTTTAGGATGTGGCATGTGATCTCTAATTCCAATTATTAACTTTAAAAAATCTTTAGCATTGGGTGATACTCATGAGCTAGAGTGCAAAAATTGTGTAATTTCTTCCTTCACATCATCAGATAGCTTCTTATCGGAATGTGGAAGTCTCCCACCAAAAGCCCATGTTTCATTTTGAAGAGGATCATCAATTCTCTCTCATTGACTAAGTGCTCTTCTCAAAGTACTACAATTTAGGTTCAAGACAATACAAGTTTGTCTCATATATCTACCCTTTCTCAAATGACGACTTACCAAAGAAGTTGTAATAACCCTTTGAGTAGCTCTCTTGTCCTTCTCCCTACTATTATTCCCAATGCTATTGAGAGCATTAAAAAGATTCTTCACAATAATGGCATTTCTTTTCAATTTTTTATTGACACAAATCTTCAATTTTGAAAGCATAGGTCTCATCTTTTGTATGTTTAATGAGTGCATAGAAAGCTAACATTGCTGCACCGCTGTCTTGTTGCTGAAAAACATCTTATATAGTCTTGAAGCCCATAACTGAATGGTTCTTTTTGATTTTTTCCCTTACAAATTGGTAATAATCATTTCATCAATTTCAATTATCCATTTTAGTATTCTAGAACCTTCATGTCGATTATAATTAGGAGATATGTAAGGTTCCTGTGCATTACCATTTAAACATGGTCAATCATGCAATTTACATTATGACCTGGCAGCATTTCATCCTCCAAATTTTCATTCTCTAAATTTTCAATCCCAACATTATCATTTTCAATTGGTACATTTTCATTCCCCAATTGCACATATTCATTATCTGATTCTACGATTTCACCTTTGACTAATTCATAATCAACTTGAATCACATTTAACATACCTTGCATTTTCCTTTGGTGTACTACTTTGTCCCTTTCCCTATATGCTACAATGTCTTCATTGGATACCTTCCTTTTGCATTTAGCCTTTCGACGACTGTTGCTCCCTATTCAAATGACAATATCCGACACCTAGAGATATATTATCAAACCTTTTTCTGATTGTTTGGGCCCCAAAATGTGACTTTTCCTAAAACTTGTGAAAAAGGCCAACAAAAAGTGATGTTGTTGGGTCTGTAGTGACAAGGAATACTTTTGGAAAATAATGCCAGTAAAATTGGGTATCCGATTTCAGATTGGATACCCGATTTCAAATTGGATATCCGATATGAAATTGAATATCCAATATTGAACCAAAATATTGGAGGGGAAAACAAATTACTATAATGTATTATTATATTATATTATTATTAAATATAATAATATATGTTATTATTATTATAATCTATAAATATATAACATATATATATATATATATATATGAAATTATTAAATTATACTATTATTAAATATAATAACATAATATATGTTATTATTATTATTATTATCTATAAATATAATATATATTAATATATATGATTATTACATTATATTATTATTTTTAAAATATTATTATAAATATAATAATGTAATATATTATATGTGTTATTAATATATATTATTATTATTATAATCTATAAATATTATATATATATATATATAAATATATATATTAATACATATATGATTATTATATTATATTATTAATATTTTTATTATATTATTATATTTTTACTATATTATTTTTATTTGTTACTATAACAACATGTAATATTGTTGTTATTATTATTATGACCTACGAATGAGGGACATATTAGTATTCTTTATATGGGTCGAAAGGGGCCACAAGATGACCTCTGACCCCTTTCATCACATTCCATGATGACATATATCTCTAGGGCTCATAGGACACCTAGGGACATATTAGAATCGTTTATATAGGATGAAAGGGGCCATAGGATGACCTATGACCCCTTCTGACACATTTTATTACAACATATGTCTCTAAGGGCCCTAAGACCCTTAGGGACATATTAGAATCATTTATATGGGTTGAAAGGGTCCATAGGATGACCTATGACCCCTTTCGACACATTACATGATGACATATGTCTCTAGGGGTCCTAGATCCCCTAGGGACATATTAGAATCATTCATATGGGTCAAAAGGGGCCATAAGATGACCAATGACCCCTTTCGACACATTCCATGATGACATATGTCTCTAGGAGTCCTAGGACTTGTAGGGACATATTAGAATCGTTTATATGGGTCAAAAGGAGCCATAGGATGACCTATGACCCCTTTTGACACATTTTATTACAACATATGTCTCTAGGGGCCCTAGGACCCCTAGGGACATATTATAATCATTTATATGGGTTGAAAGGGGCCATAGGATGACCTATGACCCCTTTCAAAATATTTTATTACAACATATGTCTCTAGGGGTCCTAAGACCCCTAGGGACATATTAGAATTATTTATATAGGTCAAAATGGGACATAAGATGATCTATGACACTTTTCGACACATTCCATTACGACATATGTTGCTAGGTCTCCTAGGACCCCTAGGGACATATTAGAATCATTTATATGGGTTGAAAGGGGCCATAGTTCCACAGATTTCATGATGATATATGTTGCTAGGGGTCCTAAGACCCCTAGGGACATATTATAATTGTTTATATGGGTCGAAAGGGAACATAGGATGAACTATGACCCCTTTCAACACATTCCATGATGAATTTTTTGTAGGGACATATTAGAATCATTTAAAAGGGTCGAAAGGGGCCATAGGATGAACTATGACTCCTTTCAACACATTTGATTATAACATATGTTGCTAGGGGTCCTAGGACCCCTACAGACATATTATAATTGTTTATATGGCTCAAAAAGGGTCATAGGTCATCCTATGACCCCTTTTAACACATTTTATTACAACATATGTCGCTAGGGGCCTTACAACCCCTAGGGACATATTAGAATCATTTATATGGGTTGAAAGGGACCATAAGATAACCTATGAAACCTTTCAACACATTCTGTAACGACATTGGTCTCTACGGGTCCTAAGACCCCTAGGGACATTAGAATCATTTATATGAGTTGAAAGGGGCCATAGGATTACCTATGATCCCTTTCAACACATTCCATGATGACATATGTCTCTAAGGGTCCTAGGAACCCTAGGGACATATTATAATCATTTAAATGGGTCGAAAGGGGCCATAGGATGAGCTATACCTCATTTCAACACATTCCATGACAACATACTTCTCTAGGGGTCTTGGGACCTCTAGGGACATAATAAAATCATTTATATGGATCGAAAGGGGCCATAGGTTGACCTATGAACTCTTTTAACACATTTTATGATGACTTATGTCTAGGACCCCTAGGGATATATTATAATTGTTTATATGGGTCAAAAGGGGTCATAGGATGACCTATGAGCTCTTTTGACACATTTTACTACAACATATGTTTATAGGGGCCCTAGGACCCCTAGAGACATAGTAGAATCATTTATATGAGTTGAAAGAGGCCATATGATGATCTATCACTCCTTTCAACACATTCCATTATGACATATGTCTGTAGGGGTCCTAGGACCCTTAGGGACATATTATAATCATTTATATGGGTCAAAAGAGGCCATAGGATAACGTATACCCACTTTCGACACATTTTATTACAACATATGTCTCTAGGGGTCCTAGGACCTCTAAGGACATATTATAATTGTTTATATGGGTCGAAAGAGGTCATAAGATGAACTATGACCCCTTTCAACACATTTTATTACAACATAGGCCCTAGGACCCTAAGGGACATATTAGAATCATTTGTATGGGTCGAAAGGGGTCATAGGATGACCTATGACCCCTTTAGACACATTCCATGACAATATATGTCTCTATAGGTCCTATGACCCCTAGGGACATTAGAATTATTTATATAGGTTGAAAGGGGCCATAGGATGATCTATGAGCCCTTTCAACACATTTTATGATGAAATATGTCTCTAGGGGTTTTTGGACCTCTAGGGACATATTAGAATCATTTATATGAGTCGAAAGAGGCAATAGGATGACCTATGATCCCTTTCAACACATTTTATAATGAGGCATTTCTCTAGGGGTCATAGGACCCCTAGGGACATATTATAATTGTTTATATGGGTCGAAAAGAGTCAAAGGATGACCTATGACCCATTTCAACACATTTTATTACAATATATGTATCTAGGGCCCCTAGGACCCCTAGGGACATATTAGAAATGTTTATATAGGTTGAAAGAGGCCATAGGATGACATATGACTCCTTGCAACACATTCCATGATAACATATGTCTCCAAGGGTCCTAGGACCCCTAGGGACATATAATAATCATTTATATGGGTCAAAAGGGGCCATAGGATTACCTATCATCCGTTTTGACACATTTTATTACAACATATGTCTCTAGGGGTCCGAGGACTCCTAGGGACATATTATAATTGTTTATATGGGTCAAAAGGGGTCATAAGATGACCTATGATGCCTTTCAATATATTTTATTATAGCATATGTCTCTAGGGGCCCTAGGACCTCTAGTGACATATTAGAATCATATATATGGGTTGAAAGGGGCAATAGGATGACCTGTGTCCCCTTTCAACACATTCCATGTGACATATATCTCTAGGGGTCTTAGAACCCCTCAAGACATATTATAATCATTTATATAGGTTGAAAGGGGCCATAGGATGCCCTATGATCCCTTTGGACACATTTTATTACAACATATGTCTCTAGGGGTCCTAGGACCCTTAGGGAAATATTAAAATTGTTTATATGGGTGGAAAGGGGTCATAGGATGACCTATGACCCCTTTCAACACATTTTATTACAACGTATGTCTCTAGGGGCCCTAGGATGCCTTGGGACAACTTATAATCGTTTATATAGGTCGAAACGGGCCATATGATGAGCTATTACCCCTTTCACCACATTTCATGATGACATATGTTGCTAGGGGTCCTATGGCCCCCAAGGATGTAATAGAATCATTTATATGAGTTGAATGGGACTGTAGCATGACCTATGATCCCTTTCAACACATTTTATGATGACATATGTCTCTATGGGTCCTACGACCCTTAGGGACATATTATAATTATTTATATGGGTTGAAAGGAGTCATAGGATGACCTATGATCCCTTTTGACACATTTTATTACAACATATATCTCTAAGGGCCTTAGGACCCTTAGGGACATATTACAATCATTTATGTGGGTCGAAAGGGGCCATAGGATGACCTATGACCCCTTTCAACACATTCCATGACGATATATGTCTCTAGGGGTCCTAGGACCCCTAAGGACATATTATAATCGTTTATATGGGTCAAAAAGGGCTATAGGATGACCTATGATCCCTTTTGACAGATTTTATTACAACAAATGTCTCTAAGGGTCCTAGGACCCCTAGCGACATATTATAATTAATTTTATAGGTCAAAAGAGGTCATAGGTCACATTTTATTACAACATATGTCTCTAGGGGCCCTAGGACCCCTAGGGACATATTAGAATCATTTATATGGGTTAGAAGGGGCCATAGAATGACCTATGACCCCTTTCACATTCTAGGATGACATATGTCTCTATAGGTCCTAAGACCCCTAGGGACATTAGAATCATTTATATGGGTTGAAAGGGGCCATATGATGACCTATGACCCTCTTTCAACACATTTTATTACAACATGTCGCTAGGGCCCCTAGGACTCCTAGGGACATATTATAATCATTTATATGGATTGAAAGGGGCCATAGGATGACCTATGACTCCTTTCAACACATTTCATGATGACATATGTCTCTAAGGGTCCTAGGTTCCCTAAAGACATTTTAGAATCATTTATATGGGTTGAAAGGGGCCATAAGATGACCTATGACCTCTTTTAACACATTTTACGATGTCATATGTCTTTAGGGGTCCTAGGATGCCTAGGTACATATTATAATTATTTATATGGGTTGAAAGGGGTTATAGGATGACCTATGACTCCTTTCGACACATTCCATACCAACATATGTCTATAAGGGTCCTAGGACCCCTAGAGACATATTATAATCATTTATATAGGTTGAAAGGGGCCATAGGATAACCTATGACCCCTTTCCACTCATTTCATCACAACCTATGTCCCTAGGGGTCTTAGTACCCCTCAGGACACATTTGGCTGGTTCCAATGCATCAAGTGGGGTCACAGGTTAACCTATGAACCCTCTCGACACATTTCATAACAATTTATGTCCCTAGGACCCCTAGGGACTCATTGGGAGTGCACCAAAAGGGCTCACTAGGGGCCCTAAGGACATATGTTGTCATGAAATGCATCAAAAGGTGTCATAGGTTAACCTATGACCCCTTTCAATGCATTTTATGACAATATTATATTTAATAATAATATAATATTGTATATTTTAATATAATAATAATATATTATTAGATTATATGACAATAATAATCATATATGTGTCTAGATTATAGATTTAATAATAATAATAACCATATATATTATTATATATAATAATAGTCATATAATATTACTAGATATATATTTAATAATAATAATATTAGAGCTATCAGATTTCCACAATCCATCAGTGTTGTGCATTTGATTTCTAGATTTGATGTAAAAAATCTGTTCGCACAATCAAATCTAGAAATCAAATGCATAATAATAATATTTATGATATGTATTACTATATTATATTTAGTTATAATAATAATTATTATATTTATAACTATGTTATATTTACTAATAATAATCATACATATTACTATAATATAATAATAATTATAATCATATATGATAATAATAATATCAATGTCCACACTTCCTCCAAATAAATTTTCCTCTCAAATTTATTTTCTCTCAAATTTCCCTCCAAAATTTCAATTGAAAAATCACGGATTTGATCGGATACCTGATTTTATTTTGGGTATCTAATTAGGCTCAGTATTCACCAAGCCTATTTGGTCAACCCAAGAAACATGTTTGAGAAGGGTTTTACTTACACTCAGACTTCGGGTAACCATTTGACAATGTTATTTTCATCAAAATTGAATGAAATGAAAAGAGTATTTTTATAACACTCTTGAGATTCCATCGATATAATATCTATCAAATTCTAAGTTCGATAAGTATTTATTAATTAATTTTCAATGAAGATGATTGTAAAGTGATGATTGACATATTGATTGAAAAGTAGATATAACTTTCAAATGGTATAACATTTTTTAAATCCAAAAGTTGTGTCACATTCTATGCTTCACCTAATATAAGAAAAATAAAATAAAAATAAAATTTGTTAAAGTTTTCTATTAGTTAAGGTGGTCAGACACGGGAGTTTTTTTTTCCAAAAAATTTTTAGTTGAAAATTCATATTTAATTATTTATTTGGAATTAAAAATCCAAAAATATGTCTCACATCCAAGCATGAGTCTACTTTTTATATCTATAATTATATTAAAAAAAATTATCATTTGGTTTTGATTAAGGTGGTCAGAGATACACCTAATTGTTATTTTCACTCTGAAATTTTCATAGTACTACATTAAAATCCAACTTTTGACCAATCAATTATTTTTCTCTCCAGATAAGGCTTAGTAGTTTAGAAACTACATTCAATTTCCTATAGATTATTTTCTTACAACTTTTTTATATAAAGTCTAGAACCACTTTAAAATTATGTGTCAAGTTGACATAACTCTAATTTGCTAGATTTTCATTGCCACTTAAGGCCATAGTTTGGTTGACCATGATCTTGCACATACCCTTAAAATACATGCTTATAGAATTTTTAAATTAAAATATACTATATTTAATGAAAAACTATAAGCTCTATATGATAATATTCTTAACTTTGTGCTCTATAAAATGGTGTTCATATGTTCTTAAAAAAAATCATAAAAAATAGTAAAAGTTATTGAAACACCACTTTTCTGATTTTTAAAACTTCTTTAGTAATTAGATACAAACTAGTATGAAACATGCATTTAATAGACATTTCCAATTGAAAAAGTGTGAGGCCATATATATAACTTAGCTAGAAAGAATTTATCTAGATCATATGTTTGAAAAAAATAAAATTAGATAGAAATGCTTAAATTTAGCCATTTTGATAAGTCAACCTAAAAGGTGATAGAACTTTATACTTTTACCCATCAAAACAAAGGATACTTATTCCAATTTCATATATTCTAACCTTAATTCAATTGAGATTGCATCAAATGCCTTATGTGCAATTCTCACTACTACAAAACTAGCTAAGGACACATGGGAAAAAGGTATGGATAGTATAAAGGAAAATGTTGATGATTGCATGAAGATGATATCAGCTTGAGGAAGCAAGATAGAAATTTTGACAAGTTTTGAAATTTTTTTATAGTAGTTGGACATAATTTTTTGATAGTTTTTTGGACATTATGACCTTTTTCATTGATGTCAAAGGGGGACAAGTTGTATGAGAAAATAAGTGCTTGTAGAATTTTTAAATTAAAATATACTATATTTAATTAAAACACTATAAACTTTATATGATAATATTCTTAGCTCCGAGCTCTATAAAATGGTGTTCATATGTTCTTAAAAAAAAATCATAAAAAATAGTAGGAGTTATTGAAACACCACTTTTCTGATTTTTTAAACTTCTTTAGTAATCAGATACAAAATAGTATAAAACATGCATTTAATAGACATTTCCAATTGAAAAAGTGTGAGGCCATATATGTAACTTAGCTAAAATGAATTTATCTAGATCATAAATTTGGAAAAAAACATATTTTTTTTGATAGAAATACTCAAATTTAGTCATTCTGATAAGTCAACCTAAAAGGTCACAAAACTTTATACTTTTACTCGTCAAAACAAAGGATACTTATTCCAATTTCATATATTCTGACCTTAATGCAATTGAGATTGCATCATATGCCTTATGTGCAACTCTCACTACTACTAAACCAGCCAAGGAGACATGGGAAAAAGGTATGGATAGTATAAAGGAAATTTTTGATGATTGTATGAAGATGATATCAGCTTGAGGCAGCAAGATAGAAATTTTGACAAGTTTTGACAATTTTTTATAGTAGTTAGACATAACTTTTTCATAGTTTTTTGGACATTCTAACCTTTGTCATTTATGTCAAAGGGGGAGAAGTTGTATGAGAAAATTGTAAGTAAGTTATGCATTTTGTAGTCATATCAAAAGGGGGAGCATTTGTAATAGATGGTAAGAGTAGTAGTGTTGTAAGTTTTGGAAAAGTTTTGATACTTAGCCAATTTTCCTACTTCGTTGCCATCAATGCAAAAGGGGGAGATTGTTGAAAATTGGCTATATGTAGATATGTAAATTTTGTAATTAATGGAAAAACATGATGTACATGCTTGTAGAAAACCTCAAAAATAAAGATACTTAGCTTATTGGTACTCAAAAATTTTTCCAAGTATGAAAATCATTTACAACAGTGTATTGTTTTGTATGAAACTTGCTGTAATGTCATACTATGAGTAGAAAGGCTACATGGAGGAAGAATGAACTGAGCTAAACATGTGGTTAATGTTGCTTGTAGGAATACTAACTCTGAAACTTGTTATTCAAGTTTTAGTGAATGTAGTTATGTGTTTATCAGACATGAACAAAGAACAATATTTGAAGTATAACTTGTTTATATGATGTTATTTTTTAGAAAGAAGTTATATGAAAATAGTATAGATGTTGATGATGATGTGTATAACCATGAAAATTAGTATATATAGTACATAAAAGAGATATTTAAGATTTACTATTATAACTATGTACTAAACAACAAAATGAAAGGTAAAAGAATTCTTTTTTCTTGCAAAATAATTACTTGACCAATTAAGAATGACATCCTAGATGCTTTCTCTAAGTTGGAAAGTTTATTTTGGTCCTAACTGACCTAGCAAGAATTTGTGAAAAGACATAGTATTTATGCAAAGATATCTTGTGAGGTTATTGGGAAATTATGTATTAAAGTTATGAATGTGAAGTTTTGTATCATATGCAAGAAGAGAGTTTTTGATAATTTGCTTTTGTGATCCAAGATTGAACTGAGGTCAGAGATCAACTAGAAATAATTTTTAGCATCTATACTTCTATATTTGAGGAAATTAAAGGATAAATTACTTGTTTGGGCAGTGAACTCTTCTTGTAATTGAAAATACATGTTTGGGTAGTGATCTCTTCTTGCATACATTGTACCACAACTCCTAACAAGGTTGGAATCTCCTAACTAAGATTCAATGTCTCCTAATAGGGACTCTTATATATTGAATGTGTTTAAAAACTCCTAATAGTGTCCATCCTCTAATATATATATATCTTTGTCAATATCATTCACATCTAGTTTTCCCCTTGGCTAGGTTTCCCTAGTTAACAAACTATGGTGTTAGGAGTTCTTTTTGTGCATGGTTTCTCTTACTGTTCAAAATTACTTGTTTAATTCCTTATATATGGTTCAAAGTAATAAATAATGTCCAATTGGTCATAAAACTTTGTAGAATACTGATTCACCCCCCCCCCCTCCAGTATTCCCTATTTCTAACACTTGGAAGGATTTGTTATTTTTGAAGAGGTTGTCATAGAACATTTAATACTTGAAGAGGTTGTTATAGAATATTTACATGGCATGGATCACATATCCCCATGTATTTTTCAATGATCAGGATAAAGAGGAAAAACATGGAACCATCTAGAAGAATATTCATGAGATCCTTATATAGTGATAATCTTAACATAGATCAAGAGTGAAAGTGATTGTGTACATGCATGTGAAGATTAGAGAGGAGAAGATCAGAAGTTATTCAAGGGTTATATTATCATCTATCAGAACAAGTGACCTATTCATAAGAAGTGAAAGTGGAAGGGAAAGGCAAGGGTATACGATCAAAGTAGAGGATCAACTAGAAATGAGAAGGCTCAAAATTAACTTGTAGAGGAAACTGAGGGTTAGGTGCTGAGTCAATTTTAAGAGACTTGAATTAGGGTAAATATCTTAACATAGTGGTTTTAATAGACATTTGTAAATATCCTAACATAGTCCTTACTTAGTTGTAAGTGTCAAATACTTTAACAAGGTGAAACCTAATAGTTTCTTAAGTCTTTAATAGGATAGACTCCTCACAGAATAGATCATATATTATGGTCAAATATTATAACCTTAACTAGTTAACTTTATTATTGTAGTAGTAAAAATTTGTGGGTGTCACTTCCACCCTAGTTTTACCTTCACCTTGGAGGGTTTCTGGGTAACAAATATTGTGTTATATGTTATTACTTTCATGCATGTGATTGAATTGTTTTACATGTTACAAAAAGTTTACATTTATAGATTTGTATGCATAAGTTATTATAGGATGTGGATGAATCTATGGAAAGGTATAAATTGTTATAGATTCTGATTCACCCCCCTCTTAGTATCTAGTTTACTCCTCTAGAAATCAATAGGAGGGAGTTATCGAAGAAGATCATTCATAGACAAGGAATTATACTTAACAAGTAGTAAAAGATAGTCAAACAAAAATAAATGTGATTATAAATGTTCTTACTATAAGAAAAAGGGCCATACATCATGGATTAGTAGATCTAGAGCTAGTCATGTTCTAGATTGCATGATTCAAAATGTCCTAGATGATGATTTGGACAAGTATTTTAATTTTGAATGTCCTATTTGAAAGTGTCATTTAATAATAGTTATTGGGAATGAGGTTTTGAGTCCTATTCGACATTGTGTCCTATATCCTTGGAAAATGTTTTCTATTATTGTGTCCAATGTTTATGATATAAATCAAACCCTTGAATTTGTGACTACTTTGTGTGATAATTTTGTTCATCTTTGTACTATCCCAAAAAATGTGTTAAGGGAAGCACTTTTAAATTGTAATCATTGGCATGAAGATGATTTTTTTGGGACTCTATTTTCTTTTTCATCTCATTTTAAAAAGCTTTTTGTTTGTCTTGACATTTGACAATGTCAAGCTCACCTTTGAAGACAAAGATTTCCATTTCACTTTAGGGTTTCTATTTTGTAATCAAGGAACGCTAAGTGTTCCTTTGGATAATCATCTTTTCAATAGGGTGGCTTCTATATGTTCTCTATTATTTGAACATGATATATCCTTCTCTACATTTTAGTCTAGTGCATGGTATTGAAGGCTCTTTAGGTTATATTGTGCAATTGACAAATTTGGTTCCACAACAACCTCACTATTATTTAGTTTAGCTACCCATATCTCAAGAAATATTTCAAGAGGAATTCCTAGACCTAAATATAGTGTAGTCCACTCTAGAGAATAGTTAGGCAACTTATAATCCAACCAAAATGAATAGCTTGGTTCCCTTCTCTAAGGCTCTTTCTTGTTGGGTTTTCTGAGTTTTCTTTTGGTGTTGCATATACAATAGAGGACTTATGAATCATGGATGTGGAGTGACATCTTTTTTGCATGCTTTTGAATCCATGGAAGGTGAATATTGCTAGAGATTTGTCTAAGAAAGTTGATAGGGAGTTGTTAGCTATTTTGGGATTTGAATTATGTTTCTAGTATAATGGTTGTTTGCCACATTTTGTATTCAATAGTATATAGTTAGATTATCTTCTTAAGGAGGTATTAGTTTGAAATAAATGGTATAAGGGTGAGCATTTAGTCTAGTACTTAGCTATGGGTTCCTGATTTTAGTATGTTATATTTTAGTTTATCTTTATGATCAATTTTTAAAGAAATATAATAGCCCTAAACTATTTATCTTTTTAATAAATATAGTATTTGATGTCTTTTTTTTATAAAATAATATGAGCATAAGATAAAAATTGTTGATCTCTATGCCTATGTTGTCCATTAGTGGCCAAATACTTAGTCATTTACTAGGCAAGGATGAAAGGACATCACTATGACCAAGTCATCTAGTAAAGGCCAAGCACATGAGGACTTGTTTATTTTGTATTACATGTCAAGCAAGTCAAAGATTTCCAAGCACCCCAGTTGAGACTAAGAGCATACATAGTTGAGACTAAGTAAATTAGAAGACTATTTTTGCCAAGAAAATTTAAAAGTTCAAGCATGTAGAAGCCTTGTCCTAACATGAATGTTAGTAATGACTGAGTGTTACAACATTCAAATGCTAAGCAAACTAGTTTCTAATCATAGAGACACCTAAATAAAACATTTTTGGGTGACTTCTATATACATTTAATGATTGTAGAGATAGTTAAGATAGAGTTTGCACATATTTATAGATGGTATTAATCCCAAGGAAAGAAAATTGACCAATCTAAAAATTATAAGGGAAATGGAAAAATAGATGAATTATGAACCATTGATTATGATCCAAAACTTTCAAAGATTGTCTATTTAAAGAGGGTTCTAACCCTAGGATAAAATGTATGAAGGAGAAGTGCATGTGTGTGTAAATGAATGTGTGAATGTGAACAATAAAGGAGTAAACAAGGATATAATAAAGAAGGAAAGGCTAAGTTTGAGAGGGCATCAGACAAAGAAATCCAAGTAGTGAAGGATGGAACATAGATATCAGATTAAGAGATTAGATTAAGACATTGAACAAAGGAGATCCAAAATTATATTTCAAAGAAAACCAAGGGTCGGGTAATGAATCAATTTTAATAGATTGAGTCAGGAAATAATTTCTTAACTGAGCGATCCAAATAGGTCTATGTAAATTTCCTAAGATAGTTTTTACTTGATTGTAAGTGTAAAATCCTTTAACAGGGTAAGACCTAGCAATATTAATAGCTTTTAATAGGGCATGCCCCTCATAGGGTAGATGATATATTGTGGTCAAACATTGTAACACTAATAGGTTAACTTTATTATTGCAACCATGAAGATTTGTGTGTTTCATCCACACCCAATTTTTACCTTTGCATCAAAATATTTTAGGGTAACCAAATCATTTGTGTCATGCATTGAATCTTTTCATGGAAATGATGTTTTCATTTTAATTTTCATTTCAACATTACAATTTTGATGTTAGATCTAAGATATGAGGTGTATCAAGTGTGAAATTAGTAATTTGGTTTTGTAAGTAAAAGTTTAAGATCCTTATTCACCCCTCCCCCTCTCAGTATCTTCTTTCCCATTAAATCCTTCCAACAATAAAAATGATCTAGTAAGAGTGTCACATGATGAGTCTTAAAACAATAATATGGAAAACTATATTGATATGGATTGATGATAAGGATCATAATAATTAAGTAAAAACGTGTTAAAATATCACTAATACAAAATGTAACATAATAAAAATATATTAAAAAAGAAAAAAAAAATGTTGATAACCTTAATAGACTTATAAGAAGAAAAAAGATCGTGATAAATATATGTATATAGGTGCATAAATCAATATCAATCCCAAAAAGGTAAAATATAATTTAAGAAAGGAAATTGGAAAACATGAGTAACCATGAGTGAGGAAGGATATTAAAGAACATAAAAGTAAGGAAAGACAATAGAAGAAAGCATAGGATACAATATGAAAAGTAGTATAGGAAAATTTATTCTAAACTAGGTGAAGAAAAGACCTCAAATGTGATATAGATGGTTAAATAAAATAATATCTAATAAACCATATATATACATAAATAGAGGCACTACTACATTTGGTACCAAATTCTAATGGTAGTTCTATCATAATTATTGCATCACAACCTATTGTCATCATAATTTCAACAGCCTAGGACCCCTAGGGACATATGTTGTATTGATTGTATGGTTCAAAAGAACTCATAGGCTCACCTATGACTCCTTTGATGCATTCACTGACAACATATATCCCTAGGGGTCTAATGGCAAGTTGCAACAGAATTGCCATCAGAATTTGGTACCAAATGTACTAGTAAGGTTAAAACATAAATCACCAATTAAAAGACAACAAATTTGTTAGTTCACATGAACATAAATGTAAATTTTATAGGAGGGTTTATGAACCACAAAAAGAATCTAGTCTAGGATTATTACCCACCAAAAGGTTAGATCATCCCAAAATACATTATAATTTAGTTGTAATACTTTATTACTCCACTTTCTTCATGGTATTCCTTTACTTTCATGTATAAAATACATGTTTTTCCTTAGTATTTGTCTAAATTTTTAGCAAGTGGTTGTATATTATGTATTTCCATCATAACTAAATTATCTTTATCTTTTCATTATTGTTATAATGAACAATTTCATGTACTAACTAGTAACTTAATGTGGATCTATTCATAAGTTAACTTAATTGTATATGTTATTTATAGAAGTTAGTTAAATAGTGTCATGCATCTAAGTTACGTTGGATATCCTAGGTCATTTTCATAACATAGGATTAAAATACATGTCAACATATTATTTAATCCTTTACCCTAAAATCAATAATATGTCCTCATTTTTTCATTGTTGTTAAAGTGAATGAGGCCATCTTGTAACTAAATCATTAGTGTAGGCCATATTGAGGGGCATGTTGACACACTCATTAGAGTATGTACATGATCAATGGTGGGCCCAACTATGGCCTTAAGTGGTGATAGAAAATTAGGACATAAGTGTTAGTCAACTTGATGTGAAATCTTGAACTATTTATGAACATTATATAAAAAAATTGCAAGAATATAATCTATAGTAAATTGAATGTGGGTTGTAAAATAATATCCCTTTTCTAATTAAAAATAATTTAATTGGTCAAAATTTAGGAAAAAATAAGAAACAGGTGTATGTCTGACAACCTTAACCATAATCAAAATGATAATTTTCTTTTAAAGATTATAGAAATAACAAGTAGACTCATATGTGGATGTGATGCATATTTTTTTTAATATTATTCCAAGTAGATAAATAATTTTGAATTTTTTTCTATAACATTTTTTGAGAATTAAAAAAAAATCATTTTGGACAACCTTAACTCATTCAAAACTATACAAAATTAATTTTTAAAAAAAATTCCTCATATTAGGAAAACCATAGAATGTGATGCATATTTTAGATTTTGAAAACGTTGCACCTTTTTAAAGTTGTAACCATTTTTCAATGAATATGTAAATCAACACTTTATAAGTAAATCCATTAGAAACTAAGATAATTACTTAGTGAACTCATAATTTGAAAATAATAATATTGATGGAAAGATGATAATGTCCTTAAGAAATCCTTTTCATTTTGTAAATTTAGATGAAAAAGTGATTTTCTTCATATCATTTTTTGGCCCCTCATGATCCTGCACACACCCATCAAAATGTGGGCAAAACACATAATTGACCACCTCTCTGAAATGAACCTAACCCAAAGAGATTTATAACAAAAAAGTTTCTTTTATGATAAGTGATTATGATGATGTATAAATAAATGGATTTTATAGATATACCTATACAAGGAGATATTAGTAATGAAATAAACAAATAGTTAAGTGTACAAGGAGATCAACAAATAAGATAACAATGTATGAGAAGGCTTATCCATAAACTATTTCACAAGAATAGACACTTTTAGCTATATTAACAATAATACAATTTGAAAACATTAATAAACTTAATTTACAACATGTTGATTAATGTCCAAATACACTCCTACACTAATCATATCATCAAAAGAAAAAGACAAAATATGTACATAATTAACAAGATATTTCAAAGAGATGAAATTTAAAAAAACACCAAAGGATATTAACCATTCATTCTTACTGTGTATAAAGAAGGTTACATTCAATAAAAAAACCACAAATTTAAATACTTGGAATCTACAAATTATAAAACAAAAAGTGCAATTCTTAGAGAAAAAAGACTGAATGATTTCTCAAATTTGATTAAATTAAAAAGTCATAACATTCATGTGCTTATGAAAGAAAAAATTATCTTCTAAGGCACCAATAGAGGTGATTAAATCAAATTATCCACTATAAAAATTAAGAATCTAAAAATAACCCTAATTAGACAAATTTTTAGGTACATGCTATAAATATACACATGAATCTTGAAGATTAAAGTTTCATTCAAATTTACAACCTTGGTCAACATGATTACACACTAAGAATGTAATACCTTATGTATGTTAAGCTCCAATAAAAAAATACCAACCATTAATACATAAAAATCTATGTTTGAATAAAGTTAACATTCTTAAAATTTTAGACCCACAACTAGTGTTTTGATTATGTAAAAAAATGTTTTAAAGGATCTGAAACCTTGTACAAAGTATCATAGAAACAAGAGCAGAGTAGCTTAGATAAAACAAAGCCTCAGTACCTAAAAAAGAGTAGGCTAAAAAAACTAAAGACAAGAAGCTTGGAAACAACTATGCATAAAATGACAGTAAAAGGAAAGCAAAAAGAAAGCACTAAGACAACTACAATATCTTCAGAAGATATGCTACTTGGTTTTCCAAGATGTTCATGTTTTCTATAAAGGATTTCATGTCATCCAACTCTTTTTCTTCCACAACCTCACTCTTCTTGGAATTATCCCTTGTACACTAGGTAGAACCCTGGTCCTCTTTCATATCCTTAGAGCCTTGGCCTTTACCTTGTTTGAGCTTGTTCAATACGGTGTTAAAGTTGTTAGCCAATATCTTTAAGATAGTGTAATTTCAATCGGTCAATTTCTTAACCATATTCTCCAAATTACCCACTTTGTTGTCCAGACCATCCAATATTTTTTTTAAGTCTTTGTTCAGCTAATCCATATTTTTGTTCTTGGCTTCAAGTGGTGGAACAAATTTCATCAAATTATTTACCTCTTTAACATTGCCAATAACCTTAGAGAGTCTATCAATATGTTGATCCAAATTTCTCCTCCCCACAAGTTGTCGTACTCAGGTGATCAAAATCTCTCGAGATGTCCTACATCTGCTACTTTAGATTGCTAATATCTTTCTTCATAAGCCCTAGGTTACCAAAGATTCCCTTAAAAAATCCCTTGTCTTCCTCATCCCTATTATGCATAGGGAAATCCTCATTCCCTCCCTATTTCTTCCTATCAAACTCAACCCTCTTAAACCATTTATCTACATCCAAATCTTGAGCAAGAACATTTTTCCTTTTTCTCTCCATCCTCTTAATTAGGATTTTGTCATCAAAAGGAACATAATCTCTTTCTATATTCTTCCACTTGTTTCTAGAAACCTTTCTTGATATACCTTTCTTCTTAATATTCTCTTCCTACTCCTCTTCAAAATCAGTGTCTTGTTCATAATCAATCTCCTTATTCTTCCTTTTCTTCATAGATGAGCTCCCAAGATTACATTTCTTCCTCTTCTTAACATCAACCTCAACAACTTCATCCTATGTATCCTCATCAAAACCCTCCTCTAGTTCACACAATCTAAAGTTTTCTTGCTTAGATGGGGTCTATCCACTTTTTTGGATTTTAGAAGGTTTAAAACTAGAACCATTGAACCCTCATAACAACCATGATCACCCTCAAGATCATGTTGAATGGCTAAAATATTGTTACCCAATGATTGCCTAAGGTAGAAGGGGAGATTAATCCTTACCCTATGCCTAAAAAGGTTAACCAACATAAAATGGTGTCCACATATCTTTGTTAGGTGACTGTCTAAAGTATGATATTCAATCACCACAAATATGAAAAACATTTAAGGGAGAGAAATGGAGATAGGGAAAAAGTATGAACTACCAATTTTCACTAGCCTATTGCACTCTTTAACTATATCTGCAAACTCCTCTACCACCCAATCTGAAAGCTTCCTGTCTTAGTAGAAGTTGATACCCTTAGTATCAAGACTTGTAGCTTTAGCAATAATGTCCTTGGTAACCTCCATTCTTTGATTACCCACCAAAATATTCTCATCCTTCCATGTTTTGATGAATTGGTAGGTAATAGTAGGGTTACTACCTTTTAACTTTTCCATAAATCCCATAAAATTTCCCTATTCTAGAATGTCCCAAATCTCATTCTTCTTCTTCCCTTCTTCACAACTTTCTAGTTCAATCCTCTTTCTCCTTCCCCTCATTTTCTTCAAACTAAAATAAGTGCTCTTAGTCCTAAAAAAACACATTGCAATAAAAACCTAGCGTTGAAATTGCAGCAAAGGATTTTGGTAAGAAGACAGACCCTGAATCTGTGTGGTAATGAATGAAAAGATATTTCCCAACTCATAATAACACACTATTTCTCAATCCCACCCAAATCATAATTAATCCTTGATGTCATATTCATCATTAATGGAACTTTTTTGTTTCTTCTAACTTTTTCATACTCAATCAAGGAAAGCCCCTTGATAAGAATAATATCACCTTGATTCCATATTAACTTTTCATGACTTTTGCATTACAACATTAGCAGCCTAGTTAGCAACTTGATTAGTTTCTCTATAGTTGTGGGTGAAAACACAAATTTTAAAAGAATTTATTAGATCAATGGCCTTGCCAATAATATTATGAATAGTTTAGGAAAGATTAGTAACTTTATTAAGATAATGTATAATATTAATGGAGTCTCCCTCAAACCAAATCTTTTTCAAATTCAAACTTTTGGCATAGTTAAGACCATATAGAGCTACACTTGCTTCCACCACATGATTAGTTTGTTCCCCAATAGGAATGGCCATCCCACCCAGTTTGTCCCAATTCATATTCTCGATGATGACACCACAACCCATCATTCTTGGGTTTCCCTTCCAAGCCCCATCAAAATTAATCTTACACCATTCCTGAGGAGGACAATCTCATCTAGCCAAATCTCTTAAGTTAGGACCATTTTAAAGACTAAGACCATCCAAATTCTAGTTTTGAATCAATTTTTCTTTACAAAAATTCTAAGGTTGGTGCTTTTTTCCATAAGATCTAATATTCTCCATCACCATATCCTTAATCTTATAGAACTACTAGCTAGAATTAGTTTCTTTACCCATAAACACCCTATCATTTCGTTCCTTCCAAACATACTAGCAAAGAAATGGGAGGATGAAATCCCACAACATCATAACCAAAGTATTACAAGAGAGAGATTTCCAACCATTAAATAGCTCTTGAAAGCTAAGGGGGAAGACCCAAATCATATTTAGCAAACCATAAACCTTTTCCCATAATCTTCTAGTATAAGAACAATGAATAGCCAAATGGTTAACCAATTCATCTACTTCCTTACAAAGATAACATCTGCTAACAAGGTTAAAACCTTTCTTCAACAAATTGTTAGTGGTAAGAATTTTATCTTGCAAAAGAATCCAAAAAATATATTTTAACCTTGGGTGTCATACCTTTAAACTAAGCTTTGGCCCAACAAGGCTCTTGATCCCCTTCAAAGGCATTAGCATACATTGAAGACACAAAAAATAACCCATTGGGATCACGTTTCCATGTCAAGGCATCCTCCTCCTAAACTAAAAAGACAACATTCAAAATCTTGTTAAGATCATTAAGTTTATTTTCCACTCTATTCAGGTTAACCCAATTATCCTCCTCCCAATAATCCTCCATAAAAATTCCAAAAAGGTTCTTGCATTGTGCCATAAAGCCATTCCACCTCTTATTAGAACTAAGGGTATGATTAAGAATCTAGATATCATCCCAAAACTGAATAGTCCTCCCATTTCCCACCTTCCATCTGACCCCTTTATTAATAATGTTCTTATTTTTCTAAGCTTTTTTCCAAATCATTGAACTCCCTTGTAAAGTCTCATTGCTAAGGAATAGTTTAAAATCTTGATTCTTCCTAATATATTTATCATTCCAAATATCTCTCCATTCTTCCTCCTCTTTGTGCCATGTTTAAATAAGCTTGGAAAGTAATGAATCATTCATAGAAGCAACCCCTCTAAGACCAAGGTCTCCTTTATTAATAGGCATGCAAACTTTCTCCCATGCAATCAAAGCTAATCTTTTCTTCTTTTCCTCAACCATCCATAATAAAAGTTTCTGAATTTTCTCAACAGCCAAAGAAAACTTTCTAGGGATCTTAAAAAAATCAAAGCATACAATGACACATTCTGTAAAGTGGATTTGAGAACAATAACCTTACCAACCAAGCTAAGGAGGGATCCTTTCTAACTTGCTAACTAAGAATAGATTTTATCAATCAAGGAACTTCAAAAAATCTTAGGTGGGTTAAGATAGAGGGACAAACCAAGATAAGAGCCCAAAAGGGTACCAATCTCATAGCCAATAATTCTTTTAATTGTATTCTGCCTTTTGTCATTGACATTGATAAAATAAATCACACCTTTATTCCAATTGGTAATTTGGCCAGAAGCATAGTGTTTCTGTGCATTATTTATGGGTTCATAAGAAATAAAAATAGTTTTACTCCATAATACAATTCCTAAAATACTACATATTGATTTTAAAATGAGTTGAATGAATGTAGAAATAAAAATTTCCCTCATTCATGTATATATGTGCCCAAAAAATATAGAGTGAAGTTCTAGTCTAGGTCATTAAACTAAACTTACCTAGATCCACTTTTTGTGGTTTTGGAGCTTTTATTGTAACAAAACTGGTCTTTACTAAACACCCAAAAATACCATTTGACATTAATGAAAAGAATATGAAAACATGGTCATAGGGGGTCATAGAGTTATTAACCCTCAACATTAGTCTTTCAAAGTGTAGAAAGAAATATGAAATAATAATTTCAAATAAACATCATAAAATTTTGTAACTTTCATCATTGTTCTTTGTATTTACTAAATTACTTGTATAGAGCTTAAGGTTGGTAGGCCTGTAGACACAAATATGCACTAGCTCCATGGGTTTTGTAAAGGAATAACCTTCTTATCCCCCCCCCCCCCCTTTTTTTTTCACATTCAACTTTCCTTGTATAAAGAGTTTTTAGGCTTGATGATCCTCATCATGTTCCTCACTAAATTTTCATAACTGATCTTCACCACATTGTCAAAGTAAATGTGACCCATCTTTTTTTCCACAACCAACATTCATGAGTTTACATTAGTAAACTAATACCTTGTCTTTGCTCTTTGAGTTTACACACACACACACACACACAACCACAAGGCTTGGTTCCTTGTACTAGAAGTTTTCTAGGGCTTCTTTCATTTATTTTACAATATGAAATGTATGATTATATCCTTTTCTACACATTTATTTTATTATTGATAGAACTATGTTTTGTAAATGTGTTTCACAAATAGATGACATTTTGCTCTTTATATTTTTTTATTGTGTTTATTATGTTAATTCAACTCATAGTCTCTTGTATGTATTCAGAAATTTGAAATACAATGTTGGATTGTTCTTATTTAGGAGATCTATACTTAAAATTTTGCACTTGACAAATTTTATGTGAAAATTTAATTTTGACCAGCCTTGGGTCATTCGACTATGTCTACATCTCTTTAACTTGTGATATGTTGGTTACATTGATAACATTGCAAGGGATTTAGCAAAATTTGGTCTTTACATAAATAACATAATTTATCTTCTTCTTTTTTTCTATTAATTGACATAGTGCCCTTTATTTGGGAAGCTCCCTAATCACCAAATTTGATTGGTCCTCTATTCTCTTTCTTGATATTGATATATTTAAATTATATCTAGTCATATGATGAGAACATCCACTCTCAATTACCTATGAAGTGGCTTCCTCTTTCACGTGGAAGTCAATCCATAAAATCATTAATTCTTCATTTACTTTAAATTGTATTGAAATCTATTGATCATCACATAATTGTTGATATCATCCTTTTATCATCGACACTTATATCCATAAAAAGTGTTTGATCATTTGAATCATTCAGAGTTTTATCCTATAAAGAACAACTATTGTCCTTGGAATAAATACTTCTTTTATACTTTACTGTTATATTTTTATAGAGTCATACTAACCAATTCTACCATAATTACCACATTTGAAAGCTAAAATTACCTCTCTATTTGTTAGTAGCTATTTTCAACTTTCTTATGATTTTTGCATACACCATTCTCTCCCTTCTTACTAACCTTGAATGCAACTTTCCTCTTAGGAACATTTTTGTAAACTTATTTCATTTCATATGTAGTTAGAGCACCATATAATTGACCCACAGTACATATATGGAATTGATTCATTTCATAATAGTAGATATCTTATAGCTATTGCTTTTTCAAAAAGATGTCATCATCAAAATGTAATAAAATAGTGAAAAATATATTGTTTATTTAAACACTACAATCCTATCTATTTTAGTAAATTAAAAATGATGCAATATTCAAAATTTAATAAAATAATAAAAAATATCTATTTTTAATTTAAATATTAAGATCTTATTCACTTTAATCTAATAAAAATATATATATGTACATCAAAAGTATCCATGTCCCTATACATAAGCTAAGATATAATCATAAGTTTAGATGATATTTTCTTTATTCTTTTCATTTCTACAAAATATATATATATATATATATATATATATATATATATATATATATATATATATATATATATATATATATATATATATATATATATATCCTCCTCATTTGATTCTACAATCGTATAAGGTTCCCAATATTGCAAATCATTTCGTTTAATACTCTTTGCATCAATCAAAATTGATGAAGCCAAAACCACACAACCTCATCCAAGAAACATTAACCAGATCGTTTTGTTCGAGTGCTTGATGATATAATATTGTAGAATCGTCCGAAGCACAATTATTATGCGTTTGTCAAACATATCATTAAAGAGGAAGGAAAGTCTTTCTTTCAGTGAATTAAGAGTCATTGGAATGCAGGTATTAGATTTGACATTAGAATCAAGGGATAGTTTGTTCTTGTTCAAGTTGCCAGACAAGTGAAGATTGATTACAGCCCATAGAAAGGAAAAGCCTAGAAATACGCTTATTGTGTGTACGTAAAAAGTATTCTCGCTAGAACCAGGAACCTTATCTTCATACCATCGCCATTCTTACCACAAAACGCTTCCTAATAGAGCAGCTGTGCGAACCTATCATTATCACCACCTTATTACAATTTGCATCTTGATAATGAAAGGCTGGCGCATTCTGTGCGTAATAAATTTAGGTGAAATAGTTGCTATGAAAATTTGCTTTGTATTTCTTTGAAATGCGCTTGTTTATATATATTACCTGGGTCCCTACGTTAACATTATGCCGAGCGTTTTTTCTTATTGTACATGGCGTTATCAGCTCTTTTGTATGCATTTCTATTTGTCTACAAGTATAGTACTATATTCCTGCAAACACTTGCGTTTGTATCGAACGCTGGTTAACCTATATGGAAAACTGTACATGCCAAGAAATTAGGGTTACCAAAGTATATAGACATCATCTTAGCCGAAGGTGGTGTTAAAAATTAGGGTTCGTTTGAAATCGGTAAGGAGCACGAAGTTGGTGTATAAATTTTATATGTTATAAGATTTAATTTTGTATTACATGATTAAAATGTCATATATATATATAGATATGTTATAAATAATTTATAATATTGTAAATGAAAAGATTTTTAATAATTTTAGTTTATTATAAATGGGTGGAGAACAAGTAGAGGACTTGTATCAAATACATAGTCATCTTGAAATCCTAAAGTTGTATGATTGTGTAAAGATGACATGTATCAAGTGGATAATGGCTTATTCACACATGGTTAAATAATTATTTGCATATATTCAATGTTGGCTGATATTAATCATTATATTTGCAAGTTATGGTTGTATCTTCTATGGGAGAGCATGCTAAAATGACTTTTAGAATTTTCATGACTAGTACTTATTATATATAGAAAACTTCCTTTTAGCACATCTATGTTTGAAAAGGTTTTTCTAATAAATTTATTCAATATTATTTCAACCTATCTAATAGTATTCATCATATTTATATGTTATCTTTAGTTAATGAATTGAAGGATATTCCAACTTGTTTATATTTGTAAAAAACTTCAACACCATTCATTGTGGTTAAGGTATCTGGTTACAACTAGTTCATATAGTTATGTCCATTTTTACTTATTATTACATTTGGAATTGTCTAAATGAGAAAAAAACATTCTTCTTAATTCCATATACTTTATTTTTCTCCTACTACATGATAATGTTTTTAAAAGATTGTGTAGAAAATCCACCTGTATATCTCCTAAATACATAATAATATTTGTGCATGTGAGATGTTTTATAATACATTCCTAGTCTTTTTTTTAATCATAGGACTGTATATTAATAAGTGACATTTTGGAGTTTATTTCATTTTAGTTTGATACTTTTAACTAGCCTTGGAAGAGTAGAAGGTGGTTGATGTGGGTGGCATGTATAGGTTTGGAGAAAGGATTTCTTATGGCTAAAAGCATTATGAAGATGTTTTGTGGTGAGGCACCTCTAAAATTTGATTATTCTACTCATTTTTATTGTATCGAAAAATTAAAATCTTCACATTGGAAATGGATTGTTGAATATTTTATGTGATGGAGCAAGGCTAAAGGTTCTCTCCAACTAAATATTTCCAACTGGTACCCCTTTTGAGCTAGGACATGTAATAAAATTTATGATAATAATAAAAAGTTTGGCCAATTGACCTTTTATCAATTGAAAAAAAGAAGAAAATAAAAAAGTTAGAGTGGCATTTGATTAAATAATTTATACTTACATTCATGATATGTTTATGTAATTTATATATGTATTTATTTTATAGTATGTGTAATGCCCCGCCCGGAGATCCTTGGAAACAAGGATTCAAATCAAGCCAAGATATATATATATATATTTTTACAAGTATGAATGCAAAAGAAAACATCATACAGGGATCACAAAGATCGCAACGGAAGACTTCAACACAATCCCGACAACCAACGAATCTCCGAACGCCACTACCAAACTAACACACACAAACAAAGCCAACAAAGATAACGCACATGGTGAGGGCACAAGAAACAACCACTCATCAACAAAACACCAAGCTGGGGTAAAATGTAGAATCCCGAAATTTGGCTAAGCTTGAAATCCTGAAGCCCTGAAAATTGGCTAAGTCTGGATTTCTGAAGCCCTGAAATTTTTGAGAATCCATAACTTATCTCTGAGAGGTTGAAACCTATCTCAAACGATTTGTCGCATATATTAAAATATATCTTAAGTAAAATATATACGTCAACTTATACTTAAACGATATATTTTAAACCCCAGAGGACAACAACAGAAACCCAAAAATTGAATTTCAAAAGAAACCTCCTGAATTCAAAATGCAACAACATAGGCTAGAAGAATGCCCAAAAGGGTATCCAAAACTACTCTCAAAAAGATCGGATCACGAAGAAAAGTGCCTGCTGATTGCACGCGCAGGTTTTTCACAAAAACTGTGCGACACTTTTTACTAAGGGAGGGCGACACTTCTCCCTTATTGCGTGCGACACTTCTCAAGAAGGCGTGTGATACTGGAAAAGTATCGCACGACATTTCTCATAAATCTGTGCGACACTCTTCCAGTGTCGTACGACACTTCTCCAGTAATGCGTGTGACACTTTATAGTATCATACGACATTCTTTCTATGGGCGTGTGATACTTTATCAGTTTCGCACAATGCTAAACAAATGTCGCCCATAGAAAGTAAAAACACTTCCAGAACTCAAAAACGGGGAAAAACCAACAAAAGAACCTCCACACCGAGGAGTATCGGATCCACCAAGGCTCGAGGAATGAACACTCGAGTGTAAGAACAACATAGAAAGGAGAACATTTATCCATCTAAACTATAGCAGCAAAGAACACACTGAAATAAACATCGCAGAGAACAAAAGCAACATCACAATGTACAGAAATACATCTCAGGAACAAAACAACCAAACTAAGTGCGTGGTTCCTCCCAACCGTCAATAGCATCATAAGACCATCGTGGATCCTAGCCATCCCCCGTGCGTAACATCCCAAGCCACCGACTAAATCGTCGGTACTGTCATAATAGGGATATCACTACTAAAACATGCAACAATATAAGCATAAGGAAATCTAACATGCTAGTAGTAAAGAATAAGATAATCCTACAGTAGATAACATCACCTATCACATGCTAAACAGCAATAAGAAACAGATATGCTAATACAATAATTCACAACATCTAATCATATGCTAAAAATCATAATAAGGGAATGTGCCAAATAAAATAACATCATCTAAACATGATATACAAGCATCCCAATGAAAGCATAAATCACAAGAAAGCATACTCCGAAACCCGAAGTACCAAGTGAAGACATCCAACAACGGTCGCACTAGGACAAAAGATCGTCTCTGTTCACCGATCCCTAGCAGTGGTGAAGGTAGCTACGCCTCCCAACCATGTGGCACCCATAGGTCCACACCCGCTATGCTGATGGAGATAATGATCCAACCAAAAACACACAAAAAGCACAGCATCCATGGCTAACACTCATGCCAGACAGTATGATGGCTGCAACCAAGAACCTAAGACAATGCAAGGAGTACAGGTCCTGGTCAAACACTCAAAAGGCTACTAAGTAGGGGCTGACATCATGGAGAGTCGCTTGGCATCGAAAAGCCCAAGCTCGGATCTGTGTAGCTCAACTCCCTCAACGGAAGGCCAATACACCGTGTAGCTCAACTCCCTCAACGGAAGGCCAATACACCGTGTAGCTCAACTCTCTCAACGGAAGGCCAATACACAAAAGTACCATTTTATTATCTTAAGTTTTATTACTAGTCACACATTTTCTTTAATTATCATTTATTTAAAACTTCCTCTGCCAACCCTATGGGACTAAGGTCACCAGGCTGCGAGATAGAAGCCCCCTTCATATGCTACCCTACGCTACCCATGCTCATCCTACGACAAGTGCCCGTGGGCATGCATACTCCCATCCCAACCCCAATGATCATAACTTCCAGCAAATCCACGGAATATCAGGCCTCGCAAGTCACCCAACAAATGTACGCATACGTACTCGTGTGTGGCGCACCACCATCACGAAGATCATAACATAAGGACAGGAATGAGAACACAATGCAAAGAAAACACCCAACTAAAAGCAACACGGGAAGGACGGATTCTACATGAATCCCAAAGCCAATAAAATTATACATCATGAAATCCCTCAACCGGCCTCAATCCGAGAGTATGGATTCTACACGAATCCCAATGATGTAACAAGACCAAACATCGTGAACTAACTCAACTAGCCTCAATCCGAGAGTATGGATTCTACACAAATCCTAGCATTCACGAAACAAAAGCAAAGGTCCAACAGAAACCATAATAAGTATAAAATCACTCAACTGAACACAACGTCGGGAGTACAGATGCAACACACATCCCAATGCAACATAAAAGTGCAATAGTGGTCTGACTGATATCCAAATGGATCATCCAAGTCCATGACCCACAATGTGCCAAGAAAACTCGAGAAAATAGGGCGGCATGCAAAACGAGGTAAAAACCCCAAAAATTTGAAAAACTTCAAAATTAAAACCCATTTGGCCTTTGGGTTCAAAAACTCCAAAAATCCAAAAATAAATGAAATCGGATACCGTATGCAAAAACGGCCAACATAACGGCGTAAAATCCCAAACCCTCATCTCAAAAAATAGAGAAATGTTCATACCCGCCCAACCGGGTAGAACTAGCATACAGAAATGGAGGGGAATACTAGTTCTCAGCCTCCAAACAAATAGCTACCAAAAATAGAAGGAGAAACGGAGCAGAAACAATAAAACGAGAAAGGCCTACCTCACAGCCAAAAGGGCAAAACAGGAATCTAAACCATAAAATAAATATCTTGCAGAAGTAGCTGAAAATCGCGGCAATCCAAGGTTTCCCCGAGCTGGATCCAACGAGCCCAACCTCGTGACGATCTCACGCCCGTAGCTCCCACAACGAACAAAACAGTAAATCCTCATGAAGAGGATTTTTGGTTTTACTCTCCAACTTTCCAATTTGAAAGTGAGAAGTGAGGAATAAAATTCCTTTTTTTGGATACTTATTCACTTTTCAGGTGAATAATCGATTAGGGCATTTAACCAGCCAATCTAGTTAAACCCTGAATCGACCCAAATGAAAATAGGCTATTCCTATAAATAGGAATTCATCTATGGCAAAGCTGCTAGAAATTAAAATAAATCAAATTTAAAAAGCCCGAAAACCCAAAAACACATAAACCTCCTTAGCAACTTTCGCGACAATGTGAACCTCTAAATGCACATACACGCTTACTGGTCTAATCACATAATGCAAATGAGTTCGAATTTAATAATCACTGAAAGGTTTAAATTAAACATTTAATTAAGGATACGTCGACCATACAAGGATGACATTGGTAAAATATGAATGGCTAAATCACTAACTCCATGTGCCATTGCCAGGGATATAAATCCTGCACACTAAACAACACGATCAAGTGCAATTACATATAATAACATAGCCGAAGCAATAAATGCATTAAATCACCTAATTTAACCATTTATTTAATTAGATTAAAATAATCTATTTACATCACTCACGTTCGCAAAAGGCATAGCAACACAGGAATGAAGTAAATAACCATAGCATTAAATCCATCACATAACAAAATCAGAGGTATGTCCAAATACCAGATAACTAGATAACCTAATATCATCATAAAACACACTGTCATCTCAAAATGGCACCATCATGCAATATGATTAACTGAACAACATAGTAGTCTAATATCTATGATACTGGAATCAAAGAGTAACATTTGACCCTCAGGTCATCTCAAATGTACACATAACGTGAGTAACAAATATCTCTCTAATTAGAAATATAGCAGGATAAATGTCCACAGCACATAACCAAAGAATCCAACATGAACAATCCATTCTAATTACTTACATATTAATAATGATTGATTACTCTGCATTAAAAGGACATTTAAAACACATAAGCAAACACAGTCATAAACATGACTAACCACTGCTATAGGAACCTAGTCCAGTGCAACATGGTAAAAGAACATAGTGCAATCTCTGCACACATCTCAGGGTAATCACGAAACAACTTCATGATACCACATCGATCCTGGTAACCACTGGCACAAACCTTAGTGAACCAAAAATCACATCATAATCTCATAGATCAGTCAAAAGCATAATCAACGTAACTGATAAAGAAGCATAAATCCAAACACCTCAATGGTGTAGACCACTCAGGGTCACAATCATGATCCCTTCACAACAAAAGATCATCAAGGTTGCATCCATTAGGATGACTTACAAAAGTCAAATGGGAGAGGCACTACAGTATGTATATAGTTTGTATGAACATATGAACCAAAATACTCTTGAGCTACACTTTATAATAGTTAAAATGTACTTAAACTCCTCTCAAGTATTGTCATCAAAAGGTATAAAAAGTTCATCATCTAAGGGAAAGATAATGGACTAGGCATTGGTGATGCTCTGTTACTAGTGTCTAGAGGTCTTATTGTGCTTCGGGTTAGCACCCATTAATTGCTTCCTTTCTTAATAAAAAACTATCAGCATTAGATTAAATTAATCCTACAACATGATGAATAGTATTACCCAATTGAACTATGATTTCATAAATGTATGAAAGAGCCTTAAGTCATGTTATATTTTTTAAGACTCCTTATCATTTATATTTGTGGTTATGACCAAATGATGAATTCAACATTCAAAATTCAATGGAACCTCTTCAATTAATAAATTCAAAGAAGAAAATTTATCAATACATATTAGTAAGCCATAATAAAGTCATTTCATGAATACAATTAATTTTTGATGCCCTATTAGCCATGTAATCAACTAGAAAATAAATATACAAGAAGCTAAATAAAGGATACCCAAGGTGTTCTAGAAAAAAATACATGGAAGACTACAAACATACTTATAGTTTTTTTTTTTTTTTTAATTATGTAATAATCATAAAAACTAGATATCATAAAATAAATATAGGCACAAAAGATTAAATAATAATAAGACAACATTCATATCCCATTGCATCATTTTTATCTTCATTAGAGAGCTCTATAGTTGAGGTGGCATCTTCTTATGTGACGAACACAGTTGAACACCTTAAAATATCTTTGTGGGGTATATTAATGGAAAATGACTAGGAATCATTTCCTTCCACAACTCATTTACTCTAGCATAGTATCTCCAAAATAGGTACAAACAGGAAATACATTAGATGGATCCCTCTAGACAAAGCTTATTAGAAGCTAAATTTTGATGGATGCTCTATGGGAAATCTAGAGCCTCTGAGATTGGAGCTTGTATCAGAGATCATCATGGAAACATTGTGGCATACTAGGCTCAACCTATTCCTCCAGACACCAATAACATAGTTAAAGCTTCTACCCTACTTTAGGGTCTCAAATTGGCCAGAGGATTGAATATTAATAGACTATTGATTGAAGAGGATTAAATGGTGGTTATTAATGCATGCATTAATAGGACTTTAGATAATTGGAAGAATACATATATATTACATCGAGAATGAAAAATAATGGATTTATTTTTAGAATGCTCCCTTCCACATACCCTAAGAGAAGGTAATTATGTAGGAGACATTTTAGCTTATATTGGATGTGATAATATCCAAGTTGACACCTCTTCATTTCAAGATGACATGGTCAAATTTCCCAATCTTGAGTTAGCAAGAGTCTTTGACAAAGCTTGGATTCTGCAATCATCTTAATAATTAGAGTGCATGTGGTATGATTAGTTAGTACTCACTACATCTCAAGAAAGCAATGATATTTTTATGTTTCTAAAAGAGGATGCATTTGGAATTCATGATAAAATATAGGGGTATTAGTAAAAGAGAAAATGTAAAGAAATAGTTGGCTTTTATTAGATGTGACAAACATATGTACTTGATTATTTTTGCATATGCTAAAGCAACATCATGGTGTACTTGAACAATCCTAGAATATATAGGTTTTTTAAAGCCTTTATGTGAAATATTCTGAAACCTTATCACCTATGGTAAGTACATGACATGACATAGTTTTTCTTAGTTAAGTGAGGTAAAAATAATGAAAAACATATCAGCACACAACGTGGGGAATATTTTTTGCAATAATGTGGATATGGGTTTGATTTGATCTTGCCTTGAAAGCTAGCTTAATTTATCTTTAAATACAGAGAGTTATAAACATAGTTTTATCAAAAAGTCTTTACATCCTATAAGCGTATTTGGGAGATAGGTTTGAAAATAGAGAATGGATTATGAGTAAAGGAATTATAGATTTTCTATAAAGGTTAAGAGTTGGGAAAGGCTACCTAATGGATAACTATCAGACGATTTCTTGAATTTACCTTTCAACATAGAGTGCTCATTCTGTGCATGAAGCATACAAAGTATCCTTAATGTTGAAATTATCTCTCCATGGGAGCATCAACTCATATTTCCCTCTTAATTGGTATCCATTTTCCTTAATAATGTAGTGGATTCCCTATAAGTTTATCATAAGCTAGAGATTGTCAAGAGGAAAACTATCCACTTTAGTTTAGTGACGAATAAATTATTTGTGGGTACTTTAGCAATATGATTTCTACTTAGGCTCCACTCTGATTGGTGGTGTTCTATCTAAAGACATGTTTATAGAGAAAGGGGATTTTTATAAAACCATGGGTGGAATTAGTGTTGAAAATAGTAATGGGAAACAACATACTTGGGGGGGGGGGGGGGGGGGGGGGGCGCGCGGGGGGGGGGGGGGGGGGGGGGGGGGGGGGGGCGGGGGCGTGGGTTGGTAAATCAGGAACTATAATACTTTTCTCTAATAAAAAAATTCACAACTAACCCATCAAATATCTCATATCTTATACCATAAAACATAAAAATATAATGTTGAAATGAAAATCTATCTAAACATTCAATCCATGGAAATCATCAATGCATAACACAATGATTTTGGTTACCCAAAAACACTAAAGGTGAAGGAAAAACTTGGGTGGGGATGAAATCCACAAATGTTCATTGTTGCAACAACAAAGTTAACCAATTAGGGTTACAATTTTGATCATATTAGATTATCTACCCTGTGAGGGGTCTACTTTGTTAAAAGTGTTTAAAGCTATTAGGTCTTACCCTATTAAATGATTTTACACTTATAATAAAGTAAGGAATTTGTTAGGAGATTTGAAATAGGTCTGCTAGAACCACTATGTCAAGATATCTTCCCTGACTCAATTTGTTAGAGTTGGTTTAGTACCTCACTCTTTGGTTTCTCTAAAATATTTTTATGGATATCCTCTCTTCAAAATCTCAATATGATCTCCTTATCTGATATATCTATTATGTCCTTCAATACTCTAGTTGCACTTTTTGAAATCCTTCTAGATATAGCCTTCCTTTTCTCTATACTTAGCTAGTTTGCTCCTTCACTTCACTTCTATACATAACATGCTTCTCTTTTATTATTCACATTGACCCTAGGGTAGGAACCCTTTTTAAATAGATAATCCTATAAAGTTATAGATTAGGATCAATGATCCATATTTTTTCCTTTTGGCATTTTCCATTTTGATTGGTTAGTCTGCTCATCTAGGGTGTAATGTCATCTAACAAAACACATAATCTCCTCCTTGTCTCTTCACTATTTAAATATCATGTAGAGGTCAACTAAAATAATTTATGTAAGTATTTGTACAATTACAAACTCATATGTCAATACTAGCTTACTTGGCACTTGAATGCTCTAATGTTTGGTCGTAACTAACATTCATGCTATTACTTGGCTTCTAGTCACTCAATATATTTTATTCACTCAACAATTATTGACTTTAGAACTAGTTTCTCAGTCTCAACAATGTTACTTGGCATATATGCTTGATTGGTCTCAATTGGGGTGCTTGGTAACCTTTGACTTGCTCGACATGTGTTAACAAAAAAAAAGTCCTTTCATAGCTCTACCTTCTCTAGATGGCTTGGTCATCTAGTGATGACTATCCAACATTGTCTTGGAAGTGAATAAGTGTTAAACACTAACAAGAAACTTAGGCTTAGAGATCAATATGTTAATCTCATATTAGTTTTAACAAGTGAGTGTTTATATACATAAATCATTTACTTAGTTCATGTCGAACAAGTAACATATGCTGAACACAACATAAAAGTTATAGAATACCAAGTAAATAATGAGTGTCGAGTTATTCAAGTGCTGAGTAGATAGTATGTGCTAAGTGATTCAAGTGTTGAGCAAGTAGTGCATACTATGTCATTCAGATGACGAGTGATAGTATTAAAGTCACAATTAGTGTCAAGCACTAGGGACTTCAAATGCTAAGTAACAAAATTTTGAAAGTTGTTTGTATTGGCACAAACTACTATGTAAACCAATTTTGGGCCAACATAAGGATTGAATTATAATATTTTGTTGATAAGGATGAATCTTAAGTTGGAATCCCTATGTGTTGCATGCATCCAATTAGATAAAGGGAAGGTTTAAGAGGCAATATGGATGAATCATAGTCATTGATTCATACCTAACCCTAAGTCACCTAAGTCTTCTTAAGTAGGACAAAACCCTAAATGTTCTATGTGTAGAGTATGAGTAAGAAGGAGAGTTTGCATGTGTAAATAAGAGATTCATGGTGACTCAAGTATTATGATTTGAATTGCATTGTAGAATTAGTTAAAGGAGAATAGAGGAAGATAATAGTGAACAAAAAAGAGGCATTTGATCAAGAAGGATCAAGAATACATTAGTTTAGAGATGATCTGACATCAACCAATAGAGTGCTAATCACATGATAATTGTTGGGACATTTTAATAGATGAATTAGTTAAATCTCTTAATAGAGTAGTCCTAATAGGTTGTATTGAAATCCTCTAACAAGGTGCTTACTTAATTGTGAGTTAAAGTCCTTTAATTAGGCATACTTCTAATAGGGTGTTGAAATCGTTTAACAAGGTGAGACATTATAGTCTTTTTAAGCTTTTAAAAGGGCAAACCTTTCATAGTTTAGATCATGTTTCATGATCAAACATTGTAACCTTCATTAGATACACTTTATTACTGTAGTAGTGAAGATTTGTGGGTGTCATCCCCACCCCAATTTTACCTTCTAATTGGAGGGTTTCTAGGTAATCATATCTTGTGTCATATATGTGTGAATGCTTACTTTTTTACATACTTTAGATGTATATTATTTACATGGTATTTTAGTTTATTTATTGAATTGTGAGATGGATGTGTGGTGAATGTTTTTATGGGTTAAAGTTTAAAAGTACTAATTCAACCCCCCCCTCAGAATTCACCTTTCCTATTGTAATTCCAACACAATAATATCCCACTTTGACATTAGTGGCAAAAACATTTTTTCATGACTTATCTTTCCATGCAAAAATAATACTACCCCTAATACTATAACTTAGTCTTCAATAATTTAGTCTCTATTATACAATATGTATAAGTTTGAAATCTTTAATGCTATTCCATTTGATGATTCTGTCTCTAATTTTTGTCATCTTAAATATTTCCCCTTCTTATCTCTATATATTTCTCCCTCTAATATATGCCCCCCTTTTTTTTGTCACTTATGGCTTGGGGTTTGTTGGGTCCATCTTGTAATTATCAAAAAATGTTTGATGAGTATCCAAAATTTCTTCAAGACCTTTATTCCATCCATCTCTTGTGGATTCCATGACCTTGATATGAATCTCTAGCTCGAAAGCTAGATCAACTCAGCTCTCAACACTTGAAAAATGTGTTTCTTTCTTCAATAGACTCTGATCTATGGATAGTTCCTTTTGAAAAATCTCCAAATGTGGTAATATCCTGAATTGAATAGAAATCAATTTGTTCATCATGCCACTGTCTCTATCCAATAATTTGGCTAACCTCTATTGACCAAATATCAACTCACTATATGAAGGTGAGCTTAACCTTTCATCCTTACCCAGTGAATGTGAGCATGCCTTCATATATGCTTGAATCATATCAATTGATCATTGATTCTCTAATGTGAAGAAATCAACATCACACAATATCATATATAAAGAATGAATAATCTTCAAAATATCTTCATCTTTTTGACTAGCTAGATTAGAAAGCTCTCATTTCTTATTTACAAGTTCCCTAGAGACTTTCTCCAAAACTTAGTGCTCAAACTTTATCTTAGACCATTGCATCAATTTACCATTGGTCTTAATATCATCTATTTGAAATTTGTTAATTATATATAGATCTAAAATTGGATGCTGACTATTAACATTAGTGATTCCAAATGCATCAACAAAAATGGCTTTAATGTTATGTAATACCTACTTTTTTTTGTGCTCTATTCTTAACTATTCTTGTTTTTCCTTATGGCTTATAAAAGTTTTTAACTCTTTCATTTGTTCCAATGTCAAATTTATTTAAGTCACATAGGGGTCAAGTGATTACCTCATCTAGACTTATTGACTCTTCTGTCATCTCATCTGATTGTTTTGCTATTTGAGATCAAGGGGTTGTATCACTGGGTAGTGATAACTACAATTTTTTACCCTTTTCAATTGATCTAGATACCTATTCATGCTCATGTTGAGTAGAAATAACCTATTGTTCACATGTAAGAGTTAGTATCTCAGTGGAATTAGAACTTGATATTTGTAAGCTTGTGTAGCCTCTTGTTCTTTGGGTTATCCTACCATTTAATTTTCTTTCTCTTCTTCAACCTTCTAAACTGTATGGCCCATTGGGATACAAGTAAATTGTAGAAACACAATTATAGCCTTTCCTTATTGCTCGACACTTGTATCAACAATAAATGATGCAAAATTAAAACTATCAGTTTTGGCACTTTCAATCCTTGAATAATCCTTGATTTGCAGTAATATTGGATTGGTTCTTAGTAGAGGTGTATCTAATTCAATATTTTTTAGGTCTTCTTCAGTCAACACATTTTGATCCTGCGGAGTTGAATTAGAAATGTCCTCAATTGTGACAACATCTTGTTGTTCACACTCTTCTTCCAATTGCCTAATTTCCTTTGCAATTTTTCCAAGTTTTGTTGCATCATCCTCTTCTTCGCTAATTTATCCATCTCTTTCTTCTCCTTCCTTATCTTCTTTATTAGCCAATGGGATAAGCTACTCAAATGCTTCCTTCTAAATGTTTATGCTCTCTTGCTCAACTTCATGAGTTTTATTCATTAAAATTTTAATAAGCTCTCTCCTTAGGCATAAATTTCTTTACAAAATATTTCAGATCTTTGGGGGTTGAGCTATCTTAGATCATGTTAGAATTCTTATTTTTGGCTCTTGGTGCGTAACAATTTTCTAGATGCCTTTCTTGAGATCTTCTTTAACCTTTGGATAAAAAACTATTATTTTCTTTTTATTTGTTTCCTTGGCTTCAACTGTATGTTTATATACTTCCCTTTCATCATCTTTGTCCACAAGACATTTTATTATCTTTCTTGGGCTCACTTGTCTTTGTATTCATTTGATTATTTATTGTGTCATGTATCTCTTGAATGGCTTGACATTCACATCAATATCCTCTAACAAATATGCACTCACTATTGTTGTAACTTCATCAACATTTACCTTAAAAGGTGTTGTGGTTTAACAACATACGCCCCCATTTAATCAAGAAATGGGGACCCCCTACTTTATTTTTGGCTTCTTGGATCCATGGTCTAGGGTTTGAGTCCTTTTTAGGGTTTTTTTGGTCAAGTACAGGTCCTGACTAGAAAAACCAATTGTCAAAAATTAGAGTTTTGAGAAGAGATAAGTCTTTTGCAAAAATCAAAAGGTGCACCAGTGCACCTCAACTATTGTATTAGTGCACCAAAAGTCAATGAGAAAAACATGTTTTATGAGTAGCTACACACCTAGGCAACACAAAAGGTATGCAAGAGGGTCTATATAACCCTCTCGATCTCTCTCCTTCCTACCTTGCTTTCATTTTATTCTATGAGTTCTCCAAGTTTTTAGTTCTTTTGTGCTACATACTCACACCTTAGTAGTTGTACATACCCACATCTTCCCCCCTGCACAAACAATGCAAACATTAAAAACCTTAGGTGTGCAGTAGTGCACCTAATTAGGTGCACTACTACACATCTTCACGACTAAAAAAAATTCTAAAATATTTTTTAAAAGTAGATTCAAAGGAAAAATCACCATTTTAAGGTGTGCATGAGCACACCTAACTAGGTGTGCTAGTGTGCACTCTAAACACAAGAAAATTGCCGAAAGTGAAAAATAAGGTGTTCATAAGCACACCCCATGTGCAATGATGTGCACACCATAGTATGATTTTTTATTTTTTAAAAAAGGAAGTGCACTAGGTTCACCTATCAAGTGTATTATGTGTGCCATTTATTTGCATTTCAGGGCTATAGTTAGATTTTTTCTGTGTGTTTTCAAGCAGTCTAATTTTAAGGTTTTTGTTTGAGTTAGTACTAGGGTGTTGTTAATATATTTTTCTCCAATTCTAAGCTTATGGACATGATTTTTGTGTAGATAAAATGGTATCTTCATCACCCTCTCTTGGTGAGAAAATGGCACCAAGACTAGTAGTTTTCAAGTTTCAAGGTGTTCCTATCAAATCACAGTTTTAGGATGAGTACTCAGAGATTCAAGACATAGATTTAGGTCACACATATTTGGGTGAGTTCTTAAAACTATGAAACAGACCAATTGAGAGGTCTCAAATGATATTTGGATTGATCCGATCAGGGCTTGTCAGTGTAGCATCACACCTAGTGCCAATACAATCCTTAGAATTAATCATGACATTCACAGAGCATTTTGTTCCTGAAGAATGGGTGGTCAAGAGGATTATAGGAGAGATCATTCTCAATCTTTGACCCAAGAACATTGAAACAATGTTCCATCTTCCAAGGGTGGATCAATTCATTAGACCAACTTATGAGCAAGCAGAGAGATGGTATAGGGAACATATTGATGAAGCTTCTGAGATAATCCAATCTTCATACCTTATAGAGACGACTCCTCTAGGAAAGAAAGTGAGAAAAATAGACATGAGAAGAGGATACATGAATGAAGACATTAGATATTCAATCATACTCTTGAGTAGGCTTATGGGTTTTTTGGTAGCTATACACTTGAATACTTCTATGATGCATTTTATATAAACAATAAAGAAAGTAGAGATGCCACTGGATTGGGCTTCTATTCTTAGTGATAATTTGGGTGAGTAGCTAATAGTAGTGAAGAACAATAGGAAATTTTACATGAAATCATACTTGGTGTACTCGTTAATCGTGAGAGCAACAGATTATCGAAGGCTCTATAAGAGGGTTAGCATGTAGGATGGAAACACATGGCCCTATATTGTATACCCTCAACTGGTCAAGAAGAAGCTTTCAAAGCAAAGAAAAGAATATAGAATTGTAAATGATGCTTTCATATTTGCAATAATTTGGTTCATAGAAGGGGATTATGCAAAGAGAATACCAGAGGAGGTAGCTAC
This sequence comes from Cupressus sempervirens, assembly GCA_028749045.1. Classification (NCBI taxonomy): domain Eukaryota; kingdom Viridiplantae; phylum Streptophyta; class Pinopsida; order Cupressales; family Cupressaceae; genus Cupressus; species Cupressus sempervirens. The sequence goes on from CM053789.1 coordinate 734,076,593, forward strand.
ACTGATATCACTAGTCGGAGCTTATTATATCTAGTTTCAGACATTTACATATTTGAGGGTAGTAGGTACAACTATCAACCCTAAGAAGCTCCGTAGGTATCCCAGTGATAGACTTATTCTCCTAGAGATCTCCTGACAACTCTTGTCTACATATGATAGAGTTAGAAAGTAGCACAAAATATTTTGGATGTGGCCTATGACTATAGGACCTTTTTAGGTGGATTGAAGGCAAGATATTCCTTCTTTTGAATGTGAATTGGATCAGTATTCCTTGGATGAGTATAATTCTCCTTGGCTGTATTTTGACAACATTGGGAGAGTAAAATACTTAGCTAGAAGAACATTTCAGCATGAAGATATCCTTGAAGATCATTGAATGAATGTGACAAATGAATATGATGTTTGTATAAGGGATTATTGTAGGATGACTTTATATCTAGTAGAGAAGGCCTTGTAGATAAAGATTCCATTGAAGATTTTGCAACAAGACATGGAGGAGTTTCTTGATCCATTGTTCAATAGGGATAAGATTGGTGAATGACCTATCATGAATGCTGAGATTGATAAAGAAGAGAACTTAGATATTAATCATAGGGAAAGGCATGCCATCACTTTGAAAAATGATTAGATCAAGAGACCTTTCAAACTTGTTCCAACTCCTGATACAATGGTCTTCCATGCTCAAGCCCATCTAGCTAAAGATAGAGGAGCAAAGGTCACAGTGCCTACATTTATAGCCCAATCACCAGCAAGACTAGAAATGGTGGACCAACTTGATAGACTAGTTGGATATTATTGGTCTCAAAAGGGTAAACATAAGGGAAAAAGGAAGAGTAATTCTCCTCAACAAGCCAAACCAGAAGAGGGAGAAATTCAGGCACCCACATAGACTGGAGAAGAAAATGTGCAACAAGGGTTAGTAAACGTAGAAGCTTCGAAAGCTCAAGGAGATCCCCAATGGCCACTAGTTGAACAAGGTCAAGGGGAAGTAGAAAATGAAGTACAAGAGGTTTCCCCATCTCAACAAGTAGAGAAAGCCTCCCCCTGTATGAATAAAAGAAGAAAGCTCAAGACTCTAGTAAAGAGAAGGAAAAAGGTGATCAAGAAAGTGATTCCTTTCCCATTAGTTCCTAAGCCAATCCCTAAAGAAGTAGAAGAAGATGATGATGAGGATAAAGAGGATAACTTATGTTTGAATAGGAGGACTCATCTAGCAAGAGCTATAGAGTCAGAAAGGAGAAGAAGCTCTACCATCACACCTCCATTATGAATGTTGAGATTGATAAAGAAGAAAACTTGGACAGTAATCATAGGGAAAGACATTTCATCAAGTTGACAAATGATTGGATCAAGAGACCTTTCAAACTTGTTCCAATTCCTGAGATAGTGATCTTCCATACTCAAGCCTGTCTAGCTAAATGTAGAGGAGCAAAGGTCATAGTGCCTACATTTATAGCCCAGTCACTAGTAAGAATAGAAATGGTGCACCAACTTGATAGACAAGTTGGATATTATCAGGCTCAAAAGGGTAAACATAAGGGAAAAAGGAAGAGGAATTCTCCTCAACAAGCCAAACAAGAAGAGGAAGAAATTCAGTCACCCACACAAACTAGAGAAGAAAATGTGCAAGGATCAGTAAATGTAGAAGCTTCACAAGCTCAAGGAGATCTCCAATTGCCACTAGTTGAACAAGGTCAAGGGGAAGTAGAAACTAAAGTACAAGAGGTTTCCCCATCTCAACAAGTAGAGATAGCCTCCCCCTTTTTGCATAAAATAAGAAAGCTCAAGACTCTAGTAAAGAGAAGGCAAAAGGTGATCAAGAAAGTGATTCCTTTCCCATTAGTTCCCAAGCCAATCCCTAAAGAAGTACAAGAAGATGATGATAAGGATGAAGAGGATAACTTAACTTTGAACTGAAGGACTCATCTAGCAAGAGCCATAGAGTCAGAAAGGAGAAGGAGCTCTACCATCACACCTCTATCTATTCCTAAGAAACCCATTCAAACTACCACATCAGAAGATGGGACGCAATAATGGATAAATGAGTAGGATGTGGAGGGCACTAGTGTCTTTTAGATATTGGATTTTGAATTTAAGCTTGTGGGTACTGAGTTTCTCAGAGATAAAATTAGGGATACACCAACCAATTAACTTGAATAGGAGGAGTGGAGTCAGATGCCACCCAAATCACAAGGGCCCAAGGTAGTGCCATCATCCCAAGTGCAAGTCACATTTTGTGTTGATAAGTAATCACCTACTCTCCTTCCTCCTAACAATGAAGAAGAGCAAGTCCAATTAGGAAAAGAGGAAGAGCCACAACATGTATCCATTGAGGAAGTGTCTAAAGAAGGATAGATAAGTGAACAACCTCAACAAACTTCCTAAGTCACAAAGGTGAGAACTATGGGCTTCATAGATATAGAGACTCCTAGTGCAGATCTCTTGTAAAAGGAGAGCACTTCAAAAAGGGGAGATAAGGGAAAGGGCATTATAGAACAAACTCCTTCATTTTCAAAAAGAAAATCCCCTTTACAGCATATCCCAAGGTGGCTAAGAAAAAAGGTAATAAGAAATAAAAAGAAGCAATTCACCACAAAGGAGGAAGATAGGTTGGAATTGATTGAAGTCCTAAGGAAGCTCAATTCACCTCTAAAAGATGGATGAGCATTAGCCTTCATTATGAGTGATTAGAACTAGGACTTGTTTGCTCATGTGGATATCCCTCCTTTGTATTTGAATGTTGAAGAATTGAGTCCTCGAGATTATTAAATCAGGGAGGTCATGCTTGGAAGGCCTACCTTGGATACTACAAAACCAATGGTTACAATAGGAATGAAAGAGGTATTTTGAAGCTTGAAGTAGGATCTTAAAGGGATATTTGAGTGAATTTCTTGGTCTCTTGCACCCTTAGCATCTAGAGGAGACTTTCAATACAATAATTAAGAGAAGAGATAGGGGTACAACCCAATTGGATCTATTTTTGAGAGCTTGTCAAAAATGGAGAGAACATTTTGAGGAGAAAGGTGTACTAATTATACAAGAAAATCTAAAGCTATTACACATCATGAAAGATAATGTAGATAGGCTAGTAGCCATTTTGAATCAATATTTTGGTCTGATGGATGAAGTGCATACATGGGGAAAATACTTGCAAGCATTAAAATCTATTAAAGGACAGAGATATTGGATGCTGATGGATGTATATATAGTTGAGGAATTAGATAAAATAGATGATTGGATAGAAAAAATTGTAGATGTGAATAAAGTAATGGAGATATTACATGCAAAGATTCATAGCCGCAAGGACCAATCCCAAGAGAAAATTTTGGAAGTTGAGAAACATTACAGTGATTTATATTTGGACATTTTTGAGGATGATACATGAGAGAAGCTAGTACTAGTAAAGGTAGTAATTAATAATTTTCAAAATGGTTCTAATGATGAAGATATTAGGCAAGCATTTAGAATGGAAGAAGCTTTATTAGAGCTTGATGTAAAACTCAGAGATTTTGCAGAAACTCATATAGAAGTGGGCAACTACTAGCAGAAAGTGAAAGATAAATATAATGCCTTAGATTTTCTAGATGTGGCTCAAGTCACTAAGATAATTGATAAATTTAAGGGAAAATATCTAGACGTAGCTCTAGTATAAAGGGGAACAAAACCTAGATGCTAGAATTTCAATTTTGATACTTAGTGAAATTTTGTAATTTTGGGAGCCTGCTTCCGAGGTGTGTTGCAATGCTAGGTGCATAGGTGCACCAGGTGTGCTAGTGCATAGCTACACTTTTTTAGTAATGTTCTAGAAGATTTTGAAGAACTCATAGATGCACTGATAGTTCTAAAATTAGAGCTTTCCATGCATCAAAAATGCATTCTAATGACAATTTAACTCCTACAAATGCCTAGTGAAGATGGAGCTTCCATTTTTGCCACTTCTAGTCACTCCTATATCGATTGAAGGCTTTCTCTTTCTTATTTTCTCATGATTTCTTTGTTTTATGACATGTAAAAGCTCATGCATCCAATTAATGATATAAAATCGATGGAGTCCTACTTAGCACTAGTTAGATTGATAGTTTGTACATAAATAGATTTGTTTATTAATTTAGAAGCATATGATTGCATAAAGATATATCTCACTCTTAGAAAAAATTGAGGAGATGATTTCTTATAAATTCAATATTTTAATATGTAATCAAGGCCACTATTATTTTGCAATAATATATAATTTTGGTGTTCACATTTGGAGTGTAGTGATTCTTGCCAAAGTGTGTTATATTTTGTGGATGTATGTTCATGGAATGTAATTGAGCCAAAAGTTTATTGTATTATTTCTAGTTGTGTGATCTTTTAATTTTGGTGTTTTTTATGGGTTTACAAATTCCACTAAGATACTTAGTTTGAGAAGAGATAATCATATTGTTCCTGCATAACTTTTCGTCTCAAATGAGCACAGTTTTTGTGGCCTTGCAATTTGATGAAAAGTGAAACATCTTATGGTTATTGAATTCACCATAAATGATTGCATCAGTTGAATTAAGGAAGAATTGCTCCTATTTTCATTGGTTACACTGATCTTTTTGAAATCTTAACTCACAGACATGTTCTTTCCATGGCTTATTTCCATTAGGATTTACTTTTCATGTTATTTTCTTAAAGTTCTTGTTACCCTATCTTTTTTATTTACTTTACTAACCCCTTGGTTAAATTAGGAATTCACATAGTTGTATTGTTAGATTGCATTCATTCAAAAAATAGAAAAATAGAAAAATATAGTTATTTTTGTGTGTGTTTTACTTTTTTTATAGTAAGCCAATTCTACATCTTATCTAAATTTTCCAAACCAGCAAAGGCTTCCTTATGAACATTCACATTTATCTTCAATTAGGCAGATTCTAGTAGGTCACAAGATCACCCAAAACCTTGGAGTTGGTCCTTGAATTAGCTTTTCAAGAAAGGAGATAAAAAAGATTCATGTTGTTAAGCATCATGCAAAATGACAACTCAATATAAGGTATCAGCCTTAACCACATAATTGTAGGTAGTATAACCTGGGCATAAATAAAATTTGTGTCTACCATGAAATATATATTATCAAAATATTTATCTATAATGGATTTAGACATCCTCATATAATTTCTCATTTTATTATTGAATTTCTTAAAAATGTTAAGCATAATTCCCTCAATAGTTTCTCCTAGTTGAATTATCGAGTCATTATTTTCTCCATAGATGGCCTACTCCTATCCCATGCTATTGCGTTGATGGTAGGAAATAAATTTTGTACATAGAAAAATTTACAAACTAATAAAGAGTCAAACTTACATGATATATTATTTTCTTTCCTTATAGCTCCAAGATTCTTTCTCAATTGTTGTAGTTACAACTCAGGAAGATAATAACTATGATTCTTTTTTAACAATTTTGTAACCTAGGTTCTCTGTAATGCATGACATAGTATTCAATTGGCTTGACTAATGAAAATTATGTGCAATCACTCTTACTAAAAATTCAATAATAGGGTCTTTAATCCCATCAATATACATACCTCAATCATTCCATTTACCTCCTGTCGATTTCTCAACTTCATTTCTTGTTTTGCATCTTATTAAATTTGGTCTATCCTGGGTAGGGTATCTTGTTATTCAATGTAAGATGGCCTTGTTGATCTTAATTGTCCCACCTTCTAACCATACCCTCATATCATGAATATGACTCAACACAATCTTTGTCCATCTCACTTTGAAATTGTTAGAACCTTTGGTGAAATTGATGAGAGAACACCGATTTTGACTTTTGTTGCTTTAGAATTTGAACAATACCTAAAATTTAGTGGAGGACATTGTTCATTCCTCACAATTTGTGTATTACTCTCCTTCAATATTTTACTTGTAGTTATAGATGATGCCATTTCAAACTAGGGTTTTGAAACAAACTTTTCTTTTAACAACCTCAGAAAACAACTAGCTCACTAAAAAATTTTACTTACTAAATTATGTCAAATCACCAATGATACATAGTAATTTGATTACTTTGTTGCAAAATTCACTTTAATCACTTCAAAATCTCTTGTGCACTTGAATTTTCTTGGTAAAGTAAAAATGAATTCCCAAATTTGATATATATCTTCAATTTTGTCAATTAGGTCTATAAAAAATGGACTTGTATTCTATTGGCTGCACAACAGTTGTCTCAACCTTTCACACCTCTTTTCAAATACTTAGTCATTATCACCTTACATAGTTTATACCAATTCACTCAGCCAATACATTAGATCATTTGTAATAAATTCTTGGTCTATATTGTAATGCTTAGTCAACTCAGACCAAGTTATTGATGCTTGACACTTGATAGTAAAATATATTTCATTTCCTAATACTTCTCTTAGATTTTTCCAATTGCATCTTGATTCATGTTGATATGGACTTCAAACAATTTACTTGTTAGGAACTTGTTTCCATTTTTCAGCTTTTCCCTTGTGAGTTTTTAGTTGTTGGTATTCATTATATTTTTGCCCAAAGATTTCTTGTCAAGGTAGATGTTAGGTAACTCACTTCTTATCAAATCCCTAAGGCTCCCACTTTGCATATTTTCTGGGTATGCTTTGCTTTAACATTCCCTATCCTTACTTGTAGATTTCTTGTCATTCTAGTGCATTTGGTATTTAGGTGATTTAGGTTTGGTTGGGATATGTTTTAAACATCTTCCCTTTGAGAAGTGAGCCTTCTTTGTTTCCATAACTTCTTTCTTACTCCAACATTATCTTTTCCTTTAGATTCCCAATAATCTGACTACCTATCCAACTTGAAAAAGTTCATCAAGCATCTACCTTGGAAGAAAAAAGTCTTTATAGCATTAACAAATGCATTCCTTCTTGACCTACAAGGAAAAAAGCTTGAAAAATACAAGTTAGTGCCAAGAATGTCTCGAGTCAAAATTATGAGGTGAAAATCTATTTCTATGGAAAGGAAACGGTCTTTGGGTTTTTAGCTTCTCTCCAATGGAAATGTAAGTATTCTGTTATGTTTCCAAAGCTAGCATGATTTGTGCTCTAGTCAATAGTTTTTATGCATTAATGAAACCCAAGAGGAATGTTAAAAGGAATTAATCTAGGTCCTTATGGTGAATCCATGTTTGAAAACTCATCTCAAGATATCTAATCACAATAAGGGAAAATGTTTTAGAATGTTTCTTCCCCCAAAAAACATCACTCTAAGATGAATTTTCCATCCTAAGGAAATATAAAAGGCTACTCATCCAAAGATAAAAAAGATAGAAAGTTAAGTGACTATAATATGAGAATATTCTATGGAGATGCCAAAATGAAGCTTCCAGTAAAGTCAACTATAGAGGTGCAATCCTAACATAAAGAAAATCAAGTCTTGAATGCTTGATGTGGAGAAATACAAAATGAAGTGCTTGAGATATCAAAGGATCATTCCTCACACTGTGATCCCAAATCAAAGCAAAGATAAGCTTGCAGAATAATTGATATACGCCCTCTCCTCTACACATATTGAGTTATCATATGAATCCTTATTCTAGATCCTAAGGTTTCAATAGCTAGTGATTATCTACTTTACTATAATTATTAATGTTATGATCATCGATTATGCTTAATTCCATTTGTGTGGCCCCAATGTTTGGATTTTTGCATCTATTTCATAAGAATAACCTCAAAATTATTTCCTCATTCTTTTAATAAATATTTATCAAGAATTGCATCCTCTATGAAATCATAGTAAATGGCAACCATAGCATCAGGTTATGATAAACTTATAGGCTTGAAGAGTGAATTAAAGGATCTCACTGATACATCATTCAAGTTTTACAACTTAGACAATCTTCATAGAAGGCTTAACTCTGATCCAATTCACCCCATTAACTAGAAATTGAAAGAGAGTGGATTGGTGGAGGTTGCCAGATTTCCCATGGTCATGCAAGCTCTAGAGCTAGTTAAAGAATACCTTGAAAGATATGATCCAAAGAAGAAGAAAATATATCTTCATGATCAATCTATCCTTCTCTTGATAAACAAGGCCTTGATGCAGTCTACATTTGGTGTGTCTATAAAGGAGGAATAATGTGACATTGATTTTGGCTCCTCCACATCTATGTTTAATGAGAATAAAACCTTGAGAAGGGAAGATATGCAGAGAACCTAGTTTCAAACACCTTATTCAAAGAAGAGAAAGATGCCAAAAATCCTCTTTGGGACCAATTTAAAGAGATAAATTGTTGAGATCCTTTCATTTCTATTGATATTGAAAGGAAAAGAAGAAATTCTAGAATTTATTGAGCATCATTTCTTTTTTATACAAGCCATATGTTCCAAAATACTATAGATTGACTAGGCCCAATTCAAATGTTATGAACTTACCTCATGGTTGAATTTAGCTAAGGGATTTAAGAAGTTTTACATGTCTTTATATTCAATCTATCCCTTGGCTATGTATCATCTATGGTCAGGTCTTCCTAGAATTAAAGACTATAATGAAAGTAAAAGGGTGTATGAATTCTACCCACACCTTAATCTTTTGAGGAGTTTTGAAGAGTATGTAAAATTGAATGACACCTTCACTATGAGGTTGTGCCTAGAATTTTAAGGGTTCCCTGAGTGAAGATTTGAAAAAGCAATTTTAGCTATTAGCCAATTTAGATTCTATTTCATATAATTCTCAAGTTTTTCCTACCTACGAATCGATGCTTTTGATGGTTTTCCCAAAAGAAGTCCTAGGTACCTTGAGGATAAGCTTGTTCTTGTCAAATTTTGTTAGAAAATAATTGAATTGAATACATTGTGTTCAAATGTAAATAAGATAATTGGGACTTCCTTCCTAATAGTGGTTGTACCCTATTCCTGTACCTCTAGATCCGATGCTCACAATCTAGTTAAAATATTTTAGATTAAGATCAAGTTGATTGATTATAAGGTATTCAGTCCCTAGTGTAACCCTATCAAATTTGTAAGAGATCAATTGGAGTTGGGATACCCCACTAGACATGTTCCAAACATTAAGGGATTTTAGGCTAGGTGTCTCAATGAATACCAAACCCAAGAGAGGTATTGCTCTAGAATCACAGTTGGGGAAATCAAGTTGTATAATATGTTGGAAGATTGGGAATATTGGTTGGAAGCATGAATGCTGATGATATGTTACATTCATGACTGAATTTGTCATTTCTATCAACATAGCATGTTTAATGTCTTCTGTGGTATTTGATAGAAGAACAGTGGAAAGATCAAGTTGGTACGAATGACTAGTTGAGCTTGATAACAACTTGAGGTTATGGGAGATACCTATAAGTATTTGGTATATGAAGTGAATTTTGAAATAAGAAAGGATAAGTGTAGAAAAATTTATGTAATTTTTGGTGATGTATGTTCTAAGATAGAGTTTACAGAGACATGTTCTGGTAAACTTGTTATCTCTCTTAGTGGAGTTGATATGTTGATGATCAAGGTTGAATACATGAAGATGACATGTTGATGATGATGTGGCTAAGCTCACTCATCATAATATTGCATTTACAAAAAGTTATTCAAGTTTTAACTAAGAAGATTAAGGTTATCACTAAGTTTAACATGTTCTTAAAGTAGTCCTATAATAATTAATTGAGAAGGAATAACAACCAACTTAGGGGATTTTTTTATGGAGTCAATATAAAGGAAGGACATTGTCCTTTATCATGGGATGTAATAGAGTGTGAATGAATGATTGAATGATTTATGATAAATAGCAGAGAGTGCAAAATGCAAATTTGAGTAGAGGAGTGTGGAAGTAAAGGAAACTTCATTACTAAGGTTTGGTATTTGAATCTAAGGTTTGTGACCTATTATACAAGGTATAATAGTGGTTGGTCCAGTTGATAGGATAGAGGAAAGGATAGATGAGAGGAAAGAAGAAGATACCAATAAATTTATTTGGGTAGTGGGCTCTTCTTGTATACATTACACTACAACTCCTAACAGGGTTGGCACAAATCCTAATAGGGTTAGCATAACTCCTAACAGGGTTGGAATCTCCTAAGAAGGATTCAAAGTCTCCTAATAGGGACTCATTATATTAAATGTTGTAATAGACTCCTAATAGGTCTATCCTCTAACAAGGAATATTTATATTTGTACATTATCTTGTGGGCATCATTCCCACCAAGGTTTTCCCTTTGATCAAGGGTTTCCCTAGTCAACATATCTAGTGTAATTGTCTATGTGCACTTTATTATGGGTTTTTTTTACTTTATTTGAATCATTAAGTTTGTATAATGAAGATAAGATTTTTAATTTTTGGATAACTAATTCACCTCCCCCCTCTTAGTTATCTTGGTGGACTATTGTTTCTAACAATTGGTATTAGAGCATCAGGTCCTTGAAGAAAAAGTTTAATGTCTTTGGGAGATCCATGGCAAACATGTTTAGGAAAGATATTCTAAAGTTTTATTGAAAAAATTATGATAACTGGAAAGAAAATATGAAGACACATTTGTTGTGAATGTGTCTAGGATATTGGATCTTGACAAAATTAGCGAAGACAATCATTGAAGAAAAGGAGCTAGAAAGTTTCTCTAAGGTAGAAAGAGATCTTTTCATGTGTGACATGAGAGCTAGAGAAGCACTATTGACTACACTTCCTAAAATTGATTACAATTAGGTAAAATCACTTGCTAATTCACATTTGATAAAGCTTTCAAAAATAGTTTAGAAGCTAATGCACATTCTAAGAAGTTGAGGATACAAAGTTGGATTTGTGCATTTCAAGATGCTAAGATGATGGATGATGAATCTATAAGAACATATATAGGCAGGATATCAGAAATTACTACAGGTGTTAAAGCTCAAAGAGGAACCAAGGAAGATGATGAAGTTATATGGAAGATATTGAAGACCTTAACACCACCATTTAAGTCAGTAATTCAGATGATATAGTTTTTGATATCATGTACCAAAGATTTCACAAAGGGGACATTGCTTTGAATACTTGAAGCAGTGGAGAATGAACTTAGATAGTCTAGAGGATTGACTAGAATAGAGACAACTTTTAGTGCCTTGAATAGTTGACCTAACCTATCAAGGAGCACAAGTGCTAGAGGAGATTTCACTAGCAACAACAGATCTAAGGAAGACAAAAGGATTGATGAAGAAATAACCTTTCTAGTAAGAAGGGAAAAAGGAGGTAAGAAAATATTTAAATGTTGGACTTGTGATGAATATGGTCATTATGCATCTAAGTGTCCTAAAAGTGAGAAAAAGTATAATGAAAATCATACACCTAGAAAAGATAGAGATTCTTTGTATGAAAATGAAGATAATGATTCTAATGATCAAGCATTAAGTGCTAGTGATGATGAAATCTGATTGGATAATCGACAGTGGTTGTTCACATCATATGACTGGTGATATGAAGAAGTTTGTTGACTTCAAAAGTTAGGATGGAGGAATTGTTAGACTTGGAAACAATGCAGTGTGCCAAGTAAAAGGTATTGGATCTATAACTCTTGATGGTAAAACTAATACTAATGATGTATACTATGTTGATGGTTTAAAGCATAATCTTTTGAGTGTTGGAAAACTAGTAGACAAATGTTACCTATTGCAGTTCATAGAAAAGACATGTATGATCAAAGATAATGATGATACGGTAATTGGAACAAGAACCAAATCTAGAGGTAATGTATTTCAATTGAATCCTACTAAAATAACATGTTTGACTACAAAGGCAGATGATAGTTGGTTATGGCATAAGATATTTTGTCATATAAACTTTGATAGTATTGTGAGAACTAGTAGAATGTTTGTTGCTAAAGATTTCTGAAAGATTGAGAAGCCTACTACCATAATTTGCAAGGAATATGTTCTGGCAAAGAATAACAAAACTTCCTTTCCTAGAAGAAGTTTACCACTACAATGAAGTTGGAGATTGTACACATAGATCTTAGTGGTCCTACCAAGATTAAAGGATTCTATGGTGAAAGGTATTTTATGACTCTAGTTGATAATTTTTCTAGAATGATGTGGGTTGCATTTTTTAAAGAGAAATCTGAGGCATTTGACAAGTTTAAGATATTTAAGAATAGAGTTGAGAATGAATTTGGTATGAATATTAAATGTTTAAGATCAGATAGAGGAGGAGAATTTACTTCAAATGAGTTTAACATGTTTTGTGAAGAAAATGGAATTAAAAGATAGCTATCAGATTTGAGAACCCCTGAATAGAATGGCATTGTAGAGAGAATGAATAATTCTATGATAGAAGTTGCAAGAGCTATGTTAGTAGAAAATGATGTATCCAAGACATTTTGGATAGAAGCTATGAATACAATAGTCTACACTATGAACAAAGTGCAACTTAGGAAGGACACAAAAGAGACACCTTGTGAGCTATGGTTTGGTCACTCACCTATAGTTAAGTATGTCAAAATACTTGAAAGTAAGTTTTACATAAATAGAGATGATGACATTGGTAAGTTTGATGCTAGAAGTGATGAAGGTAGGTTTCTTGGTTATTCATTGAAGAGCAAGGCTTATAGATGTTATAATCAGTGAACCAAGACTATTATGGAAAGTGCAAATGTGAGAATTGATGAGAAATTCAAAATACAAGAGAGAATAGTTGATTACAATTCAAATGATGATGATGTTGTTACTAAGCAAAGGAATGATGAGGTATTTATTGAGACTAATAATGATGTGCAAAATGAAGAAGAGAAAAGGCAAGAACAAAGCTTGAAACCTTTAGTATAGCCAAGAGTTTAGATAGCAACTCCTACTTCAAGAAAGAACATGATAAACAATCAACCATCTAAATAGATCATCGAAAGAAAAGACAAAGTTTCTATAATTTATCAATCAGCTACAGTGACCTCCACTACTACTACCATAAGCATAGCAAATTATATTAGCCAAGGTAGAGACCAACCCTTGGAGAAGAATGTTTCAATTACCCCTACTTGTGGAGGAGGATCTCTTCCATATATAGGAAAATTTGGGGATAAGGAGAAGGACAAAGAAAAGGAAAAAGAGAAGGAGCAAGAGAAGTTAGTAACTAAGCCTACCTCCCCTGTCTGGGTCATTAATCTTGATATTGATACTAATCCCATGGATGGACAAGAAAAAGATGTATCCCAACAAGGGGATAGCTTGGCCCTCTCAATAACTAAAGTAATTGTTTTCCCCACTATTTGTTAGAGAAATAAGACTCCACCAATGGTATGAAAACTCTTTGATTCCACTTCTTTGAAATTGACAATTAATGTCCTCTCAATCAAGTCATGGTTGGAGGAGACCATCAATTAGAAGAAGCAAAGATATGGAGAAGTCTCCCCATCTAAGGACCTTATCACATAGGAAACTTGTTCTTAGCCACAATAGAATAAGATCAAGAAGAAAAATTCCATAGCAATATTGACCACTGATCCCTCTACTAGCCACATGTTGATGGAGATAGAAGAGCCTTAGAAGGAGGGAAAGTTCCATGAGCTCTTTGCTAGTGATTTCCAAATTAGAATAGTATACATTGGTATTTATGTCCATGATTCCATGGTCAATATATGGAAGTCTACCAATGAAAAGATAGAATAAAAACTTGAGGAATTTGAGAGTGGATAAAGAGGTACTCAAGGTCTTGAACAAAAACTCATGGACTATAATAGAATTGCACTTGGAAGCACTTCATCCAACACATTTGTTCCAAAAGTAGAAGAGAACAAGAATTTGTTTTTAAAGCTACAATAGGAAGGATGATTTGATCAAATTGGTAGATCATGGATTGATTAGATGAAGGCACAAGGTCCCCCACTCATTGAGAATTTGGGAGGCCTAGTATTATGTTCTCATAAGTTGAGGGAGAAAGCTTTTAGTCATCAAACTACCATGCAAAATGTAGTTGATAGACTGATAAATAAATTTTCACTATTGAAAGAAGTGATTGATACGAAGACCAATGTTTCCATCTCCCACAGGATCCTTGAAATAGGTCAAGAGACATTGTTTAATTGAAAACAATCTTTGAAGTTTATAGTGGAGCTTACAGATGTACATGACCTAGTGGAGAAGGTTATAGAGAAGATCTTTGAATACTTTAAAGTGTTGCACATAGAGTCATATGTATCTGGCAATGGATGACTAGTAGATATTGAGCGAATGAAGACCAAGTTCCTAGCATTTGTTGATGAGGCCACTAGTCCACTCAACTTCTAGATGCCAAAGATCCAAGAGCTTTCATCAACAAACACCATCTTAAGGTGGGCATCAGAGAAGCTCCAATAAAAATTCACTCGAGTGGACAAGTTGATAGAGATGGATGACTATTGGATGATTCGAGCTAACAATATCATAATCCAAGGTGTTGATGAGCTAGATAAAGTAACAGATGTAATGAAGGCATATAGATCTAAACCAATGGCTCTGAAAAAAGCATGATGCTCTGATATTCTATTAGACATCTATCAGTATCTCTTCTATCTCATTTCTTTGATGTAGCCATTTTTGGCACTTCCTTAGTAGGTTTAAACTTTTTAATAGTTGATGACTCAATCAAGTTCTATTTTTAGCTTCCTCCATTTAGGGGTGCTCTGCATTGTAATCATCAAATGTAACTAGTCATTTTGAATAGGCCTATATATGTAACATTTCAAGAAGTAAATAAGATCAACAAATTAGTTTGTAGGAGAACCCCTATAGATAGGACTACTGTGTTTGACTTTAAGTCTACATGTTAATTTTTTTGTTCATTTAGTGACTGTATGATATATGGAATGAAGATGCTATGACTAAAATTGAATGATCACAAATAAAATTGGTTTTGTTTCTTCCATCTTAGTGGATTGTAAGATTCACTTTCATCAAAACAAGCATAATTATTTTCCTTGTGTTGTGCACTATAGTTCATCTATGTTTTATGTAATTTTTTGAGGACTTTAGAAAATGACTAATGAAGTAGACAAAAAGGGGACAATCTAGGTATTCTCAAAACTCAACTATTTCAGCAATCTAGGAATTGCCCAATCAATCATCCTTTCCTCTCTTTTTCTGTCATAGGTAACCTTGCATGCATTTCAGTTTTGAATTTAGATTAAGATAAGTTTCATTTTATTTTATTTTCTTCTTTTGAATATTGTCTAGATTGTTTTAAGTACTAAGCAATCTAGTTGTTCACCTCTTCTTCTCTCTAGTTAAGAGCATATCCCTAAAACTTAAAAACAAAATTTAGTGCAAATCTTGAATTTTAAAGGGAGTTGTCCCTTTCAACTTAGGGGGTCTTTGATAGATTACTAAACTGACCCATTTTATTATTAGCTTCTTTATTTTTCATTAGCCATTGGGAACTCTAGCAAGTCAAGGTATAAACCAAAGAATTAAGGAAGAAACATTATTAGCCAATAGTTTTTGGTGATTCTATTGGGGACTTACTTGTATGTCCTAAGTTTTCTTAGTATCTCTATCTATGACTTTATTAGATAACTTAATATCTTCCCCTAATGGCACTCAACTCGTTGAGTCATTCCTGTTAGTTCATAAGGAGAAATGGTATTGCCTCATGAAATCCAAGTCCTGGTAATGAACCCAACCTCGGCTTCCAAGATGAACAAGAAAAAATAATAAAAAAGTTGAGTACTCTTTTCTGGAAAACTTGAAAGTCACTTGATCAGTATCAAAGTGTCATCTTCACCCTTTCACGAGAAGAGGTCAATTTTTAGTATAGGGAAGGAATATTATGGGAAAGAAAATTGAGAGAAGCACCTCCATTTTGAACTAAGTAATACACCCTAGATCCTAAATATACTAGAAGTGTTCAATGAAAAGGGAGACCTAGTACTCAAAGAATGAAAGAAAGATAATTTCCCAATATTGGAAGATCCTTTAAGAACCATCGTTCCAAGGTATCCATGGAGCTCTATTTCTACCACCTTGCCGTATTTCCTAGAGAAACAGTCATATCTCTTCACCTCCTATCTTCCACACTTATATCTCATCACTACTTAATGGTCTCACCCTTCATGTAGTGGTATCCCTTAATTCCATCACCTTTTAGGCAATACTATTAATTCTTCATATTTCAATGGTTGTGCCATGGGGTAATGTTATTGGCCCTCTTCAACTTGCTACTAATAATAATCTACCAAGAGTTTCTCAAAAGAACTTCCCAAAGTTCAATGATGATGGAAAAATCTCTTCTAATGAGCACATCATTTCTTACTTTGTAGCATGTAGCATTGTTTGTCCCCAACATGAAGATGTAGTAGTAAGGATGTTCATAAAGACTCTTGTTGAGAATGCAACTGGCTGGTTTCAACATCTTCAGATGGGATGTATTATAACCTGGGATGACATGTGGAATCAATTTGAGGCATAATAGAAGATGAACATACAATTTTTTTTCAGCTCATGCTATAACATTCCTATGAGAGATTTCATTGCAAGGTTCAACAAACGAGTCAACTAGATTCCTGCTGTGAGCAGGTCAACTACTGATAATCAAAAATATGTTTTTCATTAGCTCCATGCCCCTAGATATAAATTTTCAAATAAGAAGATCATGTTTGGCTAATCTTCAAGCCACTCAAATCTTGGTGATATAATTAGAGGATGATCCCATAGAAACCAAAAAATTGAAGAGAGAGTTTCAGAGTGGAGCTTCAACAAGTTCTATTATTAGTACAACCAATAATGTGGAAGTAATACTTTAGAAATTATTCAATGAGATGGTTTCCATGAAAAGGAAGATGGGGAAAATACTTCCCTCTTTCCATCAACCTTACCTAGACATTCCTAGAAGGTAACATGAGGGAAAACCATTGCAATTACCATCTACCAACAAAATCTTGCCGTCAAGGTAGCTCCCAAAAAAAAAAAATATGTGTATATTTCACTTAAGAGTGGATCATGATGATGACTCTTTTCCAAAGATGAATAGATAAAAATAGATTTTTCACCATCATGATCCACTATTAAGTGAAATATACACATATTTTGAAGATCTTAAAAGTGAAGATCATTTTTCTCCCCCTGGCATCTTTGGAACATTTTTTTGGAATATGAATTAGATTCAGATGTTTGAGGTGACTACTTCACCACTTTGGATGGAATACAAATGATCGTGGCAATGAGAAGCCAAAGAGACAAGAACCTGGTGAACTCAATTTTTGCCTAGAACATAGCTCCTAGCCCTTTACTGGCTATAAATGGTGCATCTACTTCCTCTTCTTAGAGGAAATAAAAAACAATATTTGAATCAAATTATAAGCCTCATTCCTCATTAGATATAATTTAATATTGTAAATATTCTTGTATCCAAGTTTTTCCCCTTGATTACTTGAAAACCCACTATATTGAATTGTAAAAACTAGTAGACTAATCGAAAGGTGAAGTTAGTTGTAAAACTCACCATAATGTCAACACTAATATTGGTAAGGACCAACCCCAACTAAATAATGGCCCACTCACTGATGAAGAACCTATCCTACTTATGCTTTTTAAAGAATAAGATTCCTTAGTGTTAGCCATATATCTTGGTCAAAAACTTGGTCCATTTTACATGTCCTTATATGTAAATGGTCTTAAAATGAGGAATTGTATAATTGCCTCTGGAGCCTCTAACAATGTCAGGCCTTCTTTTTCAATCGTGCTCTAGGCTTAACTCTAACAAAGACATTTGGATGTTGTTATTCCATGGATGTAAAATAGGTCCCCTTTTAGGTCAGGTAAAAGATGCACAAGTAGCCTTAGCCACATACCTTGCAAAAAGAATAAAATTACAATGATATTCAACTAGCTATGTTATTCTATTTAGTAGAATCTTCTACAGATATATGGGAGGGGGAATCAAATTGGATTGGTTTCAAGCCATAATTCTTATTGGCAATCAGAAGATTAAGCTCAAACCTAAAGAGAAGGCCAAATTCACTATCATGGAATTGATGATCCCAAGTCCCAAATTTTATCTCAAGACATAAAATTTGGGAACTATATGTTGTTCTCTGACTTCAATAGTTTAGAAAAATAGTCGAATTCTTCTAGTGGCCATAAGATTTGGACCTTTGAATTTGATGGTAGTTGTGTAACTACTCAATCTGGAGGAGGTGTGGTGCTTATTTCCTCTAATGGAGATCTCATATAGCTTGGATATAAGCTACAATTCAAGGACATGAATAATACAAAAAAATATGAAGCATTTCTTTTAGGTATTGCTGCTACAAAACAAAGAGGTGTGAAAATCTTGTGAGCCCAAGGTGATGTACATCTCATAGTGAAGCAAGTCCAAGGAGAATATACTGTGAAGAACACAAGGCTTAAAAAATAAAAAAATAGGCTATGAGATGAAATTGAGGACCTAGATGCCTTCTCAATACAAGATATTCCTAGGGAACAAAATGCAAGAGCAGATTTGTTAGCTACCTCCTCCTCTCTACTAATTTTGCATCTAAACTTTAAAGACAATCAGTACAAGGTCAAAGTTTTCTTCAGACCTAATCTAGCCAACAATGCCTAATCATGGCAAGTATTCACTAATGATAAGAAAATTCAATGCTTCTTGGAAGGATCTGAGCCTTTCAGTGACCAATATTTTGAAGGAAGTGAAAATTCTTGTCAAAAAATTTCTCCTTAGAACAAGAACTATTTGGATCTTGGCACTTAGAAACTCAAAGGTAATTGGATTCTGAGATAGCTCATTTCTCTAGAAAAGTTATTTGATAGGAATTATTCATAAATCATAAGGGAAAGGGGTATGAAAGGTGGAACCTCTAGAGAGTTTGAGGGGATGAATATTAGCACTAAATATAAACCTAAAATGATCATTATTGGTAGTAATTTCTCTACTAAATAGAGGAATAGGGAAAAAGGGTTACTTTGTAATTATCAAGATGTATTTTCATAGGGTTATGAAGATTTGAAAAAATTCAAGAATGTTGAGTTTAAGCACAAGATTTCACTTAAGCCTTGAGCTACTCCTTTTAGACAAAAGAAGCATAATTATAACCCAATGATCTTAGATACCATCTTTAGAGAAGTATAGAAGATGTTAGAAGCAAGGATTATCTATCTAATACATAGTTCAACTTGGATAGCTAAAATTGTATTTGTTAGGAAAAAGAATGAGGAAATTACAATTTGTTTGGACTTCAAAAATTTAAACCAGGCCTCTCTAAAATACAATTACACCATATCTAACATGTATCATCTACTAGAAATGGTGGTAAACTTTGAGATGATGTCTATATTAGATGAACTTTCAGACTTTAACCATATTGAAATGGATCTAGAGGATCAATTTAAGACAACATTCAACATCCCCTAGGGAATGTTTTCCTATAATAGAATGCATTTTGGGCTGATTAATGTTGGATCCACCTTTCAAAGAGACATGAATTTTTCCTTTTTTGATCTCAAGCATAAGATTATTGTCATATATCTAGATGATCTAACAATTTTCTCAAAAAAAAATTAAATCACTTAAAGGACTTGGAGAAAGAGTTAAAAATGTAGGGAACATAGAATTTCCCTTAAACCTAATAAGTTTGTCTTCTATGTCATAGAAGGTAGGTTTCTTGGTCATATAGTCTCCAAAGAAGTTATCAACATTGACCCTGAGCATGTAAGAGCTATCAAGCAGTTGAATTTTTTGGCAAGAAAATCTGGGGTCAAGTCCTTCTTTAGATAGGTCAATTTCTTGAGATGCTTTGTTCCTAATTTCTCCAAAATTACCAAGTGCATAATTGGCATGATGAAGGGCATCCAAGTATTCAAATGGAACGATTCTAGGGGGAAATCCCTTTATCAAATTAAGGATACTGTGGATAAATTTCATGTCCTAGTGCACCTAGATTATAGCAAAGAATTCATATTGTATTGCTAATCATCAACTCACACATTATCTACAATACTTATGTAGAAAAATAGGGAAGGTATCCAAGCACCAATTTCTTTTATGTGTACCCCTCTCAAAGGGCATGAGTTAAGATATTCTTAGATGGAGAAGTACATGTATGCAGCGGTAAGAGCACTCAAGAATTTCAAGTTTTATATCTTAAATTCAATTTTTTTGTGCATATACTTGACCTATTCATCAAGAGTATCTTGACCCAATAAGAAATAAGATGTAATACTAGAGGAGCTTGGATAGCTAAAGTTCAAGAATATGATATTGAGTTGGGACCAACAAAGATGGTATGATGGAATGGTCTATGAAAATTAATTATGGAGAATCAAGATTCTAGTTAAGAAGAAGAATCCTTAAGAGCATTAATGGCCAGCCTCCAAGATCCTTAGTTTTCAAATATTGCCTATTTCCTTACAGAGAATGCCCTGATGGACTAATATACAAGAAGAGAAGAGACCATAGAACCAAATCAAGTAAGTATTTCATTTATGATGATCAATTGTTTAAATGGGTAATTGATGTAACTTTCTTAAGATTTGTGGATAATCCTTAGCAAGAGAGGTTACCTCAGATGTTCCATAATAAAGCTTGTGGTGGGTATTTCTCTTCTATAGTTACAACCTACAAGATTTTGAGATAGTGCTACTACTGGTGTGGTATATTCAAGGACACATATAAGTGGGTGGCCAAATGTTACAAATGTAGGATTTTTTCTAGTAAACCTTAGTTAGTTTCGCTACCACTAAAGCTAATCCTAATAGAAGACCCATTTTAGTAGTGGGGAATTGATTTCATTGGACCAATTAATCCTCCTTCTTCTACTGGCCACCTATAAATTATCACCACTACATACTATTTCACCAAATGGGTTGAAGAAAATCCCACCAAGAGAACCACTTCTGAGACTATCCATGAGTTTTTCAAAGAAAGTATCTTGGTCATATTTGGGGTGCCACTTAATCTTATCATGGATGATGCTAATTATTTTTCTTCTACAGATATTGTAGAGTTCCATTATGACAACAACATCCACCTTAGTAGATCTTCTAACTACTTTCCTCAAGGAAATGGTTAGGCAAAATCAAGCAATAAAAACTTGATTAACATCATGAAGAAATTGGTCTCTGAGAATCAAAAGGACTGGCACAAAAGACTACATGAATCTCTATGGGTAGATAGGGTGACACCTAAGAAGACCATCAAAATTTCTCCATTTGAGCTGGTACAAAGAGTTGAATTTAGCCTTCCCCTTTTATTGGAACTATCCATCTACAAGTTGCAACAAGTAATTGAGGACCTAGGATTAAAAAATAGTTTAGAAAAGAGAATATTGTGCCTCACTAAGCTAGAAGAAGAATGTAGAAAATTGGTCAACCACATCACAAAGCATCAAAAGCATGTGAAGACCTTCTTTGACAAGAAGGTCAAGACAAGGAAGTTTGTGGAAGGTGATCTAGTCTTGTTGTGGGGTAAGAGGCATGAGCCTAAAGGTAAGCACCACAAGTTTGATTCTCTTTGAAAAGGTTCTTTTAGAATTATTCATGTAAATTAGAATAAATATTTCATTCTAGCCTATCCCACTAGAGGTACTATTGTTGTCTTACAATGGTTAGGATCTAAAGTTATTTCAAGTTCACACTTGAAAGAAGGTAGCACCTATAGTTAGTGTTAGTCTAGGTAGGCTTTTGTTTCTATGTCTTCCTTTCCTTATTTCCTGATATCCTCAACTAGTGTTCCTTTCCATTGGGTGCTTAGTTTAGTTTTTCTCACTGTAGTTTTTCATTTCAGTTATGTAGAACTAGAGATGTTGGGCCCCTTCATAGACATTTTCAATGCTTAAGTCCCCAGTCAGAGCTAGTTGTTGCCAACGTTCACTTTTTTCCTTGTGAGTTTTTAGTTGTTGGTATTCATTAGGTTTTTGTCCAAAAATTAGTTGTCAAGGTAGCCATTAGGTAACTTACTTCTCATCAAATCCTTAACTCTCCCACTTTTCATCTTTTCTAGTTATCCCTTATTTTACCATTCCCTCTAGTGCATTTAAAATTTAGGTGATTTAGGTTTGGTTGGGATACGTTTTAATCATCTTTCCTTTGAGAAGTGAGTCTTCCTTGTTTTCATAACTTCTTTCTTATTCTATAATTCTCATGTTCTTCAGATTTTGAGTATTCCAACTAGCTATCCGAATTGGAAAAGTTCATCAAGCATGTACCCTAAGAAAAAAGCCTTGATAACATTAATAGATGTATTCTTGCTTGACCTACAATGTAAAGAGCTAGAAAAGTGAAAGTTAGAGGCAAGAAGGTCTTGAGTCATAATTCTAAAGTGAAAACCCATTTCTATGGGAAGGAATAGGTCTTCAAGTTTTTAGCTTCTCTCTGATGGAAATGTAAGCATTTCTTTCTATTTTTGAAGCCAACATGATTGTTTCTATATTCAAAATTTTAATGCATTAAAAAAATCCACCAATAATGCTAAAAGGAATTAATTTGAGCCCTTTATGGTGAATTCATGTCTAAGAACTCATCTCAAGATATTTGATCACAACAAGGGAAAATGTTTTAGAACATTTCTTCCCCTAAAAAGCATCACTCTTAGATGAATTTTTCCATCCTAAGGAAATATAAAAGAATAATCCTCTAAAGATTAAAAAAAGATAGAAAGTTAAGTGACTATAATATGGGAATATTCTACGGAGATGCCCAAAACATGCTTCTAGTAAATTCAACTGTAGAGGTTCAGTCTTGAGATAAAAAAAATCAAGTGTTGAATGCTTGATGTGGAGAAATAGAAAATGAAGTGCCTGAGGTATCAAAGGATCATTCCTCATACTAAAATCCCAAATCAAAGGAAATATAAGCTTTTAGAAAAATGGATTTGCACACTCTTCTCTACACATATTGAGTTATCATATGAATCCTTGTTCCAGATGCTAAGGTAAACAAGGTACTTTCTAGTAAACTAAAAACTTTTGTTTCAGTAAGTTGCTTTTTATAATATGATGTCACTTTAAGTGAAGTGATATGGTTTTTGTATTTATTAATCTTTATGTACATGGAAACAAAAAGTTTTAACTAGCCATTGATTATCAAATTTATTACAAATCTTACCATTATGATTTTTGGTTGTGCTCAATTTCATTCATGTGGTGCCAATATTTGAATTTTTGCATCTATTTCATTAAAATTTCCTCAAAATTGTTACCTCATTGTTTAAATGGCTATCTATCGAGAATTGCATCATTTGTGAAATTATAGTAAATGGAAATCAAAGTAGTAGGTTATGATAAACATATAGGCTTGGAGAGTGAATTAAAGGATCTTACTAATACTTCATTCAAGTTCTATGATGTAGGTGATCTTCATAGAAGGATTAATAATCAACTCATTCACCTAATTAACTAGAAATTGAAAGAGAGTGGATTGGTGGAAGCTACTAGATTTCCATGGCTATGTAAGTTCAAGAACTGGTTAGAGAATGCCTCAAAAGATATAATATAGATATTAAGCAAATATTGCTTCTCGATCAATCTATACTTCTATTGATAAAAAAAGCTCTTGATGCAATTTGCATTTGGCATGCCTATAAAGGAGGAATACTGTGACATTTTGGATCCACTGTATCTATGTTTAATGAGAAGAAAACTTTGAGAAAGGAAGATATGCAGAGAGCCGGATTTCAAACACCTCGTTTAAAAAATAGCAAGATTCTAAAAACCCTCTTCGAGACCAATTTGAAGAGAGAAATTGTTGACATCCTACTATTACTATTGAGATTAAAAGGAAAAGAAGAGATTATGGACTATAGATTGATTGGGCCCAAAGCATATGCAACAAGCTTTCCTTATGGTTGAATTTAGCTAAGGGATTCAAGAAGTTTTACATATTTTTCTATATAATCTACACCTTAGCTACACTATTAGGAATAGGAATTATTGAGGGGGGATGATGAATTAGTAATTTACAAAATTTAGTCACCAACTAAATATTATTTATTGCTTTGAACCATACATAAGAAAGTAATAAATTAAAACTACACAATAACAATAAGCATGCACAAAGATAACACATAGCACCAAATTTTGTTAGCTATGGAAACCTCGGCGAAGGGAAAACCCTGGTGGGGATGATAGCAACTAGATAATATACTGATGTATAAGTTCCTTGTTAGAGGATGGACCCTATTAGGACTCAATGAGAAAATTTAGTATAGTGAGTCCCTGTTAGGAGACTTTGAATCCCTGTTAGGAGTTGTAGTACATTAGATGCAAGATGGGCCCATTGCCCAGACATGAACTTCCAATTACAAGAAGAGCTCACTACCCAAACAATTAATTGATCTTTAGGAATATAGGTACTTCCTTAGTTTGATCTCAAATCACAAAATTATTCACAAACTTCACATATATCACTTTCACAAAACGTTTGCATATCACAATACTTGCACACTTGCACAACTTACTACACTTTCCTTCACAAGATGTCCTTTGCATAAATACCAAGCCTTTTCACAAATTATTGCTAGGTTTGCTAAGACCATAATATACTTTTCCAACTTAGAGTAAACATCTAGGATGTCAGCCCTAATTGGTCAAGTAATTATTTTGTAAACAAAATAATTCATTTTCTTTAATTTTGTTGTCCTTTTTCATTGGTAATGTTGGTCTGATTTTTTGCATGATGATTTGCCTGATCCAAGGTATATAAAATCAATGTTGAGTCCTTTGATGAGGCTAGGGTTTCTAGTCTTTTGGTTTTATAATTTTTATTGCCCTTTGAAAAACTTGTGTTAAACCCTAGGTCTTTTTCTTTTGAATTTATCCCAACATGAAATCTTTTAAAAGGTTCAAATATTCTTTTCTTGCTTAATTTTAAAGTCATGCTAAGTACCTTTTTGAAGAATCATTCCCACTATTGAATCTTGGTTAGATCCACAATTTTTGTTTTGTCATTATAACAAAATGCAAGGTTTTTTACCACCATGACATAGCGACTATAAAGAATTTGAAGTACGATGTCGTAAAATGAAAATTGGCACTAGAAAGGCACTTTTTTTGGAAAAGATTTGGTCATGTGATCTATCTTGTAGTCATCACTATCAGAAAGGACACATGTGGAGCAAGTTGCAATAGATGTCGTCGAAACTCAAACTTTTTGGTGAATCGCTATATCGCGACCAAAAGATCTATGTGCCATGTCGGTAGTGATGTAGCGACTAACTGGAAAGTGAAGAAATGTTGTGGCCTTTGATATTGACAAATGACAAGGAAGTTCCCATGTGGAATTATAATTGTGTATATTGATTGCTCTAACAAAGGTACTCATTAATGCAATCGTGATTGATAATTAACTTTTCTAATCATCGAGTTTTAGTAATTCATCAGAGGTCACTATGTCACGACCAAAAATGTAATGCCTTTTGTTAGTAATGAAATAGTGACTTGTTGGAATGTCATGATGTAGCAATAGTTCCAAAAAGTGGGCCCCAATGAATGCTTCATCATTAATGAGTCATGCACTCCCTAGACACGGTGGCATCCTACTAAGCATATGTGCGTCAAAAACTCTAAATATGTCAAAGGCCATTATGTTGTAATTAAAAAAGCTTCATGCTTTGCCGGTAACAATGTAGTGACCCATCTAAAAATAAGAAACATGGTGAAGTCTAGAAGACAAGATGTCATTGTAAGCATTAAAATAGTATATATCTGCCAACGTGTCAGGACAACTCAATGTCATCAAGAATGCGGACTCGCTTCCAAGTCAAATGTCATATGATCAACAAGGATAGTTCAATAAAAGGTAGATCAACGATCATTGCCAAGTCATTATAATGAATTACACTATATTTACTCAACATGACATGGTGACTAAGGGACCCATCACTATTTATATGGTTGAAATGCAAGTTCCATGCCATTAGATAAAGTAAAATCTATGGCCATTGCATAGTCGCTATAGAGAAGTGCTCGAGGTTTATGGGTAGCAACATAGTGAGAAAAACCAATGAATAGTGGAACCATCGTTTTGTATTAAGAAAATGAATTAATCTTCCTTCGTTTGTGATGCAGGAGCATCCAGAGGTATAAGGGCAATCCCGTGTCACCCAAAAAAATGTACTTAGACTTAGTTTCGGTTTCATGTCTTTACATTTTTGGATACCCATTTGGCTCAAATAAAGGTTCCAACTCTCTTAGTTCAACTATCAGTGCGTTTCAAAATCTTGAAAAATAGGAGCATGTATTTGGGCCATCATTTTGGTAAACTAGAAGGTGTGAATTGGCCAGATGAATGTAATCATGATTTAGAGCATTCTAGAAGAAGAATCAGGTCAATAGGCCCCACGGTTTGAAAGTTATTGCAATTTTTTAGGTTTTGGAGACCTCCTAAGAATGCTTCAAAGTTAGGTTTGGGGCATTAAATGACCCCAAAAAGGGTCAAAAAATGGGGGAGAAGCAAAGCTTGTCCATAGGGCTATAGAGCGCTTCGAGAGCTTTCCAAAAATGTAAACGGTTCGTCAATCGGAGCTACGGTTCAAAAGTTATGCCTCCCAAAAGTTCGGCTACCGTTTCTGGATTCTTCTAGATTTGCACCGACTTCTAACGCAGCTTTTGGAACCTTCTATTTTGTCGGTGGATGCCTACTAGCACTTTCTATAATGTACTCCTAGTCCTTAACCCTCCGGGGTCTATTTAAGGAGATTTATGGCATTGTAAAAGGCAGTTCGGATTGGAGCTTGGGAGGAGGTGCTAAAAGGAGAAATATTCTCCAGATTTATGCTATTGTAAGCCCGTAGGGCATGTTTTGAAGTTTATTTTCTCTGCACTATTTGTACTAGCTTATCTTCTTAGTTAATATAATTTCCCTTTTCTATTGTGTCCATTTTGTTGTTGGGTTGTGTCCCCATCAGTTTGATTAAAGCAAGATCAATGGTTGTTGCTATCTTACATAGGCAATGTGTTCACTTTTTATGCATAGCAAGATAGTGACACGATGACACGTGTTCTCAAAGATTAGTGGGTCCATTTTGAAGTGCCAATTGAGAAAGAAAGGCATATGTGGAGTCTTTTCATTTGTTTGACTACCAACATGTCAAGGAGAAGATGAGTTATCCCTATTTTCACTCCTAGATTGTAGGATTTTCTGAAGATCAATGGCACAAATTTAAAAGGAAGTTGATGCCCCTTTGTTTTTCCATTATAGTTCATTTATGAGGATTGAAAGCTTCACATGTGAGAAAAAATAGAGTATATTACAGAAGATCTGACCATTCATATCTCACGCAAACAAAGATTTCAAGTTTTTTGAGCATAAGAGTTTACTCAAAATTTTGTGTTGAGCCTAACAAGAATGTGAAGAAGTTTCCCATTGTTCATGAGCTATTACAAAATTACAAAGAGGAACAAGTAGACAAGAAAGTAATTAATTATACACTATAACCTCTGTAGCATTTTAGTTTCTAAGAATTAAAGTCAAGATGCCTCCAAAGAAAGTGTTTTCTAGGCAAGTGAATTATATGGATAGGAACATTCATGATGACTTGCTAGAGTTACTCCCAAAATCCACCACTAAGACTATGTAGGTTAAGAAATTAACTTCCTTAAACCCTAGGCTAAAAATTTTAGATGGCCTATATGACAAGGGGAACTGGGTTAGGGATGCAACAACTTCATAGAATGGTCTTGTTTTGTTTAAGAAATGGTTTTCAAAGAGGAATTTGTTTGCCCCACATGCTAATGTCTAGAATTTTTATTTGGGAAAACTAGTAGTTCCAATTGTCTTCATGGATTATGATTTTCTTGAAGCCATTACAAAGAATTATGACCAAGCTGTTAGAGTGGTAAGAAGAACTAATGGGGTGACTTTGGTTTCAATCAGTCATGAGGAGATTAGAGAGGTATTTTTCCTATAGCCATTGACATATTATCATGTGCTAATTAATCTACAAGAATTAGAAAATGAATACAGGGAAAAGAAAGATGTGATTAGGGGAGGTGCACTGAGGGCACATATTAGCACAATTGGAACCTTGCTACTAATCATTGCAGCCTCTAAGGAACCCTTTAAAAGGATATTTTCACTTCCTTGTCTATAGAAATATACAAGACTCTATGTCAAGTTTTTCATGAGGATGAACAAAATTTCATGCCCATCAATCTTATGTATATGATGGTTCAGATTGCTTCCTTTAGTGTAGATGTTATTTTTTCTTTTTTCTTTTTATTTGGCTAGAGAAATTCATATTGGCCTGGTTGGAATTGCAAAAGGGATAATGGAGAAAACTTTTGGCCATTATTCTTTGTTGATGCATTTTTTTTTTTGAGTGACATATTTTGGTAATAAAATGGAGTTGAATAGAGGAGACAATGGAGAAGAACTGCCAGTCTAGTTATGGAGTACAGATATGACCTGGGATGCAGAGAAGGCTAGCTTTGTCAGGTTTGATAGGTATTTTTCTTCCAAGTTGAGATGCCTCATATTGAGTGACAATCCTAGAATCCCTAAGGCACTAATGAGTCTCATTAGGCCTATGGACAATCCTAGTGGTTTAAAATTTTTACACAATTGGGGAGATATCATCCCATACTCTATTTCTATT
The DNA here is from genome assembly GCA_028749045.1 of Cupressus sempervirens. Classification (NCBI taxonomy): domain Eukaryota; kingdom Viridiplantae; phylum Streptophyta; class Pinopsida; order Cupressales; family Cupressaceae; genus Cupressus; species Cupressus sempervirens. Next base: position 734,105,068 of record CM053789.1, read on the forward strand.
ATATTTATAATTTATGGTTTTAAAGGAAGCCCTCATGTGTTAGCCTACCAAGTACCTTTAAAGGTAGGAATGGCTAACATTTTGTGGCAGTTAGGAGGATTAGAAGAAATGTATCTATTGAAAAGGCAACTGGGGTCAATTTTCCCCACTTGTATTGTGGCCCATTAGTTTGTAATTACTAAGGGGGGTTGGCTCTTTTTACATAAAATTTTGGATCAGTACAAAATGGTTGTTTCCCATCCCCGTTTTTGTGATACTGAGGGGTTTTATAATCTGACCTTAAGACTTAGAATTAAATTGGGAAAAGTAAAACATGACTCATATTATCTATAGGACATCATAAGGAATGAGTTCTCATTGTAGGAGCATGAAACCAAAAAGGAAAAATGGAGAGTCTATTCTAGGTTTTTGGAATTTATTCATTGTTTTGATAAGAATTATAGTCCTCTAGATAATGCTACCACAAAGGCTGATAAAATAAATAAGCTCATGAATACTTTCCCTGAGATAATGGAAGCCATGAATGAAAAGAAATAATTCTTTATTGATTCATACCCAGATAAGGCCAAAGAGGTCATGAGAAGGTTAGCTTTCACTCCTAATGTAGGAGCTGGTCATCTGATTGTTCAAAAGAGGCCATGTTATACCATAATTCAAAATAGAAGGGTCATTGTGGATAACAACAAGTAAATAATGGGGTCCACCAGTGCAATCCTAGAGGAGAGACTTGATGAACCTTCTCCCGAGAGGTAGAAGATAATAAAGGAAGAGAGTCCTCAAGTTGGAGAGTATTCACCCACTCAATCCCCTTTGCGGATTGGAGAAGAATAGTTCACTGGAGAGTAGATTGAGCAAATAGGGTTACAAGAAGGTGTGCTTATCACTCAGGTATAATTGGATGAGGGAAACCCTCAAGAGCCTACTATACCAGGCCTTGAATTGATAATGGTAGATTATAGAGGTAGGTAATTGGACCCTATAATAGAATAGGCTAGTCATGAATTTTTGTTTGATGATAGTTTTGTTAAATCTAGGGCTTTTCTCCTATTTGCATGGTGGGCTAATATAGGCGGATTTGAAGAAAGGTGCAATAAGTTGAGAATAGAGCATCTAGAAATGGATGAAATTGCCCTGCAAAATTAGGTAAAAGAGGAGATGATGAAGGAGTTTCAAAGTATAAGCCCTAAGTAGGGAAGGAAAATGGTCAGCGCATCAAAAATTTTGTTGCTACCCAATTGGGACATTACTGATGCTCTAGTGTTTAATTCTATTTCAAATAAACTTGATTGACAAGACCAAAATAAGAAAGACTTCCAGGGCACTACTTTTAGTGAAGACTAGGCTGCTTTAGTCATTTGGTCACTGAGGAGAGGATCAAGAACCACCTCATCACAACCAGATGATTCTAGTTTGATGGGAAATATAGTTATAAGAAGAGTAGCTGATACTTCTCATGTGCAAGCTACCCACTGGGGTGTAGATACATCTCAATTTGTTTTGGCCACTACTGAAAAGGAAGAAAAGGCCATGTTTGAATTGCAAAGTAACTATGAAACAATTTTGGAAGCATACAACAAATAATTTCAAAAGAGGATTGAACTGGAAAATAAGATTATGGGAAGGTCTACTAGGCCAAGAATAGCATATCCTCACCCTCCAGTGGGGCCTTTTAAATCGAATCCACTTATAGAATTACTAGATATACCACAAAGACCACAGTACTACAATGCTGATGATTTTGAAGAAGAAAAAAGCAAGTTGTGGGCACTACATGTAGAGTTAAATGTACAATATGAAGATAAATTGAGAAAGGCTCTAATGTATTTGGTAGATAAAATTGAATGGCCATTGTTCTATGATCAATTGGCAAAGGTAATAAGTATATGGGAAGAATTGAAAGCCCATATTGAGGCCCTAAAGCCTATTGTTAATAAGTGGGGAAAGAGAAAGAAAGAAATTACCTTTTTATGTTATTCTATTATAAAGTCTTCCCATGACCATATTGAAAAGACATATGATATTGCTAATGATTTGTCAGATTTTTATAACAGAAAGGTTGAATTGCAACTAAAAGTTGTTTCTTATCTAAGAAAATACAAGAATGAGAAATTTGACTTGTTACCTTGTGCTTTAGATAGAAAGAATAAATTAAAGAATAAGGATGAGTGGGCCAAGGAATTGGATGACCTATTTTGTTTGAGAATGAATAAGGTTATCAATGAAAAAGGGCATGCTTGCTAGGTCACCATGACAAAGGAATTGGTGAAAGTCTAGTTATTTTTTGATTCTTTGAAACAAGAATTTGTTAGTATTGATGAGGAGGTTGAGTGTGTACTTAGAAAGCAAAATGATATTTTGCAATTCAGCTGGCTAGATGATACATTGTTCGCCACATGGATGATAGATATTGCTTTTGGTGAGAAATTTGAAGAGGTTGAAATAGATAATGATGAAGTATAGGATGATGAGGTGTAGATTATCGACACAACAACACCAGATTAGGAAAATGAGGAAGATAAAGGCCATCAATCAGTTTCAGCTACAGGTTTAGAGGCCCAAGATGTGGACATGACAAAAGAACAATCAAGAGTAAAAGTAGTTTTGTCTATTCAAGATGAAAATAGTGAAAACCCATGGGTAGAAGTTGATTTGAAAGTATTACAAAAAGATTCATCATTGGCTAGCCTAGTAGCTACATACTCTGAAGATTCAAAATAGTGGTGGCAAATCAAAAGAGCTGGTAGCTTGTAACAATGTAATTGTAATGGGGCCTACCAAAGAATATCTTGATGTGTTAAGTATTCTATTATACTGTTTTGTCTTTTGTAGATTGTATTTTTCTTTTGTTTGGAAGGACACCTATCAATCGCAATTTCCCTTTTCTTGTTGCAACTCATGCTTATATAAATGAGTTTTCAAGGCATTGTGATTGTCTAAAACTTCTATATTTTTTCAATTATTAAAGAAAATACAGTCAGTCTAGTTGTATGCAGTTGTTGTTCTGAGTTTACTTCCAAATATGTACTTTCTGATAGCATAAAGAGATGATAGAATTAACAAGATATTTTGGGTTTCTCAATGAGTTTCTATTGGTCATTGTATTAGTCATATAAAAGGATAATGCAAAAGGGTATTTACACTAGATATGTGCCACCAATTTCTATCTCCTTTTCATGAGTTTGTTAATTTGGAGGTCATTTGAATAAGGTTTAATTGATTGAATGTAGTATGGATGGGTTGTATATTAGTTTATTGTTGCTCTTAATTCAAGGGATTATGTAAATGCTTCAGTAAATCAGTAGAATTCATGAGTTTATTAAAAGGATATTTCATAAGAATGGATAAGGCACTGGTCACACAAATAAGAAATAATTGAGAATAGATTCTACCTCTACATGAAAAATCAATTATAAATTCAAAATCATTTCTATTTCATTTTTTCAAGGTTGTAATGCTGGTCAACACTCATTTATATTTTATTTCTAAGTCTTAGTTAGCTGCTATTTCTAGGAATAATTGTAAACTCAAGGAGAACTATGACCAAATCTTCTTATAAGGTATGTGTATGAACCAAAGAATATCAATAAATGGATAAATTGCATATATGACAAGGATAGAAGATGAGAATCAGAATGAAACTAAATTAAGTTTCATACTTCAATATCCTAGTGAATCATCCCCTAGGTATACCCGCCTTGATTTAGCAAAACCCAAAGAGTAGAAAACCATTCTTGGTTTTGTTGAAGTTGGGCCCAAGTGATTTAAACATGTAATTGTCAATGGGAAATAGCTGATCCTTAGATTATGTGAGTAACATTCACTCGAGTATTGAACATTTTGTTGTTCAGTAGTTCCAAACACCAACAAGTAAAAGACAAATATCTCTTTTTTATATAGTCCGTATTGATTTTCAAGGTTATATAGGTCATAATAAACATGTATACTATCTCCATCTAACTTTTCTAGTTATAATATGACATCAATAACAAGTTACATATAAAACAATACACTATTGTAAACCAAATTCATACTTAGACAATTTTCTGAGTACCAAAAGCTAAGTATCTTTATTTATGAGGATTCCTATAAGCATGTACATAATGTGTTGCTGTAAATGATAAAAATCACATATCTTCATTAGATAATTGTCAGAAATCTCCCCCTTTGGCTTTGATGGCAACAAAATAGGGAAAATTTGCGAAGTACCAAAAAACTTGTCAAAAACCAATACAATAATATTACATTAATCATCTATTAAAACTTATCCATCTTACATATCCCCTTTAAAATATGATTTCATACCTTGCAATTTTATCTTCTCCCCTTTATCTTATTTACAATTTTATTATGTACGTCTCTCCCTTTGACATCAATGACAAAGGTCAAAAGTTGTCAAAAACTTCTATCAAAAACTACGTAAACATCTACCTTAAGCTGATTGCATCTTCAAGAAATCATCAAAACTTGCCTTAAGATTGTTCATAAATTTAGTCCATGTATCCTTGGCTGATTCAACAAAGGTGAGAATTGCACAAAGGGCTTATGATGCAAACTCAATTGCATTAAGTTTAGAATATAAAAAGTTAGAATAAGTGTCCTTGGCTTTGACACATTCCTCCAACTATTTCTCAATAATAGATATTTTTAGAGCAATAAACTCTATAAAATCTGAAAATATTTTCAAAATTTGTTCCTTCCAAAGTTTTAGTTTCCTTATATCACTATGAGTACTAGCCACTTGTCCTTAAAAATCATCAATTTTACTAGAAGGATGTTGTATCTAGCTAGATAGAACTTCAAGCTCACTTAGCTTACCTTTAATCTAACTATCAAGATCCTTGGTCAAATTGTAAGATAGGGTACACTTAATGTAAAATACCTTTCCATCTGATGTAGGACCGTCTTGCATTAGAAAAAAAATTTGAGGAGAGAGAAAGTGAAAAAAATTAGAGAAAAATAATAAAAAAATAAAAAAATGGAAAAAAAAGAGAAAAGAGGAATTTCTATTTTTGAGCTGCATAGGTAGCATAAATAGAAAATAAGTAAAAATGGTTGTCATTCCATTTATCAAGGTGTGTAGGTGGAAATCTAGATGTTTGTGGACATTTCCTTAAATCATGCATTTAATATTTGTTGGGCCACATGGTGGTGCTTAGTTGTATTTGGGTGGGAATTAAATATTTGTTGTAAGGTATTTGTATTTACCTTTTATCCCACATTGGTTGTGTTTGTAACATCTTGGGTGGTAAGTGCCTATTTAAGCAAGGAATATGAGCATTTTTTAATCAAGCCTCAAGGTGTGATATCTTCTTTGTAGAAGCTTGGAGAGAAGGAGGAAGTAGAGGAGCGAGTTTTACTCAGTCTATGGATAGAGCACCAAAAGTGAGATAGTTTACAATAGGATTGTGGTGGAGTTGTGAGTTTGTAAGAAGAGCTAGTGGTTGCAGTTTAGAAACAAGGAGGTTGCTTGTGGCTTGCAAGCAGAAGTTGAGATTTTGGAGGTTTCTACCATAGTGTGGATTGGATCTTGAGGGATCTTGTAAAACTATTACTTTCTTTGTATTTGGCCATAACCAAGAAGAACTTACATCCTAACACATTGTATGTAATAAATTATTTTATAAATAAAGAGTTGCATTTGGTATCAGATTGTGTATCTTGTATTGTGTTTCCACTATGTGTTTATTTTTTGGGGACTAGGACATCTCCTTTGGGGATTCTCCTACCTTACATTGTATCAAGTTGCATCATAGAAAAGGTTGTTCTTAATTGTGTAGATAGATCGTTGAAGCTAAGGCTATTTGCACTAGGACCTTGGGAGGACATGCAAATGGATCTATGGTTGTGAAGATAGAAGGTTGATCTTGTTCAAGAAGATTGATCTATTGGTGATTTGTTGCAGAGGGTTTGTGAAGATCTTAGAAGATGGCTCCAAGATGATTGGACCCTAAAATGATTGCAAATCTCTATGATATAGTGGAGAGGAGGATTAATGAGACAATAGCTTAGGTAGATGCTATTGTGGATGCTACTTTTCTAAAAGAGTTGAGAAACAAAAGAACGAAGTTACATGCTATTGGAGTTAGAGCCTACTGATTTGGAAGAAAGTTGTCTAGCTAGTTAGAAGTCTTGATTGGGAGAGATGATGACATAGCAAGGTCAAGGTGGAAGAGGTTGGTTTTGTTGATCAGTTTGTGGAGTCTAATATAGAACCTATAGAGTGACTAGAGGTTTTTTCTAAGGACATTTTTAATCTTGTTGATGTTAGGACAGAGAACTTGGTCATGGATGACTCGATTGCTATTATTGGTGACTTGTATGTTGCAAAGAATATTTTTGTGAGCAATGAGATTGTTTTTATTGTGAGTTTGGCATGTGTTGATGGAGATGTACATATTGTTGTTGATATTTTGAGTTTGTTGCTACTGGTGTGGATTCACTAGTTGTGGATGCTATCATGGATGCTACTTTTTCTAAAAGAGTTGAGAAACAAAAGAAGTTATATATTATTAGAGTTGGAGTATGCTGATCTAGAAGAGAGTTTTTTGGCCAGTTAGAAGACTTGTTCAGGAGAGAAGATGGCATATCAAGGTCAAGGTGGAAGAGGTTGGTTTTGTTGAATAGTTTGTGGAGTCTAATACAGAACCTATAGAGCAATTAGAGGTTGTTGCTAAGGATATTCCTAATCTTGTTGATGCTAAGATGGAGATTGGTTTTCATGATCAATTGGTTGAGTTTGACATGGAGATTGCAGAGCACTTGGTCATGTGGATTCACTAGTTGATAATATGGATGAGTGTTTTCTAATGAAGCATTATGTTCAATTTTTTTGTGGGAGTGAGAATGTTAATTAGATGGTTGAGATTTTGGTGTTCGACAGAGTAATGCAGATGTGGATGATTTACATGTTGGTTTTCTTATCCTTGATTGAGTGGAGACCTTTGGTGAAGATAAAAATGGTTGTAGATCTTTCTTTTGGCATCAAAGTGTGGGGCGCACTTTTCTATCTACTTGGGGAGTCTAATGTAGGAGCATCTTGTGTCAGAAAAAAAATGGAGGAGAGAGAAAGTGACAAAAATTAGAGGAAAAATAATAAAAAATAAAAAATGGAAAAAAGGAGAAAAGAGGAATTTATATTTTCGAGGTGCATAGGTGGTGTAAATAGAAAATAAATATAAATGGTTATCATTTCATTTATCAAGGTGTGTAGGTGGAATTCTACAAGTTTGTGGATATTTCCTTAAATTATGGATTTGATATTCATTGGGCCACATGTGGTGCTTAGTTGTATTTGAGTGGGAATTAAGTATTTGTTGTAAGGTATTTGTATTTACCTTTTATCCCACATTGGTTGTGTTTTTACATCTTGGGTTTAAAGTTCCTATTTAAGGAAGGTGTATGAACATTTTGTAATCAAGCTTCAAGGTGTGATTTCTTCTTAGTAGAAGCTTGGAGAGGAGAAAGAAGAGGAGCAAGTTTTCCTGGGTTTGTGGATAGAGCACCGAATGTGAGGTAGTCTACAATAGGATTGTGGTGGAGTTGAATGTTTGTGAGAAGAGCTAGTGGTTGTGGTTTAGAAACAAGGAGGTTTCTTGGTGGCTTGTGAGCACAAGTTAAGATCTTGGAGGTTTCTACCAGAGTGTGGATTTGGACTAGCTAGGTTTTGGATTGGATCTTGAGGGATCTTGTAGAACTATTACTTGCTTTACATTTGGTCATAACTAGGAAGACCTTACAACCTAACACATTGCATGTAATAAATTATTTTATGAATAAAGGGTTGCATTTGGTATCAAATTGTGTATCTTGTGTTGTGTTTCCACTTTGTGTTTATTTGTTGGGGGCTAGGACATATCCTTTGGTGATTCTCTTGCCTTGCATTGCATCACCATTCTATTGACATTTCTGAAGTTCCTAGATACAAGTATCAAGATTTATCAAAGTGTTCTTGATGTTCTAAAAAATGGTGCTAAACAAGTTAGCATCATGTGAAATATATGGCTTAGATTATGCAACATTCCACAAATTTGTAAATTCCTCATGAAAATATTTTAGCACTACTTGTGCCCTCTATTCTGGATATGTCTTTGTAAGCTAGATTGCTACAGTACTATGTAATCTATCACTAACCTCCATCGAGGTTCTCTATAGGCTCTTCACTTTCCTATTCTTCTCAATAAGTTTTGGCAAATATGAGATCAAGTCAGTTTGATCATCATCATTAGTTGTTAGGCTAGTAAAAGAAAGTGAAGTAGATGAACTAGAAGTTTTGGATTCATCTTCCCTTTGCTTCTTTTTAGCTGCCTATTTGACTCTTCTCTCTTTTTTCTCTTTCTCTTCTTTTTCTTCCTCAACTTTTCTATTCATCTATTCTTCAAGCAATTTCTGCTTGGCTTCTTCTATTTTCCTCTTTTCTTCCTCTAAAAACCTTTTCTCCTCTTCAATTTGCTTCAATTTTTCTTCAATATCCTTGGCATGATATTTAGGTTATTTTGAACTCTCACAATGGTTATTATCATCAATATTAATGGTAACATTGGTCTAATCTATCTATATTGTGTCGCCACTTACTGACACTTTCGAGGTTCTAGGTGTTGCTGAAGATGCTACCTTGGATTTTGACATAATCTAACTTATGGTTATCATTTTTCACTTCTCAATTTGTCCTTCTCACCCACCATAAAAAGAAATGATCTTACTTTATTTCTCAAGTAAGGTGCTAGATCGTTCAACAATATCTTTACTTCTTCTTTGTCATCCATCTTGCATATAGTCCTTAACTTAGACTTCTAGAGTTCTAAGTCTTCTTCTTGAGCTAGTGCCTTCTTCTTAATATGTTTTTCATAGACATTCTAGTTTACTGTGCCTTCAATATCCTTGAGTTTCATATTATTAGCTATCATATATCTCATAGTAGAGATATCTATTTGATCTTTCTCAATATTATTATACGAGTCATAAAATTTGTTCATCTAAACAAAGTTTCCTTCATTAGAAATAGTTGAATTAATCTTCTCAATCTTTAGCCTCCAAGGTTGCCAAGCTTTTCCTATTGACTACTTAGAAGTAGTAACCTTCTTTGCCTATTTGGATTCAACAATTGTTAGCAATGTCTTTTGTCTCTTTCCTAGTGTAATAGCTTATTTCTTGACCCTTTTTGTCTTGATGGTCACAACTTCTACTAATCTTTTTGATTTTCTCTTTGGCTCACTTGGGTGTACATCTGATACTATTGCATAAGGAGTGCTCTGTTCTAAATATGTCTCTACAATAAACACTAACAAAGGTTGCACATATGTTATACCTTGTTTCACAGTCTACTTGACTTCCTGTGACTCACTTTCAGTCATATCGGCCTTTGATAAAGTTTTCTTCATTATTATTTCTATCTTCTTGTGAGATTATTTCTCTAAAGATGACTAATGAACTGATTGAGTAATCTCATCATAAATTCTAAATCTATACTCAGCTTGGTCCTTCTTAGAGTTCAAGAGTAAATCAATGCATCCAACTACTATATCATCACTTATCTCATAACCTAAGGGACCAAGGAATGTTTTGCAAGGTTCTATTGCTTGAATATAAGTAAAATTTGTATCAACCATAACACATATATCTTCTTTAAATCTATCTACAATTGTAGTTGTAATTTTTAATCTTTTTCTCATCTCATTTTGAAATGTTCTCATTATTAGATTCCTACTATCCAAGATTTTATCTGTTAGATGTCTTCTACATACATCTGTGATTTTATCCATTGTACATCTATCACTTCTCATAATCTTTGTGATTAAAAAATATGGAAATCTCTTAAGTCCATGAAATAAAAAATGATTGATCAATGAATAAAATTTCAAATGCAACATTCTTAGTCCTTTTGGTTTTCTTTAGGTTCTCAAAAAGTTGCACTCTTAGAATCTCACTAAGATTAACTTATTCCTTATCAACACATATCTTGTGGGTTGCATAGATGAATCTAGCTAACAATTCATCAATCTTAGATCTTCCATATATAGAGTAGGCAATGATTATACTCATGAATCTTCCATCATCTTGTTTAATGGTGCTAATTACCATGGCTTTTCCATTATAAACTACTTTAGTGTAGCTCTCAACATTCTTCTTAACAAGTTTCTTGCATATAGGTACACTTCCTTGTTTGTTAAGACAAATTGCCTCATGAATAAGGTAAGATTAAATTGCAACTAATTTATCTCCCATCCATAGTTTTCCATCATGTATTCTATTTAGCATAATTTGTGTCTAATTCTCGATAGAAATGATATTTAAACAGGTCTAGTTCTCTCAAATGTTCAAATCTGGGCTTCATAGTCATGTCATGAGTAAAGAATAATTCCATATCTTTATTGATATACTAGATCCCAATAGATTCAAACTCATTGTTAAGATAACTTCCTACATCTTCCAAATGAACTACATTGTTTGGCGTAATGGATAATGTTGAACTAGGGTTTCATTCTATGGGTTTCATAGAAACAACCTTCAATTTTGGTCTCTCCTCATTCTCAACATTATGAACTATAGAAATATCCATGGTTCTAAAATAATATGAACTTTATCAAATAAATTATGTGAATAAATGATAAAATGCCTCTTTTTGAAAATAGGGTTTACTTTTAAATCACCTTATCAAGTCACTTCTGAGTGCTCTATGCTTCAGATATAATCATAATGAAGTGGTAATCAAGTTTGTACTCCATTTTATTTATTAGCTTGAACTTGCATTAATTGTGTACTTTGCAAATATGAAAAATATGAAAAAGTTGTCAATTAAATTTTGAAATGAAATATCTACTCAACATCTTCTATCCAATTTTTAGATGCTACCTAAGGCTTACCATAGCCTCCTTCCATCATGACAATGCTCCACAAAACTTCACTCCATGAAATTCTTAGTAAGAACATAGTTTTCATCTTCTGCTATAGAATTAACTTATTCTATAATAACAATAACTCTTAATTCCTTCATAACTAGTTTAGGTAAGCTCCAAATTTCAAGAGAGCTTAGATATAGTCTAAACTTATCTTGATACACCTTTTCCCAACTTTTCTACCCATAATTTGATTTCTGAGAGAAGTTACAAATTTTGGTGCTGTGAACAAGCTTAATTCAACTTAGTTGAATCAAACTTGATTACTAACTTTGATCTTAAACTCTCATCATCTTCTAATTTTTCTTTTGAGATGACTAATCCTTTTACAAATGCCTCATTGAGTTCTTCTCAAAGTTCACTAACTACATTTCTTTGATCCTCATTGTCATTCTTCATTCTAGAGTTCTTCTCATGGTTCCTTCTATCATTTTTGACATTTCTTCTATCATTCCTTCTATTTTTAAAGTTTCTTCCATTGTTCCTTCTATCTCTAAAGTTTCTACCCATTCTAAAATACTTTGATGTATGTCTAAAGTTATTGCATAACTAAAATACTGGAGTCCTGCTTCTAGGATTCTGCTGATCATTAGGTACATAAAAATTCTGAGATATGCGTCCAAAGTTGTTACACTTATAACACATGATCTATCTTCTTTCTTCATAAGGTCTTCCTTCTCTCGATGTGCTTTCATTAGATCTTCTTCTATCTCTAGGGTTAGGATTTCTAGACATTGTACTATTCCTTCTAACATTATCATATTTAGGTTTCCTATAATCAATTACTTTATGACCCATACCATGAAAATTATGACAATAAAAATTATTTACATTATTAAATGACTTATTTTTACAATCTCTTTTTGAGGCCTCATCCCATTCGTCATAACATACATATTTTTACTTGCATTTTGATATTTGGGACTTGATTTTAACATTATAGTAGTGTTTTGCATCTATGATATATACTAAGAACCTAATATTGTGAATGGGATGATCAAACAATATGAATTTGACTTTACACATGGTAGGATAGAAATTAGATTATGATGTGATGTGAAATGTTAATTTGATTTTAATGATTTATGATTAAATGTGATGTGTAGATTTTGATATTTTAATGTTTCAAATGTTTAATTGAAATGATTAAGTAAAGGAATTCCATTGAATTATGTTAATATGGATTACATAACATTTAAATTCATATGCATTTATGATATGTATTTTATATGACCTCCATGGACTATTTATTCTTGAGTTTAGTGTGTAGAAAGTGGAACCATGGAATTTTTTTGGGAGAAACAAGGTCCAAACTCATGTGAACATAGTCTAGCCAAGGAAGATCTTTTGAAGATTCAAAAACCCCATTATGATGTATTTTAATTTGTAATTGTAAGTTTTCTTGTGTGTGAAATTTTTTATCTCAAAAGATGCGTTAGGGAAATTTCATGAGGATGTGTAATGTGCTTTTATGTGTCACTTGACACTTGTGGATTTTTTGTGTGTTAATGACATGTCACCTAGGGTTTTGGTCATGGTAGGATTTTACCCTAAAACTAATTACCTTGTTAATGATTAAGTAAACCCACTTGAAAAAAGGAAGGAAGGGTCATTATCAAAAGAAAATTCGAATTTAGGCTTGACTAGGGTTTTGAAGGGTCATTAGGTGGTCCCAGAGTGTCTTTAGTGTGAAAATAGGCTACCCATATGATAATATAACATGTCAGGGACTTAATTTTGACCATATTAGTGCCTAGTAGCCTAGAGGGGCCTTTACTCATGCTTCTTCCACCAATTAAAAAATGGAGTTGTCACATGAGTTCTTTCCCATGTTTCCACTAAGTCAAAAATAGAAAACTTAGGGGGAGACAAGTTTGTAAGAAGAAGTGGCTTGGTGTTTTTTCCAAAATAGTTAGTGGGAAAGCCCTTTTAGAGAGTCTTGGTCAAACAAGTGGGGTGTTCACCCACTCTCTAAGGAGAGTTAGGGTTTTGGAGGGAGGCTAAGGGAGCTCTTCATCAACTATCATTGCATTTAGCTTGGACCAAGATTGGTGTTCAAACCATGACCATTTTGTTTTAGCATTGCATTATGAATCTGCAAGTATGGAGTGTTGTTATGGGATCATGTATTGTCATTGTAATCTTTGTGTTGTGTTTTGATTGTACAATGTGTTTCATGCATTTTCTTGGTTTTCTTCCTTGATCTCCTTGTTTTATTTGAATTTTTAATTTGTTCATGGGTGTGAAGGCTTCACTCACCTTTGGAAGGGAAGAGAAGCCTTGGGTGAAGGGGTTAGTTGGGCTCAACATTGTAGTTGAGAAAATATACCTCATGATGAGGAGTTGTTCTTTCTTTCATGGAGTATGGGCCCCATTAAAGCCATATGTCATTTTTATTTTGGAGGTATAAGTGTATGTGTAAGAAGGATGATATTTTATGATAGCCCTGAGAGGAAAAATGCAATTACAATTTGGTTTTTGTGTTATGGATACAACATTCTCATCTTTGAAGAGTCCACCTTCACCCAATGTAATCATGGTTCCAAAATCAATATGCAAGCCATGAGAGGGATTGTTTTGTGTTGTGTGGTGTGTCTTTATGCACTAGCAAATTTTGTGTGTGCATATCCTATTTGGGCTTTGTTTTCCCTACTTGGTGGGTGGCTTCATAGAAGCCTAGGATGGGAGGTGAGCCTCTATGGTTCCAAGTTTTGTGTTTTTGTAGGTTTTGGAGAAAATAGATCTTATGAAGAGATTAGGGTTTCACCCTTGGCAACATTGAAAATCAAGTGATGTAGAGAGACTAATCTTACCAATGTCATCTCCTAATGTGTGATGCTATTAAGTTTCTATTGTTGTTTCATTGAAATGTGAAAGGGATTTACTTCTTACTATATGATGTTGTAAATGTGAAAAGAAAAGTTTGAGAATTTGTATATAGTTGTATTCAAAAGAGAAATATTGTGGTACTATCTTAGTTGTGTAGGAAGGAAAATTATTAGTTCATGAGAAGGAATATTTAGTATTGTGGGAAAACTATATTGAAGTTATGTAAATTAGCTCATTGTTCTTGCCTAGATTCTATATTCCATCAATGAGCCCTATGGAACTCTCATGTGAGAGAAATAATGTAATGATTATTTAATGTAGATTGGAATTATTTCATTTAAGGCTCTCTATTATGTATTTTGATGCAATGGTAATATAAGGTTCTTAATAGTTCATATACATGCATAGAAAGTGATTCAATTTGCTTCAAAAATAAACAATCTCATTGGTAAGTATATTCATCTTTTAGAAAACATTTATGGTTGATTTGAGTAATATATGAAGTATGCAAAATTTTGAGTATCTATCACCAATGAATCTATAGACTAAATAGATGTAATAAATCACATCAAATCATCATCAACCAAGCCACCTTGACATCATAGTTGTTAAAGAAGAAAATAACTCCACATGATACCTTGTCAAAAATCCATAAGAGATTGTATGTTGTAGATGCATTTTTATTCTCTAGAAATTGTATGGGAGAAGGAAATAATTCCTCTCCCCAATTAAAGGAAATAAAATAGTCATAATCATATTCCTAGTACCTTGTCCCATCAACAAAAGAGGCCCATCATATAATGAATTAGGAATTAAATCTTTCTTAGTTCACCCCATTATGCTAGTGTCAGACATGTGATTTCATGTCACAATCCACAACTAATAATAATAATAATAACAAAACCAAAAAATTATTACCTATGAAAAAATTAAGTGTATTAATGCATGCTATTGTTTGAGATTACCCAAAAATACAATAAAATAAATTAAATCACATAATACCTAACCTAGGCACTATGGGTTAGATAAGACATTTCATGCTAATGATTAAATAAAATATAGCATAAAAACCGTGGAAAAAACCTAAGGCCAACCACCCTTGTTTTACCACATAGACCCCCCCACCCTCCTCACACGTGGGAAGAGGCCCACTCTTCTAAGAAATCGACCATCTTAAAAAAGGTGAGAAAAAAACAATTTAAAGGTTAAATAGAGGGAAGGGAGAATGTCAATCTGCTTTCCTCCTCCCAATAACCAACCTTGCAAATCTAGGGAGGTGGGATGCCTCAAAAAGGAGGCTATGTAATAAATCCTTAAGCCATGCCTTTGAAATGAGTTTTGAGGTAAAATGGACCATGTTTTTGAATAGGGGATGCAGGTAGGTGTTTAGGGAGGGGTGCTAGGTAAAGGGGCTAGTAGAGCAAGAATGTTTTTAAATAAAGATAGGATTAAAGATTTTAGTTAGTGGTAATTATTTATGTTATGGATAATGTGAAGGGGATTTATGTAGAAAGTAGGTTAGTGGGGAAGGAAAGTATGATTAGGTTATTTAATAATTAGACTAGTGGTTAAGTAATTAAAGGCTGCTATATGCATATAAGTTTAGTTAGTCCTAGTGTTAGGGTTTTTTTCTAAAACAAAATTTTAATGGATGAGAAAGGTTTAGAAAAATTGTTATTAAATAAATTCATTAATGGATTTTCATGTTGTTTTTTGTGGCATAACCACATGTATGCATATTGAGTGTTATTAAGTAAATAGAATACTTTAAGTAGGTTTAGGATAACTTATGAAGGGACTTTATTATAAAATAGCTTCAACTTAAATTTTATAGTCATAATAATAATAATAATGACAATAATAACTAAATAAATAAACAAATAAATTTTATATATATATATATATATATATATATATATATATATATATATATATATATATATATATATATATATATATATATATATATATATATATATATATATATATATATATATATATATATATAATTAACAATTAAACTAATGGCCTAATTGATAGGATATTGATGAAGTTAAGGCACAATTAAGGAAAGGTAGAAATCTATTTAAATGAAAGTTACTACATGTTTGCAGATCATTAAGTTCTTACAAATATATCAATAAAGAGTTTGGCATTCCACATCTATCTATGCAACGTCTCATCAGAAGGTTAGAATGTGGAATCAAAATGATAACATCATCTAGCTTTTAGGTGATGATTTAGACTTTCAAAAAATATTAGAGAACTAATTTATACCCTTGAAAACTTGATGTCTAGGATCTGGTATGAAACAAATTCTTCTTCACCAATTGGAATTATTATCTCCAAACTTTGCCTTGAAATTCTACCCATGAACCCTAGGATATGGTGGTAGTTTTCCTAAATGTTATTAGCAATACCTCCAACTCAATGATCAAATAGTGATACTAAAATATTCTTCTAAAAACATGAGTTGGCATATTCCAACACCCACCCATCATTTGATAGAATGTTCATAACAAAGTATAGGTACATATGTATTGTCCTTTAGTTCACCTTTCAAAAAAAAATTGTTGGTTGTGTTTTGCCTTATAAATTTTGGGCATGACACTCTTTTCATATGACCTATTTCATTACATGAAAAAAAAATACCTCTAAATTCATACTTGGTTTCCTTAGGAGATTCCACTTGCTTTAGTTCATTCAAAATCTCAATTTCCTTGTCATGTCCAACTTCTTTAGGTTTATCAGAAGATTGACTAAATTCAATCTTATCAAATCAAATTTACCTTTTTCTTTTGGATTTGATTCAATCTCAAGTTTCTTTGCAAACATATTGAATATATAACCAAGACTAGTCTTATCATAGCTAGGTCTCTATATTGACATAGAATCATCAATCTTTTCTCTACTAGAATAAAGCTTCTCAAGTTGTTTCTTTTCATCTTTCATAATAGTGTTATACTTATGAAGTTCTTCATGATCATCTTTCAATGTTTCAAATTCAGATGTCTTCTTCACTAGATTTTCTCTAAGATCTATATTCTCAATCGTCAAATCAGATTCAAATTTACTAGCATCATTCCTCAAGGTGAACTTCAAATCAGTAATCTTCAATTCATGCTTCAAGATCCTATACTTTGTCTTCAGCTTTGAATAATCATCATCACTTGTTTTAGATTCACTTGATTTAGGTTTTGATTTGAGATGTTCAATCTTGTCCTTCAATTGTCCAATATATACTTTGGAATCTTAATATCTATCCTTTAGCTTATCTCTTTCTTCAGTAAGGAGATCAATTTGGTCAAGTGCCTCTTCAAGGGTCTTCATCAACTGTTCCATACCCATAGGGATCTTAATCAAGTTGTTAAGCCTCTTCTGAGTAACTAGTCTCTAATACCAATTGTTATAAATAGGAATTACTAAGAGTGGGGGTGAATCAATAATTTACAAACTTTAGTTGCCAACTAAATATTATTTAATACTTTGAATCATACAAAAGAAAGTAATAAAGTAATGCTAAACAATAACAATAACCATGCAAAAGATAACCCATACCACCATATTTTGTTAACTAGGGGAACCCTAGCCAAGGGAAAACCCCAGTGGGATGATACCCACAAGATAATATACTGATATATAAGTTCCTTTTTAGAAGATGGACCCTATTAGATAATATACCTATGGTCAACTCTTCCCAATGTTAAAGACTATAAAGAAAGTGAAAGCGTGTATGAATTCCACCCACACCTTCAGCTATAGAGGAGCTTTGAAGAGTATATGAATGTGAATGAAACCTTCACTATGAGGTTGTGCTAGAAGCCATAAAGCTAACCTAAGCAAAGATTTTCACTTGGAGGAATTTTTCCTATTATCTAGTTTGGATGCTCTTTCATCCATTTCCCAAGCTTTTACTACCTATAGATTGTTGCTTTTTATGGTTTTCCTAAAAGACTTCCTAGGTACTTGGAGGACAAGGTTGTTCTTGTTGAATTGTGTTAGAAAATACTTGAAGTGAACTTCTCAAATTGAAATGTAAAGAATACAGCTAGGATTTCCTTCTCAATAGTGGTTTGACCCTATTCATGCGCCTTTAGATTAGATAATCAAAATCTATGTAAAAGATATTAGAATAAGACCAAGTTGATTAATTATGAGGTACTCAGGCCCCATTATGTCCCCATCAACTTTGTAAGAGATTAATTAAAGCTTAGATACACCCACATACATGTCAAAGACAAAGTATTTTTGGACTAGATGTCTCAATGAATACTAAACTTGGGAGAGGTATTGGTCCAGACTCACAATTGTATAATAACTATGTTGATTTTTTTGATCTTGTAGATGATGGATCCTATATGTATCCCTTGTCTTATAAGAAGATTAAATGAAATCCCATTATATCTACCCTACCTGCTAGTCTTGTCATTGATACAGTGGAGTTCCTAATGCACAAAATAATCAAGAGTATAGAAAAATGGGTGGATTGGACCATAGTGAGGAAGAAAAGGATATGAAGCATAGGCTTCACTAGTGGATTGGATTATAGAACTAGTCAATCAGCTATAACAACCTCCAGTACTAGTGCCATTTCAATATCTTTGGGCCTAGCCCAATCTATCAGCCAAGGTGGAGACTAAACCCTAGAGAAGAATATTTCAATTACTTCTACTTTTGGAGGAGGATCTCTTCTAGATAAAAGAAAAGTTTGGGAGAAGGAGAAGGAGAAGGAAAAAGAACACAAGCAAGAGAAGTTAGTGTTAAGCCTACCTCCCCTATCTAGGTCATCAATCTTGATGATGATACTAATCCTATGCATGGACAAGAATAGGATGCATCCCACCAAGGGGATAAATTTTCCCTCTTAGTAACTAAATTCACTTCTTTCCCCACTATTTATTAGAGCAATTAGACTCCCCCAATTAAAAGAAAACTCTTTGATCCAACTACTTTGCAATCAATGATCAATGTTCTCTCAACTGAGTCATGGTTGGAGTAGACTAAAGATCAGAAGAAGTAGAGATATGAAGAAGTTTCTCCATGCAACAAACTTATCACATAGGAAAATTCTTCTTAGCCACAATCAAATTAGACAAAGAAGCAAAAGTCCATAGCAACATTGACCACTAATCCCTCTACTAGCTACATGTTGATGGAGATAGTAGAGCCTTAGAAGGAAGGAAAGTTCCATGAGCTCTCTGCCGATGACTTTTAAATTAGAATGGTATACATTGGTATGACTATCCATGATTCAATGGTCATTATATGGAAGTCTACTAATGAAAAGATAGAAGATAGATTGGAGGAATTGAGGAACAAGAAAGAGGTACTTTGTTGACATATTAGTCAAGTTTGTTATTAGTGACACACACTTATTCAAATTCTATATAACTACTAAGTTCATTAAATAGTTTATAGTGTTTTCCATGTAATTCAATAGCCTTCAATTTCTATAGTTGCTACTGAGTCTTTTGGACTAATCCTAGTGGTTACCGAGTAGATTTAGTCAGTGTGAAGTTTAGTAGTTCAAACTATGTATTTTAGTATACACCAAGTTTATCAGTGGTTATTGAGCATTGTAGTATCTATCAAGTTTTTAGTTCATGTCATGCAAAGCTAGTGTTAACCGAGTTACTTTATGCTAACCAAGTGGTTTAGTGTTTGTTGAGTTGCATAATATCTACCAACTCACCATTGCAGATTGAGTTCAAGACTACTTGAAAGTGATCAGTATGGACTAAGCTTCTATTTCTACCAAGTGCATGACAATGCCAAGCATTAACAGTGGATACCAAGTATTAGAACCTCACTGAGTTAGTCTTTAGAACCTGAGTATCTTCATGTGGGCCAACTTTGTAATATTTATCTTAACTTATGTCATGGCTGACTTTGTAATTTTATAATTTGGATTGGTATATATATGTAATGTAATGTATCATTTCCAATGTAAGAGTAAGAAAGAATGCAAATGTGTGAGCATATGTATTGAAATGTAGATACAAAAAGTTCAAGATATGAATGCAACAGATAAAGAATTATAAAGTCCATAATAGTAAAAGGAGCAACAGAGACATATCTATCATAGAAAGGTGATCAATACACTAAGGAATCTCTATCAACAAACTCATTTTCAAGTTAGAGATCTACTGCTTCATCTTAATAGGTGAACTAGACAAAATCCTTTAACAAGGTAGACCTAATAATCTTTCATAAATCTTTTTATTGAGTGCATACTTCACTGTATGTTTCTAAATCCTCTCACAAGGTGGACCTAGTAGTCCTATTTGCTCCTAAAAAGGAAGATTATTAGAAGTAATCAATGTAAGCCTTAATAGGCCAACTTTATGCTACAGTACTAAAGTTTTTGGGTATCATCCCCACCCTAGTTTTACTTTCTATTTGGAATGTTTTTGGGTCACCAAATCTTTGTGTTCAAGTGTTATGGATGCTTTTACATTTTTAGTTTCTCATGCATGTAATTAGATCAAATGTGATGAATTAAGTGCTAACTAATTCATTGGATTAAGAATTGAAATTGTCAAAGTTTTAGAAGTTACTAATTCATCCCTCCCCTCTCAATAACTTAGCACAATCTTGAATATTTCCAACAATTAGTATCAGAGCTTTGTGGTTCTCAGGAGAAAGTTTAATAGCTTGAGAAAAGCTCAAGGATATGGAGATATTCAAACTTGAAAAAGCTATTGAAAATGAAAACTTGGATATGGAAATGGCCATTTCCCAAATCAAAAAAGCTAGGGAGAAACTTTCCCAATCCCTAAAAAGAAGAAGGGAACTTGCAAATCAAATGAATGATCATCTCTACATTGAAGAAAGAATTGAAGACTTTCACCCTTCAAGCAGCTTAGATAAAGTAAATGATGTAATCAAAGAACTCCTAGAGAAGAATGGTTCCCTACAAGAAGAAGTAAGAAAGCTAAAAAGAGAACAAGAAATTTAGTCAGTAAGGTTATGTGAAGTTTTGGAATAGAGAAACAAGATAAAAGAAGAAATGGATGGAAGAAATAATGAAATCCAGAACCAATCCCTTTAGCAAGAAAAACTTCTTGATCATCTATATAATGCAAATGAGGAAATCATGAGCCTAAGATTTGAAAATTAAAGAATGAGGAATGATATAAATTTTCAAAGGAAAATCAATGAAAGAATAAAAACTATCTAAGATATGAAAGAAAAATCAATGAAAGACTGAGAAATGACCTAAACATTGAGAAGCAAACCAATGAAAGAATGATGAAATCTCAAGAAAACATGGATCAACTGAATGAGAAAAATCTCTATAGGCAAAAAGGAAAAGCAAGAATTGGATACAAAGAAGAAGGTGAATTCTCCAAAAAAGTTGCTCTAAAGAATCAAAGACCTACTTGCAATCATTATGGCAAGATAGGTCATACATCAAACAAATGTTGGAGTAATGGAAAAGTAAAATTCAATGGAAAATGCTACAATTGCAATCAACATGGTCACAGGGCTAATGAATGTAAAGAGAAACCGATATTTGATAACAACTGTCATAAATGGAAGAAACATGGAGACAAGGCATCAGAATGCAAAACAAGATGTTGAATCCTACAGAACAAATTGTGAAAGCAATATTTGGTTGGGATTACAATACTTGGTGTAGATGTCATTATTGTGGAGAATGTGGACACATTGGTATGAATTGTGTTAAACATCATATGAGGAAAAGAGATACCACTAAAAGATGTTTTATTTGTAAAGAACTTGGTCATCTTGCCAAGAATTATATGAATACTGGTAGAATTGAAGATGAGAAGAAAGAAAAGGTTGATAACATTTAAAAGAAGATGAGATAGCATTGGATTCCTAAGTCTACCAAGGATACTAGTCCGAGAACTGATGGTCAAGTCACTCATTAAGTTCTCAAGGAAGAACTAGAACTAGGCCATCAAAGAAGACATCCAAATCAATTCTAGTTGAAAGGTGGCAAAGATCCAAATCTATATACAAGATACAAAGGGATTACTGAGCAAGATCAGTATCAATTATTACTAAGTTACCTTCTCTACTGAGTAAGGTCGAGTCATAGACTCTACTGAGCAAGGTCAAGAGTAGCAAAGGAACTTGTGGTTACCAAATCATGGAGATGTTGCCAAGTAATCAATGCCATATAGTGGATGATAGTTTGTCAACTTATCTACCACTATACCAAGCATTAATGGAAAAATTTTATCAAAAGGCATGGAATTGAATTCATTTATTAACATGAATTTTGAAGTGCTATTGTGAAGAGCTATTTTTAGTGCTATCAAGGTGACTTGAGCAAATTTCTTAAAAAAATTTTTTGAAGTTCTCTCAAGCTACCAAGTGAAAATGGCATCCAGTAGTAGCAAGTTTAAGAAAGGATTTAACATGTTGGTTTGAGGAGTTGAATGGAAAGTGTTAGATTTCAAAATTGCAGTTGCTGAAACCCTAAACCCAAGTGGAGCTCAATCCCAAATCCCTCCTAAGGTACTTTTGTTAATGACATTTGTACTCATTTTAAATATGTTATTCAAGAAATTAGTACTTTGGAGATGGATGATGTCCTAGGTTTATGTGTTTATGGAACCCTGAAATTTGAGCATCAACATTTGGAAGAAAAAAGATTGACACATATTCCCCATATGTCCTAAGAATTTCAAATTAAATGGATTAGATTTACTCTTAGCCAAGTGCATAATAGATAGTTGTGGTTATAGCACCCAATTCTGATAACAAAGAAGATGATTCATTGAATCATTGACCTTCCCACACTTGCTAAAGCCAAAATAATGAAAACCCTAGCCGAGTGGGATGGTAGAGGTACGAAAATAAGTAGTGTTATAGATGTAGAATTGAAATTTGGAATTTGTGTTATTGCACATAAGATATACAATTCAAGCCATCTTAACAGCATGTCATGTGAAGCTGTGGATTTGGCATATAAAGTGGTTAAAAATAACCTATCTTATGACCTTACAGACCTTTTTTGAGGAAATTCAATAAAAATATGGAAAGTATTAGAACATCAAAGAAAAATGCATGTAAATTTGGTTCATTGTTAACTTGTGCATTCTTTTATGTTTAGATGTTCTTCCCTTCTAAAGGCACTGTAGTCTGGAGAAAATATGTGCCTGTACTTTACCAAATAAATGAATATATTGCAAAAATGGGTGAGAACTATGCCAACATCATGGACAACTACTTTGATGTGTTCAAAGAGAAAATGAGCAATAGGTTCAAAATTCTAAAGAAGTTATAACTTGAAGACTACAAGGATGATGTGTGCTTCATGGTGGATAGTGACAAGGTATATATCTAGGTAGTTAAGCCTAGAGTTGTGTGGGTGAAACCTCTTAGCTATGAGGTGAATATTGATGAGACAAAGGACATCATTGAAACCCTTATCAATGAACCTATTGATCCCAAGGCCCCTTATTTTAGAACTTATGATGAAGTTAAGGCTAGAATTGAGCTAGAGATAAAGCTCCCATAGGTGGTTAACAAAGGGAAGAGAAGGATAGCCAAACCAAAATAAAGTGAACCTCTCTTATTAACCTAGGACAAAGGTGAGGATGTGGAAGAAGCAAAGGATGAGGAAGAATCTGAGAAAGAAGAAGAACCTTTAAAGAAAAAGGGCAAGGTGATCATCACCAAGCCTGAAAAGTCATCCACTAAAGTCTTCACAAGGAGGTCATGAAAGAAAGGAAGTGGCATTGTATTCAACAAACCTCCACCCACCTTCTAGGACAAGTTGAAGCAATTGGAAGAAGGAGTAGGAATAACAAACTTTAAATCTTTGAAATATGAGATTAGCACTGAGGTAGAGTAGAAGAAAGTTAAAGAACTAGTGCTAAGAAAAATGGGTAAGTGGAAGTACTCACTAGACCAAATTGCTTCTCAAGTCTCTAGTGAATTGGTAGAGAAAATAAAGCCAAGATGGGATTTTTCTATGCAAATAGTCAAAGACATACATGCACAAAATTTGAGGTCATTACTATCGAGCATATCAGATGTTGAGGTGAAAGAGTCTTTAAAGAAAAATGAAGAAAAACTAACTATAAGGTTTATTACTTGTTTGGTTTTGATCAAGGATATAGAGCATGTTGTTAAAAATGCTACAAACACTTGAAAAAATATTTGTCATATTCATAAACCAAGTTAATTCCCAACTAAAGTAAGGGATTTTGATAAAGAAGAAGAAGATAAGGAGAAAGATGAGAAAGAAAATGTTGAAGAAGTGACTCATTTTGATAATGAAAAGGATGAAGAGGATCAAGGTCTAGAAGCTACGAAGGAAGAAAAACAAGATGATGAGAAGACTAACCCAGTCAAGATAGCTATTGTAGTCATTGCCTCACTTCGTCACTCCCTGAGCAAACCATTGACTACATCAAGTATGGAGACAACTTTAACAAGTTTAGTTGTGACTACTACTAGTACATCAAATGTCCAATCACTCTTTGCCCCAACTTCGCTTAGCATATCATTGATAGAAGTGACTTCCACTTCATCCACTGAGCTGAAGACTCCCTCTTCATCTACCAAATTGAGTTCTTTAATCTTCACTTCTCCAATTTTGACTTCTTTAGTTTTGAGTACATCTATAGTAAGCTCTCTAGTTTTGTCTACTTGAGTTTTGGATTCTACAATTTTGACTTCATCAATTTTGGATTCTTCAAGCATCTCTATAAGTATTCCATCAATCAATACAATATTAGTTTTTACTGCAAGTCTAAGTATGTCTACTATTGTTTCCATTCCAGGTACAAAAGAAATATGTGCAAGGATAGTTGAGCCTAAGGTTCAGCCAACTAAAAAATTTTTTGGGAAAGGAAAGGGGATAAAGGAAGACATAGATTTGGATGAGGAAATAGTAATTGCCAAATGGGACACTTACAATCTTTCTACAGACCAAATGCGCATATTTGGTGAACTCCTCTAGGAAAAGACCAAAGAGAAAAGATTAAGAGAGGAAAGAGACATGGAATATAAGATAATTGATGATGCCAAGAATATTTTTACCGAGGCAATAGGAATTGATGGTGACTCTTCTCAACCTATTTTTTATTGGGTAGGTAAGGCAATCCAAAAATTCAATGAGGACACCGAAGGTCAAGATAAGCTAGCTAAAAAGGAAAAAAAGAAATTTAACAATAAAGTGTTAGTGCACATTTCTCAACAAATAGCCATTTATCAATTTGAGCTTTCAAAAATTTTGGTCAATCTTGAGGCATCTTGTTCAAAATTTTCATCACTTTTTGGGAAACTATGTGATGTCACTGAGTATACAAAGGAAGTAAAGGACAAATTGTCAAAAAATGATATAGATCTTAATGCAAGTGCTCAACAGCTACAACTTGACCCTAGTTCAAGCTTTGCACATTTCAAGAAGATCAAATTTTTGTCAAACATGCAAACCAAATTGCTAAGAGAAGAAGAAAGGATTTGTTCAACATTGATTGATATACAAAATATGATCCTTCCAATCATGGATGCTATGTAGAAACAAATTATATATTCAAAGACTCTGATCCATGATAACAACTTCTCTGTTGTGGATCACATGATTGAACTATTAGTAGAGGTGCAAATTACAATTCATACATGAAAGGTCTTGCAAGAAAATTGGGATAAAACCTTGGCAATCACCCTTAACGTACATTCTAAATTCTTATCCCATTTTGGTGTCTCTATGTAAATATGTTAGAATAAATATTTGGCATTATTGTAAAAAAGGGTGAGATATGTTATTATATGGGAGATATAAGAGAAAAGTTACATTGGAGAAATGTCATATGTATATAAGATAAAAGTTATATGTTATGAGGAAGCAAGACATGTACATAGAGGAACACATAGTATGGGGGAGAAATATGCTATGGTAGAGAACTACTCTGTATATACTTACAAAGATCAAATTTGAAAAATCTAAAAAATATGCGGAGCTAGTATCATGTGGTGGTGAATACAAGGTATTCAATTTTGGGCTAATAAGTGTTTTTTCACTAATGCCAAAGGGGGAGATTGTCGACATATCAGTCAAGTTTGTTAATAGTGGCACACACTTATTCAGATTCTATATAGCTACCGAGTTTAATGAATAGTTTATAGTGTTTCACATGTAATTCAATAGCCACCAAGTTCTACAGTTGCTACCAAGTCTTTTGGAGTAATAAAATTGGTTACCGAGAATTGTAGTATATACTGAGTTCACAGTTCATGTGATACAAAGCCAGTGTTAACCAAGTTACTTTATTCTAACCAAGTGATTCACTGTTTGCTAAGTTTCACAATATCTACCAAGTCACTAATGTAGACCGAGTTCAAGACTACTTGAAAATGATTAGTATGGACCGAGCTTCTACGTTTACTGAATGCATGATGATGTGAAGTATTGAAAGTGGATGCCAAGTATAAGAACCTCACCAAGTCAGTCTTTACAATCTGAGCATCCTCTTGTGGGCCAAATTTTTAATATTTGTGTTAAATTGTGTCATTGCCGACTTTGTAATTTTGTAATTTCGATTGGTTTATATATGTAATGTATTGTAGCATTTCCAATGTAAGAGTAAGAATGAATGTGAATGTGTGAGCACATGTATTAAAATGTGGATGAGAAAAGATCAAGATATGAATGTAGTAGATAAAGAATTATAAAGGCCATAACAATAAAAGAAGTAGTAGAGACATATCTATCACAGAAAGGTGATCAACACACTAAGGAATCTCTATCAACAAACTCAGTTACAAGTTAGAGATCTACTAATTCATCCTAATAGGTGAACCAGTCAAAATACTTTAACAAGGTAGACCTAACAATCTTTCATAAATCTCTTTACCTAACAGTCCTATTTGCTCCTAACAAGGAAGATCATCAAAATTGATCAATGTAAGCCTTAATAGGACAACTCTTTGTTGCAGTACTAAAGTTTGTGGGTATCATCCCCACCCTAGTTTTACTTTCTATTTGGAAGTTTTTTGGGTCACCAAATCTTTTTTTCAAGTATTATTGATGCTTTTATGTTTTTAGTTTCTCATACATGCAATTAGATTAGATGTGATGAATTAACTGCTAATTAGTTCATTGGATTAAGAATTGAAATTTTCAAAGCTCTAGAAGTTACTGATTCACCCCTCCCCTCTCAATAACTTAGCATAGTCTTGAATTTTTCCAACATACTCAAGGCCTCTAATAAAAAATTAATGCACTATATCAGAACTACACTTGGAAGCCCTTCATCCAACACATTTAATCCAAATGAAGAATAGAAAAAGAATTTGATTTTAAAGATACAACATGAAAGATAATTTGGTCAAATTGGTAGATCATGGATTGATCAGATGAAGGCACAACATCCCCCACTCATTAATAATTTAGGAAGCCTTCTATTAGATTTTCACAAGTTGAGGGAATCATCTTGTAGTCATCAAACTACCATGCAAAATGCAACAAATAGATTGACAGAGCAATTCACACTATAGCAAGAAGTGATCGATATGAAGACCAACGTTTCCATCTCCCATGAGATCCTTAAAATAGGTCAAGAGCCATTATTTCAATGGATTTTATAGTGGAAAACTCTACAAGATCTACCAATGAGCTTAAAGATGTACATTACCTAGTGTAGAAGGTTATAGAGAAGCTCTTTCAATACTTGAAAGCGTTACACACAAAGTCATATGTATTTGGCAATGGCCAATTGGTAGACATTGAGTGCACAAGTTGAAAAAGATGAATGAATATTCGATGATTCAAGCTAACAATATTATAATTCTAGGTATTGACAAGATAGATAAAGTAATAGATATAGTAAAGGCTTATAAAGCTAAGGTAGTGACTTTGAAGAAAGCCTGATGCTCTAATATTCTATTAGACATCTATCATTCTCTCTCTTCTATCCCATTTCTCTATTGTAGCCATTTTTTTGCATTTCCTTAGTAGGCTTAAACTATGTAATAGATGATGACTTAGTCAAGTCCTATTTTTAGCTTCCTCCATTCAGAGGTGCTTTGCAATGCAATCATCAAATGCAACTGGTTATTTTGAAGAGGCTTATATATGTAACTTGTCACAAGTAAATAAGATGGACAAATTAGTTTGTGGGAAAACCCCTATAGTGGGACTACTATGTGTGACTCCGAGTCTATATTTTAATTTTGTTGTTCATTTAGTGATTGTATGCTAGTTAGAATGAATGTGTTGTTAATGAAATTGAATGATCACATGTAAACTTGGTTTTATTTGTTTCATCTAGGTGGACTATAAGCTTCACCTTCATTAGCATAAGCATTATTCCTTTCCTTGTGTTGAGCATTGTAGTTCATGTGTGTTTTAGCCAATTATATGAGGAGTTTAGAAAATGACTAATGTAGTAGCCAAAAAGGGGACAATTTGGGTATTGCCAAAACTCAGCTCTATTTAACAATTTGTGAATTTCCCAATCAGTCTTCGTTTCCTCTCTTTGTCTGTTGTAGGTAGCTTTGCATGCATTTTAATTTTGCATCTAGATTAGGATAGGTTGAATTTTAGGCATTTTTCTTATTTTGAATATTGCCTAGATTGTTTTAAGTGTTAAGTAATGGTTGTTCACCTCTTCTACTCTCTAGTTAAGAGCATATCCCTAAAACTTCAAAAAAAAAAAAAACCATTACAAATATTGCATGTTAAAGGGAGTTGTACCTTTCAATTTGTAGACACCTAAAAACCTTTAGAAAATAAAGTATTTTTATTTTCTGAAAAAGTCCTGATGACATCATCATTTATTAATTAATTAATTAATTAATTAATTTTTATGCCATTAAATCCCTTTATCTTAATTAAAAATATTTAATTAAGGAATCCCTCCCAAAAATGTTTAAATCTTATTTAAACATTATTTCCTTATTTTATTAATTATTTAATTAATAAATTGACCAAAAATCCTAAAATAAATAAAAAATTTATTTTTTTCCCAAAAGTTGGCCAATTTCCTTATGACCAATAACCTCTTCCAAAATCTTCTAATCCTTCTTTAATTTTGATTAAAGGCTAATCCCATCATTTGCTACCCCTAATCCCAACTCAAAATATTTAATTAAGATTAAATATTAATCCTCATGTTTATTAAAAAAATTTTAATAAATATCTCCTCAACTCAAACCCTTGAAATAAATAAAACTTTATTTATTTCTTAAAAATCTAATTTATCCTCATCCTAAGAAGTTCTAGACTCTTCTAGAAAGTCTTCATCCTCATCCTAGGAAATTCTAGACTATTCTAGAAAGTCTTTATCCTCATCCAAAGTCTAGACTCTTCTAGAAGATGTCTTTAAACCTAATCCTAATCCCCTCCTAACCTTGTCACATTCCCTAAACATGGGTTAAGACTTACTAACCCAAGCCAAAGTTAACAAATATCTCCTCCTTCACCCACCCTCATTAAATGCCATCCACTTGCCTATCCCTAAGCTAATCCTAAACCATCCTAATCCATCCTCTAATCATTTGCACAAGCCTAAGAAAGCTTAAAACCTTCCTAATCAAGTCCAAGTCGAATTTGCTCTCATCACCCTCAAAATATCTCAACCATAAAACTTTATGAAGTCCACTAGGTCATAAATGACTCTTACAAGCCCTTTTATTGCTCTTACAAGTCATTATGAGGGTCTTTATGAAGATTTTATCTCTTGAGCCTCCTTTTTTGACTCATCCTTCCCCTTTCCTCCATCCTCTCACCATGTGACATGTGTCACTCCTTGATTGGCTATAAGGAAGCACAATCCATGTGCTCTCCTCTCATGCAATCTGAGCCCTCCATAAGCTTTTTCCCATCCTTGCATCTTAGCCCTCAAACCCTCAAGCCTCTTGCCTATAAATTGGATCCTTCCCCTTTACAAAATAACACAATCCATGAAGTAAAGTTATAATGCTATTTTGAGAGCGAAATCCATACTAAAGCCATCTATCCACACCAAAAATCCACAATCATCCATTGAAGACTTTGGAAGCATATTGAGCATACATCCTATCCATTTAGATAAAGCTACTCAACAAGAGAGCTTCTTATTGAGAGAGTCCATTAATGGCTCATATTCTCAATTGAGAGCTCATCTTAGTCTATCTTGAAGTTTATGAATTTTGTTTAGTTTGTAGAAGCTTTATTTAAATTTGGTTTCTATTAGCATACTAACATTGCTCATATACACAATTTAGGGGTATTTTATAGATTACTACACTTACCCATTTTTTTATTAGCTTCTTTGTTTTTCATTAGCCATTGGGCACTTTAAGAAGTCAAGGTATAAACTAAAGAATCAAGGAAGAAAAACTGTTAACCAATAGTTTTTGGCATCTCTTCTGGGGACTTCTATGTCCTAATTTTTCTTAGTAAGTTTTTCTATGGCTTTAATATATAACTTAATATCTTCCCCTATTTGCACTCAACTCATTGAGACATGCATGTTTGTTCATAAGGAGAAATGTTGTTGCCTCATGGAGACCAATTCTTAGTACTGCAACCTAACCTCAGTTTCTAAGATGAACAAGAGGACATAATAAACTAGTTGAGTACTCTTTCCTAGAAAAGTCAAAAGTCCCTTGATCAATATTGAAGAGTTAGCTTTTCCCTTAAAAGAGAAGAGGAAAACGTTTAGTATTGGGAAGGAGTGTTATGGGAAAGAAGCACTTCCATTTTGAACTAAGAAATACTTTTGGATCCTTAATATAGTAGAAGTGTTCATGGCAAAGGGAAAATTGACCCACTCTTCAAAGAATTAAAGAAATATAATTTCCCAGTACTAGATCCTCTAAGAAGAGGAAGAGCCTACTCACAAGATCTAGTGTTCCAAGGTATCCATGGAGATCTATTTTTACCACCTCACCCCATTTCTCGAAGATGCAATCATTCGTGTTCACCTCCTATCTTCCACACTTAGATCTTATCACTATGTAATGTTCTCACCCTTCATAGAGTGGTAGCCCTTACTGCCATCACCTTTTAGCCAGTACAAATAATCCTTCCTATTTCAATGGTTGTTCCCTAGGATAATGCTATTGGCCCTCTTCGACTTACTCCTAATAACGATCTACCAAAAGCTTCTCAAAAGAACTTTCCGAAGTTCAATAGCGATGGGAAAAACCTTGCTAATGAGAACATCATTTCTTTCTTCATAGCATGTATCATTGTTTGTCCTCAACATGAACATGTTGTAGTAAGGATGTTCATAAACACTCTTGTTGAGAATGTAGCTAAGTGGTTTTAACATCTTCTGTTGGCATGTATAACAACATGGGATGACATGTGGAATTGATTTGAGGGATGCTACAAGAGTATAGAAGATAAAAATACTCTTTTTTCGTAGCTCAAAAAAATTAAGAAGGAACCTAGCATTCCTATGAGAGATTTCATTGCAAGGTTCAACAAACTGGTCAACCAAAATCCTATTGTGAGAAGGCTGACTGCTGATAATTAGAAAATGTTTTTCATTAGTTCAATGTCACTGGACACCAATTTTCAAATAAGAAGAGCATGTTTCACTAATCTTCAAGACACTCAGACCTTTTTAATATAATTAGAGGATGATTTCATTGTATCTAGAAAATGGAAGAGAGAGCTTTAGAGTGGAACTTAGACAAGTTCTCTTGTTAGTATAACCAATAACACAAAAGTGATGCTTCAAAAATTATCAAATGGTATGGTTTTCATGAAAAGTAAATTAGGGAAAATACTTCCCTCTTTCCAACAACCTTACAAAGACATTCCTAGAAGGTAACATGGGGGGAAACCAGTGCAATTACTATTTTCTTAGCACAATCTTTCCATTGAGGTAGCTCCTAGAAAAAAAATGTATATTTCACTTAAGAGTGGACCATGGTAGTGACTCTTGTCTAGAGATGAATAGATAAAAATAGCTCATTGCTAGCAATGAGCTAAGAGTTGAATATCCTAAAAGAGAAGATGATTATGCTCCCCCTAGTGACTCTAGAATATTTTTTTGGAGTATGAATAAGATTTGGAAGTTTGAAGTGATTCCTTCACCACTTTGGATGTAATACAAATGACCATGGCAATGAGAAGCCAAAAAGACAAGAACCCGATGAACTTAGTTCCTATCTTAAACATAGCTCCTAGACCTTTACCAGCTATAGTTGGTGAATCTACTTCCTTTTCTTGGAGGAAAAAACAAAAAGGATTCAAATCAAATGGTAAGCCTCATTCCTCATTTGATATAATTCAATATTGTAAAAATTCTCGTATTCAAGTTTCTCACCTTGATTACCTAGAAACCCACCCTGCTAAATTGCAAAAACTAGTAGACTACTACAAAGTTGAAGCTAGTTGTAAAACTCACCCTAATGTCAACACTAATATTAGTAATGACTAACCCCAACTGAATAATGGCCCACTCACTAATGAAGAATCTATCTTGTCTATGCTTTTTAAAGAAGAAGATTCCTTAGTGTTAGCCACATCTACTAGTCAAAATCCAATCCATTTTACATATCGTTATATGTAAATGGTCTTAAACTAAGTAATTATATAATTTAGTCTAGAGACTCTAACAATGCCATGCCTTCTTTCGTTGCTCGTTCTATAGGCTTTACTCTAACAAAGAAATTTGGATGTTGTTATTCCATGGACACAAAATTGGTTCCCCTTTTAGGTCAAGTAAAAGATGCACAAGTAGCCTTAGCCACATACCCTACAAAAAGAATGAAATTAACCATCCTAGTAGGTGATATTTTGGCTATCTATGGTATTCTATTGACTCTAGAATCTTCTGCAAAGATATGGGAGGGGGGCTCAAACTAGATTGGTCTCATGCCATAATTCTGATGGCAATACGAAGTAATATTAAGCTCAAACCTAAGGAGAAGTCCAAATTCACTGTCATGAAATCTGATGATCCAAAGGCCCAAATTTTATATCAAGAGATGAAATTTGGGAACTATATGTTGTTCTCTAACATCAACAGTTCATAAGAACAACTAGATGTCGACAATTAGCTAATAAGGATATGTAATTATTGTCATTTATGGCAACACATGATGTACATGCTTATAGGAAACCTCAAAAATAAAGATACTTAGCTTTTGGTACTCAAAAAATTGTCTAAGTATGAATTTGGTATAAAACAGTGTATTGTTTTGATTATAACTTCTTGTTGATATCATATTATGACTAGTGAAGTTAGATGGAGATAGTAGACATGTTGATAATGATGTGTACAACCTCAAAAGTTAGTACAGACTGTATAAAAAAGAGATATTCATGTTTTAATGAAACATGACAACAAAAGTGAAGTAAAGGAATTATTTTGTTTACAAAATAATTACTTGTCCAATTAGGGCCGACATCCTAGATGTTTACTCTAAGTTGGAAAAGTGTATTATGGTCTTAGCTAACCTAGAAGAAATTTGTGTAAAGGAATGATATCTATGCAAAGGAAATCTTATGAATTCAAATGTTGTGAAGTGTTATCTTGGAGAAATTATTTTGAAGAATTGTATGTGAACTTTTGTGAAAGAAATATATGCAAAGTTTGTAAAGCTATTTTGTGATCCAAGATCAAACTGAGAAAGAATCTATATTCCAAAAGTTTGATTACTTGTTTGGGTCATGAACTCTTCTTGTAATTAGAAAGTGCATGTTTGGGCAGTGGGCTCATCTTGCATCTAGGGTTGGCACAACTCCTAATAGGGATTCAAAGTCTCTTAATAGGGACTC
Source organism: Cupressus sempervirens (assembly GCA_028749045.1). Taxonomy (NCBI): domain Eukaryota; kingdom Viridiplantae; phylum Streptophyta; class Pinopsida; order Cupressales; family Cupressaceae; genus Cupressus; species Cupressus sempervirens. The sequence continues at coordinate 734,138,497 of CM053789.1, forward strand.
TCTATACTAAATTTTCTCATTGACTCCTAACAAGGTCCATCCTCTAACAAGTAACTTATATATCAATATATTATCTAGTGGGTATCATCCCCGGTGAGGTTTTCCCTTTGCTAGGGTTTCCCTAGTTTAAAAAATTGGTTTTATGAGCTATCTTTTTGTATGATTTAAAGTAAGAAATAATATCTAGTTAGCAACTAATGTTTGTTGATTATTTATTCACCCTCCCTCGGTAATTTCTATTTCTAACAATTGCTATTGAAGCATAGTTAACCTAAAGAGGCTTAACAGCTTGAGTAAGATCCCTATGGATTTGGAACACTTGATGAAGAACCTTGAAGAGGCACTTGAACAAATTGATATCCTTACTAAAGAAAGAGATAAGTTGAAGGATAGCTATGAAGACTCCAAACTATACATTGAACACTTGAAGGAACTAGATCTAAATATCATTTCTACCATGAATTGGACACTAATGAGTGGGTACAAATCATATTAAGTAGAATATATGATGGGAAATTATTGACGCAAAATAGTGTAGTCAATATTTCATCTAATCTTATTCATGAGGTAATTGGTCTTTATAAATAAGGTAGTGTAAGTATAGGTGTGAAAATGGTTAAGAAGAAAGTTGAGAGCTACACCAAAGCAATATATAATGGAACAAACATGGTGATCAACACCATTAAGCAAGATGATGTAAGATTTATGAGTAGAATCATTGCCTACTTTGTATGTGTAAGTTTTAAGATTCATTAATTGTCAGCTGGATTCATCTATGTAGCCTACAAGATATGTGTAGAGAAGGAATGAGTTAACCCTAGTAAAATTTTGAGAATATGATTACTTGAGAACATAGAAAAGATAAAAAGGACTACAAATGGTGTATTTAGATTTTAGTCACTAATCAATCACATATTCTTTCATGTGCTTAAAAGATTTCCATATTTTTTAGTTAGAGAGATTATGAGTAGTGATAGGTTCACAATGGAGAGAATCATAGATGTACGTAGAAGAAATCCTATAGGTAAGATATTGGATAGTGGACATTTCATAATGAAGACATTTTAGAATTGCATGACATAGAGATTTAAAATTGCACTTGCAATTATAGATATATTTAAGGAAGACATTTGGGTTATGGTTGATAAAGATTTTACTCATATAAAAGCAATAGAACCTGGGGAAATATTTCTTGATTCCTTAGGTTATGAATTGAATGATGATATAGTAGTTGGATATATTGATTTATTGTTGAAATTAGAGGACAAAGTTGAATACAAACTTGGAACCTATGATGAGACTGCCTAGTTAGCTCATCAGGCATCATTAGAGAAGGCTTCTCAGAAGAAAATAGAAACTATTATGAAGAAAGCTTTATTAAAGGCTAGTATGACTGAGAGTGAGTCATAAGTAGTTAGGAAAACCATTAAGAAAGGTATACTAAATGTGCAAACCTTTTCAGTATCTATTGTAGAGACATCTTCAAAATAGAGCATTCATATGTACAACCAAGTGAACCAAAGAGAAAATATGAAAGATTAGTGGAAGTCGTAACCATGACAACTAAAAGGGTCAAGAAAAAAGACACTGGACCAGGAAAGAGACATAGACATTGTTGGCAATTATTGAGTCTAGTGAAGAAGAATAACAAGAAGGAAAACAAGCAAAGAAGGTAACAACTTCTAAGTAATTAGTAAGAAAAAGCTTGGCAACCCTGGAAGCCAAAGATAGAGAAAATAAACTTAGCTATTGCTAATGAGGGCAACTATGTTCAAATAAAAAAATTCTATCATTTGTATAACAACTTTGAGAAAGATTAGATTGATATCTCTACTGTGAGATACATTATAGCAAACAATCTGAAACTAAAAGATATTGAAGGCATAGTAAACCAAAAGGTCCATGAAAAACTCATAGAAAAGAAGACTCTAGCAAGAGATGAGGACTAAGAACTTCAGAGGTCTATGCTAAGAAATATATGCAAGACTAATGATGAAGAAGAAATCAAGAGATTGTTGAATAATCTTGCACTGTACTCGAGGAAAAAGGTGAGACCATTTTTGTTTATGGTGGGTAAGAAAGATAAGTTAAGAAGTGAGATTGCAGTAGCAATAAGTCAAATGTTGACAGAGTCTAAGGCAACATCTTCACTAGCACCCAAAACCAATGTTGTTAGATTATGGTGACTGATCAAGAAAGTATTGTACATACTTCATAATTGGAGGGGTTCGAGGCATTGCCCCAAAAAAAAATATTTTGGTACTATTCATAGATTCGCCACTAAAATTATGGCTAATTTATGGCCGACATGTTATAACCCTAAATTGGTTTAATACTTGTATAAAAGGGTTTAGGGTTGGGTATTTTCATTATGTTGTGATGTGAAATTGCTTCTTGCAGTGGTATTGAGCTGTAAGGGATTGCAAATTGTAATCAAGTTGTAATCACTAGATTGTAATAAGATTGGACTTGATGTTTGGTGGACGTAGCCTAGGGCTTGGGTGAACCATGTTAAATCTTGGTGCCTTGTGTTCATTTTTGTGTGATCTATTATTTTTTTTTATTGGTTATATTTGCATGTAGTTTTTTATTTCTATCCATGGTTTATCCTAACAAATGTTACCATTAATATTATTGATAGAAATCCATTTGAAGGTTCCAAACAGAATGAACCTCAAACTAAGGATATTGAAGATAAATTGAGGCAAATTGAAGAGGAGAAGAGGTTACTAGAGGAAAAGAAAAGGAAAGTAGAAGAGGCCAAGCAGAAAATGCTTGAGGATGAAATGAAAAGAAAGGAAGAGGAGGGAAAAAAAGAGTAGCCAAAGAAGAAATGAAAAAGAAAACAAAAGAATATGAGAAGAAGATATTGGAAGGAAAAGAAGAGAGAAAAAGAGAGAAAGGAAAGAGAAAAGAAAGATAAAGAAGAAAGAAGAGTCAAAGAGGCAACTGAGAAGAAGCAAAGGGAGGATGACACTAAACCTTCTAGTTCATCTACTTTGCTATCTCTTTCCAACCTAACTACTGATGATGATGATAAAACTGACTTGATCTCCTCCTTATCAATGCTTATTTAGAAGAAAAAGATAGTAAAGAGCCTACAGAAAACCTAGATAGAGGTTACTGACAAACTACATAGTACTTTGGTAGTGCAACACGCAAGTAGATCTAGAATAGAGGGCACAGGTAGTTCTAAAGTCATTTGATGAAGAATTCACTAATTTTTTGAGTATTGTAGAAACAAAGGCACAAATATCATATGATGCTAAAATGTTTAGCACCATCTATCAAAATATTAAGAATGATTTGATAAGTCTTTATAGTTGTATCAAGGAACTTCAGAAGTATCGATAGGATGGTAAGATACTATACATTAAGTGTATCCTATCTTATAAACTAACTAAGGATATTGGTAGTTATAATGGAGGTAAGATGAGTGAGCTAGAAGCATTATCTAGCTAGATACAACATCCAGCAAGATTGATGGTTTTGAAGGACAAGTGGCTAGTATTCATAATGATATTAGGAAACTGGAACTTCAAAAGGAACCAATTTTGAAGAGGGTATCAAATTTTAGAGAGTCTATTGCTCTAAAATTATCTATTGTTGAGAAACAATTGGAACAATGTGTCAAGGCCAAGGACACTTACTATAAATTTTTGTATTTAGACCTTAATGCTGTTGAGATTGCATCATATGCCTTATGTGCAATTCTCACCTTTTTTTAATCTACCAAGGAGACATAGACTAAAGGTATGGATAATTTGAAGGCAAATTTTGATGATCACATGAAGATTCTATTAGCTTAAGGTAGAAGGTCAACATTTTTTATAGTAGATGAACATTTTTTTGACATTTTGACCTTTGTCATTGATGTCAAAGGGGGAGAAGATACAATAGAAAATTGTAAATTAGGTAAAGAGGAGAAAATAATATTGTAATATATATAATGCTAACATGTTATTTATTTTAAGTTTTTGATACTTAGCCAATTTTCCCTATTTTGTTGCCATCAATGCCAAAGGGGGAGATTGTTGACAATTGGCTAATAAGGATATGTAATTGTTATCATTTATGGAAACACATGATGTACATTCTTACATGAAATCTTAGAAATAAAGATACGTAGCTTTTGGTAATTAGAAAATTATCTAAGTATGAATTTAATATACAACAATGTATTGTTTTGATTATAACTTGTTGCTGACATCATATTATGACTAGAAAAGTTAGATGGAGACAATATACATGTTGATAATGATGTGTACAACCTTAAAGTTAGTATAGACTATACAGGAAAGAGATACTCATGTTTTAATGAAACAAGAACATGAAATTGAAACGGAATACCTTAATCAAAAAAAATTATTTGAAATCTAAACTTCTACTATTATTGTGTAGAATAATGATGAGACAAAAATAACTTTAGATATCATACACCTATAGTGGTCAAAGCTGAAAATCTAAAAGAGTTATAATTAAGTTAACCTAAGGAACCATGTTGACCTAAGAACCAAGATGACTTTAGGATCAATTCAACTTGGAGGGACAAATTTGAACCAAGTGTAGAAAATTGAGATCTCTAGATTGTTGTACACCTATGTAGTGATTTTTGCTTTAAAACTGACACTAGGACCAAGATGACCTAGAGAATAAAATGACATGGGAACCAAGACAACTTCTATTGGATCTTAGAAGAAAAATTAGATCTAGAATCTCCCTAAGATGGGTACTCAAATATTTGATCAAATCCTATACTTCAAAAACCTACACACAAGAAAATATTTTTTTGGGTTTGTTAAGGGAAGAGATTGCCATGATCAAGCCCTAGATTAAGAAATATACCTTGAAATTAAAATTTATGTAAGTGATATAAGACAAGATAAATGTAATATAAACCTTGGTTGTTGAGTATGCCATAATGTTTAATTACTTGAATGCAGTGTATCTCTAAGTTATCAATAGATCTATAAAAGACAACTCACAAATCCATGGATACAAACATGCTCAATGTATGAAGGATGAATTATTTTTTTATAAAATATAGATCTTCTCAATGGCCAATGCCATTATTAAAAGGGAAGGAAGCTAGATCTTGAAGAGGAAATACATGAAACGAGGCCTCCATTAAAAATCCTTTCTTGAACTCATTGAATGTCAAAATAAATTCTTACAAAGATGTTGATTGATAGTGATTTTGTTTCTTGATGCATGATATTTTCCTTACTTTTGGATATCAAAATGAAAGGAGAAATATTCCTTATACACCCAATTTCAAGTGTAAAATTGATGGGGACACAACCCAAGAATAGAATGGAAACAATAGAAAAGGGAAATTATATTAACTGAGAAAATAAGCTAGTACAAATAGTACAGGAAAATAAACTTCAAAACATGCCCTAAGAGCTTACAATAGCATAAATCTGGAGATAAATTCTCCTTATGGTACCTCCTCTCAAACTCCACTCCGAACTGCATTTTACAATGCCAGAAATCTCCTTAAATACACCCCGGAGGGTTAAGGACTAGGAGTACATTTTAGAAAGTGCTAGTAGGCATCCATCGACCAAATAGAAGGTTCCGAAAGCTGCATTAGAAGTCAGTGCAAATCTAGAAGAATCCAAAAATGGTAATCGAACTTCCGAGAGGCATAACTTTTGAACCATAGCTCCGATTGACGAACCGTTTACATTTTCGGAAAGCTCTCGAAGCACTCTATAGCCTTATGGAGGAGATTTTCCGGTCCTCCATTTTTCGGCCCTTTTTGAGGTCATTTAATGCCCCTAACCTGACTTTGAAGCATTCTTAGGAGGTCTTCAAAACCTGAAAAATTGCAATAACTTTCAAACCGTAGGGCCTTTTGACCTGATTCTTTTTCTAGAATGCTCTAAATCACAATTACATTCATCTGGCCAATTCACACCTTCTAGGTCACCAAAATGATAGCCAAATTGCATGCTCCTATTTTTTTGGGATTTTCAAACACACTGATAGTGGAACTGTGAGAGTTCGAACCTTTATTTGACCCAAATGGGTATCCAAAAATGTAAAGACATGAAATAGAAACTAAGTCTAAATACATTTTTTTGGGTGACACAGGATTGCCCTTATACCTCTGGATGCTCCTGCATCAGACACCCAGGGTAGATTGAAAAGTGACCCTGTCACTTTATGGATGGTAGAGGAAATCCCAAATGGGAAACCTCAACTGCTGAAATCCAAGTTAAGTCCTCGATTGGCAGTCCTTTCCATTTGACCAAATACTCTTCATACTACCTTTTTTTGGTACTCCTACCCACACGATGATCTAGAATGTCTTCTATCTCCTCCTTCTTAGAAGCAGGAATTGGACATGGCTCTAACACCAGCTCCTCATCTGCACCATCATAATGATACTCTGTTAAATCCGCAATGTTGAAAATGGGAGAAATCTGAATACCATCTGGCAGCTCCACTTCATATGCATTTCTTCAGTCATGTTTCTTCAAAATTTTGCAGGGGCCAAATTTCTTCATTTTCAGCTTGTTGTAAGTACTGGCTGGAAATCTTTCTTTTCGTAAGTGTACCATGACTAAATCTCCTACTTGGAATTCCTTATGTCTTCTCCTTTGATCAGCCCTAGCTTTATACTCTTGATTCATCTTGGTTATGTGTGCCTGAACCTCCTCATGTAGACACTTGATATGTTTAGCAATTTCCTCAACTTCAGCACTTGTCCTCTCCCCTTGTTCTATCTTCCTCAGCTCTGGTGCAGTCCTTGGGCTATTCCCATATACAATTTGGAATGGTGATTTTCTAGTACTCTTATTTATAGAGTTATTATAAGCAAATTCTGCCTGTCGTAGAATCAAATCCCATCCCTTGGGCTTATCCCCAACTAAACATCTCAACAAATTTCCTAGACTTCTGTTTACCACTTCTGTTTGGCCATCAATCTGCGGGTGATGCGTGGAACTGAATTTCAAGTCTGTTCTCAACTTTTTCCACAATGTCCTCCAGAAATACCCCACAAATTTAGTGTCTCTGTCAGAAACTATACTCCTTGGAAGACCATGTAGTCTTACCACCTCTTTGAAAAACAAGTTTGCAATATGGACAGTATCATGAGTTTTGTGGCATGGAATGAAATGTGCCATTTTGAAGAACCTATCAACTACCACGAATACTGAGTCATTACCCCTTTGTATCCTTGGCAATCCAAGAACAAAATCCATACTTATGTCCTCCCATGGCCTTGATGGAATAGGCAATGGCTGATATAGTCTAGTATTATGGCTGAATCCCTTAGCAACTTGACAAACTTGACAACTCTGTACAAACTTCTTCACATCTTGTGAAATTTGAGGCCAAAAATAATGTTCTCTAAGAATGGAAATGGTCTTATCTCGACCAAAATGTCCTGCCATCCCTCCACTATGTTTCTCCTTTATCAGATTTTTCCTCATGGAACTCCTTGGAATGCACAATTGACTACCTTTGAACAACATGCCATCCTGAATCAAATAGTCTAACCACTTGGTTCTATCTAAAGAAACAGGTTCTTTACAAGCTTTCCATGCTTCAGCAAAATCAGGATCCTCAGGGTACAAATTCTTGAGTTCATCAAACCCAACTACTTCAACCTACATTACTGTAAGCGGTGACTGTCTCCTATTTAGTGCATCTGCAACCCTGTTAGTTTTTCCACTTCTATGCTTCAACACAAATGTATAACTCTGCAAGAATTCTACCCACTTCATATGCCTCTGATTCAATTTACCTTGGCTATTTAGGTACTGTAATGCCTGATGATCAGTATACAAAACAAATTCCTTTGGAAATAAATAATGCCTCCATTTCTTTAAGGCCTAAACTATTGCATAGAACTCTTGATCATAAACAGAATACTTCTTCTTTGCATCATTCAATTTTTCACTAAAATATGCAATAGGCTTACCTTCTTGGTTTAATACAACCCCAATAGCACTGCCACTAGCATCACAATCCACCTGGAAAACCTTTCTAAAATCTGGAAGTGCCAACATAGGTTGTTCTGTTACCTTCTTCTTCAGCAATTCAAAACTTCTCGCAGCTGCTGCAGTCCATTTGAACTCTTTTCTATCCCCTCTTATTGTATCAGTTAGGGGTGCACATATGCCACTGAAATTCTTAATAAACTTCCTGTAAAAACTAACCAGACCATGAAATGATCTTACCCCAGTAGCAGACCTCAGAGTAGGCCATTCCAAGATGGCTTTTACCTTCTCTGGATCCATTTTGAGACCTTCAGGTGATATAACAAACCCCAAATAGACTAATTCCCTTTTTGCAAAGACACACTTCTTTAGATTAATTAATAGTTTCTCTTCCCTTAGCCTTTCAAGGACACTATGAATATGCAGTAAATGTTCTTCCAAAGTCTTGCTAAAAATTAAAATATCATCCAAATAGACAATAACAAATTTTCCCAAGAACTTCTTAAGTACCTCATTCATGAGCCGCATGAAGGTGCTTGGGGCATTTGCCAATCCAATCCAAAGGGCATGACTAACCACTCATAAAGACTCTCCTTGGTCTTGAAGGTTGTTTTCCACTCATCTCCTTCTTGAATCCGTATATGATCATAACCACTCTTCAGATCTATCTTTGTGAAGTACTGAGCTCCACTCAAGCAGTCCATAATATCATCCATCCTTGGCAAAGGAAATTGGTACTTGATGGTGATCCTATTTATAGCTCGAGAATCTGTACACATCCTCCATTCTCCATCCTTCTTTGGTGCGAGTACTGCAGGTATTGCACATGGACTCAGGCTCTCTCGAATCAAGCCCTTCCTCAACAGCTCCTGAACCTGTCTATTTAGCTCCTCTATTTCAGTAGGAGTCATCCTGTGAGCAGCCTTGTTTGGAAAACTAGCTCCTGGAATTAGATCTATCTGATGACTGATTTGCCTTACTGGTGGCAATCCATCTGGAACATTATCAGAGATAATATCTCCAAACTCCCCTAGCAAATCTGAAACTTCAAGTGGTATTTCACTACTACCTTCTTTATCTTTCCTAGGAATCAAAGCATAGCACATATGCTGATGTGTCATGCCATCTAAAAACTTCCTTCCACAAACAAGACAAATCCTAGCACTGCTACATACCTTTTCACCTTCGCTTTTCATGGGCTTCAATTTGTGGCAAACTCCATCCTTTGTCAGAGAGTATGTGTTTGCATGACCATCATGCACTGCATTTCTACCAAACTACCATGGTCTACCCAACAATAGATGGCAAACATCCATTGAAATAACATCACAGAGAACTTCATCATGGTAACTCCCAATTTTGAATTTTACTAGACATTTTTCACTTACCAGGACCTTACGATCATCTTTTACCCAAGAAATTCGATAGGGCTGGGGATGTTTCTCCCTCTTGAGCTTCAGCTTAGAGACCATCTCTTCTGATACCAGGTTATTAGTGCTACCACCATCAATGATCACGTCACAACATTTATCCTCACACTTGCATCTGGTATGAAACAAACTCCTCCATTGTCCTAGTTCAATCTCACCACTTATTAGGACTCTTTCATTTACCAAGGTCTCTCCTCTTTTTGCATCCTCTGAATGTGATGATTGTGCATCCTCATCCACATGAGCAACCCTAGCTTTGCCCTCAACTCTCCTATCTGTCCTTCCTTGTTGTTGAGGGCATTCAAAGGCACGATGACCTTCTTCATTGCAATGGAAACAGGTACCACAGAAGCCTCCTCTTCCTTGTCCACATCCTCTACCTCTTCCTCTCTCATTTCCAAAGTCTTGGTCATGGGAGCGGTTGAAACCCTCATTCCTCTGGTTCCTGCTAGTACCCTCATCTTCATTTTTCTTTTGGGTTTCATTACGGCCTCCAGATGATCTACCGCTTCCCCTTCCTCCTTGACCATGCCCTCTTTGTTGTCCTTCAAACCTTTTATTCAGCTTCTCTTCAACTCGTAGGGCAAATTGGTATGCCTCTTCAATGCTAGTCATTCTTACTAGACTTAATTCCTCCTGGATGCTAGGTCTCAATCCACTAATATAACGAGCAACCTTCTCCTTATTTGCTTTTGCATGCCCTGCTCTAATCAAGAGTTGGTAAAACTCCTCTGTATAGTCTTGGACTGATCTTCCTGCTTGCTTTAACGCATGCATCTTCTTAAACAGATCCATCTCATAGTCTACAGGAATGAACTGCTTCTTCAATTTGTCCACCATGCGATCCCATCTTGTGATCTTCTCCTTTCCTCTTCTATTTCTTTCCAATTGAACCTCTTGCCACTAGATTTTGGCATGGCCTTTCAATTTGTCCTTTGCAAACTTAACCCTATCTGGGTCCCTAATATCCTTATACTCAAAGTATTCTTCCAATTCATTGATCCAATCGATCAACTCATCTAGTTTCAGATTTCCTAAAAATACACCCACTTCAATTGTAGGTCTTTTCCCAAACTTAGTAATGGCCCTAAAAAGCCTTTCCTCTATAGGATTTAGAACTTCCCCATCAACTTCCTCTTCTGGTCCCATTACTTCTTCTTCATTGTCATCCTCACTGTTGTCACCTGCGGAAACATTTGCTCCTCTACGAAGCTCCTCCTGCAATGCTTGTACTTGCCTCTGGAGGGCTCTAACCTCCTCAAGATTAATAGCTCTGGCCCTTCTACCATGCTCTCTTTGTGGAGGCATCTTCTAACTCGAACCCACAACCATACAGTCCTAGTGCAAACTACCTCACAGTCGGCGCTCTGTCTACACACTCAGGAAAACTCGCTCTGATACCACTTGATGGGGACACAACCCAAGAACAGAATGGAAACAACAGAAAAGGGAAATTATATTAACTAATAAAATAAGCTAGTACAAATAGTATAGGAAAATAAACTTCAAAACATGCCCTAAGGGCTTACAATAGCATAAATCTGGAGATAAATTCTCCTTATGGTACCTCCTCTCAAACTCCACTCCGAACTGCCTTTTACAATGCTAGAAATCTCCTTAAATACACCCCAGAGGGTTAAGGACTAGGAGTACATTCTAGAAAGTGCTAGTAGGAATCCACCAATCAAATAGAAGGTTCCGAAAGTTGCGTTAGAAGTCGGTGCAAATCTAGAAGAATCCAGAAACGGTAACCGAACTTTCGGGAGGCATAACTTTTGAACCGTAGCTTCGATTGACAAACCGTTTACATTTTTTAAAAAGCTCTCGAAGCACTCTATAGCCTTATGGAGGAGCTTTGCTGGTCCTCCATTTTTTGGCCCTTTTTGAGGTCATTTAATGCCCCTAACCTGACTTTGAAGCATTCTTAGGAGGTCTTCAAAACCTGAAAAATTGCAATAACTTTCAAACCGTGGGGCCTTTTGATCTGATTCTTTTTCTAGAATGCTCTAAATCACAATTACATTCATCTGGCCAATTCACACCTTCTAGGTCACCAAAATGATGGCCAAATTGCATGCTCCTATTTTTTTGGGATTTTCAAACACACTGATAGTGGAACTGTAAGAGTTGGAACCTTTATTTGACCCAAATGGGTATCCAAAAATGTAAAGACATGAAACAAAAACTAATTCTAAGTACATTTTTTTGGGTGACATAGGATTTCCCTTATACCTCTAGATACTCCTGCATCAAAAATTGCATAGTGAGATGATTGGAATTGGGATGCCAAACTAAATTTTTTATTTGATTCTCAAAATCTAAAAAATATGTCAACTAGGGGACTGATTATAATTCAACTTGGACCCTACAAAGGACCAAGTCATCCTCAACTTAGTCTTGATGGGACCAAATCAATCTAGTGTTGGGCCTAACCAGGTTCCAGTTTCAAATTTCATATGAAATCAATAGGTGAAGAAAACCCATGATTAAATAGGTAGAATTATAAAAATGAGCTAAAATTGAGCATGAATGCATATGTGGTCTAGGAGATCTCAAATGGAGAGATAAAACATATTAAGAGACCCTAATTTAATGGGTTATTCCATTTTAAAATGGTATAGTATGATGTCAACTATTCAATTACATATGCATATGCAACATGCATACACATATACATACACAGACACATATACATACACATACACATACACATACACATACACATACACATACACATACACATACACATACACATACCTTTACACATACACATACATATAAACATGAGCATGAATGCATATGTGGTCTACGAGATCTCCAAGGGAGATATAAAACATATTAAGAGCCCCTAAGTTAATGGGTTCTTCCATTTTAAAATGGTATAGTATGATGTCAACCATTCAATTACATATGGATATGGAACATGCATACACATACACATACAAATACACATGCATGTACACATACACACATATACATATACATGTACACATACCCACACACACACACACACCCACACCCGCATGTGCGCACACCCACCCCCCCCCCCCCCCCCCCCCCACACACACACACACTCATGCACAAACTCATACACATACACATACACATATGTACATGTATAGGTACATAATACAAAGTAGAAAATGTATATCTATAGATAATTTTAAAAATGTTAGGTTTGTGGTTCACAACCATGTATTTATGTATCATCATTTTAAATAATACCAAGGATAACATTAGTGGCTAATATTTTCCAATTGGTTATTCTCACTCACTAGGGACCCCTAATTTGACTAATTTGTTTACACTTTTGGCGTGGCCATGCTACCTGCACTTTACAAGAATTGGGTCCCATGCCTAGGCCAATCAACAATAATAATACATAAGTATTTGCATTTTAGTGTGGACTTCACTAGTGTAATCTATTTTTTCCATGTGGTAAATTATATATATTAGCCTACAATTTCCAATTCTTATCTTAATCAATGTCATACTAACAATATTTGGTAAAAATTTAAGCTAGGTTGTATTTTAAGTATGTAGATTCCATATGTGTCTCTATTCTAGAAACTTTCCATGAAACTAACTATCCTTTCTCACTTTGGCCCAAAATAGATTTGATTTGGAACATATGTCTTTACTTTTGGGACTTTCTTTAAAACTAGATATTCTTTTAAAAGTTTAACCTGAAATAGAATTTAGGTTCTCTAATGATTATAAAAAATAGGGATATTGCCTCCATAACACTATTTAATAATTTGGAAAGAAACTATAATGATATAAGTCGGATAAATTTAACCTTCAAGTTTGATAATCAATTGGGATCCATATAATAATAATAATAATAAAATCACGATCTCTAGGTATGTGTACTCTTGTGCATTATTTTTATCAATAATAAAAATTTCTCTAGGATTTTATAGAATTTTCATATAGTTGAAAAAAAATTGCCAATAAAATTAATTTTTTTCCAACTCAAAAAAATGAATTTTCCAAAAGAAATTATTTATTTTCCCTTGAACTAATGTTTGATTTGCCAAAATTTTATACATTTTTCCAAAAGGGGGTTTCTTAAAGTTATCCTTGAATAATACAATTTTTATAATTTAGTCTTTATGGAGTGCTATCTTTTTTATTAGTATGTAATTAAATAAGAGGGTAGATTATTACAATGCCACAACCCAAGGGATTTGAAGAATAATAATACAATTACAAGGATGTTGTATGGTATAAATTATGCCCTTAAGAGGAACACTAGGAGTGAATTTAAAAACCTCCCTAAACATTTATTGCTAGGAATAAGATGTCATAATTAGTCACTTAATTCATAGAGATACATCCCACACAGTGGGGCATAATCCACTTTATATCCCAATATCTTAAGAAATAAGATAACTTATAGCTATTATCATCCTCAAGCATATAATATAGTCAAACAACAAGGATTAGAATAGTAGTATTAACTAGAGAGATCTTTAACAAAAATTGAAGCTAGAATGGAACCTTAAAAATTATGAACAAATGCCTACTTATCTAAAAGAAATGTACTATCTATACAAGAAGAACTAGAAAGTCTAACCAAAGAAACAAAAAAAAGTAGTAGAGCTAGCTAAAACTTCCATAAGATATGTCAAAAGTGAAAGTGAAACTTCAAACTGATAACCCAAGATTGACCATCACTTGGCGCTCCCCCCCATATGGTTGGATTAAAGGAAACTTTGATGGCGCTGCTAAGGGCAACCCAAGAAGTGCGGGTTGTGGAGGTGTGTTGAGAGATCATAGGGGAAATGTTAAAGATGCTATAGCAATCCCCATAGGTAGGACTAATAGTCACATTGCTGAAGCAACGACTGCCCTTTATACTATGAAAATTGTCGTGGATTTGGGATGTCTAAATTTATGGTTGGAAGGTGACTCTCTAAATATTGTGAATATCCTAAATAATAAAAGTGCTATCTCATGGTCGATAGAGGCCACAATCAAGGAGATCAAATACCTTATTCAAAAATTTGAAAAAGTTGTCATATCCCATACCTTTCGGGAGGCCAATGGTGTTGCTAATTGGATTGCCAACTACACTGCCCTATCAGGGAAAAACGTGAGGTGGACTGATGTATTAACTAACCAAGTTGATCTCAAAGAAATTATTCATTATGAATCCATCCATGCGCAAGTGGGAAAGATTTGTAAAGATTTGAAAGTTAATGATTTCGTGGAGTGAGCATATTATTGCCAGATTTTTTCCCCAAGGAAGTACACTCAAATGAATGCGATGTGGGTTTCGCACATATCTCCGAAAAAGGGAGTCTCTTTTGATGGGACGAAAAATAGTTTTCATTTTAACCCTTTCTCTCTCTACGTCTGGTTACTCTGGTGTGAGTGTGTTCTCAAACAGATGGGGGGCGAACTGGGCAAGTAGGAACCAAAGAACTGTGATGCCTGGAAGGCTCATGAGAATGTATGGAAAATTCTGTAGAAAGGAAATGTGACCTATTATTCGGAGCGACTCAATGGTTTTAAGCCACACATCACTATGGCTTTCTTTAAGAACTGGTCCAATGACAAAGTTACTCTCCATGGTGTTACTGTGAAACTCACAAAGGATTTTATAGCAGAGATCACGAGGCTCTCCACGGCGGGCATACAATTCACCAAGCAAACCAATATTTCAAATGCAACCTACAAAAAGTTTTCAAAAATGAAAGACAAGGAGAAGCAATTGGAAAAGAGTGGTGATTTCTTCGATGTGCATCAAATAAAAGAGATCTGGAGGGATGTTCTTTGCTATATCCATGAGTATTTCATACTTCATGGAAGAAGTAAAAGAGTTCATAAATGCCACTTTTTTTTTTTTAAATCATTTCAGACATAAAGATAGAATATCTTTCCCCTTCTTTTTGAGGTTTTCTTTACTTCATAGTTTAGAAGCTCATAAGAAGAAGGAGTCCAGACCCATTTTACATGAAGGGCTGATTCTTCTTATGGAGAGGTATTGTAAAAATAAACACATTGCCTCCACTCCCTCTAAAGACAAGAAGAAGGAATCCATTAAGAGTAAGAAGGGTGACTCTGTTAAGGGTAAGGATAAAGCCCTGAATTTGAAACCCTCAGCTTCTTAAAAACATGAGGATGATGAGTCTGAGACCGAGAAATCAAAAAGCCATGAGAATATTAACCCTGAGGTTGATGAAGATACTGACACTGGGGATTTAAGCTCTAATCTAGATGGGTACCCAGAGACTAAAGGTAATAATGAAAAAGGGAAAGAGGAAGCCAATAGTGATAGTATTTCTAAACAGAGTAAATCTGTTAATGAGGGTAACCAGCCTATTTCTAGTGGGGGTGATAAAGAGGAAGATAATACTATTGAGAACCCTGTAGAGAAGAGTAAGGAGGACCATATAGCTAAGACTGCTTCTCCTATCAAGGGGATAGAGGAAGAAAAAAATAAGGACTCTTCTCACATAGAAGACTCTGACGGGGTTCGTAAGGAGGATCAAATGGAAATGGAGGAAAAGAATGACAATGCTCATTCCCCCCCACAAGGGATTGCTGAAGATGATAACGACTCATTGCAGAGGGATACCATGCTCTCCTTCCTACATTCTGCGAAGGATAAAGTTGACACCATGCTCAAAGTAGATTCCTAGATCTAAAATGAAATGATGGGTTTGAAGAAAAAGTTTGAAAGTCTTCAACACAATCTGGATACTATCAATGTCAAACTTAGCCAACTGGAAGGGCAAGTGGGAGACATCCCTAATAAACTTAACAACTATGAGCAAAACCTTAGAATGCTAATCAAGGAGAGTGGCACTAAGATGGAATAGGTCACCTTGAGGATTTGTGCAGTCGCTGCAAGCTTGGACAAAAGGGCTAATGAAGATATCACTTCGGTTGAGGGTTCGAGCAAAAGAACAAGACAGAGCTCAAGGAAGAGTGCAATGAAAGTTGCTGCTACTTCAGCTACTGACACCATTCAAGAGACTGCTACAATTGGTAAGGAAGCTGCTAAAATGATCTTGGAGCTGCAATAGTGGCTTTGGGTTAGGTTCCCTGGTTTAGTTTCTATCTGTTCTGGTTGCTGGTTGGGGTCTCTGGTCCTAATTTTTGGTTTCTTTCATTTTGACTGTTTGTGGTTCCAGGTCCCTGTAAAACTTGGTTAGTTTGTTCTTGGACTTTTTCTATGGTTTCAAGTCCCTGTAAAACCTAACTTTGATACTGTGCTTCAATTTTTTGAAGGTTTCTTTTACCTAGTTGGACTTTATTGCTTTATCTTTCTACTTTTTGTAAAAGGGTTTCAGGGCCCCTTCAAAACCTTCTTTTACTGTAATCTAAAACTATCATTGGAATGTTACAAGCTTATCCTTAGGGCTTGATATCCCTATCTCCTACAAAAATAAAACAAACATAAAAAATGTCATCCATTAGTTGAATTGACTGTATACATATATCTAAGAGAGATATTTAAAAGATAACACATCTAGAAAAGGAGAAAACATCATCTTCCATCCACAAGAAAATATTAACCCTTATAGGAGATGTTTCCACCTTGATAAGGAAAAAGAGGAAGCACAAGAAAAACACAATGTATTAGGCCCTTAACTAAGACAAACATAAAATCCACACCTCTGAAGGTTTTTGTTGGTTTTTTTTTGCTCCCCATTTAGTTGATCATTAATAACCAAATAGAGAGATCTTCAAGGGTTGGACTCTTTGTTTTGGGTTAGCATCATGTTTGTTGGCAGCTAAAATTTTGAATTTGTTTGGTTTCTTCATTGACTAAGATTTCTTAGTTGTTCATTGACCAAGTGAACTCAGTTTCCTCTTTTGTGGATTTACTAGTTAACATCACATTTATTGGTAGATTAAATTTTGTGTTTCCCACCCCTTCTCACTATCTCACTTTCTTGTAAATCTAACAGCCCTCATGTTTTCATGTACCATCTTAAAATCCTCTTGAAAGTATGAGATGCTACCACATTTCTTCATTTTAGCGTTTCCTCATATTGCAGTAATTCTTTGATGCTCTAGAACCCATAATTGTACCACATGTCTTTGGGTGGTCATGTCTTCCTATTTTTGTAGGTGGTTGACTTGGTGCGTCATCCAACATCATGTTGTCATGCATCTTCATTCTAGTGTTTCTTCATGATGCAGTGTTTCTTCAATGCTTTGGATTCCATAATTGTGCCATATGGCTGAGGGTCACATTTTTAATATTTAACTCGACCTGATATGCACATGTGCAGATCGATAGTGAAGATTCAATTAAAGATTAAAAGATCATCATTTGTTCTATCAAACAAAAAAACATACTGATGACTCCCATATTTTCATGGAGTATCAACTCAGGCTCACATAAACATGAGATGTTTCCACACATCTCCATTCCATTGTTTCTTCATATTGTAGTGTTTCCACAAGGCTTTGAAGCCCAAATTTGTGCCACATGATTGAGGGTCCCACCTTTCATGATATCTGCTTCATTCTTGATAGAATGACCAAATTTGATGGCTCTCATGTTTTTGTATCTCTACCTTAGCCTCTTGAAAATATGTGACATCCATTAGATTAGATGCATCTTGGAGATTTCCTATGACATCTCAACCATCTATTTTGAAGGAAGGATATTGATCGATGACTAGGACTTAATCCTTCATTGGTAGGAGTTTCTTCACAACATCTAGGCCATTCATCTTGAGGGGTTTATTGCATTTATGGTGGTGACTTGAACTCTTATCAATGAGATTCTCTCACCATCTAGGCCATCCATTTCAAGGGGATGATCTACATCGACAGAAAACATTTTTTTTAAGGGAAATCAGATTCCCCCTCATGGGTCAACTTTTCATTTTTGTAGATGGTTAACATGTCATGTTATCTCTTCTTACAGTTTTATATAGTGGCATGAATCAACTTCTTATAGCCATGATATACTTTTAGGGCATGTTCTTCAAAATTGAGAAACTTCTTGGGCCTTGTTTGCATGATGCCAA
Source organism: Cupressus sempervirens (assembly GCA_028749045.1). NCBI lineage: Eukaryota > Viridiplantae > Streptophyta > Pinopsida > Cupressales > Cupressaceae > Cupressus > Cupressus sempervirens. Next base: position 734,156,881 of record CM053789.1, read on the forward strand.
TGCCCTCCATGCCTCTTTATTGAACGTAATGATCAATTTTTAGGTGATTTGATCCCTTCTATGGCTAGATACATTATTTTTTCCTTTTCTATCACTTCCAACATCAAATTTTACTTCATGGTCAAATTTATGTCTGATTCTTTAGTTATTGCTTCCTCTGCAACTTGACTCCACCTTGGTTAAGGTTTGAACTTTAAGTCAGATTTGATTTATGCCTAAACTCTTTAAAAGGGAGTTGTAACTATTTATTAAGGATTCTTCTCAGTTGTATTTTTTTAGTATCCTTATGCTCTACAACTGTATTCCTTTCTCCTTCCATTAATTAAATTCATGCTTTTACATCTTCTTGTCATTCATGATTTACACATGTATTTTTAATTTTTTTGAATGTTTCTTTCCTACTTCCTAGATTTATATGTTCTGTTTAATCTATTGATATTTTTTATTGTGAAAATATCCTACATGTGAATTCTTAGGAAATATAATAGAGTTGATATCTATGTATTTGGGTATCTCATTCAAGAGTTGTGCATCTATAGGAAGAGATTTTAACCACATTTCAATCAGGTCCATCACCTTCCCCTTTCAATAATTCAATTTGTATCATCTCCTTCTCCCTTTTACCAAAAAACTATAGTTTATGTGCATCTTGATTGTAAGGAAGCTAACCTTCTCTAGAGATTCAACCTTAGAGCACAAATCCCACACTTATAGGTTGTTTCCATGTTACATGTGGTTGTTTGAGGGTCATACCTCAAGCAAGGTTGCATACTTTTTTATCAATTTTTTATCATCCATATGTGTTATATAGAAAAGAGACAAATCTAAAGGAGGATAGCCACCTGTAAGGTGGATCAATAGTGATAGAATGAAGGTCTAACCAAAAAAAAAAAGATACATCAAAGGATAACATATTCACAACTTTAGAAACTCTTGTATAGGGTGGGTATCAAGGAACATGACCAAAACCCCAATAACCAAACATAGCCTTACTAAAATCAAATTAATCATTACTAATATCAAGAAGGAAAAATGTATAGATGTTGGAAATGTAATATAGACCAAGTGCCTGAGAGGGGGGGTGAATCAAGAACCAATAAAATGTATACTTTAATTCACCAATTAAACCACCACCACATAATATTATCTAATTGCATGCATGAAAGACTGAAGGCAATAAAACATTCATAACAATTTAACACAATATTTGGTAACCCATAAACCTTCCAAATAGAAAGTAAAATTATCTTGGGGATGATACCCTCAAGCTTTATTACTATAGTATAAAGTTAGCCTGTTAAAGTTTACAATTGATTATTTTGATGCTCTACCATGTTAGGAGCAATAAGGACTATTAGGTCCACCTTGTGGAAGGATTTACAAGATGCAATGAAGTATGCACCCTATTAGGAGATTCGGAATGAGACTATTCAATCCACCTTGTTAAAAGATTTGATTGATATAACTATTAGGATGAACCAGTGGCTGATCTTTGATCTACAACTTGATTTTTTGAATGAGGTCCCTTCGAATAACAATGATCACCTAACTTGATAGATAAGTCTCTTCTTTTCCTTATAATACTTGTAGCCTTATCTAAGTAGTACTCATTTGCTTCTACTCATTCACATTGATATTTGGATATGATACAATGTATTACATATATACCAATCTAGTTCATTATCTTCTAGATTTGGCTACAATACAAAATTCAAACAATCTTCACAATATTGACTCATTGTTGTAACTCAAGTTCTGAAGACCACTTGAGTGATGTTCTAATACTTGGAAACACTTGTCAACCCTTGAAAAAATTTGGCACTTAGTTGATCTAGATGTTTGTTTGGTCCATACTAATCACTTGGGGTAATCTGAACTCAATTAGCACTAGATGACTTGGTGAACACTGAAGAACTTAGTAGACTAGGTTGACACTACATGGCTCAATCAACACTACCTTTGTTCACTTTGTTAACACTACAAGCTCAATACACACTAATAAGCTCAACTTATGCTATAGAGATTGGTTAAAACTATACTCTATCTCAGATGCTTAGTAGATACTATAAAGCTTGACATGAACTGCATTCTAACTAATTTACTTGGTAGCAACTAAAACACTTGGATTACACCACTTGCAGTATGATAAGCTTGGTAGAAATTGTAGAGCTCAGTAGCAATGTAAACAACTAACTAAGTGTTGAATCACTGATAGATAAATGATTTTAACATAAGCTCAACAATCTCTCACTTTGGCATTAGTGAAAAAAACAATTATCATATCAAAAATCAAAATACTCAAAATGCAAGTCAAAACTCCCCCTATCAACAATTTGGGTCTTCAACTTGGCGTTGACTATTGTCAGCTATTGTTGCTGTTGCTCAATAGCCTCTTAATTTTTTTGATTTTTCAAAATTTCTTTTGTAACACATTTTCTACTTTGTATATACATATTTCATATTTGTCCATGTATTTCCCCTTTGTATAAAAAATTCTCCCTTACATATGATATACAAATTTACATTCTATATTCCCCCTTTTTTGACACAAATACCAAAAAAATGCTTAACTATAAGGTAATAGAAAAATGTTACAAGAAATCATTGTGTACCTTCAAAATTATTAACATTGTCTTGTCCCAATTCTCTAATTAAACTTTTGATGCATGTAAGGTTATCTGCACCTCTACTAAAAGTTCCATTATATGATCAACTATAGAGAAATTATTATCATGGGTCAATGTCTTTGCATGTGCAATATGTTTTAGCATTGCATCCATGCTAGGAAGGATCATGCCTTGAATTTCTACAATTGGGACCCTTATCCTAGCTTCTTCCCTTAATAATTTAGTGTGAAGATCTATTAAATACCTAATCTTTACAAAACATGGAGAATTGTAGCTAGGGTAAAGTGACAATTGATGTGCACTTACCTTCAAATTAGCATCTATCTTTGATAATTTATCCTTTATCTCCTTAATAAAAATTGATGTGTCACTTAACTTTACAAACAAAGAAATAACATTATTTATAGATACTTAGCAACAATAGTACACAATTCTACTTGATCAATAGCTATCCTCTATGCTACCTTCTCCAAAACTTTATTCTCAAGTTTTCTTTCTACCCTCTATAAAAGTTTATCTTTCCATTGATGTCCTCATTGTACTTGTCAACAACTTCAACCAATTAATCCAAAATAGATTTTCTCTCATCAACCTGAGTATTTAGAGTATCCACAAATATTCTTTTGATGTCTTCAAGTACATGGTTTTTCTTCTTCTTCTTTTCTTCTCTGAGCTTTTACTATTTGGCCCTCTTTTTCAAAAGATCACCAAGAGTATCCATTTGATCATGAGTCATATTGGAAAGATCCCAATATAGTAGCACAATATCCTCTTTTAGATCAATTTGTTCATTAGAGGCTTCTACTTCTTTACCATTTTCATTTTGAATGGAAGGAACAATTTCCTTTCCTTTAGTCAATACATTAGTGCTCGATTGAGGCTTAACCTCAACTATCATTGCACTTGCCATGGTAGTAACAGTAGTAGAAATAGAATAAATAGCAATATAAATGGTAGGAATATTAACAAATGTGGAATAAATATCACTAACAATAGGAATATTTTTTATACCTTTTTGTGACTCAGTTAGGCTTGATGCTAGAGTGATTTGAGTTTGCTACTCAACAAATGATGTGATAGATACTTCACTCATCAATGCACTTAGTAATATTTCTCCAATGGTTAGTTTACTACTTGGTAAATTATTTTTTACCTCAATTAACTTGGTATCAGCCTTTTATGAGCTATATGCCACTAAGGCTTTTCTCATGGAGTTAGGAAGAGAGGCCATTACCTCTGTTGCTATCTTTTCATGATTTGAGTCTTCAATACTCTAGATTTTAGGAAGATAATCTCCTACCACTTCTTGATCCTCTTCATCTTCAACATCATCTCCTTCCATATTTTCTACTTCCTCATCATCTATATCTTCATTATCTTTTTCCATGTTTCCTACTTCATCATCAATTTGCACAATTTGTTCACTAGACTTGTGCAACCCATAGATATTCTTCCATGCTATAGTGTTGGATTTCACAATAGCTTCTATGTCCTTTGATAGGATTAGAAATGTATTGAATTTTGGTGTAAGCTTCTACTAATTTTTATTTACTGATTCCTTTACTTCCTTGCCTAATAGATTAAGCATAAGTTTCCTCAAAGTCTACTCTCTGATGTCTTTTACATCATTTGGTACATTCTCCCATAGAGGTGTAACTGGCTTTAGAATATTGTCAGGAACTTGCTTGACTAGATAATCAAGAGAGTATTTTCATTTTGCCATTTTTTCCACTAGGGAATCTTCTATTTGTTTCTTCTCCTCTATACTACTAGTGTCATACTTAAGAGTTTTGAAATATCCTATACCTCCTCCTCCTTCTAGTCCTTTCAATCTTTTGGCAAAGGTAGGGGCAGTATTCTAAAATATGATTTTCTCTACTTCATCTTCTTCATCATCATCACCTAACTTTAGGTTTTTCTTTGATTTTGTTGCTCTTCTGGTGAACAAAGTATGGCAAAACTTTGTAGGTTTAATGATTATGACCTTCCTTTTCTTCTTGGGAGGTTGCTCTTCTTCAGATTCTTCTTCCTTTGCATTCTCTTCCTCTACTTCTTCTTCATCAAGGTCATCTCCTTTTCCTTCAATTAACTTAAGTATCTTTTTCAAGAGTAAGTCTAGCCTTGGTTTCCTCATAAGTGCCAAAATAAGGTGCCTTGGGGTTAATAGGGTCATTATATAGAGCTTCAATGATATCCCTTTTATCATCTATGTTTACTTCATATCCTGGGGGCTTAATCCATGCCACTCTTGGACTAACTGCATAGATATAGAATTTATCATGGTCAACCAGAAAACAAATATCTTGTTCATACTGGTCCAACAATTCCTTAGGAACTCTATATCTACTTTACATTTTCTCTTTGAAAGTTTCAAAATAAGCATCCATCATATTTTCAAAGTTGTTACCCATTTCTACTATAAATTCATTAATTTTATATAGCATTGGTGTATCTTTCTTCCACACAATAGTTCGTTTGGAAGGAAAGAACTTTTGCACATAAAAGAATAGACAAGTCAACAAGGAACTGAACTTACATGGATTTTTCTTTGAGACTCATATGTTCCCCATGTTTTCGCTGAATTGGTTGAATGGAAACTTAGAAAGGTCAAAGGATAGGTTGTTCTTTACCACCTTAAATGCTAGGTCAAAAACATCACAAGGAATGTTGTTTAATCTACTCAAGCTCTATATTTTGTGTGTAATCACATGGATATTGAACTTTATTTCCATGTTTTTAACTTCATTAAGTTTCATGCCTCTACCATCACATCCAACAAGAATTCTCTTTTCCTTGTTCAAAATTTGCAATCCCATTGTCCTATATATCATCTTCTTTGTAATTTGAATAGGGTGATCTAACCAAAAATGCATGTCCTAGACTCAGCTTCGGATGAACTGATACATTTCCCTTGGAAATTCTTTGGCATAAGAAAGATATGTGTTAACCCTTTAGTTTCCAAATTCTTGTGCTCAAGTTTCAAGCTCTCATCCACACACAATTAATTGAATGCCTAGTTCATCTCTAGGGTTCCTAGCTCTTGAATTTAAAAATGATAAAGTAATCAAATGTCATGAATTAAAAGTACCTTTAGAGGAATCTACGACTATACTCCAATGGGATCAAGTTCCTCTATGATCATTAGAATTAGACTAAATGCCAAAACTTTGTAATTGAATCCTTAAACCAACATCTTGGAACTCGTCTTTGTTTTGATGCTGAAAGATGTCATTCTTTCTTGGTAATGCTTCAAATATGAAAGAAAACTTCAACAACAATAGTTTCAAATCAATTGGGGATCCTAAATGCTCTTAGCTCCTAACTCTAGAAAATTCATAGTGAAACAATGACCTTTAATTTCTCCTTTAACCAAATTCAGTCTTCAAGTCACCATTAATGTGTCATACATTTTTTCTCTTGTTGATATGTTGTCCTCCACTCAGTTAAGTCTAGATTTCTCAAGAGACACCTTCAACTCTGTAAGAACTTTGAACTTGGTAGATTCATCAACTCAATAGTGTCATTGACTCAACATGAACTCCATTCTTACCTTCCACATCCAAGCTTAGTTAGGTCTAACAACCTAACCACACTTAATAAGTTCTTGAGCTATCATATCTACTCAGTGATCCTCATGCAACTTAATTTCTAATATAGATATTTTTCTTGCTAACTGGAACTAATGTGAGATGTTTTCTTAGAATCATAGTTCCATTAATCTCCATAAAGAACTAGGCTGAAATAGTTGAGTCTTCCAACTCATTGACTTGGGTGTCAACACTTTTATTATTCTTATTTTTATCTTCAAGAGATTTCCTTACCCATTATTGCCTCATCTAACTTCTGATATTCTCAGCCTTTTCTTTCTTTTCATCTTCAACTCTTCTTCAGTTCATATAGTTCTTGGAAATATGTCCAAGTTCTATACATATAGAACATCTCTTTGTAGTGTCTCTCTTCCTTGTGTGATGTTTTATGCAGTTTTCTCCAATGTGCCCAAACTCACCATAGTAGTGACATTTGTACCATGTATTGTAATCCCAACCAAATATAGCTTTTAAATTTTTTTTTGTAGGGTTCTATTTCTTGATCTTGCATTCTGAAGATTTGTGTCCTTATTTGTTGCAAATGTGACACTTTCCTTCAAACTTAGGTTTCTATATGTATTCACTTTCTCTATGTCCTAGTTTGTTGCAATTGTAATACTTTCCATTGAAATTTGATCTACCATTTCTCCAACACTTGTTTGATGTATGCCTTATTTTTCCACAATGATTGCAAGTAGGTATTTTGTTCTTTTTAGCTCCTTTTTGAGATGATTCACCTTCTTTTGTGTATCCTAATCCATCTTTACCTTTGTGTCTAAATTGAGTTTTCTCATCCAATTTATTCTTGCTTTGGTGAGATTTCATCATCCTCTCATTAGTTTACTTATCTATGCTAAGGTCATTATGCAATATTTCATTAATTTTCTTCAAGTTGATAAGCTCTTGATTTGCATTATTGAGTTTATCAATCAGATCTATTTGTTGAAGAGATAGTTGATTAGTTTTGTTGTCCTTTTCTTTTATTTCTTATTTTGGATTTTTCCTTTTGTTCCATGACTTCACACAATATGACTGATTGAATTTCTTGTTCTCTTTCCAACTTTTTGACCTCTTCATGAAGAGTAAGATTCTTTTCATGTAGATTTGTGATTGTTTGATCAAATTCATCTCAACTTCTTTCTTGACAAATGTCTTCAATTATTTCTTAATGTAGGGATTATCATTCATTTGTGTTGCAAGATATTTTCTTCTTTTTAGGGATCTAGAGATTTTCTCCTTCATTATCTTGAATTAATCCATGGCTAATCATAGATCCAACTTTTCATTTTTAATAGCTTTCTTGTGTCTATAGACTTCCATTGTCTCTAATTTTTTCTTAAGCTGCTAAACTTCTGATGTGAGAACCGATGCTCTGATACCAATTGTTGGAAATGTAATATAGACTGGCTGACTTGGGGGGGGGGGGAGGGTGGTTGAATCAAGAACCAATAAAACTTATAATTTAAAATGCTGATAAGCTTGAATCACACTATAGAACTTGGTTAACACTATACTTTGTCTCAAATGCTTGGTAGATACTATGAAGTGCAAAATGAACTACATTCTGACTAATTGACTTGGTAGAACTTGAAAGACTTGGCTTAAACTACTAGTAGTATGATAAGCATGGTAGCAATTATAGAGCTTGATAGCAATGTAAACAACTAACTAAGTGTTGAATCACTAATAGAAAAATGATTTAACCATAAGTTTAACAGTAGAACTATCCTAAAAAAATACCATTTAGGTGGAAATCCAAATCCACTATGTCAATGCCCTAGAATATGTAAGGCCCATGGTAGGGAAAATGATAAATTCAAATCCCACTACCATGATCCCACTACAACACCTTGCAAACCCCACAAGGAATACTATTTTTAATTGTAAAAATAAGGAAAGAATGAAATACATCCCTTAAATTATAATAGGTTATCACTAAATGATACATAGGAAAAAAATCACCTCTCAACACCATGTTAGAGAAGAGAAATATAACAAAACATAATAAAATTCCTAGAAATACATAAATTCCATCATTGAATTTCATAGATGGAAATATCCACATAGATATCTCCCACATCCACTCTCTAATCTTTCTAGACACTTAAAAAAATGCAAGAATGCCAAATATTGAAAGGGAAAAGGATTACAAACAATTATTTTCAAAAATGAGGTGAAATACATGAAGTGGTGTGAGAAGAGTAAAATAAAAGACATAAATCCTTCCTCCATACAATCATCAAAACTAGAGACTTTTCAAAAGATCCTTCAAAATGAGGTCAATATTGTAGTAAGAAGTATTAGAGCACTACCAAATTAAACCTTAGAGTTCATAAATAGAAACCTATAAACCATCATAGAAAAAAACATAGGGTGAAAAATTGCATATCCATGTAATCACTATATAGGTGAGCATGAAGAGCCTGAGAAGTAGCCAAAGAACCATTATATTACAAGACTCACCACACATAATATGTTCTAAAATAATGCATAGAAGCATAATTAATGATAGGAAATATGAAATATTTGCAATATATCATAAAGCATAAAGGACAAGTAAAATTTCAAGAAAATAATACAAACCTCAAATCCTCAAAACACAAAGGATCTAAAACATACCCAAATATAACTCAAACAAATAGGCACACCAACAATACACTTGTTATCAAAAATATATTTTAGGAAAATTGCTACAAAGGGCAAGAGAGAAGATAATTATTGGACCCCTACAAGACTAACACTGCCACAACCTAGCATGTAAAAACCAAGCTCAATATAGTAGTAGGGTTAAAAATTAGATGGGTCTTCATCACTCTAAGAGGAGCCATCAAACTTATCTATAAAACTAGAAACCTTATCCATAGACCTGCCTTCCATGTTCCCTCTCAACGTCATTCTAATTTATTATATTAATTTTATTATATATGTGTGTGTGTGTGTGTGTAAGCATATACATAAATATTTATTCGTACATAAAAACATACATACAAATTTACACATATATTTATATATTTATATGGATGTATATGTATGAATTATATATACATACATATATGCATGTATGTATATGTAGATATATTTATATATCTACATCCATACATACATTGACACATTTTATAAATATTTCTGTCTTTACACACACACACACACACACACACACACACACACACACACACACACACACATGCACGCACGCATGCACGCACGTGCACACACACACACACACACACACACACACACACACACAAAAACACATTTATATATTTATACATATGTATATGCATAATTATCTCTTTTTTTATCTGAAAGTTCAATATTTTGACTGAGAATATATTTATTATCTATTTAAAATCATACTTTTATTCATTTTTCATAAAAGATGAATTTTTTATTTCTAGTCTAATTTTCAAGTGTGTCTTTAAATTTGGAAGTATATTCTAACAATTTTTTTCATTTTTTTTTTCTACTTATATAAGATAATGTATTAGTTAATAAACATGTTTGATAAATAAGAACCCAAATAATGAGGTTGACCTAGTAGAACCATAGGATCTATAGTTGAGACTATAGACCCAAATCAACAACACATTATCAATAGAAATACAACTAGAAATCTACTAGTAAACAAAGAATAAATAAGCACAACTGAAACTCCACTTACATATCAAAAACATTGATCAAAGTTGGAAAGGAATATATATGTGTATTCCCTTTCTACTTTCAAAAATCATCTCAACACATCTAAAGTAATAGAAGTTAATAAGTAAAATTATTAAACTTAAATTAGTATGTAAAGTTGAATAATGTATCAAGTATGAAATAAATGTAATAAAAAAAAAAGAATGTTTTAGTTGTTATGCAAGGATCAACCAAGTAACTAGAGTACTATAATTCTTACCAACAAATTTTAACAAAGGAAACTATTCACCCTCCACTAAAAAATGGTCAACCAAAAGAATAAATAACATAACACTAGAGATAAAATAATAATTTTTTATCCTCCCTCAATTTGGACAGTAATATGGTTGTTCAATCTTTAACCAGTGATGACGGGCCCCACCACCCGTACCAAATCACAAAAAATGCAACAATATGGAGATAGAGAGATGACAAAAATGCTTCATAAAGCATCCATTAATACTTGAAAATTCACTACAAGAGCTTACACTTGAAGAGCTTCTATTTCTCCAACTTCCTTTAGAAGAGCTTCCATTCCTTGAACTTCTTGAACTTGATTACAAATGATAATAGGCCTTTCTTAAATAGGCACTTCTAACCCAAGACATTACAAACACAACCAATGTGGGATAAAAGGTAAATACAACTACCTTTAAATAAATATTAAATTCCCATCCAAATACAACTAAGCACCCAACAAATATTAAATACATGATTTAAGGATCTTTCCACAAACTTCTAAGATACCACCTACACACCTCGATTAATGGAATGACAACTATTTTTATTATTTTCTATTTATGCCACCCATGCACCTTGAAAATAGAAATTCCTCTTTTCTCCATTTTTCTATTTTTAGTTTTTTATTATTTTTCCTTCTATTTTCGTCACTTTCTCTCTCCTCCACAAATTTTTTTTTTTTTTTTTTACCTTTTTTTTTTTTTCCTCTTTTTTTTTTTTTTTTTCTAATAATTTAATTTTCTCATGCAAGATGCTCCTGCATCAGACTCCCTTGGTAGATAGAAAAGTGTGTCCCACACTTTGATGCCAAAAGAATGATATACCACCATCTTCATCTTCACCACAAGCTTCCACCTCAACAGGACAAGAAAACCAACATGCAAATCTTCCACATTTTTTTTTTTTTGCTGATGCATGATGCTCCTGCATCCGACTCCCATGGTAGGAAAAATTTTGTGAATATGGATTCACAAAATGAAGTAGCCACTATTGACAGATTTTTTTTCTCTTCCTCCAACACATAGTTGGAACAAGTGCTCGGTGCCGATATATTTCCTTCTTTCTTCTTTTCCAACACCTAGTTGGAACAACTGTTTGCTGCTGAAAATACTCCTTCACAATGAACTCTATCCAAGTATAACTCTCATCCTCATCCAATCTTGTTGAATTAATCACACCTGTACTAAAGCCAGCAACACCATACCAATCTTCCTTTGCATACCACACATGACTAAAAAAAACCTCATGGAAACCATCATCAATATCTTTTAAACTCATATCAAAGACAACATCGCATGATTCATAAAAATTTACCTCTTTGACATATTCATTTGCGCTTGCCTCTTTCATGTCGTCAACAATGCATGTAACTACTCCACTTGCTTGATCTCCAACTAAGGCACTATACTTCTCCTCCATTGCTGCAATCTTCAAATCATCTTGCTCTATTTCAGGTTCATAAATCTTGCCATCTTCATGCTCTTCCTCTTCTCTTTCATCTTCTTCAACTTTAGGTTCACAAATAATTTCCTCTTCATCTACTTGCTCTTCCACTGGATCATCTTTCTTTTCCACATCTAAAGAATTATCAACATCTCTTTTCTGGTGACATGCTCTTCGTTTCCGCAACTCAGCTTCTAATTCATTCACTTGCTTCTGCAAATCAACTAGCAATGATTGTTGATTTCTTGCTCTAAATTTCTCAAGTCGAGGAATCCTCAGAATCCATCCAATCACAAAAGTCATTTTCTTCTTTCTCTTCTCCATAATCAAGTCTTTAGAAGACAAATCTAGTGCAACACAAGAACCTTGTGCAAACTGCCTCACGGTCGGCGATCTGTCTACACAATCAAGAACTTCATGACAAACTTCACCGAACTCAAGGTCCTGGTGCAAACTGCCTCACATTCGACGATCTGTCCGCACACTCAGGAACTCCCGCTCTGATACCACTGATGACGGGCCACACCACCCGTACCAAGTCACAACCAAAAATGCAATAATATGGAGACAAGAGAGATGCCAAAATGCTTCATAAAAATTCCATTAATACTTGAAATTCATTAGAAGAGATTACATACAAAGGTCTTCTACTTGAAGAGCTTGTCTTGAAAAGCTTCAATTTCTCCAACTTCCTTTAGAAGAGCTTCCATTCCTTGAACTTCTTGAACTTGATTACAAATGATAATAGGCCTTTCTTAAATAGGCACTTCTAACCCAAGACATTACAAACACAACCAATGTGGGATAAAAGGTAAATACAACTACCTTTAAATAAATATTAAATTCCCATCCAAATACAACTAAGCACCCAACAAATATTAAATACATGATTTAAGGATCTTTCCACAAACTTCTAAGATGCCACCTACACACCTCGATTAATGGAATGACAACTATTTTTATTATTTTCTATTTATGCCACCCATGCACCTTGAAAATAGAAATTCCTCTTTTCTCCATTTTTCTATTTTTAGTTTTTTATTATTTTTCCTTCTATTTTCGTCACTTTCTCTCTCCTCCACAAGTTTTTTTTTTTTTTTTTTCCTTTTTTTTTTTTTTTTCCTCTTTTTTTTTTTTTTTTTTTTTTCTAATAATTTAATTTTCTCATGCAAGATGCTCCTGCATCAGACTCCCTTGGTAGATAGAAAAGTGTGTCCCACACTTTGATGCCAAAAGAATGATATACCACCATCTTCATCTTCACCACAAGCTTCCACCTCAACAGGACAAGAAAACCAACATGCAAATCTTCCACATTTTTTTTTTTTGTGCATCATGCATCAACCAGGGACTTAAATAGATCCTTCATAGTTATATCTCCCTAGCCATGGGCATCTTCTTTATATTTCTATAAGAGGAAAAGTATGGTTACCAAGGAGTTCATAAACTTGATCATGAAATGCACTAGCATATTGAAGCTTTTACTCATTTCTTGTAACTCCTTAATCTTTTCTAGCTCCTTGTAAATTGCACAAATATCATTGAAACCCTCTCCTTCAGCCTTAATCTCTACCTCAATCTCCTTAGATATAATAACATACTTACCTTATACCTATGGGGAGGAAAAGGAGAGGGATTGTTGAAAGGGGAGGATTCCTTACTTTTAGGTTCATGGATTTCCAAAGTGTGAGTAATGTCTTCCATTTTTATTATAGTATAGACATTATTAGAACTAATACTATTATGTGCACCTTATACAACCTATTTTTTTTTCTAACTCTATGGTCTCATTCTCCATCCTATAATTTTTCTTCATGACTTTCTCCTTTATCCCTAGTTTATTTCCAATTCTAGAGAATCTACAAGGTGTTTCTTCCTCACCCATTTAGTTAATAATATACACTTTGGGTTCAACTTTAGGCCTTTTGATAGTTTTTGTGTTAAGGGCCACCTTTTTCAATTTTCACCTTCTTATCCATCTCGTAAAGGAGGTCAAATGTGAGAGAATCTTGAGGGGAGGTGTTATTGGACTTGGGTCTATTCATCCCTTTCTTCTTCCCTAGGAAATTCATAGTATTACCCACTTGGGAGCTTGGAGATAGGGCTAACCAAGACTATAATAAATTTGCGAGGGCATAAATCAAAGTGAAACATGTAAAGCTTAAATATGAGACCAAACCATATAATTCTTTTTAAAAGTTAATAATGGACTCAAACAAATGAAGATGGTAGAAAGGCATATAAATCAAGTCATGGTGCCTAAAATAGTTAAGGGATAAAAAATGATAATAATAGTACACACTGTAACATCCCTTCAAAGTAAATTAATTCATAATTAAATCACAACCCCAATCCCATGGTTATGGAAACTCATCCTTACTAATATTACTTTATGACTTCACAAATTCCTCATCTTTGTGGAAGAAGCATCTGACACTATTTTCATATGTGACCCAACTTTTATTTTTCCATTTTCATCTTCAGTAGACAACATAGTTTCTTGAGTGGTCATCTCCTCATTAACTTCAAAGGTGATGCTCCCATTGGTAACCTTTTAAATCATTCTTTATATTGATGAATTTAAAGAGAAGCTAGCATCAAAACTAATATGGATTTCATATAAGGAACCATACCTCCCTCATCTAAAACCATCCACTCTAGTTTTATTCTTAGTACCATATTTAATTTTATTAGGATCTACATGTGAAATCTCATCACCCATATTTCCACATTTATTATTCTTACCAAGGCTACATGTCTCCACAGTGTTGAGCTTACATAAACCATAACTAGCCTTAAAGAATGTTATCATATCTTTCTTAATACAACCATTAAAAGGTAAAATAAAGTTGAATCAATAAATTAGAAGGCCTTAACCAAGGCTCACAAGAGAAAACACATGAGATCATGCTTACTTTTCTTAAATGACAAATTTTCCTCATAATAATTATATTTAGGAATGAAAGGAAACATTTTAAATAAAGAGATAAATATAATAATTTTTCATGATCTCAAAATCCCAATGTTTAAAAATGATGAAAAAAATCATCTCTTATCATTATTACATTTGATGTGATCCTTATAGAAATCCAAAATGAAAAATTGTCCAATTGGATCCATTTAGAATTGCAAGTATTGATGTCATCCTTAGTTTTTAAGATATCCTCTATTTCTACTAGAATCATCCTCATGTAGCTAAAACTACTAAAATTATGTTTGTCAATTTGCATCATTATTGATCCCAATTCCTTTTCTCAATAGCCACCTAACCTCTTCTATTTTCTTACATGAATAAAAAGTAACTCTAATAATGAATTCCTTGAAAGCCAATCCCTAAAATGGTAATGGAATCTTCTATTTCATTTAATATCTATAAAATATGTGATGTATGGTGAGATCATTCAACCCCATTAACATCATTTTGGCATCACTAATAAAGTTAGCAATATGAAAAGCTCCTTCTATCTTACCCTTAGACAATTCAACGAAAATATTTACCCCCTATGGACATACCAAATTTAAAAGCCCAAAATAAAGCCATAGCTTCCTCTTGCTTACTAGTGGAACTATATAGGTTCCCTACCTAAGAAAGAACCATTGAGTTTGAATGATCTCTAATGTTCCCACCTCCTATATCCTTTCAATCTCTCATTGCCTCATCAAAATTGTGTTTAAACCAAGAAAAAGAGGTCCTCTTCCACTTTATGGTTTTTTTGGTTTCTTTTTTTGGAGCTATCAAAATGGTAGAGAGTCGTAGGAAAGCCCCATTTTAAAGCTAACCAACAATCCTTAAGTAATGGGTTTTTATTTAGAGTGGAAACAAGAAAAGGGATAACCACAAAATCCCTTCCTATAACCAATATGAAAAATTGAGAACAAGCAAGCATGTTCCATAATTCTATTAGAGTCAATAGAACATACCCAATATCTCAAACATACCTTAGGATCACACACAACTTCAAGGGAAACCATTACATATGACAGCAAATTTGACTTTCGGGAACATTTCCCTATATCTAAACCTTATGGAAAAATAACTTCAAACTTTTTCAAGGGTTAGTAAAAATTGTTTCAACAATCCTCTTTATTCCGAAGAAATTATAATCAATTATACTTACAAACCCAAAAGCTATATTTCCACAAATTGTTCAAATTGTCATAGTGAATGGGCTAAATTATAATTAGGTCTCTCCTAGTGATTTTCAAGTCATGATCACAATTCTTCCTAAAAATTCCCATGAAAAATTGATTTTTTATAATACTCATTTAAAATATTTTCTTAGAAATGGAAGGAGTAAATAAGAGGGGAGGGATGAATCAATTACTACAAAAACAAACCCAAAAGCCCCTTTTAAGATGTCAACACAATATGAAACCAAAACTTGATGTAACTCGATTAACACTAAATATATTACTATCACTTTTTTAGCACAAAGACCTTAAGATATTAATTTGATTATCCTTTATTAACTTAGTTGAAGAAACATAAAGGAAATAAGATGAACATAAGTGGCACCAAGATTTAACGGGGAAACCCAATTTGGGAAACCACCAATTGCAACTAGATACTATTTTTCACTCTTCTGAAGTGAGCCCTATTAGGAGCCAACCAATTTAAAGGTTACAAAACACACTATTAGGTGTAACCCTATTAGAGGATTTAATTTAACCTATTAATAATGGTCTTTTTAGAGGTCTTCAGACACTTCAATCTAGAAATTCCACCTTGTTAGAGGATTTGTTGAATAACTATTAGGCTAACTCTGTTAGGAGTTTTGATTTAGTACTACAATTATTAGAGAGTAATAATGACTTTCATGATTGATGATGCAACTAAATTTTTTGATTTAGATCTTTATTCTAGCTTGATTACTTGATCCTCCTTGATCAGAATGTTCTTTGCAGCTTGGTTAGCTCAGATGCTCTTCCGCCTAAATATATCCTTATAATTTTCTTTCTCAATTCATCTTCTTCATATCCACATTTCAATCCTTAGCTTGGCCTTTCATATATATGATTTACCTTGTCAAGTCAACTTGAATATTCTTTTAATCAATCAAATATTAATCCTTAAGTTAGTTTTAATTAACCAATAAATTTGTCAGACTTAATATATTGACAGTTAGCTAATACAAAATTGAGTACTTGGTCAACAATGAGAATCCCTTCATTAACCTACCCAACTTGATTAGAAAAGGAGTTCTAATGTTAACCAACCCATCTCGGTCAATACTGACTATGAACTTGGTCATCACTAAATGCTTGGCATATGTAGGAGACTACCTTCAATGCCCAAGTAAGTTTGGCTATCACTCATTTCTTGGTAAAAGCTTGACATTTTCTGTAACATCAAAGACAACATACAATTGCATAATTTTTTTCAAAGATCTCCCTCTTTGCCATTGATGGCAACACAACATGTCCTAATATAAAGAAATTTTAAAGAAAAATAGAAGTAAGGATAATATCCTTAGTTTCATTATGATTCTCATCCATGAGAACTCCCTCCATCAGTGAGAACTCCCTTTACTATCAATCTTTCCCTCTCAAATGATTTTCTCTAACATGAATTTGCTGAAGACAAAAAATTCTCCCTTAAAAAATTCCTTCAAAATTTCTCTCCTTTAACATCAAACTCTCCTTCTTTGACATCGCATGCCAAATACAAAAACCAATGTATTTTCCATGTACCTAATGTATTGATTCATACCTAATTTGATCTAATAATGCTGCATCAACTTGTCTGGTCTTCAAAATGCCTAGTTGATGCACCACTAAAATTTTAATAGTGAGCTTCAAATAGGAGAATGTCCCCTAGCTTACCTCTTAGATACAAAAATGCATCCTTAGGTAATGGCTAGGAAAATATTTTTTCAATTTGTTCTTTTGTATTCACATATTCCAATCTCACCTCTTTATCTTGCACTAATTCTCTCAGAAAATGATATTTTATTACAATTTGCTTTATCTTGGTATGCATCACTAGATTCCTAGATATATTAATTACACTAGTGTTATCACAAAAGATAACTATTAGATCCTTGATTTCTTCCTTCATACCTGCTAACTATTGTTTGAACCAAATGATGTTGGAACAATTAACTGCTACTACAATTTATTTTTCTTCTACTATAGTCTGAGAGATGTAATTTTATTTTCTTTCTTGTCTAAGACATTAGCCCCTTCCCAAGGACAAAATATCCACCACTGGTGCTTTCTCTGTCATCATTACTTCCTTCCCAATCAACATTAATAGAGGCTTTCAATTCAAAGTTGCCTCCTTTCTTATACCACAAACTATAATCTTCAATACCTTTTAGATACCTCAAAATTCTTTGTATTTCCGTCATGTGATTTTTCTTTGGATTAGCAAAGAATATTTCCACCATACCAATTTCTAATGCAATATCAGGTGTTGTGTGTATCCCATACTGAAGTTTTGCAATAATTGATCTATATGCAGTTTGATCTACTTCTTTGGAATCATCATTTTTACAAAGCTTATGTCCAATAGACATAGGTGTTCCAACCAATTTGGAATCTTCCATTCCAAATTTCCTCAATATCTCCTTGATGTATTTTGGTTGAGTAATGTAGATGCCATCTTTCTTCTATTGAATTTTCAAGCCAACAAAGAATTTAATCTCTCCAAACATTGACATTCAAATTATTTTCTAATTTCCTCAAAAAAAGATTTTTGTAAGTCATCATGTCTTGTGAATAATGTATCATCTACAAAGATTTATGCCAACACTATCTTCTTATCTAGTCCTTCCTTGATGTATAGACTGATGTTGTCATTAGTTCTTTGAAAACCATTTTTTACTAGATGATTGTGTAATCTTTCATACTAGGCTCTAGAGGCTTGTTTGAGACCATATAAAGCTTTGTGTAATTTTAAAATACTATCCATTTTGTTAGGATCTATGAAACCTTCAAGTTTCTCAATGTAGAATTCTTCTTCTAGGATTCTAATCAAGAAAGATGACTTTACTTCCATTTGATATACTTTGAATCCTTTATGTGAAGCATAAGAAAGTAGTGTTCTAACACCTTCTAGTCTTGTAATAGGAGAAAAAGTCTCTCTATAATAAATACCTTCTTCTTGATCATAACCTTTGCCCACTAACCTTTCCTTATTTCTTGAAACTTCTCCATTTTCACTCAACTTATTTTTGAATACCCATTTTGTGACAATTACATTTTTGTACGTGGATCTAGGAACAAGAGTCCAATTTTTTTCCTTTCAATTTTTCAAATCTCTTCATTCATTGCCTTAATCCAACGTTCTTTTTCTAATGCATCTTTAACAGTTCTAAGTTCAAACTCAGTAATAAAACATGTACCTTTTTGTTTGTTCCTTTTCAAATGTACATTTTGACTAATCTCCAATAATTTTCTTAGGTGCATGATGCATTCTGACATATCTAGAAAGTAAAGGTACCATCTCCTTGGATTTAGAACTTATTTCATTTTGTTCACCATGCTTTGAATCATGCTCAAGTCCCATTATTTGTAACTTGGGTCTATCAAACTATGACTCAATTTACACTGGTTGAAACTCAATTCCTTCTAACTAAGATTTGGGTCCTTCAGAATGTGAATTGGGTTGCAGTGGTTAGACTTTAGGGTGAACTAGAGATTTAGGGGACTTGGGTGGTGAAGGCTGTTGATTTCCAATTAAATTTTCTTGGATTTTAGGTATAGTATCAGGTTCAAAGTAGAAAATACTTCTATAGTTTCTATTGGGAATATTCAAGATATGACAAGTTACTAAGAGGGGAGGGGTGAATTAGTAACTTTAAATTCTCCCATTTAAATTTTTCACAAATCAATCTATGCTACTATATGCATTAATACTGAAAGTTAAAACATTCATCATGCAAAAGAACACAATATTTTGGTGACCCAGAAACCTTCCAAATAGAAAGTAAAACTGGGGTGGGGATGATACCCACAAAACTTCAATACTATAGCATAAATTTGGCCTATTAAGGCTTACATTGACCACTTCTGGTGATCTGCCCTATTAGGAGCACAAAGGACTACTAAGTCCACCCTATTAGAGGATTTACAAACATACAATGAAGTATGCACTCAGTTAAGAGACTTGTACAAAGACTATTAAGTCTACCTTGTTAGAGGATTTAGAAACTGATTCACCTGTTAGGATGAAGCAGTGGATCTGCTTACAACTGATTGTTGATAAGATCCTTTATGCACTAATCACCTTATGTGATGGATATAACCTTTCTACCTCTGTAATGACCTTGGTGTATTCCTTGAACTGCTACTAATAATCTTTCAAATGTACTTCTTAAAATGTTTCATATAACTTTTATATATTGCTTCATGTATATGATATCTTACAATACACCTTACATATATACCTTTCAAATTTACAAAATTGCAAGGTTGGCCAAAACACAAGTGAACAAGTACATTACAAAGTCAGCCCAATAGTAAATAACTTGGGTTCACTAAACTAACTCTGTGACCTTCTGATACACAACATCCACTACATTACTCAACATTGTCATGCACTTAGTAGAAGTGAAGGCTTGGTCCATACTAATCACTCAATGTAGTTCTAAACTCGGTGACCACTAGTGACTTGGTAGATGTAGTGTCACTCGGTAGATATTGCATACTGAGTTTACCTTGCTTCACTCGGTAAACACTATTTCTTCCAACACTTAGTTTACACAGAATCTGCATGACATAAGCTTACTGCTTACTACTTGGTAGACACTATAAAACTTAGTAGATACTATTGATTGTCACATTTCTTATATTCACTTGATAGCCACTATCTACTTGGTGTAAACTGTTGAACTCTTCAAAGCTTGGTTAACACTGGAATGCTCGGTGAGAGTAGAGAATTAAGTGTTGAGCTTGGTAACTATACTAATATGGATAAGTGTTGTCACTAATGGAAATACTAACTTAATGCCAACAATCTCCCCATTTGGCATTAGTGACAAAACACTTATAAGCCAAAACATATGTACATAAACTGACTCACTAAATTATGGTCTTTGTAAAGTTTTTGCATGTACATTTCTACATATATCTCCTTAATGACACATAATGTATATACAAAGATACTTATGTACATAGCTATACACATATACATACTGACTCTATTGAGTGCTATCTCCCCCTTTAACTTCTACTGATATCTCTCTTTATATAAAAAATTTCCCTTTTTGCTTATACTGATATCTCTCCCCCTTTTTGATACTAATGCCAAAGGGCTACATATACTATCTATATAGTTACACTAAAATGAGAGAGAAATTCTTGATCTACCTTAAGAATGAGGGCGAATGAGTTATCCAAATTTTCTTACAAAATTTTGTAGGTGGAGAGAGAAATCTAAACTTTTGCTAATCATTTAATCATGTGATCAGCCACTAAGAAGTTTTGATCCTGGACCAATGTCTTGCAATGAGAAATATGTTTATGCATTATATCCATTATTGGCAAGATCATGTTTTGAATATCAATCAAGGTTGCTCTTATTCTTGCTTCTTCTCTTAGAAGTTCTGCTTGCACTTCTGCTAGATATTTCACCTTGGTGTGATGAGAGGAGTTGGAATAGGGGTTAGCCTACAACTTTGATGCACTAGATTTCATGTTAGCATCAATCTTATTTAGCTTCTCCTTTATTTCATTGGTAAAACTGGACATATCACAAAGTTTGGCAAAAAGTGATACTATATTATTAAAAGAATTTTCAAAATTGCCCAAAAATGTGGAAAACTCCACTTGTTTGATTGCAATTTGCTGAGCAATATGCTCTAGCACCTTGGTATCAAACTTCCTTTCAGCCTTTTCAATTAGCTTCTCTTGTCCAGACAAGTCCTCATTATATTTCTGTACAACCTCTTCTAACTGAATCAAAATATGTTGAGTGGAATCCACTTCAATACCTATAGCATCTGTAATTATATTCTTGGTATTTTCAATTATTCTATACTCCTTATCCCTTTCAGACCTTAACTACTTTTGCATAGCTTTCTTCTCTATGATTTGACTAACCTCATTTCTTCAATAGTAGCAATCTCATAGTCAATCTAAGGTATTATTATCTTCGTGTCTAAGTCAATGTCTTCTTCAATTTCCTTTCCAGTGATTAGAAGTTTCAATGGTTGCCTTTTTTTTACTTTAGTGATGACTGGTTTGACTTTTAGGATAGACACAATAGTAGAGATAGAAGGGCTAGCAGTGAAAAATGGAATAGGGCTTAAGGATTGAATGCCAATAGAAGTACTAACTAGACCAAAAACTAAAACACTTCCAAAAAATGGTGCCACACTCAGTAGAATACCCATAGGAGTGTCTAAACTAATTGGAATCAAAGTAAATGCAAACAATGCTAATGAAAACAAAATTGTAGAGCTTATTGGAATTGATGAGGAAAAAATTGTAGAATTTACTGATGCACTAACTGAAGATGTAGAATCAGAGGGAGCTAAATTGATAGTTGAAGAAGTAATAGTCAGCTCAATAGATGAAGTGCTTGACACTTCTATTATAGACACTTGGAGCTGGGAGGTGGTTGGTGAAGATTGAGCAATTGATGTTGTTGTAGTTCTCAGAATCTCACTAGTAGAAGCTATCTCCATAGATGTGATAGTATGTGGTGGAGTGTGAGGAAGAGATGCAATTTCTTCTGTTGCAATTCTAACCAGATCATTTTCATCCTTTTCTTCCTCTTTTGCTTCTTCCTCCTTTCCTTCTTCATCAATTTCTTCTACTTCCTCCTCCTCTTCTTCCCCCTCTTCCATTAGAGCATGCAATTCACCTTCAATAACTGTGATGGAAGGAGTGTTGTCATCATCATCATCATCATCACTATCATCATCTTTAATTATAAAAATTTCATCTGATGGCTTGTTGAGATGATATACATCTCTCCAAACATCTAAGGCATGCTTAACCACTGATTCTATGTTAGTCATTAATATAAAACATGAGTGAAGCTTTAGAATCATTCTATCTTCATGCTCTTTTATTGCCTTCTTTACTTCTACATTAGTCAAATTAGGTACTAACTATCTCAACTATTGTTCAAAGATATCTTTTATAGTTTGCATTGTGTTCTCCCATCTGACTTGGATTTTGGCAAAAAGATCTGCATGGATTTGAGGTTGCATTTGAGCAGGGGAGTATTTTGAAATACCCATCTTCTCCATAATTAAGTCCCTAATCTCTTTCTGCTTAGCTAGAGTTCAAGTCTCATATTTGAGAACTTTGAAGTTACAAATTCCTGCTCCAACTCTTAGTTATTTCATCCTTTCCTCAAATGTAGGTGGAGAGTGAATGCATATTGGTTCAATCTTACCTTTCCTACCTCTCTTGGAGAATACTGTAGTTGGTTTCTTCTGAGGTTTAGTGATAATCACTCTACCTTTCTTCCTCGCTAGTTCCTCTTTCTCTAATTCTTCTTCTTCTTCTTCATATTCCTCTTCTTCATCCTCACCCTTGCCCAAGGTAAGCATTAGAGGACCTTCCTCTATCTTCAATTTGGAAATTCTCTTCTTGCCTCTATTAAGAGCTTGAGGAATCTTGATACTTAGCTCTATCCTTTTCTTGGCTTCCTCATAAGTGCCAAATGTAGGAAAATTTGGATTGGCTAGCTCATTTACTAGAGCCTCAATGATGTCTCTAGCTTCATCAATGTTAATTTCATAAGGCAATGGTTTTACCCATGCCACTTTTGGTATGATTGCTTGAATGTACACTCTATCATAGTCCACCATGAAGCATATGTCATCCTTGTAGTCTTCCACAAGCTTGGGTGGGATTTAGAATCTGTTATTCATTTTCTCTTTGAATGCCTCAAAATAATTATTCAACACCCTTTCAAAATTTTCAGCCATTTCTTCAATAAATTCATTTATCTGATAAAGAATAGGGGTGTCTTTTATCCATATGACTATGCCCTTAGATGGAAAGAATTTTTGAACATAAAAGAATAAATAGGTAAGCAATGAACCAAACTTGGAGGAATTGTTCTTGGAAGTCTTCACACTTTCAATGTTTTTTTTAAATTTCTTTAGTAATACATTTGACAAATCAAATTCAAGGTTCTTCTTTATAACATTGTATGCTAGGTCAATTGCCTCACAGGGGATTCTATTCAACTGACTCAAGTTGTAGATCTTATGTGCAATAATATGGATACCAAACCTAAGCTCTATGTCAATGACATTGCTTAATTTCAAACCTCTAACGTCCCAATCAACTAGGGTTTTTTTTCTGTAGTTCCTCCTGATCTAATGTTTTGGTTGACTTAGCTTTGCTTAGTATTAGTAGACCCATAACCTTGTGTATCATCTTCTTTGTAATCAAAATGGGTTGCTCCAACCATAATTGACCATTATGAAACTGACTCAATATGTATATTATCCATTTCACTTAGAAATTTTGAGGCATGTGAGGGATATGAGTTAATCCTTTAACTTCCAAATGATTATGCTCGGGTTTGAAGACTCTATCAACACACATTTCAGCTAGGGCAGTATCCATTTCTAGTGTTCCTAATTCTTGAACAGAGCAATTAAAGTGAGTTTATATGTCATTAATTAGGAGTACCTTAGGAAAAATTTATGACTGAGCTCCATAAGGATCAATTGATTCAGCAATGACCAGAATGATCTTGAAGTTTGGTGCTTTCCATTCGACACCCTTAACGAGCATTTCAAAACCCTTCTTTGGTTTAGTGTTGCTTCCACTAGTAGACACCATCGCTGCTTGGTAGATGATAAAATTCATGAGGATCTCACTGCTAAATCACTCAAAAACACTGCAATGCTCTTTCAAATCACTCAGCTCTTTGAATGTTGTGGATGCGATGAAAAATGAAGTCAAAATTTCCCTTTTTGTTGAGAAGTTTTCATAAATGCTTAGCGCCATTATGAAAAAGTGCATGACAGACTATCATCCATTGACCTAACTCGACAAGAGTATCAACTTGAAAAACAAACCAAATTTACTTTACTCCTAACCTTGCTTGGTAAGGTCTACAACCAACTTTCCTCGATGGAGTCTGATGCAACTCAATGAAAGATGACCTTTCTATGATCCTAGTGTAACTAGAATACTAATTGGATCATTTGCATTCCTCATATTTCTTGGAACTACTTATGATTCGCTTGCTGAGTATAGCTCCAATACATTCTTAGGAATTTAGTTTGAGGGGATAGAGTCACCCACTTCTTGAGTGACTTCACTACCATGATTTGAGCTTGTATCCTTAGTAGATTTAGGAATCCATTGCTACCTCATTTGTTTCCTTATATTGTCAGCCCTTGCTTTCTTTCCATCTTCAACTTTTCCTATATTCATGTAGTTTTTAGCTACATGACCGAGCTTAGTGCATGTGTAACACCTTATATTAGTATCTTTATTTCTTAGGTGATGCCTTGCACAATTTATGCTAGTGTGTCCATATTCTCCACAATAATGACATCTACACTAGGTATTGTAGTCCCATCCAAATATTGCCTTTACAAATTGTTCAGCTAGATTGAATGATTTGGATCTACATTGAGATGCCTTGTGACCATGCTTTTTGCATTTGTGACATTTACCTTCAAATTTTGGTTTCTCCTTACATTCAATGACTTTTTGACCATGCTGATTGTAGTTGTAGCACTTTCCATTGAATTTTTCTTTTGCATTGCTCTAGCATTTGTTTGATGTATGACAAATTTTCCCACAATGATTGCATGATGGGTTTTTATTCCTTTTTGCACCTTTCTTAGAAGATTAACCTTGTTCTTCATTGTATCTCACTCCCACTTTACCTTTTTTCCTATAAAGATTATGCTCATTTTGTTGATTCAATTGATTCATGTCTTCTTGTGATTTCAACATTCTCTCATTGATTTTTTTTCAAGATTTAGGTCATTCTTCAAATATTCAACAATTTTCTTTTCACATCTCAGTTCTCTCTTTATTATTTCATTGATTTCCCTTTCACAATTTAGATCACTTCTTATTCTTTCATTCTATGCTTTGAGAATTCTGATTTCTTCATTTGCTCTAGTGATTTGATCAATGAGGTCTTCATGTTCATTGGATTGATTTTGTTCTTCATTGTTTCTTGCCTCCAAATCTTCATTTGCCTTTTTTCTTTGTTCCAAAATTTCATATAGCCTGATTGATTGGATTTCTTGTTCTCTTTTGAGTTTCCTTACTTTTTCTTGTAGAGAGCCATTCTTTGCTAGGAGTTCCTTGATTGCCTCATTAGCTTCATCTGAGCTGCTTGATGGGAAAAAGTCTTCAATCTTTTCTTCAACATACTGATGGTCATCCATTTGTCTTGCAATTTCCTTCCTTCTTTTCAAGGATTGGGAAAGATGCTCCTTTGCTTCTTTGAGTTGAGCTGCGGCCATCTCCAAATCTAGATTTTCATTTTAAATTTCCTTGTCAAGTCTAAATATCTCCATTTTTCCTTAGATCTTTGCTCAAGCTATCAAACTTTTATCCTAAGAACCACAAAGCTCTGATACCAATTGTTGGGAGTATTCAACATATGACAAATTACTAAGAGGGGAGGGGTGAATTAGTAACTTTAAATTCTTCCTTTCAAATTTTCCACAAATAAATCTATGCTAATGTATGCATTAATACTGAAAGTTAAAACATTCATCACACAAATGAACACAATATTTTGGTGACCAAGAAACCTTCCAAATAGAAAGTAAAACTAGGGTGGGGATGATACCCACAAAACTTCAATACTATAATATAAAGGTGGCATCTTAAGGCTTACATTGACCACTTCTAGTGATCTTCCCTGTTAGGAGCACAAAGGATTGCTAGGTCCACCCTATTAGAGGATTTACAAATATACAATGAAGTATGCACTTAGTTAAGAGATTTGTACAAAGACTATTAAGTCTACCTTATTAGAGGATTCGGAAACCAATTCACCTATTACGATGAAGAAGTGGATCTACTTACAACTAATTTTTGATAAGATCCTTTATGCACTGATCACCTTATGTGATGGATATAACCTTTCTGCCTCTGTAATGACCTTGATGTATTCCTTGAACTATTGCTGATAATCTTTCACATGCACTTCTTAAAATGTTTCATATAACTTCTCTATATTGCTTCATGCATATGATATCTTACAATACACCTTACATATATACCCTTCAAATTTACAAAATTGCAAGGTTGACCAAAACACAAGTGAATAAGTATATTACAAAGTCGGCCCAATAGTAAATAACTTGGGTTCACTGAACTAACTCGGTGACCTTCTAATACACGATGTCCACTACATTACTCGGCATCATCATGCACTTGATAGAACTGAAGGCTCGATCCATACTAATGACTTGATGTAGTTTTGAACTTAGTGACCACTGGTGACTTGGTAGATGTAGTGTCACTTGGTACATACTGCATACTAAGTTTACCTTGCTTCACTTAGTAAATACTATTTCTTACAATGCTCCGTTTACACAGAATCTGCATGACACAAGCTTACGGCTTGGTAGACACTGTGAAGCTCTGTAGACACTGTAGATCTTTAGATTGCCTGTATTCACTTGGTAGCCACTGTCTACTTAGTGCAAACTACTAAACTCTTCAAAGCTTGGTTAACACTGGAATGCTCGGTGAGATTAGAGAATTACGTGTTGAGCTCGATAGCTATACTAATATGGATAAGTGTTGTCACTAATGGCAATACTAACTTAATGCCAATAGTTTTTAGGTTCCTTTCTACTTTGTTCTTCACTCTTTTTGACAAACTAATCAATTTTTACATGTGAAATTTCTATGACATTGTGAGTAGAAAGATTTAGACATTTATATGCTTTGCTTCTGTTGGAGTATTCTAAGAATATTCCTTCAACACTTTTCACAACAAATTTTCCTTTCCTTGATTCTTTCAAGATATAACATTTCCTTCCAAATACTTTGAAATAACAAACATTAGGTTTATATCCATACCATTGTTCATAAAGTGTTTGACCTGAGTCCTTTTTTAGCTAAACTCAATTTAAGGTATGAACTATTGTGCTAATTTCTTCCTTCCTATATTTGATTGCAACAATTTTCTCTATCATCAATGTTCTTGCACAGTCCATAATGGATCTATTTTTCCTTCCTATGATGTCATTCTATTGAGGTGTACTAGGTGTAGATAATTTTCTTTATATTTATCTTTCACTTCAAAATTCATTGAATTCATTTGAGATGAATTTTCCTCCTCTATCCAACCCTATACATTTTAGTTTCTCTCCTATTTCTTTATCCACTATAGCTAGAAATCACTTGAATTTTTGAAAAATTTCAGATTTATCATTTAAGTACACCGGTCTCATCATCCTAAAATAATAATCAACAAATAAAATAAAGTACTTATCTCCACAATAGATTTCTATGGAAATAGGTCCAAAAAGATCTATATGAACCGGTTCTAAAACTTCTTCAAAGTGATAGTTCTTTCTTTTGAAACTTTTCTTTCCCATCTTTCCAATTTGACAATTTTTGCACATGCCGATATTAGGTTTCTTTAGACTAGGAATGTATCTCACTCTTTTATTCTTGCTTATGTTGACCAAGTTATCAAAATTCACATGACATAGCCTTTTATGCCATAACCAATTTTCCTTTACTTGAGCTAGAAAATGTGAACTTTTAATTAGATCTAGATAGAATAGATTACCTTTTGTTTGATTGCTAGTCCCAACTAGATTTCCTTTCCCATCTAGCAGCTTGGAATTTCCATTCATGAATTCTACCTTAAATCCAATATTGTTCAACTATGCCATACTAAGTAGATTATATTTTAGTCCTTCAACCTAGTAAGCTTTGTCACATCCAAGTTCATCGATCAATGTAATCTAGCCTTTACCTAGTTTTACATAACAAGGTTCATCATTTCCAAATTTGACACTCCCACCATCATAGTGTTCCAAGTGCTCAAACTTTGATTTATCACTAATCATATGGTGATAACAACCACTATCAATAATCCATGTGTCATTCTTGCTAATATGATAAATGTGGCCCATCTTATCATTTTTGTCATCTGGTTCATCTTTTATAACAATGTAAAGCATTTTATTTTCATCATTACTATCAGAGTCTTTAGCAATGTAATAAGATTTATTACCTATCCTTATAGTCTTTTTACTTTTTTAAATCTTTCTTGCCTTTGTACTTGCCATGATTTTTTTCTTCTTTTCCTTGTTTGTTTGGACACCTTGCAGCTATGTGACCAACTTCTTCACAAGAAAAAAAGATTGAAAGTATTTTACCTTTGTACTTTCCTTTGCCTTTAGGGAATCTTCTTGCAAGAAGGGCTTCAATGACTTCAAAGTAATCATTAGAATTATATTCATCTTCACTGCCATACTTTTTTTGTTTAGATTTTCCAGCTTTCTTCTTGAGTGATAGTTTATCCTAAAATGAAGAATCAATGCTACCTAAGTTAAGAACATAGTTATCAAAGTTATCTAACTCAAAGGTTGCCAACCTTCCCAATAGTGCATCCAATTTTATATCATTTCTAGGATCACATTTCTTGAATAGTTTAAACTCTAATTGCACAAATAGGAAGAAGAGTTCTGAGTACCTATTTTGTTAGAATATATAGTCCACTGATATAACTGAGAGGGGGGGAGGGGAGTGGTGGTGGTGGGGGGGGCGGGGGGGGGGGTGTGAATCAATTATCCAACTATCATTACAAATACTAACTTAAAAAAAAATTAACCATGTAAGTAATATAAACCAAAACCACACCAAGATAGTCATACATAATTAACAATAGATATGTTAACTAGGGAAAACTCGGGTGGGGATGGTACCCACAAGATGATGTACTAATATAAATATTCCTTGTTAGAGGATATACCATATTAGTAGTCTCTTACAAGATTCAACACATATCAGCCCCTATTAGTGGACTTTGAATCCTTGTTAGGACTTGTGGAAGACAGCTAGACCCACTTCCCAAATAGCTTCAAGGTTAAGATCAAAGAACCCACTATCCAAATGATCTCTATATTATCCCTTGTACAATAATAGAACTAAAGTACATTTCCTTCCTTTGTCCCTTTCCTATCAATAAATCTTTTTCTCCTTTAGATCTTGTAACCAAATCTAATATTGCACATCCAATGACCCCTTGGATCACTTGTACACACCCAGCAAGCATTCTTCTCCTTCTTGCACTGCATACTAATACTTCACATTCCACTTGATCTTCTAAATCAAGACTAATTAAAAATATGGAAAAAAAATTTCCTTTATACCATATCTTCATAATAATTCCTTGATTTGGCCTTGAGGGTTTCCCAATTAATTAAAATTAGATAATTGATTAATTCACAATTGTAACAACATTGTGGGCTCACAGTCCATATAGAAATTCACATGTGTGAAACCATGTCTTGTGCACATGTTGACATCACCATATGAATGTCCTCTATAACTCTGTGACCATGCATCTCTTCATTACATCTCAGTGAATGACAGCTATAGATTATTAGAACTCTATTTTCTAATGCTCTATTTCTACAGTGCTTCTAGTAAATCAAGTGAGATTTCTATACACCATAAAATCAGACTCATTCCCTTAAACCACATCATTAGGAAAACCTTAGGAACATGTCCTCCACTATGCATCACTTGAAACTTTGTTAGCTTCTGCACATCTTAAGAACACTAACTATTATTCTTCTACTCTTAATAAAATTACTGCTTATGTTGACATCAATGTAAAATGTAGTCATGAATGTAACATATCAATATTATTCAATGTTTAGGATACTCCCCAAATGTATTATTATCCACATTCATGCTAAAAATCTCCCCATTTGGCATTGATGGTAACATAGATGAAAAACATCTAAGTTCTAAGAATACTAAAAACTATACTTTGTTGCTGCCATCTTCTCAAATCCTCTTCAATAATCAGATCTGAAATCTTTAGGAACACTATACTATTCTTCTTCTTCTTTAGGATCAGCAATAGTTTCTCATAGTAAAAGACTTCCAATATTTTTGGCTACATCTGTGCACTTACACTTTCTTCTATGCACTTACATATTCCTCTATGCACTTACATATTCTTCTACACACTTACATGAATCATTCTAAATCTCCCTAATGAGATAACTTCCTCCCACTACCATCTCAATAGGTGATTCTCTTTCCATTGCTTACGTACATTTTCTCAATATATTTTTCATGTACATTCTCTCCCTCTTTGACATCAATGTCAAAGGTGTCAACCAAAATACCAATTGTTAATTAGCTTCTCAAATCATCAACCAAGTCGAGTGTCCAAAGACACTATTAAATACCAATTACCAAGAGTCCTCCATGACTAGGTACATACTAGATACTCCCCCATTCAGGAAGTATCAGTATTTAGTCTAGTCTAATTATAGTGCTCTATACCACTAGATTGATGAACTCCTTGCATCATCTACTCTAAAGTAGATAGGGGCATAACCACTAGCATACCTCTTAGGTACTCAAAAGTATCTTTGGGAAAAGGCTTTGTAAAGATATTTGCAATCTGATCTTTAGTACTTACATATTCTAGCCTTATTTCATTTTTAGTTGTCTTCTTTCTCAAAACATGATACTTTATGGATATGTGCTTTTCCTTAGAATACAATACTAGATTCTTAGACATACTTACTATACTTGTGCTATCACAATAAATGATAATAGGTTTTGTAAAATCAATCCCAATATACTTTAGCATTTTTTTTATCCACATAACTTGTCATTTTCTAATGTAACATACTCTACCTTAGTTGTAGTCTGAGATATACAGTCATGTTTCTTTCTTAACCAAGAAACTAATCTTCCTCCAATAAGGAATGATCCACCATCGGTGCTCTTTCTATCATCTATACAACTTGCCCAATCTACATTAGTGTATGTGCACAAGGTGAAATCACTTCATCTATCATACTAAATTCCATAATCAGATGCATCCTTCAAATATCTAAATATCCTCTTTACTACTACATAATGATACTCTTTTGGATCATCTAAAACCTTGCTACAATCCCAATTACATTTTCTATATCTAGTCTAGTGTGAGTCAGCTATTGCAATCTGTCAATCATAGATCTATACTTCTTCTACTCAAGTCTAGGTGTTTTATCTTTACTAGATAACTTGTGACCAATTATCATGGCTATACCAATAGGTTTGCAACTTTCCAAACCAAATATTTTCAACAAATATTTTAGATACTTAGTTTGAGAATTAAATATTCAATCTTTATTCTATAATCCGTAATCCTAAGAAAAACTTCATTTCTCCTATCATGCTTATTTCAAATTCATTTTTCATCTCTTCATCAAACTTATCACTTTCCTTATCATTTCCTCCAAATATTATGTCATCCACAAATACTACAATGATAAATAAACCATCATCAATTTTTGTCAAATATAAATTACCATCTATTGTACCTTTGATAAATCCAAGCTTAGATAAATACCTATCCAACCTTGCATACCAAGTTCTAGGTGCTTGCTGTAGACCATAGAGTAATTTTTTTAGTCTATATACAAAATCTTTATCTTCTATTAGATGGAATCCATGAGGTTGCTCAATGTAGAATTTTTCTTCAAGTTCTCCATTTCAAAATGTTGACTTGACATCCATTTGATAAACCTTGAAATTCTTACTTGCTACATAAGCCAAGAACATCTGTGCTACTTCCATTCTTGCCATGGGTACATAGATTTCTTCATAATCTATGCCTTCCTGCTATGAGTAACCTTTATAAACAAGTCTGGCCTTATTTCCCATAATTTCTCCTTTCTCATTCATCTTATTTCTAAATACCCATTTAGTTTCTATCACATTCTTGTCTTTAGATCAAGGAACTAAATCCCATTTCTCATTCCTCACTATCTGATCTAGTTCTTCTTTCATAGCTTGCATCCAGTGATCATCCTTACATGCCTCATCTATGCTCTTAAGTTCCACTTGAGAAATTAGACACAATTCCTCATTCACTCTATTCCTTGTTATCACACATTTATCCTTGCTCCCAATTATCTACTTTGGAGGGTGATTCTTTCTCATGTTTCTACTAGAAGTAGGAGTTTATATCTCAACTTTTATCTCTTCTCTTAGTTCAGATCTCTGTTCTTCTCTATGCTCAATAGATACATCATTTTGTAGGTCATTGTTAGTTTCAAAAACAACTTCAACATCCTATCTAACAATTCTAGACTTATCCTCTTCTTAATCAGAATTATAATCTACCATCTTCTCTTTAGTACCAAACTTTTCATCAATCCTTATGTTTGTACACTCAAATATTGTCTTAGTTCTATAGTTGAAACATCCATATGCTTTACATTTCAATGAGTAACCAAGAAACATACATTCATCACTTCTAGGATGAAACTTACCAATATCATCATCTCTCTTTATATAACACTTCCTTCCAAATATTCTAAAATATTTGACTGATGGTTATTGACCAAACCATAACTCACAGAGTGTCTTGGTCATACTTTTTCTAATTTTTACTATGTTTAGAGTATATACTACATTGTTAGCTACTTCTCTCCAAAATGACTTTCAGACATCATTCTCAAATAACATCGCTCTTGCTACTTTTGCTGCTAACTTGTTCCTTCTTTCAGAAATCCCATTCTATTTAGGTGTTCTAGGTGAAGATAATATTATTTTGATTCCATTTTCTTCATATAACATGTTGGAATCTCTAGATGTAAACTCTCCTCTATTTGGTCTTAAACATTTAATCTTGATACCAGATTCATTTTCAACACTATTCTTAAATATCTTGAATTTCTCAAAAGCATCAAACTTCCCTTTAAGAAATGCTACCCACATCATCCTAGTGTAATCATCAACAAAAATCATAAAGTACCTTTCATCATAGAATCCTTTGGTTCTTGCAAGACCACTTCGATCTATGTGAACAATCGCCAATTTCTCTATAATAGAGAACTTCTTGCTTGGAAAAGACACTTTCCTCTACTTAGCCAAGATACATTCCTTATAGACAATAGTAGTAGGCTCAATAATATTAGGTAGATCTCTCACTAAAAAAGTATTGCTAGCTTTCATGATATTATCAAAGTTTAAATGATAGAACCTTCTATGTCATAACCAATTGTTATCAACCTTTGCAACCAAACATGTAATTTTAGTAGGATTCAACTATAATATATTACCTCTAGATCTGGTACCAGTACAAATCAACATACCATCTTTTTTCTTTTTTAATAATGCAAGTCATTTATGTGAACTTCAACATATATCCCTTTTCTACCAATTTTCTAACACTTAGCAAAGTATGTTTCAAACCATCAACAAAGTAAACATCATCAATGTTAGTTTTACCATCAAGATTAATAGATCCAATTCCTATAATATGATAGGCTACATTGTTACCAACTCTAACAATACCTCCATCATGATTTCTCAACTTAACAAATTTGTTCATATCACCAGTCATGTGATATGAACATCTACTATCAATTATCCAATTAGATTTCTTCTCAACTTGGGTAACTAGAGCTCTCTCTTCTCTAATTTATCTATCAAGATCATCTTCCTTGATAGCCACAAATCCTAATGCATCATCACTTTTACTCTGATATTTTTCATCAAATTCTTCATTCTCATTAGCATATAAACAATTTATATCTTTATCTCTTGTAGGCTTAAAATTTCCTCTAAATGCTTTCTCTCTTTTAGGATATTTAGATGCATAATGAAAATATTCATCACAAGTCCAACATTTAAATATTTAAACATTTAAACATTTAAGGGTTATTCCTTCTTCCAAATTTTTTTCTTCCTCAGATCTACTACTAATGGCAAAGTATCCTCTTATGATAATAATTCTTGATAGATTAGGTTGAATGTTAAAAGAATTAAAAGTTGTCTCAACTCTAGATAGTTCTCCAAATTGTCTCATTTCTAGTTCTACAAATTATAATCTTCCAAGCAATGTTTCCTTTGTGAAATATTTGGTGCAGGGCATAACCAGTTGAATCATTTGAGTTGTGTGTTTGAATGGTGGTGTTAAGTTTTTCAATATCTTCCATACAACCTCATCATCTTCTTTAGTTCCACCAAGAGATGGGATTCCTACAACAATTTCTAATATTCATCCTACATAACTCCTCATAGATTCATCCCCCATCATCTTAGCATCTTGAAATGCACAAATCCAATTTTGCAATCTCATTCTTTTTGTATGAGCATCACCTTCAAAAGTAACTTCTAATGCTTTCCAAAGGTCATGAGAAGTTTGAAATGTCTTTACCTACTTATATTCATTTTCTAGAAGAGATGACAATAGGGATTCTCTAGTTCTCATGTTACACATGAATAGATCTCTTTCTCCCTCATTGAATTCCTCTAGCTTTGATTCTTCAACAATTGCCTTCTTAGCTTTTTTTAAAAGGTAATATCCTAGACCCATGCTTACCATATGAGTCTTCATCTTTCCCTTCCAACTATCATACTTGGCCCCATAAAATCTGAGACTATCTTTCCTAAACATATTTTCCATTGATCTCCCAATGTTGTTAAGCCTTATCTTTAAGGACTTGATAATTTGATACCAATTCTTATAATATATAGTCCACTGATATAACTAAGGAGGGGGGGGGGGGGTTTGAAAAACAAAGGTGAAGGTGATAGTGTTGTCCTTTTTGGAGTCTTCTTCCCTTCTGGCTTCTTCCCTATCTTTTCCTTCCTCATCATCCTGCATTTCTCTGTCTTTGATCCAGCTTGTAAGAGAGGATGATGTTGTTGTTAATGGAGCTGAACAAAGAGAACATCTAATTCATAGGGTTGTGATTGTAGTTCTCCAGGTTGTGTATCCTTCTATCCGCTAGATTGAGCCTGTTAGCTAAATCCATCCTCTTGTTAGCATCCATCCCTTTCCTTGTTTCCTCAATATGTCTCACCTATTCTTTGATGTCCTCCAGCTTGTGGAAAAGCCATTTGATTGATCTAAAATTATCAATCATACTATTACGAGCATTGTTCAAGAGGTTCATTCCTATCTCCCTGGCTCTGTCTGAAATAGCCACTATCGTCGGGTTAATGATTTCTTCTAGCCGCTATTCCTCTTGATTTTCCACAAGGATTTGGGGATTCATGGCCTTCCTAAAGATGCCCATCTTCGAAATCTTGACATTAAAGTTTATCCAAGCTTTCCTCCTATCATGAACCTACACTTCCCTTTTTGAATACCCTGCATTCTCCTCTTTCTTTTCCTTAGGTTGGGTATGGAGGTGGATAGGAGATAGGGGTAGCACAAATGCCTCCTCAAATTGTGAGTGTACATCCTCCAAACTCTCCCTCTTGTGTTTCTTCCTTCCACTTTCATCCTTAATTTCCTCTTGCATCTCCTTAACCGCCTCCTTAGACTCTAGCTCCTCCTCATCATCACTTCTCCCTCCTCATCCTTCTCAGGAGGCTTCTACCCAAGATCCCTAGGGATTTTTCTGTTGGGGTTTATGGGGGAGGGAAAATTTTTAGCTTGGTGAGTCGCTAATTTCCTCAAAGAAGAAATCCCTCCTTCCTCAGAGCTGAGGCTCTGAATTTCATCTGAGTCAGAGGAGTAACTAGAGCTATCAGACTCCACCTCCTTTTCCTAAGGGGGAGCGATGCTTATAGTTTGAGCCTTAAAGTGCTCATGGATAAGTAGCAGCAGACCCTCATGTAGAGCTAGGTTTGTGGTGGGCTTCTTTTTGAAGCTATCCACCACCTTGCTCATCGAGGTTAATAGATAATATGGAAAGAAAATATTTGCATTATGCTAGAAATGATTCAATATAACAAAGTGGTGGGTATGAGCTCTATCAAACCTAGGGTCCAACGTGATGTACTCGATAATAGCTCTCAGAACATACCAACATTGCTTCTTCATGGAGTGGGGGACATAGTAGGTGTCAATCTTTCTCAACACCTTTAGTTCCTTCTCACTCTCCACAAAGTCCCTAACCACATTGGCCAAGAGCTTCTTATCCCTAAAGAATTTAAAACCCTTGATAGGGATTTCGATGATAGTCACAATCACCTCCTCCATTATCTGAAAGTAGACCTCGTTCACCTTCACCCTGCCATCCTTCTAGCGCCCCACCATGCTTTTGGTCATGTCCTAGTTGAAATGATGCAGCTTCATGATATAATTGGTAACCCCACCCTCTTCTAGCTTTTCCCACACCTTCTCCCTACTTCTCCATTTCTCAAAATCTCCCACCAGCTCCATTCTGCACCTTTCACCTACCATTTCTACACACTGCCCACCCTCTTTACTCATGTGCTCCTCACTCTGTGACTAAGAGGGACCAGTGATAGTTAGCAATAACCAGAGAAAAATAGCCTTGCTATTGTTCCTAAAGCGAGTGTGAAAAACAACCCACAAAGCATGTCGATTGATCAATAATGAATTACTACAGTTACAATTTCCCATGCTTCCATATTGAAAAGTACCCTTATTAATTAAAACCTTCATAATCATAATTATGGCTTGATTTTCTCCATACTTCCTTGGATCTTGTCCAAGCCGATCATACTTTTAATGGCCACTGGCAAACAAATTCTATGAAGCCAAGTCATTTTTTGGCTTGCATTGACCCTAGTGTTTGCAAACCTATCGACAACCGTGTTTGCTTCTCAAAAAACATGTGTGATGTAGATTCTATTAAATTTGGTGAGGGTCTCACAAGTCTCATCAATTAGATTTGCTATCATCCATGATGGATGTGAGTTGTCGATAATGCACTTAATAATGTTATTCGAATCCCCTTCGAGGCATAAATTGGTGACACCAATTTCAAAAGCCAATTTTACAACATTGCACGCGGCATTCGCTTCTACAAAATGATTGGTTTGGAATCCCAATGGGAGAGAAAAAGCCACAATACTATCTCCATTTTCATTCCTTATCATGCCTCCACTACTCGAGGAGCCAAGGTTGTCCTTGGAGGCTTTGTCAAAGTTGGCTTTGTCCCATCCTTTAGGGGGGAGGAACCACTTGGCTTCTTGTCTTTTCCTCGAATTGTCTTTAACCTTCTTCTTGATCTTGCCTCCTATCTCAAATTCTCCCCCCTTCCTCATAGAAAATTTTTCCTTTATGTTACTGAAAATATTTCTCCCAACAACTAAAGTTTTCTCCTCCCTATCTCTAAAAATCCTATTGTTTCTCTCCTGCCATATGCTCCAACAAAAATGAGGTAGGATCTAGGAGCTAATTTCCTTCAAGACAGATCCATTGAACAAGCCATGCCATTGACAAAAAAAGTCTAGGAGGTTAGAAGGATAGCACCAGCTGTGGCCTAAGTCCTAGGTGAGGAGGCCTCGAACTGTCCTGGAGAAAGAATAGTGAATGAACATATGATTGCCTATTTCTAACTCTTCTTTACAAAAAACACATTTTCTGGGCATGGTGTGACCTCTTTTGATGAGATTTTCCTAGGTTAAAGTTTTTTCCTGAAGAGCCAACCAAAAAAAAATGTTGACTTTTGGTGTAAGACTAGGGATCCAACCCTTCGACCAAGGGGGAGACACTTTTAAGATCCATAAAGCAGAGTACCCTGAGGCAACTGAATAGATCCCATTGGCACTATCCCTCCAAACTAGTTCATCCTTATTGTTGCTAAGGGACAAGGAATTAAGCATGATCATGATTGATTTGAGGTCATCTGAGATAATGGAAAGGTCCCTCCAACCCTGTTCAATATTGTAATTGCTAACTTTGTGCCCATAATGGTTGATGCAATCATTAGCCCAGAACCCGTAACTAGGGTTGTTCATAAGGGGGCCTTGAGAAAGCCAACTATATGACCAGAACATAATGTCCTCCCCATTACCCAGCTTCTAGGAGACTTGCAAGTTAGCCAAGTCGCTAGCTTTTAAGAAACCATTTCAAACAACAAAACCTCTTGGGATGTCCTCACTCAAGAGGGTGAACTAAATAGAGGACCTCTTTATATACTTATTAACTAAAATATCTCTCCAATCCCTTGTGCTGCTAAAGATGCGCCAGATTTACTTAGCTAGGAGGGCCTTATTGAGGTGAATGAGCTTCCTAATTCCTAGAGCACCATTCTTCTTGCGGAGGCAAACTTTGTCCCAAGCAACAAGGGTGTACCTTTTGTTCCTTTCAGCTCCCATCCACAAGAAATCCCTCTGGATTTTCTCCATCCTCTTAGTGTATTTCACCAGTATGGTAAAAGGCTCAGAGCATATATCAACAAGTTTTGAAGGATGGCTTTTACTAGTTGACATTTTTTTAGCTTGGCTAAGAATGGCTCCTTTCCAGCCTACCAGTTTCTTATT
Organism: Cupressus sempervirens; assembly: GCA_028749045.1. Lineage (NCBI taxonomy): Eukaryota > Viridiplantae > Streptophyta > Pinopsida > Cupressales > Cupressaceae > Cupressus > Cupressus sempervirens. The sequence goes on from CM053789.1 coordinate 734,195,810, forward strand.
GAACCTTTCCATGATTCCATTCTAGAAGGAATCTAAAGGGGTCATTCCCAAGGGGAGACCAAGGTAGGTAGAAGGAAGCTTATGTACCTAACATCCCAAGATTTTGGAGATTCTCTTCTATCTTTCCTCTAGAGTATTGATAAAGAAAATAGAACTTTTGTCCCAATTGATGAGCTACCCCAACCCTCTAGAGTAGGTATCCAAAGTTTCTTTCATAGCCTTTGCCTCCTTGACTGAGGCTTCTCCTCCCATAATAGTGTCATATACAAATTGCTAATGTGTAAAGGGGGTGCATTTGGAAGAGGGTTTAAAACATTTGATCCTCCCTTCTTTCTTTTTCTTCTCCATGAGTCTACCAATGCATTTCACCAGGATAGAGGATCACCCTGACGTAGGCCTTTGGTAGGTTTGAAGAAATTAGAGGGGGATCCATTAACTAAAATAGCTAGAGAGGGAGTAGTGACCAGCTGGGAGAGAAGCTTACATGATTTGACATCAAAGCCAAAAGCCTTTAACACAAAATCCAAAAAAGACTAATCAACCTCATTGTAAGCTTTGGACATGTCAAGTTTGAGTAACATCCCTTCTCTCTTTCTAGCTTCGATAGACTGAATCACTTCATGCACCATAATCATCGAATCTAGAATCTATCTACCCAAAACAAAACTAGATTGTTGCTCAGAAATGATAAGGGGGAGAAGCTTAAATATCCTTGAAGTGAGCACCTTCAAGATGATTATATAAAAGGACTTGCATACACAGATGGGTCTGAACTTATCCAAAGCGTCAGTGCCTGACACTTTGGGAATAAGAACTAAGAATGTAGAGTTTATTTCCTTCAAAATACTTCTGGCTCCAAAGAATTCTTGAACCACCTTCACAACATCTTTCATAATGACAAGCTAGTACATTTGGAAAAATAAGGTGGGAAAGCCATTAGGGCTAGGTGATTTATCCATCGAAAGAGAAAAAAGTGCTTCTCTTACTTCGGAGTCAGAAGGAATGGCCCAGAGCAGTTTATTATGGTGTGGTAGGAGGATCTGAGGAATACAAGAAATAATATCATCCTGATCCACTTTAGAGAGCAAAGGATCCCATGACAGCAGGGAGGAGAAAAAAGGAACAACTTCATTTGATATATCTTCTTCCTTTGTCAGCACACACTGGTCTTTCTTCAAGCCAAAAATCTTTTTGTTTGTTCTATGTTTAAGAGTTGTTAAATGGAAAAACTTTGAGTTTTGGTCTCCTTCCTTAAGCCAAATAATTCTAGATCTTTGCCTCCAAAACTTTTCCTCTTTGCTAATGATGTCATCTAAATTCGACAGGATGGACAACTCTTTCCCTATTCATGGCATCATACCCATTTTCCTGAATGGAGGCTTGGATAGAAGAGAGATTACCAGAGAGATCCTCTTTAAGAGAGAAGATGTGATCAAAATGTGACTTATTCCAAGCTTTAACCATCATTTTAACATTGCTGATTTTTCTAACAACCTTGAACATTGCAGTGCCTTCCACTTCTATGCTCCACCGGACCTTAATTCTATCTAAAAGGTTAGGGTGGGAAGTCCACATTTTCTCAAAATGGAAGTGAGGAGGTCTAAAGGGATCAGAAGGAACAACCAAGATGGAAATAAGGGAGTGGTCAGACCCAACTTTGGGTAAAAGAGCTAACTTGCAAGAGGAAGACTATAGCCAATCAGGAGAAATGAGAGCTCTATCCAGTCTAACCTAAATACAATCCTTGCCTATGCATTTATTGGACCAAGTGAAGTCACCTCCCATAAGGTCCAGATCCAAAAGAGCCAAACCATTGATGAAGTTAGAAAGGTCATGCTTGTTATCCCAATCCTGAGGTAGACCACCCTTCTTCTCCTTGTCCAAAAGAGGGGTATTGAAGTCTCCCATAATGATTCCTTTCTTCATGTTGCTAATCTAAACCAGCCCTTCTGCTCTAGACCAGTAGGACTTTCTATCTCTCTTATTATTGGGAGCATATAAATTGAGAAAAAACCAAAATTCATTGGACTGGATATCGAACACTTTACAAAAAAGAATGTTACCTACATTGAAGACTGATTCCACCCTGAAAAGTTTGGTCTTGAATAAAGTCAGCAGACCCCTAGAGGCTCCATCAGAGTTCGATGCCTCCCCACTCATCAAGTTGTTGAACTTAATTTTTCTCAATGAATATTTTTTCATTTTAGTTTCTTGGATCATCAAAATGTCAGGCCTCTGGTCTCTAATTAGATTCCTAATAATATCCTATTTATGGGCACTATTTAGGCGCTTAATGTTCCATGAGATTATGTTCATTTATTATTCTTAGAAAAATCCTTCAAAGTGCTTTGGCACCCATTCGCCAAGCATTTTCTATTCTCTTCCTCTCTGAACTCCCTCTCTAATTTTCTGCCTACTTTGGTAGTAGAGCCCACATCTGGTTTGCAACTACTCCTGGTTGCTGCAGGAGAAGCCTTAGATAGATTTCTGATTTGATTCTTCTTGGGTGTCTCTCCCTTCTTTTCAAACTTCAAGGATCTATAAATAGCATATTAGTGTTATTAGCCTTTATTAACTTAGTTGTAGAAGCATAGAGGAACTAACATGAACGCAAGAGGCACCAAGATTTCATGTGGAAACCCAATTTGGGAAAACCACCAATTGAAACTAGTTACTATTTTTCACTCTTCTAAAGTGAGCCCTATTAGGAGATAACCCTATTAAAGGATACAAAATGGATTATCATGTGTAACCCTATTAGGGGATTTAATTCACCCTGTTAAGAGTGGCCTTTTTAGAGGTTTTTAGATACTCCAATCTAGAAATGCCCCCTTGTTAGAGGATTTGCTAAATAGTTGTTAGGATAACTTTGTTAGGAGATTTGATTCATTGCTACAATTATTAGAAAGTAACAATGACTTGATCTAATTGTTGATGCAACTAACTCTGCTAATGCATATCTCTAATCTAGCTTGATTACTTGATCCTCCTTGATCAAAATGTTCTTTGCAACTTGATCAACTTGGATGTTGTTCCCTCTATAGATATCCTTATTTGCTTTCACAATTCATCTTCTTTAATTCCATATTTCAATCTACAACTTGAACTTTTTATGTATATGATTTACCTTTTCAAATTGGCTTGAATACTCTTTAAATCAATCAAATATTAACCCTTAAGTTAGCTTGAATTAACCAATAAATTTATTAGACTTAATATATTGATAGTTTGCTAATATAGAATTGAGTACTTGGTCAACATTGAGATTAACTTTGTTAACTAACCCAATTTATTTAGAATAGGAGTTCTAACATTAACCAAGCCAAATCGATCAAAACTAACTCTAAACTTGGTCATCACTGAATGCTCAACGTATATAAGAAATTGCCTTCGATGCCTGAGTAAGATTGGATATCTCTAATTGCTTAGTAAAGGCTTGACATTTTGTGTAACATCGAAGAAAACATACAATTGCATAATTATTTTCAACATATTTATGTAACATGGAAGGCTTTGTTCTTGGAGCCAAAGGAATACCCACAAATTAATATTGTGACTAGAGGCCTAATTAGGATGATTAGGTCCAATTTACAAAGAAACCATTATGCTTAGGGTTCTCTAAACTCTACCAATAACCCAAATCATCACTATTTTCTTCATTAACACAAAATACACCATTATATTATCTTCACTCATCTCCTAATCCTCACTATTTATCACATTTCACTAGTTTTCTTTTTAGCACATACATGATACTTGGCTAGAGAATTTTGGTGAAATTTCTCAACACTATTTCTCAAGCTTGAAGCACCAAAGTCATAAAATCCACATGATATTTACATGTTGGAAAAGAAAGTTAGGGGCCCATTTGATTGAAACCTTTATTTTTGCAAGGGTTTGGTGCAGCCTTCATGAAATTAGTGATATCACCCTCTGTAGTAGGCCGTTTTCAATGATTTTTTTTTAAAGGATAAGTTATTTCTCTAAAAAAACATAGAAAGAGGTTTCAGATTTTCATAAGAGGAAGACTATATAATATGGAAAATAGAGATAATTTCTTGGAAATCATGGTTTATTTATTGAAAAATTCCACCAAAATTACTCATACATTAAACTTGCCTATTGGTTAAAATTCCTTGGTTTTATATTCCTCTAATACAAAATTCATAACTTCCTTTCAAGTACTTTGGATGATTAGAGAACACTATTTGAATATGAAAGTTGCAAAAGTTGTTATGCAAAATTTTGCATATTTTGCATTATTTTGCAACTTTATTGATATCCTATTATCTATGAATCTAATTAGCTTTATTTTTACTCCAAACAACCTAAGAAACATAAAAATCATAATATCGTTAAGTTTGCAACCCTTTGACAAACTTTGACCCCAATGTTTATAAGGACATCTTGTGGCTAATCACCTTATAGTTTGGTTCATAGTTACATCTAATGGATCAATTGATCCTTGAGGAATATTATTTCAATAGAAAACCTATTGTATTAAATTTAGGGAGGGGTGGTCCTACACTAACTCCCCTCAATTTTTGAAATTGAGTTCCCACTTGAGTATTGTTCCTACAAAGTTGTTCCATTCTTGGTAGTGGTTTGTTCATCAATTTAGGTTGCTTCTCTATCAAGTAGGTCTCTCCTCTTGACTAAATACTCCTTATATGTGTTTTTTATAGTTAGATTCACAACTTTGGAATCTAATATATTTTCTAGTTTCATGAGTTGGCTAAGGGGAAGGTCCTTTACCTATTCAACATTATTAAGTATCTTCATCCTGCAATGAAAAATTACTACCTACATCAAATTTAAAAAGAATGAAGTGAGGAACAATGAGAATAGGAGAAATATAAACTATAGGAGGCCATGACATTTCACAAGAATTTTCTCCATAATTTTTTATGAATTTTTAAAGCCCTATTTTATTCATCTACAACTTCAGGTAGTCTACCTTTATTGAGATGTGACCATACTTTATCTCTCATTTTGAATGTGAGATGTCTTTCTTTACAATATGCGTGTTCCTTATACTTCTATGTGGTAGATTGAAATGAGTTCTTAACCTATTCATGTACCTATTTTATGAGTTTCTACAAGTTCTTCACCTTGCATACAAACCTTGAACTAATTTGGTAGATCCCTCAATTTTGTGATTCCTCTAGGATGAAACCCATAGTTGATCTCAAGAAAGTTTTTTTCTAGTGCTTTTATTATTGGTGTCATTATATGCATATTATTCTTGGGGAAAAATGGAATCACTATATGCATAAAAAAATAATTGGAAGCAATATTTGTACCAATATTTTTCCAAAGGGTCCTCAAAAAGTGACCTAGGAATTTCACATCTCTATTTGAGAGGAAGGATAGGGGAATACCATTAATACTAACTATTTTGGTTAAGAATATATTGGCAATGCACAATGCATGATTAGTGGATTTGCGAAAAAATGGGTCATTTTACTAAACAAATCCATTCAAAAAAAAAAATACTATTAAAGCCTTATTTTGTTCTAGGAAGTCCCATAACAAAATCCATTCATACACATCAAGGCTTTGATGGGATTGGTAAGGTTTTATAGAGACCTTGTTTTTTACTTACTACCTTATCCCTTTGACTTATTGTACAAGATTCTACAAACTTCCTTATATTTGTTTTTATTTTGGGCCAATGATAAGCTCACCTAACCAACTGAAATGTTTTCTCCATTCTAGAATGACCACGTAAAGTACAATAATTCTTTTCCATTATCAAGCTCCCTATTATTGAACATTTGTGACTATATTTTTTCCCCCATTAAATAAGAGACTTCTTTTTATTATGTAATTAGAGTACAAGTTTTTATAGGTTTCAAAAAATAGTAGAAAAAACTTGATATATCTCTCCAAATTTTGGACCCTCCTTGTAAAATTCTTTAAAGGAATCAACCCTAATATTCTACACAAATCTATTTATTGCACCAAAATTACTCAACTATTGAACATGCCTTCTATCTTTTCCTTGTGTCTCCTTTTTGTCTTTGATTGTGAAGGTGTATGCTTCTAACTATTCCATCCACTTCATGTATGTAAAAATTAATCTTTCCTATTCATTTTAATATCCTAAAGCATGATTACCTATGAATATAAAGAATTATTTTTCTAGAAGGTAGTGCCTTGAATTATTAAGGGAATGGACCATAGCATGAAGCTCTAGATAATAGCCATTGTATTTCTTCTTGACATCATCAAATTTTTACTAGAATAAGGCAATATATTTGATCTCTTGGCTAAGTGTTGCACCTATAGCTAGATTACTGGAACCATTTTCCGTAGTGAATATCTTGTTAAAATCATTAAGAACAAGGTTGGAAAATTATGCTACCCTATGTTTGAGATATTCAAAATCCTCTTCTTCTATATTATTCTATTAAAAATTAGTCATCTTATCTCTTTTAGTAGTATGAGGTAGTGGTGCATAGATATTGATAAAATTTTTTATGTATTTTCTATAAAATTGAACTTTCCTAAATATATCATTATTTTATGTTCATGAAGTCTTTTAAGGACTTGATTGAGATGCTCCAAGTATTCTTAATTTTACTTGCTAAAAACCAATATGTGATCCAAGTATACAAAAACAAGCTTTCTAATGAAATCCCATAACATGTCATTCACCAATATCATTAATGTGTTAGGATCACTACTTAGACCAAAATTCATTACAATCCATTCATGAAATCTCTCTTTGGTTTTAAAATCTTTTTTTCATTCATTTCTTAACTTGATTATGATTCGGTGATATCCCTATGTATGGTCTATCCTAAAAAAATAACATGCACCACCTAACTAGTCCACTAGATCTTCGATTCTAGGGATTGGGGATCTATATCTAGTGTTAATTTTTTTTTATTTCCTTAGAATTAGTTCATAATCTCCACTTTACATTCTTCATGGGTGCTAGAACTCTAGGTACTACACATGGGCTTAGGCTCTTTTGCATTAGGCCCTTGTATTGAAATTTATGCACATTACTAATGATATATGATTGAAAAGATCATTTGAATGGAAAGATTGTTGAAAGAAGACTGTGTGTTTTCAATCATTATTTTTTCATTGATGTCAAACCTACTATATATTGGTAAGAATTTTTTTAATATGTTTCAAGCACTATTAGTTAGTTGATTGATGAAGAGGATTCGATCAACAAGATGTAACAAAATTACTTAGAGGAAAGGTTGAGTTATGATTATGTATTGAAGTGTTAGTTAAGATACTGATAACATAATGTATTGATGATCTACTTGAGGTTACAAAATAATTGGCTACACTTAGAAAATTCAGAAGAATAATTTTGGACAAATTTCATTTACTAAGCTTGATCAAGTTGATAAAAGGTGCTAAGAAAAGTTAGTGCAAGCTGAGCAAAAAGTTAGTTGGAGCCGAGTGAAAGCAATTTCTAGTGGATGTCAAGAAAAGTTAGTAGGTGTTAAGCAAGGTAGTTGATGCCGAGTGATTTTCAATAGATGCCAAGCACTAGTGAAATCCAGTTGATGCCAAGTGATTTTACAATAGACACTGACTAATACAATATGTGTTGAGCATTAGTAAATTGATAATGCTGAGCTATTGTATTATCAAAAAGATCAAAGATTCGCCACATAAAATCCAACAAGTTTATTTTCTTGGAACTTTTAAATTAGGAGGAAGATAATATTGATGAGTTGGAGGCATAGAATCTTATGTAAATCATTTTGGAGGTGAATTCAAATGGATTCTAGGAGAGGTTTCTAGAGAAGACGAGATATGGGGTAGATACATTGTATCCTACCTAATCCATTGAAAACCCTAATTTTTGAGATGGATAATGAGTGGTAAAAAGAGTTCTAATTTCCTATATGTAACGATGTTTGTTCATGAAGAAAATTTGGATGGAGGTTAGAGAGTTTTGAATGCAAAAAGCTGACAAGGAGAAGGAAGAGGTTTTTCTTCATCAAGTGACCCAAGAGGAGAAGTTTACAATGGTGACCTAAGAAAGAAGGCTTAACAAAGATGAATGCTTGAAGGGTGAACAATTTGTCAAAGTTGTAAAGATTGGAAGCCAAGAAGAGTTGAGGATTGAATGGTGATCTGTAATCTGCAAGTAAGGTTGTAAGTTGTATCAAATCAAAGCTCTACTATTACTTTGCAACAACTATATCAGATTAGGGTAAATCCTTTGGAGATAGGTTGACTTAACAGTCATTGGAAAATCCTTTAACAGGGTGTCATTCCAAGTTAATGGCCTAAAGTCCTCTAAAAGGGCTCACTTTTAATAGGCTGATTGAAATCCCTTGACTAGGTCACATTTAATAGTGTGTGTTGTAACCTTTAATAGGGTTGGCCTTTAATAGGGCATCACTTCAGAAGAGTGAGAAAGTAGTAGCATGTTAGTGGTGGTTTTTCCCAAATTGGGTTTCCACATTAAATCATTGTCTCAAGTGTGGTGATGGATATGTTGTGTTTTATGTTTTACATTCCTACATATTGATCTAATAATAACATATTAGTTTTGGTTAACACACAATGAATGCATGCATGGTTAAGAATTTTAAATGGGGTCATTGAATTGTAAAAATGTTTTATTTTGTACATATAGACCTTGAACAACTGATTCACCCCCCCTCCCCCCCCCCCCATTTATTCTAAAAGAATTCTAACAATTACCTAATATTTCAACATTCTTCTTAGAGGTTATCTTGTATGTTTCATTTTTAAGTAAAAATGTTGTAGGAATTAGACCAATGTCATGCTTGATGTCTCTTAAGGGTAGGAGGGCATTGGGTAGGTCCTTTTTTATTTCTTCAACAATCTATCAACCTCTTTAGATAGTTCCTTAGGTTTTGGTATCAAGGCATATCCTATCCTTGTCTCTTTTATGGTTTATAGCATCTTCTTTTATCCTACTAATGTGACCATAGATTATTTTTGTTTATTAGATTTTGGATTCAAAAGGGGCTTCCTTGTATAAACATCTCTAATTTTATGAATTGTTTATGTATTTTTCATCCCATCATGTTAAGCCTTTAGGTCATATTACTAAGGATGACCTAGGATAATGTAACACACATCCATCTCTACATCACACAATACCCTTTCTTTGTATTCTCTAATAGAAAATACTACCCAATGGTGCTCATCAACTAGGGTTTACTAGCCTTTTGTGAGCCAAAATAACTTATATTAGTAAGCATGTTGGGAGGTCATTGCCTCCATCCCCTCTAGGTTGGTGCCTCTATCTAGCATAGACCAATGGATTGGTGACATTTGCTTAATTGCCTATTGTGGATCCTTGTCTCTAACTATTGTAATGCTCACTGATAGCTCAAGCTTTTGTTGTAATGATGATAGTGATTCCAATAAGTGGTATTAGAGCATTGGGTTTCAATTTTAAATCACTTAGGTCATGTTGAGGGGGGATTATTGAGAGGTTAGTGCCTCCATCACCTCTAGGTTGGTGCCTCTTCCCAACATAGACCAACAGATTTGTGACATGTGCTTAACCACCTCTTGCGGATCCTTGTCTCTAGTTATTTTAACATTCATTGATAGCTTGATCTTTTGGCATAATGGCATCAGTTATTCCAAGAAAATGTGAGGTATTTTACTTAGTTTTTATATAATTTCATTAGTTTCCATGTTCTATGGTGAAATATAGTCAATACTTATTTTACAAACATTACAATGGTTATTTTAGTTTATTCTACTGATGGCCTTCCTCTATGGTGACTCTTGAGTGGTAGAGACATTACTGGTGTCCTTCTCATCACCAAGAATACCCTCTCTTCTATTTCCAAATCCTTTCATGGTGAATTAGCACTTTCTACATCAGCTTGTACCAAATATATTTTTATTTCCCCTTGGGTATGTGGTACTATCTTATCTATAAATTCATGAATAGGATGGCATATTTTGTTATAATTATAACATCTTAGGTAACCTTCATTCCTTCCTCCAAATCTACCTCATTTTTAGACCTCTTACCTCTAAAGCATTCTCTTGAACTACTCTATCCTTGTGATCCCTCTTGATTAGAGTCTCCTTGAGTCTTAAACCTTTGTCCTCTACCACTAGATGCTCTTCATCCTCTTTTATTTCTTTGCCTCCCTTTTTTATTCATCTTCCACTTTATTTGTATCTTTTCTTCATCCAAAAATGAAACTTGATATAATTTATGCACTATATGAGGTTACATAAGGTTTACATCCTCCTAAACATTCATTTTAAGGTAATTTTGGGTACATAACCAACTTTACACATTCCTCCTCTATAGTCCTAGATCTCATACACAACTTTTGAAATTTTGTAATATAGGAATTCATATCCATCTCCCTCTACCATAGATTCTATATTTTTCTATTTAGTTGTACCTCATAGTGCTCAAGTACATATGTCTCCTTAATCTAGAGACTATTCCCTACCAAGAAGAGATCACATTCTTCCCTAAAATTTCCCTTTTTATTTGGAAAAAGTTTCACCATGTGAGGGTTTCTCACCTTACTTTTAATTTTGCAAATCCTATACTTCTATCTAATAGGCATTCCTTCATATTCAAATAAGTTTTGCAAGACTTCCAACCAATACATAAAAATACCCCTATTAATTTTCCCATTGAATATAGCTATCTTTTATTTTCCTTCCAAGGCCTTAACTCCCATGTAATTGAGAATATTGAAGAGTTTCCTCTATTTTGCAAGAACCTATTCTTCATGATCTTTCTTAGGGACTTTTGCTTCATCTCCATCCCCTTTTTCTCTAATAGATCTCTTCTCCACTACCTTTATTTGGTCCTTCAATTTTTCCAACTATTCTCTAAGCCATTCTTTGTCTTCTTGTTCTAGCAATTTTTTAAATAATTTTTACAATGGTGACCATGATGGATATCTCATCTCTAGATTCTAAAAATGACATAAAAACCCACTTTTTTTTGCTCCCAAAGATCAACTTTCTCTAATACCACTTGATGTAGAGTGTATAATTATAAAAGGGTTAAATACCAAATACCCTTCCTACCCCCAAGAGGCTAATTTGAGAAGAAAAAATATCATTAATCACTCAAATAGTTTCAAAAAATATTCTATATATCTTAGAAACATATTAGTATCATCAACATATTTTAGGGAAACCACTATATTTGGAAAAAAATTTGAGTTTAGCGAAAATAATTTCCTTAAATCTAGGCCTTATGGAAAAAAAACACCAAACTTGCTCAAGGGATAGGAATTTGGTCTCAATATTCCAAGTTGATCCTATGGACTCACAATCCATTATACATATAAACTCCAAATTTCTCAACTTGTCCAAGTGGGCAGGAGTAATTGCATTTAGGATTTTCTTGATAGTTTTTAGGGATTAATTAAAATTCTTCCAAAATAAACCATTTAAAATCATAGTTTCTAATACTCATTTGGAAGGTTTGTCCAGTGCTAAAGAATTGTCTCTTGACTCCAAAGGAATACCCACAAAATAATATTGTGACTAAGTGGTTTGGGCTTATTAAATCCAATTTCCAAAGAAACTACTATGTCTTGCCTCAACAAATGATGCAAAAGTTTGGTATTTGGACAATTAGGTGTGTCTTTGGCCCTAATTCCCCATCCATCCCTACATCAGGTGGTATCAAAACATAGTTATTCATGGGATTGTACTGTGTGGAACCCTAGATTTTTTTTGTAGGATGAAAAATCTAGGGATTTAACCTATAACTTGTAGAGGGTTATGATCTTGTAGAACCCTATTTGTCATGATGGTTTGAGGAAAAGGAAATGTTGATATAGATTGAAACTAGAATAGATGTTGTGGAGACAACCCAAAGGATAGGAGTGCATCTTGATGATAGGAGTGATGATGAAGTAGTAACAACAAACCAAAATCTTGGGCCTAAGGAAGATCAAGATGAGGAAAGACTATTGAGAGTTTTGTCTAGGGCACAATTGAATCCTATTTTTGAAGTTTTTCCTTATGATGGAAGTTTGGATACCAATGTTTTGTTGGATTGGATCTCTAATTTAGAAAATTTCTTTGAGTTTGAGAGAATTCCTAATAATAGGAAGGTGAAAACTATAGTCACTAGGTTGAAAGGTCATGCCTCACTATGCTAAGAGAATTTGAAAAGTGATAGATAGAGAAGGGGAAAAGAAAATATTAGAACTTGGTTGAAAATGGTGAACAAGTTAAAGAAGAAGTTCCTTCCCTCTACTTACCAAGTTAGTTTGTTAAGAAAGATACAAAATTTGAGACTAAAGGACATGACTGTGAAGGAGTACATTGAGGAATTCTATAGATTGGAGCTTAGATTTGGACATGTTGATGATGAGGTTGAGAAAGTTACAAGGTACCTGGATGGTATGAGATCTAAAATTTAAGATAAAATAAGTTTTGTGAAATTGGATAGTGTGGAAGGAGCATATCAATATGCCTATAAAGCTGAGGAAATCTTGACAAAGAGGTAAAGGAGGAAAATTTCATTGAGGGAGAGATAGATTTTATGGAGAAAGTGGTGGACTGACAATTCTATGCAAGATAAGGGAAAAAATGAGTTGAAAAGTGAAGAGAAAGGAAAGACCAAGTGAAATGGTGGTAGTTCTTATTGGGAAAGAAGTAGTTCTTACCAAGGTGGTTATGAAAGAGGAGGATTTAGTGGTAACTATATTAAATGTGTTGAGGAAGAACATAGAGCCTTCTAATGCAAACATTCTGAAAGAAGGTAATAATAGCCAAAATGTTGTGACTCAAGGAGACCTTGAGGGTTCATTGAGTGGACCCAAGGTTGGAGAAAACTTGATGGTAATGAGAATTTTATATAGTGAAAGAGTTGATGAAGAATCTATCCTAAGGATAAGTTTATTAAAAATAAGATGTAAGCTAGCAAGAAAATGTTGCAAAGTGATCATTGATAGTGTTAGTTAAGAAAATTTTGCATCATAGGAGTTGGTTATTAAGTTGAAGTTGTAGAGGATGAGACACCCTAAACCCTATCATGTTTCATGGATCAAGGAAGAGTATAAGTTGTTGGTATGTGAGAAATATTTCAGATGAGGTAAATTGTATCACAGTTAGTTTTTGTATGGTTAATGGGAAACAATTTGAGAAGGATGTGAAGAAGAAATAAGTCTATTTTACTATGATTCCTAGAGGGTTGAGTTGTGATGGTAATGGCCAAGTGATAGAAAATAGTAATTGTTAAGTGAAAAAAAAAATAGAGCCTAAGTAATAACGAAAGATGATAGTATTAGCTGAGTAATAGCAGAAATTGAAAATTTTCTTATTAAATACAAGTAGATTGTTGTAAAAGATATACTTGATAGTTTACAACCAATAATAAGTATAAGTCATTGTATGGATCTGATTCCTAAAGCTAGTTTTCTGAATAAAGTAATATATAGATTGACATCTATATAGAATGAAGAACTGAACAAAAAATTATAGGAGTTATTACAGAAAGGTTTGATCAATGAAAGCTTGAGTCCATGTGTTATTACTATATTGGCACCTAAGAAGAATGAAGAATGGAGAACATGTACTAATTCCAAATCCATTAACAATATAACACTTAAATATAGGTTTATTATGTTAAGAATGGATGATATAATGGATTGTTTGAGTGGAGAAAAATACTTTACAAACATTGATTTGAAGAGTGGCTACTATCATAGCAAAATTAGAGAAGGTGATGAGTCAAAAACTTCTTTCAAAATAAATAATAGTTTATATGAATGGTTGGTAATGCATTTTGGTTTGACTAATGCACAAAGTACTTTTATGAGGTTGATGAATGAAGTTCTAAAGAGATTTTTGGGTAGGTTTGTACTATGTACTTGGATGATATAATGATATTCAATAAGACTAAGGGAGAAAATCTTGAGCATATTATGCAAGTTTTGAAGAGGAGAAGTTGTATATTAATTTGAAGAAATGTCCCTTTATGCAAGAAGAGATTTTGTATTTTGCATGACCTATACTTGAGAATGTGGGTGAGGTAAGATCACTTCATGGTTTGGCTAGTTTCTACAAAAACTCCATAAGGAACTTAAATTCTATTTGTACATCTATGAATGGTACTATGAGAGGATATAAAATGGATTTCAAGTGGATACACAAAGTTGACATGAGTTTTGAGGCTTTGAAGTAAAAGGTTGCCAAGTTACCTATCTTTGCTTTGCCTAATTCCAATAGGGTATTTCATGTTGAGCTTCATGCAAGTAGTAGTGCAGCTGGATTTGTGTTTATTCACAAAGGTAAATGTGTTTCTTTATTCAGTGAGAAGTTGAATGATGCTAAAAGAAATATTATTGTATGATCAAAAGTTTTATGCTACTATTCAAGCCTTGAATAAGTGGAGACATTATTTTATTCGTAAAGATTTTGTGTTGTATATTAATAATAAGGATTTATAGTACTTGGGAAGTCAACATAATTTGAATGAAAGACATATGAGGTGAGTTGAGTACTTGCAAAGTTTCACATTTTTAATACAACATAAAAGTGGAGTCACTAGCTAAGTTGCAGATGCATTGAGTAGAAGATGTTATTTTTTGATTGAGATGAAGATTAAAGTTATTGGCTTTGATGAGATGGAGTTGTATGATACTAACCCTAAGTTTGTTGAGGCATGGATAGAGTAGAGAATACCAAATCTATCATATTAACTAAGTAAGTATAATGAATATTTCATTCAAGAAAATATATTGTTCCAAGGGATTCAATTTTTTATACTAAGAAGCTCTATGAGAGTTAATTTGATTAAGGAAAAGGATTATGCTAGATTGGCTGGACACTTTGGTATTGATAAGACATTGAGTTTTCTTAAAGATAAGTGTTATTGGCCATAGATGAATAAAGGTTTTTAGAAATTTGTACAAAGGAGATGTGGAATTTTTCAAGTTGAAAAAGGAGTAGGTCATAATGCTGGATTGTATATACCTATTTTTGTTCTAGAGAAACCTTGGAGTGACATTACTATGGATTTTTTTCTTCGCTTACCTAACACAACAAGAGGGTATCATTTTATATATTTTTGTTTTGGATAAGTATTTTAAGATGATAAATTTTATGTCATGTAAGAAAAATATGATGTAGTTTATATTGTGGATATTTCTTCAAAGACATTGTTAGATTCCATGGGTTGTCAAGGAGCATTATCTCTGACTGAGAAATTTTTTTTTTTGACTATTTTTGGAAGACTTTAAGGAAGAAGATGGATACTAAGTTGAAATTTAGTTCTACATTCCATCCACAAAAAGATGGTTAGATAGAGGTTATGAATATAAGATTGGGTAATTTATAGAGATATTTAGTTGGAGATAAGCAAAGTAATTGAGATATGGTATTGGCACAAGATGAGTTTGAATATAATAATTATGTGAATAGGAGTACTCAGAAAACACCATTTCAAATTGAATTTGAATGCATCTTAGATGTATATCAACTATGAGGGATATCATTGGTGAAGAGAAGGGAAGTGTTGAAGGGGAAGTATTTTCTAAAGTTATGAAGCATTTGAATGAGGAATTGAAGTTAAAGTTGGAACAAATTAATCAAAAGTATAAGGAGAATGTAGAAAAGTCTTTAACATACCATGTTTAGTTGGTGATAAAATGGTGGTTTGTTTGAAAAGATGTAGATTTCCTATTGGAATATATAGTAAGCTGAAAATCAAGAAGTTTGGTCCTTGTAGAATCTTGAAGGAGTTTGATAGTGGTAATGCTTATGAAGTTGAGTTAACTAATGACATGGATATGTCTCCTATATCCAATGTTGTTTATTTGTATGAGTATCATGAGTCAAAAGATGAAATTATTGCACCAAGTGATTATCCTAAGAGGAAGATGGAAGGAATAGAACATATATTGGATCAAAGAGTTGGGAAGAGCACAAGAGGAATTGATTACAATGAATATTTGGTGAAGTGGAAGAATAGACCAATTAAATATGGTGCATGGTGCATGGTGTTTTGAAATTTCATAGTTTAAAATTATCCCAATGAGAATAGAATACATCTAGGGGTAGCTACTTCCCATCCTCAACATATCCTTTTAGACACCAGGCCAACTATAAGGCTAGACCCTTCTACTTTAGGCTTTACAAAACCTAGGCGAGTGGACCTCATATTCACTTATATGGTAGAAGTGCTAAACATACACTTGAATCTAACAAAGTAGATTAAACCCTTATATCTTATGTACTTATGCAAAGATCCTAGACATGAAATAGCTAAAGAAATGACCTAAGAAATTGATAGGATAAGTGAGTGAATCCTTTGAACTCTTAAATGGAAAGGGAAATGGATGATTATAATGTTGATTTCAGAAAAATCCCAAATATACAGTAGTAAGAACAAGTTGATCCTATAGCTGATCAATGCCTTATCTATTGTGAAATTATATGAATTACACACATACATGAATGATACCAGTGACATATTCCATACATTGAGATATCAGATCTATCTTATCACTTTGTGAATCAGACATTGGTGTTCATAAAGACCTCATTCTCATGAAGTATCCTTCTCAAATAACTAGTAACCCTATCAAATACATCAAGCATTTACTTAGCCCTTTGTTCCAATAGTGAAACATATAATACATACAACCTTATGGGGATGCAAATGGGTTTAAGTTATTTTTTCCTAAACCTCAAAACATTGTAGATTACAAAGATAGGATATGATAATAATAATGAAAGTAGGGAGATTCTTTCTCGTTGTATTCATTTCTTTGAAATTATACATTTAGATGCATGTAAAAGACTTCATAAAACTACTAAATAGATCAGAACCAGCTATACTAGCTTAACTACTATTGTTCACACAAGAGAAATATGCTGAAGAGTGGTATTATAGCAATGAGAATTTTTCTCTAGAATTCAAACCCTTGGTCTCACAGTAGAAACTGCCAACCCTTATAATGAATCAAAAAGAGAAAGATATAAGAAAGGAATGAAATCCTAGATCTAATCTAGAAGTGACATGTGTTTGCTTGAATCTTCATTCCCTACTATTGTAAAACATCTCCCATCTTTCTAAAACTGAAATTTGATACAATTCTCATCATTAGCTGTAACAAACTTGAAATATCTCTTCTTCAATGATGAAAACCCTTGTGTTGACAAAATATCTGAAATGCTGATAAAATCTTCATTTAATTCACTTCAAGGTGACAAAATTTTCCCCTAACTGCATTCATACTACCTCTTATGTTCATCCAGCTACCATTTTGTTGGAAATCAAATCTGACCTACATTAAGTGAATGAAACTAGGAAATGGATACCTAAGACAAAACCTAATATAACTTGAACTAGTGGAATCTTGTGTAAAAAAAAATTGCAAAAATGTAAATTTCATTTTCTCTTGATTCTAGTGATATATAATAATGTTATACTTTCTTACCAGAAATGCTCAAAATACCAGTTTGAAGAACAACCTCCTGGACTATGTCTAAAATTTGCATTTCATTTTTCAAAAATTTAAAATCTCCTAAAGTTAAAACTTTATCTTATAATCCTTTTGATTTTAAAAGCCCTACACATGATTTTTTTGGAGGAAATAATTAAATAATTAAATTTATGCATTTTTGGATTTTTTCCTCATTTTGCATCTAGGTCAACTTGTTTGACCGAGTTGTGACATGTGTCATACTTTGATTGGCCTGTGTTTGCATAGTCATCTGACACCCACCACATGTCACTATCCCATTGGTCCCTATCCTGCCACATGGTTGCCACAATAATGGTCACTATGTCACCATTCTACTCAGTATAATGACATGTCATCGTGACATAGTGACATCATGACACATGGCACCTTGGCCCATGTCATTGCCCAGTCAATAGTGCCACATCACTACCTTGTCATCCTACCATGTCATCGGTCACTATGTCACATGACACCTCAGCATGGTGCCATGTCATGGCAACATAGTGATGTCATGACATGTGGTACTATGTACCACATCACTACCTCAATTTGTGTGCCATATCTAGAGGTCCTTGCCATGTGTCAAACTATGATTTGTTCATTTGGTGCCACTTGTCACATTTTGGTTGGTCCATATAGGTCCACTCATAGCCACATCATCTGATGGTGTCATTATCTTGGGTGATATGTTTGTTCAAAATTGTCTCCTCTCCAAATAGCCAAGTGGGCCCCATGTGCAAGATGTTTATGGCTTACAAAAGCTAGTGTCTTTTAAGACACATAACTATTTTGCACTCACATATTTGAATCAATGAGAAAACCCTCTCATGGTGAATGTGGGACTATTGTCTTTTCTTGTTTTTTACATTCTTCACTCTTTGCTCTTCACACTACCATCTTAACCATGAATCTTCTCTTCCTTTCATTTGTCTTTCCCCATGTGTAGTCATAGATTCTCCTATTTATGGAGACAACACCCATTTCCATTAATTGATACTAGGTTAAGGATTATGGAGACTGTGGCCTTTGGTGGCAAATCAAAAGTAGTAAATCTAGGCATCTTTTCCATTCGATTCTCCTCAATTCTTCTCCATAGATGAATGGGGGTGGAATGGGAGGTGGCCCTTCCTAACTTCAAATGCCATAAACATGCCCATACTATCTCATAACATAGACAAGACCATGTAATAGTGACTGTAACCATAGCCAAGATCTTCTATAACTACCTCTATGGGCACTTTGACAACTAAGGACCCCCCCCTTTTTAGATGGTAGTCCACACAAGAGTGGGTAATTAAAATTACAAACTCTTTGTGTTTTGAAGACATCTTTCTACTATAAACACATTTCTTTACACCTTAATAGCTCATTGCTATCTTAGAATTGCTCAATGTTGCTCCTCTCATCCATACTCGATGAGACACTCCACCATTTGATTGATTCACAACACGTAGATAGCCCCACTCTCCAATCTAAAAATTTTGAGGCTTGTGCTTATAATCTCCTCAATGTGCCTTGGACTTCACATGTCATTCTCCAATGATTCTTCATTTTGTGTGAGACTACATTTAGTCTTCTTCATTTCTTGGTAGTGGTCTCTAATGTTCCTTGCACAACTTGCAAGAGGTTGAATGAGCATCCTTGTTAACTTCATTATATTACTTCTCGTTTCTACTTTCACTAGGTTCTTCCCTCCCATATGTAGGTCAAAAATTTCTAAGGTAGTGCTCAAGAGCAATGTCCATTTCAAAAATAAGATCTCTAGCAGATGGACTCCCAAAGAGAGTTACCAAGGATGAATTCACAAGCAGAAAAAGACATATTGCTAACCATCCCAACACATCTTATGGTGCCTCTTGAAACCTAACTCTGCAAAACATCATTCTCTATTTTTTTACCACTCCTACTTCCTCTAGGATTGACCAACTAACAATAGATGATATACAAGGAAAACAAAGCTTCCACCATGTAGGGAGAACAATAGATTTAGCTAATTGATGAATCTTCTTTGATGTGGCTTTGAAAAATTCACACTCAACTTTGATTGGCTTTCATTGATCACTTCCAAACATGCCATGAGCCCCTCTCTCTTCATTGGACTACACATGTTTTTCTTTATCTTTTGCAACATATTAACTAGTGCCCTTGGTGGATTAAATGTAGGCTACCATTGAAACAATCATAGTTGTTGCCATTTGATGGAGATATGATGTTTTGAGTATTCCTTTGTCACTATGTTTTGGAAGAACTTTACCAAGTCTTTCCTCCAATTTCTTTATGTGAACTCTAAAATCTAATCTTTCTCCAATTGCTTCTTTACTTTCAGATGAAAATGTTTCCCTCATTTATATGCATGCTCCTCATTAAGATCCTTTTTATTTTATTTGTAAACACAATGCCTCATGCACTTTTCAGTCATTTAATTAGACCACCAATTTCTTGCACATCTTGATATGAGAAAACAATAATAACACTTCTCTCTATTTGAACTTCAAAGTTATAATCTAGACAATTTAGTTTTCATGGTACTTTATCAATTTGATGCAATTAGTCAGGCCCCAAAGTGGGTATGGCTAAAAAAGACTTCATTTTCAAAAAAGTGAACTATCAAATCAATCCATAAATCATCTAATACTGATTTGATCAAAATTTAATCACTATCACATCATTTAAAACTGACCTTCAAACTTTCCTACAAACTACCAATTTTGTGCTAAGAGGTCCTTTGACTGGCTTTAAAAACTAACCAAAGCACTCAACCGATCCTTAAGATCTGATATATTGCTTCTTTATTCTACATTCTTGTACCTTGTTGAATCTTTTCTCATGAAAAATTCTCAATCAAAAGATATTTACTGTCAAAGTTGCCTTCTCAAAACTGCTTGCAAGCAAACATGTTAGAAAACAATAAATCACTTTCAGGTTTGGCTTCAAAAATAAGTCAAACTAACACTTGGGGGGATAGAAACAGGGGCATTTTTTCTCTTTCATGAGCAAAATATAAATCTATGATTGGGGCTCATGATGAATAGTAGGGAAAATTTGGCGATCGGTCAAAGTGGGCTATTCAAATTTGTAGAGCTGGAAACATTGATTGAAAAGTGATTTTCACAAATGAAATGGACTTGGAAAAGTTTGTAAATAGATTTTTCAAGACTCAAAAAGTGGTAGAATTGAATAATTTTTAGAGTATAATGCAATGGTACAATCCATTTTATTTTTTCTATCACAGATTTAGAGTTATGCCATCCCAAATAGGGGTACCAACCAATCTACATTTTATGACACTAGTAAAACTTTACAAATTGCAAATGGAATCACATTAAAAAACTGATCAAATGGATTCATCACATAACAAGTTTTTTACCACTAGAATGTAATGATAAAGTAATTATCTCATTTTGGTCAACTAGGTCAAAGTTATAACTGGTCAAATAGGGCCTACCAAAATTTTGAACAATTTACATCAGCATGAGAACAATAAAAAACTAACTTTGAGGGATTTTAAACATAGTCAAAACATGTCAAAACAAATTCAAATCTGAAATATAGGTTCTTTGATAGGCCTAATAAACACTCCCAAAGTGGTAAGTCATGAAACATAACGAGGTGTGAGATATTCAGATAAAAAATTGGCCTCCTATCGCTTGAAACAAAACTTCACAGAATGACTCGAAATGGAAATTTATCTTCATGATAAAAGTGGATGTACTGAATGCAAGGTATTAGAATCATTAAACACCTCTTAGGCCTAAAATGGGTAGCCTGGTAAACATGCATTAAATGTGTTTTAAAGGGCTCAAAAGCTTAGCATGGTACTCAAATTAGGAAGGCAATTTTGAGTCCCAACACACAGATTTCTCAATATAAGTTAGATTTATCTTGGGTTGTGATACCTTCATGATTCAAGAGAATCATTTCTTTCAACCCTAGTTGTCTAATGCAAGAGAATCCTAGGTTCCCTTTTTATCCTACTCATCTTTGTTGATTTTGTCAATTATTGCTGAGTTGCAGTTGATGTTGAGCACTAGTATTATCAAGCTCTAGTATCAAATGATTTCTTATGTTGTATGTGCTCTTGTGTTTTTTGAGTTCCTTCATATTCCAACTGAGCTTGGTGGTTTTCTAATGCTCGGTTCATTCTTTGGCTAAGTTTTTCTATGATTGGTCCTTAGTGAGAGCTGACTTGTTCATCTTACTTGAGCTATGTATTTGATGTAAGGATCATGCATTGGGATACATACAAACCATTATGAGGTTGGCCTTCTCTTATGTAAAGATCTAGAATATTATGTAACTCATTTTGGCAAGTATAAGTAATGAGTTTACATTTAGATTTAGAAAGTAGGGAAGAAAGAAGATCAAGTAGAAGAATTATAGAAGTTAGCAAGCTAGAACAAGGATATTTGATCATAGTTGTATCATGTTGGATAAATTTTTATGTATATATGATCATTGTATTGGTTGTAGTCTACAAGGCCTCATATCTAGGAATGTTTGTGGATCATTTGATGAATCAATAAGACATTTATTGGTGCTATCCCTCTCTCTCTCTAGTGTTTTTCTCTATATTTTGCTTCCATTGTGTTTTACTCAACAAGGTGTTTTGATAGTTAGGTGTACCTTCGACCCTAATTATCCATCCAGCCCCACATCAACCAATGACCCAAAAAGTATATACTATCTTCATGAATGCAAAATCCACTATTATATTGTCTTCTTCAATCTCTTAACCCTAATTGTACATCAAATTACATTAGTTTTCTACCAAGAAAATGCAAGATGCTTGACTAGGGCTTGGTGGTAAAACTATTAACCAATTCCTAGGCTTGAAACTTTAAAATAATAAAATAAAAATCCCATACTTTCTTCACTCTAAGATCCATCATATTTCCATTGTGGAAAAGAAAGATATGGGCCCATTTGATTGAAACCAGGTGATTTTTGTAATAGTTTGGTACAACCTTCACAAATTCAATGACATCTCCATCAATACTAAGACTTATTCAATGAAACCAAAAGAAATAAAATTATAATTCAATTCTCTATAATGAAATGGAAATATATTTCAATTTTTCATTAGAGGAATTGTATAGTATGGAAAATGAAGACAATTTCCTAGAAAATACAATTTATTTGCTACAAAATTCCATCAAAGTTGTTCATACATTCACCCCATCTATCTGTTCATATTCCTTGGAATTGTTAGAATTTACAAGTGGGAAGATTTACTTCTGAGAGGGGGGTGAATCATAAGTAACAAAATTTAACCTCTAAAACTTTTAACTAAAAATAATCAAATGCATCTAACATCTCTGATAAACATGAAAGTAAAGACATGCATGAAAATAGATAACACAAAATTTTGGTCACCCAGAAACCCTCCAAAATGAGAAGGTAAAACTGGCGTGGGGATGACACCCACAACTTATCACTACAACAATATGTAATTGGTTAAGGTTACAAAGTTTGACCACCATCAATGGTCTGCCTTATTAAAGGCTTTTTACCCTGTTAAAAGTGGCCTAGTTAAAGGATTTACAAACATTCACTTGGAATGTCACCCTGTTGAAGGATTTACAACCCTGTTAAAGATTTACAATATGGCTACTAAGCCAACCTATCATCATAGGATTTTCATTCTCCTAATATAATGGTTAGAAAGTATAGTAGAATGTCTTGACCTGATAACATACAATCTGTTGGAATATTCAAATATGGAAAGAATACTGATGAGAGAGGGGGGGCGGGGGGGGGGGTGAATCAAAAGTATTACACTTTATCCAATAAATTTTTTATCTGAAAGTAAATTGCATATATGTAAATACATCATGAAAATATGAAACTAAGACATGCATCAACAACACATAAAACTGGAATTTGGTAACCCAGAAACCCTCCAAAAATAAGAAGGTAAAACTGGGGTGGGGATGATACCCACAAAAATTCACTGCAGCAATATTGTTCAACCACTTCTGATGGTCTGCCCTGTTAAAGGCTTTACACTGTGTCAATAGTGACTTGGTTAAAAGATTTACAAACACTTAACATGCAGTGTCACCCTGTTAAAGGATTTAATCACCTTTTGATAAGGATCTACGAATAGCTATTAAGCCAACCTATCTACATAGGATTTCCTTTCTAATACAATGGTAAGAGAGTATTAGGTATTATAAACCTGATAGTTTGTAATCCTTAATTGCCAAATGCACGCACTTGTTCTGGCTCTCTCTCTGATTTTGATCCTCTAAGATCTGATTTTTGTTTGTCTCCTTTGCTTTGTTCTGATCAACTGAATATTGAATTGTTGCATTCACTAAATTCACTGAATTTCATTATGTTTTTCCCTTAACATTATTCTCCTTCTCTCATCATCATTAGAGTGAATCTTTTGTCTTCCTTAAAAAACTTCAAAGACTTAGGGTTAGATATGGATCTACAATCCACATTGAATCTCAATTTCCCACTCAATACTTCCCTTTTTGCTGATTGGTTGCATGCCTTTCCAATTTTCCAATTGGTTGCATGCAGATTGCGTAGGAAATGTAAAAGATTTGTTCTTATCTCTAGATCTTTTGAGATTTACCTTAAGTCGGCTACAAAAATGGTTTACATCATAGTTTGTGCAATTAAAAACTATTATGCTGATATCCTGAGTTACTCAGCTCCTGAAACATTACTGATGCTCAACACATGCTATTTCCTAGATAGCTTGGCACCTAAACAAAACTGTATCACTCGGCACCTTATGTTACTTGGCACTTGAATAACTCGGCATTTGATATCACTCGGCACTTGATATCACTCGACACTTGATATCACTTGGCACCTACTCTTTGCTCGGCATGTATAGTGAAAAATGGTTAAGTGTATTGACACTCAACTATCAAAATTATTCTTTAAACCAACAATCCCCCCCTTTGACGTGAGTGGAAAAAAAACTCAACTAAGATCCTATGATCTTGGCATTATTTCATGCATCCTCTTATTTGCTTCAAAAATTTTAGAAACAAATAACAATATACCTTATGACTCCCTGTGAGTTGATTATGCCTTGTACACTCTGTGACTTCTATCCTGTTTCTACATTTTGACTAATATGTTATATCAAAATTTGTTAAAAATTCTCTATCTCCCCCTTTCATCATACTTACCATTTCATTTTGTACTTAACTCCCCCATACTTAATCTTTACTTAACACTCACTCCATACTTATTCTCCCCCTTTTTGACACTTATGTCAAGGGTCTTATAAGGAAATTCCATACTTGGCCAAAAATGTACTATTTACTTCAAGGAGTACCTTCAGAGCTGCATCCCAATTTGCTAGTGCAACATCTAATGACTTATGCTGGATGGCAATCTCTGCTGCTAGGTGTACAAGTCCATCAGGTGTAGAAAGATTGGGGTCTTTCTTGAGGACTGTCTCTGCATTCATCTACTCCTTTTGAAGTATTTCCAAATGAGGAGTGATAGAGGATTGAATTTGCATCAATTTAGCTTTTGTGGTTTCCTCCTCTACTGCTAAGACAACTAACTCTCTTTGTGTGTGAAGCGATTGGGAAAAATGCTTCTCACTTTGAGCTTGATTTGTAGGGAGTTGCATTCTAGAAATCTTCAAATTTTTCTCCAAGCTCAGTATCTTCTAGCTAGTGTCCTGTGTGAATGTGGAAATTTCACACAACTTGTTGTACAGGGAAAATATGTTTCCAAGTATAGTTTTGATTGTTTCAATTTTCTTAGCCAGCTCTACTTGTGATAGTGCTATATCATCGAATATTTTCTTGTTTACCTTGCCTTGGAATTTTCTTTCTAACCATTCCAGTAGTTTGGCATTTGTTTCCTGGTCTTCACTAGTCACCTAGTCAACTATATGAGATAGTTTCTCTACAATTGGCCTTGACTCATCTAGAGACTGTAAGCAGAAAGCTTCTGTGAATATGTCTTTGATTTCATTCAAGGTAAGCTTGTGCTTGTGTTCTCTTCTTAGTGCTTCTTGTCTCCTTCTTTTGTCAAATGCACTCTGAATTTCATTGATCTTCTCTTCAGTGAGAGTATTGGATTCATAATATGGAATCTTTATTTCTTCATCAAGCCTAGGAATTCCATAGTGAAGTTTCCTGACTACCTTTGATGAGCTCGAGCCTAGTGTCCTGATTTGTAATTGTAACCTATCGGTGCTCGGCTGCTGAAGAGTATGTGTTGGAGTACTAGATTTGGGTAATGCAACCAATGTTTGTATTGTAGACTCCTCCTTCTTGTTTGTCTCATCTTTTTCTTCAGCTTGTATATCCTTTTCATGATCACTAGGTGGGGTTGAACTTGTTGGCTATTCAGATGTTTCTTTAATTTCCCCTACTGTTGTACTCGGCATCTGAAGTGTGTCAATGACTACACTTGGTGGAGGTGGTGGAGGAAGGAATAGAATACCAGTAGGTTTTATGATCGAAGGTGGTTCTTGTGTTTTCACCTTGACTACCTCTGTTTTGACTACTGGATTTTGTAATTCATTAACACTGACCAATACAGGATTTGAACATAATTTTGCTACTAGTGTTGATTGGTCAATGATTTCTAAATCCTCTGCAATTAATGGATTGATGTTTGGACTTGAAGTGTCTATAACATCCTTAATTTTGATAATCTCTACAGGTGTGATGGTGGCATGA
This sequence comes from Cupressus sempervirens, assembly GCA_028749045.1. NCBI lineage: Eukaryota > Viridiplantae > Streptophyta > Pinopsida > Cupressales > Cupressaceae > Cupressus > Cupressus sempervirens. The sequence continues at coordinate 734,221,917 of CM053789.1, forward strand.
AGAGAACTAGGAGGGGATACCTATGTGTCTTGCACACTTTGATCTTGTTGCACAGCTATATCTTTCTCTTCCTCTTTCTCCTTTGTATGAGGCTTTTCATCTTCCTTTTCTTCTTCAACCTTCTTCTCCACTTGTTTCTTTTCTTTTTCTTTGATTCTTGATGCCTTCATCTCCTTTATCTTGACACTTGCCTCTACCTTATATTCTTCATTATACACGTTTTCTATTTTCTTGTAAACTATCTTCCACAATCTTGTGGATTTTGTAACTACCTCCTCAACTTTGTTCTGTAAAATGTTGAAAGCTCTATGTTTGGGAGTGAATCTATTGTTATGCCTCTTGACTGCATTTGTTACTTGATCCTTAGTTAAATCATGAAACAATCTAGCTAATGTTGATCCCTTATCTCCCTTTCCATTTGTAAACAAAAATGTCATTTATCCTCTACAATTTTGTACAATTCTTTAGGCATTGATTCATCTAATTCTAGAGGTGTGTGCTTATACTTAGCCATCATAGCATACACTGATTCCTCTAATTTATTTTGTTCTTCTTTGGTGAGCTTAGAAAAAGTTAGGTTCTTTAAACCTTTCAAATCATCATTCTTGATTTTTGAACATAATTTATCAACAGTAGTCTGAGGTTTGTGCCTTACCACTTGAAATTGGTTGTTGTCCTCTGATTCAGTCTTCTCCTCATCTATTTGAGGCTGGGCAACAAATTTTCTTTTCTTCTTTGGCTTGGCAGCAGTCTTCTTTGAAGTTTTCTTCTTCTCTCTTGCCTCCTCTTGGGCTTTTTGTGCTGCAACCCTTGTAGTAGGTCTCTTTGGTGCTAGAGTAGCTACTTTCTTTCCCTTGGGTTGAGGAGCAAGAGGAGTTGTGGCCTTTCTTTTTGTGACCTTGGTTTCAACTTGTACTTCCTTAGCTTCTTCTTCCTCAGCACTTTTCTCTTTATCTTCTCCTAACCCTTGAGTCAGACCTTGTGGTTCATCTCCCTCATCTTCAATGTCTTCTTCTTTCTCTTCTGTTGTTCCTTCTTCTTCAACACCAAATTTTTGTTTGATTTTCCTTACCAATTTTTCTTTCTTCTCTACTGCTAAGGCAGTTTTCAAATCTATTATCACCCTTGATTTTACAACATCATAGGTTCCAAAGGCTTTTGCATTCTTATCAACTTCTTCTGCAAGGAGGGTTGTTATTGCTACAGAGGCTTGATCAATGTCGAGTTCATAGCCTAGTGGCCTAAGCCATCTTACTCTAGGTATGACTGCTTGTATATAGGTATAATCAATATCTACAAGAAAACAAATGTCTTTTTCATATTTCTCAGTCAATGAGACTAGAATCCTCATTCTTTGTTTCATGGACTGTTTGAAGTCCTCAAAGTAACTAGTCATTTGGGCATCAAAATTATCACCCATGTGTTCAATATATCCATTGATTTTTTCAACAATTTTATTGTCTAGACTCCATCTCACCTTACCCACAGAAGGGAATTCTTTCATTAGATAGAAAAACATGCACACCAAAACTGATCCAAATTTGCACTGAGCTCCCTTGCTCTTCCTTATAGCTCCCAGATTCTCATTAATCTATTGAAACATGAGCTCTGGTAGATCATAGGTATGATACTTTTTAATCAATTTGTATGCAACATCAACTGCTATACAAGGCACACTGTTTAACCTACTTGAATGATAGAATTTGTGTGAGATGATTCTCATAGAAAAATCCAATAGGAGTTCTATGATTGTATCAATATTCATTCCCCTATTATTCCATTTAGCACTCGTGTTTCTCTCTATTAATTCCCTTTTGTCAATACACAGGGTCTTTGGCCGATCTAGGGTTGGAATACCAGTAACCCTATGAACAGTTCTCTTGGTGAATTTCACTGGCCTTGTTTCTAACCAAAAGGCTCCATCATGTATTTTGCTCAAAACTATGCATACCCATTCAACTTTGAAAACAATAAAAAATTCTAGGGTTTTGGTCAATCCTTTTCTCTCTACTATTGAGAACTCATCTTTCAGTATCTTGTTCTCACATAGCTTGTCATATGCATTGTGAATTTTTAAATCTCCTATGGCTCAAATTTTGCAGTTATAGCATCTACGAACATCTTGGACCATAAAAACTTTATCAAGAATAACTGATAATGCACCTGTGGGATCATTCTTATATGCAACTTCTGGAATGGGCTTGAATTCTGGTTGCTTAACTTCATTACTAACCAACTGTATCTCATGACTCTCTTTGCTCTTAGTGGTTCTAGACCTAGATGCCATTGTTTTCCAAACTAGGGTTTATAATTTAAACAAGTTTATAAACACTACATAGCTCGGCACTTAAGTAAAATACCTCAAATCGATGAGACTCGTGCTGAATCGCTGTGGAAATTTTCACAAATGGCTTCTAAGCTAGCCTTGATCTTCTGCACTCTTCTTGTCTTTGCTTCGTGTTTGAATGGTAAGAAATGATCAAAAATTGAACTATGTACTCTTCAAAATAGAGTAATTAATGCTTAGTGCACTGACAACTGTCTACTTGGCACCTAAAGGATTTTGACATGACTCAGCACTCATTGTGTTTTACTTCACTCGACTCCCATTGATATTTCATAGCTCGGCATCATCTATCAACTCAGTCGCTATTAGCAACTCGGCACCTAAAGACAATTTTGGCAAATTTTGCAAGACTCTTAATTTTGACTTAGCATCTTTGCTTATGCTGATTTCTTCTTTGTAGTTCTATGTTTTGGGACTGATGTATGATGTAACTTAGTTTATCAATCCCACACACCCATTCTTTCTTAATTTGATGAAGTGTGATCACTTGACCTATTAGGTGAAGTGATCTCTGCACTTGATGTGCTACACTCATCTTTCTTCTTCCATGTCTTCTTCATCTCACTTCTGATGTGTTCAACATCTATCTTTGCCTTTCCATTGTTGAACTCAGAACTTGGTGCCTTTGACCTTGTTGGGCAATTCCTGCTGATATGACCAGTTTTTAAGCAACTGAAACATGTTGTTTGACTCAACCATCTTTTATAGATTCCCCTATAATTTGTTCTTATGCAATTTTGGGGTATATGTCCATATTCTTGACAATAGTGACAACTGTACCTGGTGTTGTAATCCCAAAATTCATGATTTGATGTCTTTGTTGGTTGATTTGATGTACACATAGGCTTTCATGTACATTCAAAAGCTCTATGTCCATATTTCTTGCAATTATGACAGTGACCCTAAAATCTTGATGTCTTAATAGTCTTGGTTCTACATTCATATGCTTGATGACCTTGCTTCTTGCACTTATGACAATAGTTTGCATTCTTAGGCTTATCATGCTGATGGGCATTCTTGCTTCTACATACATTAGATGTATGTCCTTTCTTTCCACAAAAATGACATGTAAATTTGACATTTTTACCTTTGTCGCTTCTTTGTTCAACACTCTTTGATGATTCTCCAACTTTAGTGCTGTTGTATCCAAGTCCTGATGTATCATGGGTTGATCTTGGGGATTTAAATAATTGCTCAAAATACTTGATGGCTTCATTAGGTTTGTTGAAGCTTTCTAAATTTTATTTTTCTCTTCTTAAGTCATTCTGCAATTGTTCATTCTATATCTTTAGTGTAGAGATCTCAATGTCTTTCACATTAAGTTCATGATGAAGGTTCATCATTTGGGCAAGTGTATCCATCTGCATGTTTGAGATCCTTGTTAATTCAGTACATTTTTCTTCAAGTCTATTTGCAAGATTCCTTTTGTCATTTTCCATCATGACTTTATCTTCAACTGCTCTTTTCTTTTGTTCAGTGATTTCACATAACATTATGGCCTGTGATTCATGTTCCATCTTGAGAGATCTTATCTCATGAGTTTGAACTTTATTTTTCTCCATCAGTTCTACAATTGCTACATCAAACTCTTTAGTATCTCCATTGGAAAATATATTTGTGGTATCAATCTCCTTGTAGTTTATCTCATTTTCGGCTATGGCTAAATCCTTCCTTCTTTTCAATGAGTTTCTCAACTTATCTCTAGATTCCTCCAAGCTATGCAGAGCAAGTTGCACATCTATCACCTAATTTTCAATGATCTTTCCAAGTTTGAAAACTTCCATCTTTAGATCTTTTCCTCCAAGCTGTTAGGATTTTTCTTGTAAGAATCTAATTCGATCTTATACCAATTGTTGGAATATTCAAATATGGAAAGAATATTGATGAGAGGGAGGGGGGGGTGAATCAGAAGTATTACACTTTATCCAATAAAAATTTTATTTAAAAGTAAATTGCATGCATGTAAATACATCATGAAGATATGAAACTAAGACATGCATCAACAACACATAACACTGGAATTTGGTAACCCAGAAACCCTCCAAAAATAAGAAGGTAAAACTGGGGTGGGGATAATACCCACAAAAATTCACTACAGTAATATTGTTCAACCACTTCTAATGGTCTGCCCTATTAAAGGCCTGCCCTATTAAAGGCTTTACACTGTGTCAATAGTGACCTGGTTAAAGGATTTACAAACACTTAACATGAAGTGTCACCCTGTTAAAGGATTTAATCACCTTTTGATAAGGATCTATGAATAGCTGTTAAGCCAACCTATCTACATAGGATTTCCTTTCTAATACAATGGTAAGAGAGTATTAGGTATTATAAACCTGATAGTTTACAATCCTTAATTGCCGAATGCAGGCACTTGTTCTAGCTCTCTCTCTAATTTTGATCCTCTAATGTCTGATTTTTGTTCGTCTCTTTTGCTTTGTTCTGATCAACTAAATATTGAATTGCTGCTCTTACTCTCTATGTCTTCTTTCACTGAATTCCATTATGTTTTTCCCTTAACACTATTCTCCTTCTCTCATCATCATTAGAGTGAATCTTTTGTCTTCCTTAAAAAGACTTCAAAGACTTAGGGTTAGATATGGATCTACGATCCACATTGAATCTCAATTTCCTGCTCAATACTTCCCTTTTTGCTGATTGGTTGCATGCCTTTCCAATTTTCCAATTGGCTGCATGCAGATTGCATAGGAAATGTAAAAGATTCATTCTTATCTCTAGATCTTTTGAGATTTACCTTATGTCGGCTACAAAAATGGTTTACATCATAGTTTGTGCAATTACAAACTCTTATGTTGATATCTTGAGTTACTCGGCTCCTAAAGCATTACTAATGCTCGGCAGATGCTATTTCCTGGATAGCTCGATACCTAAACAAAACTATATCACTTGGCACATTATGTTACTCGACACTTGAATAAATTTGCATTTGATATCACTCGACACCTACTCTTTGCTTGGCATGTATAGTGAAAAATGGTTAAGTGTATTGACACTGAGCTGTCAAAATTATTCTTTAAACCAACACAATCTTCAATTGTTGATTCTAGATCCTTGTTCTGCCCAATCTGATCTTATCCTTCTTGATCTAATATAACTCTATTCATAGTGCTAATACTCTATTCTAATCAACTTGATTTTGTAGTGTTGATCTTCCTCTAAGTCTGTACACCCCTTTTGCTTCCTTCAAAACTTTGCTAGCATTCTTTCATGTATTCCCACATGACCTCTTACATAATTCATCTCAACTCTCTTAACTCTAAATTATGGGGTTTCAAACTTCTTATTAAGGCTTTGAGACTTAGGTTTAGGTATGAATCTACAATTGAGATTCATCCATCTTTCTTGCTCAATTCTTTCCATATTTTCTGATTGGCTACATGATTTCTCCATTTTTTTGATTTGTTACATGTTGATTACATAGGAAATGTAATAGATTTGATCTTATCTTTTAGATCCTTCAAGATTCATCTTGAGTTGGCTCAAAAATGGTTTACATTTGAGTTTGTGAAGGCACAAACTCATATGTTTCTTTTGTATTACTCGACACTTATTGATTCCTAATGCTCAGCATCTTAAGTTCACACAACACCTGCTAAACTTCTATCTTGGCACATATTGTAGCTCAACATTTATATTATACTCAACTTCAACCTTAGAATTTTCTTAAGTGTATTGACACTCAATTGTCAAAACCAATCTGAGACCAACAATATCCCCCTTTGACATGAGTTTCAAAAACACTTAACTAAACATTATGACTCTGATCTCTATGAGTATAATACACATCTTTTTTGGCATATGTACAAAACTCCAAAAACCTATTCAAAATTTTGTAGAAGACTATATACATCAAAAACTTGTAACTCCCCCTGAGTTGATGTGTCATTTCTGTATCCAAAACTCCTTATGCTTGATTTTTCTCACGTTGATACTTTTTATCTTTGCCTTGTCATTCCTTCCCTTGACTACTATATTTCTATCTACTTTGTTTTTGCTACCCCTTTCACACATCTTCCCTTGTAGTTTTTGTATCCTTTTGGCTTTATCTCCTTATCTCTCCTCAAAACTCAAAATTTTATTATCTCCCCCTTTGGGTGTTCACATCTTTCCTTTATTTGGGTATCTCCCCTTTGGGTTTTTATCTCCCCCTATTTATTAAATCCCCCCCTTTTTTGACACTTATGTCAAAGGGTTCTATGAATGAATTGAATATTTAGCCAAAAAAGATTTATTTACCTCCATAATGATCTTCAAAGCAACATCCCAATTGTCTAATGCAATTTCCAGTGCTTTAAGCTAGATGGTTGTCTCTACTGCAAGGTGTACCGAGCCTTCCAATGTAAAAAGATAAGGATATTTCTTCAAGACATTCTCTACATAGGCCATCTCTTTGTGAAAAACTTCCATGTGAGGGGTTATGGTAGATTGTATCTGTATCAACTTGGCCTTGGTGTTAGCCTCATCTGTTGTGAGTATAGCTAATTACTTTTGTGTGTGAAGCATTGTAGCAAAATGCTTCTCACTTTGAGATGGATCCTTTGGTAGCTACATGTTAGATAACTTAAGGTTCCTTTCCAAGATCAATATCCTCTGGCTTGTTTCTTGTGTGAAGGATGAGGAATCACACAATTTGGAGTACAATGAGAATTGTTCTCAAGTATTGCTTTCACCTTTTCAACCTTTTTAGCCAGTTCTACTTGAGAAAGTTCTATTTCACCAGATATTTTCTCATTTACCTTCATCTAGAATTTCTTCTTAGACCATTCAAGAAATTTAGCATTAGTATCTAGGTTTTCATTCTGTACTTGGTCCACTATGTTGGATAGTTACTTCATGATGGGCTTTGTCTCATCAGGTACTTGCAAGCTAAATGCATCAAGAAAGATGTCTTTGATTTCAATCAGTGCTTGCCTTTGCCAATACTCATTCCCAAGTATCTCTTTCTTTTTCTTCTTCTCCAGTGCCTCTTGCACTTCATTGATCTACTCTATGTTCATTGTTTTATAGTAATAGCTTTGTATGACTATCTCCTCATCAAGTGCAGGGTCTCCATAGTGAAGTACCCTTGCTACCTTGGTAGAATTTGAGCCTGGTGCTAATATTTTTAGTGGTAATGCATTAGTTCTTGTCTATTGTGTTGTTCTAGTAGGAGTCCTTGTAGTAGGAAAATTTACCAATGTTTGTATTGCCTCTTGTTCTTTCTCCCTAGGGGTCTTCTCCTCTTCCTTGTCTTCTTCAGTTCTACCTTGATCAATTATAGTTATCTAAGGAGGTGCACCTTGACTTTGTGTTGTAGGAGTAGAGGTATCCTTTTGTCCTATTTTCTCCTTTGCTTGCTTCTCAGTAGTTGAAGTTGCTATAATTGTGGAATCAACCTTAGAAAATGAATCTTGTGATGATTTCTCTTGTCGTTGTCCACTTGTAGCTATTGGAGTTTTTGAAGGTGGTTCTTGTGGATTCACCTTCTCCTTGGTTATCTTAGCTACTACCTTCTAAAGTTCCTCTACACTCACCAAGACTGGATTGGTATACAATTGCACTTATAGTGTGGTATGGTGAAGGATCTTTTTGAGATCCTTTGTAGTGAATGGGTTAATGTTCTAACTAGAGGTGTCAGGAAAATCCTTCAAAATTATTGTCTCTACAGATGTAGGTGTTGCATGTGGAGGACTAGGTGGTGGCATCTATGTGTCTTGCACACTCTATTCCTATTGCTACTCTTTAGCTATTTCCATATCACCTTTTTGCATTTCCTTCTCCACTGTAACTTCATCCTTTTCTTTCCCTCCTTCTTCCTCCTTTTCATTTTCCTCTTCTTCCTCATCATTATTTCTTCCCTCAAAGGGATCTTCTTGTCCTTATTTCACTATTTGAAGGCCATAAATCACTTTCCACATGAGAATGGACTTCTTCACAACATCCTCTATTTTATTTTGCAATATGTCAAAGGCTCTGTATTTGGGTGCAAATGTGCTCCCATGTTTCTTACTTGATTTGCTTATTTGATCTTTTGTGAGGTCAAGCATTATATGAGCCAATGTTGACTCTCTTATTTCCTTCTCCATATTTAGGTAATACTGCCATTTATTCTCTATAATAGAGTATAGCTCCTTAGGAATAGTATTATCAAGTTCAAGTGGAGTATTCTTGAACTTGGCCATCATAGTGTAAATTGATTGTTCTACTATGTTTTTCTCTTCTATTGTCAGCTTATTAAAATCAATGCCTTTAAGCCCTAACAAGTCTGCATTGTCTCTAATATTGTCACAAATATTTTCCAAGCCTAATTTTGTGGCATGACTTACCACTCCAAACTGACTAGTATCCTCTGATTTAGTCCTTTCCACATCTGACTCTAGAGGTGCCACATATATTCTCCTCTGTTTCTCTAGTGGACCTCCTTTTTCTGTAGCTTTCTTCTTTTCCTATTCCTTGGCTGCCTTTGTTGTAGCTCTTGTATCTACCCTTGTGGTAGGCTTTACTAGGCTTGGCTTGATTGTTTTCTTCTAGCCTTTAGGCTGTGTAGTAGGTTGCTTTTGTGCTTTCCTCTTTTTGGGCTCTACCTTAGGTGCTTCTTCTTTCTCAACACCTTCTTATTCTTTAGCATCTTCACCCATGCCTTGGGTTAGTGCTAGTGATCCTTTCCCCTGTTCCTCTTCTTCCTCTTCTTCATCTTCTTCTTCTTCTGCCTCTATTGTGCCTTCTCCAAATTTGGCCTTGAGCTTCTTCACTAATTTATCCTTTTTCTTCAATATAGAAGTAGTCTTTAGCTCCATATCTACTTTAGATCTCACTACATCATATGTGTCAAAATGTGGGGCACTTTTATCTACTTCCTTTGCTAATAATGTTGTTATTGCTGCAGATGCCTCATCAATATTTATTTCATATCCAAGAGGTCTAAGCCATCTTACCCTTGGTATGGCTACTTGGATGTAAGTGTAATCAATATAAACAAGAAAACAAATATCATTTTTGTGCTTCTCCACAAGTGAGACTGGAATCCTAAGTCTCTATTTCATTAAATTCTTGAAATCTTCAAAATAACTAGTCATGAGTGTCTCAAAATTTTCCCCCATTTCCTCAATATATTCATTCACTTGGGCTACTATGGACCAATTTTTTTTCCAGCTAACCTTTCCAAAAGATGGGAATTCATTCTATACATAGAAGAATATACATATCAATATTGCTCCAAATTTACATTGAGCTCCCTTTGTTCTCCTTGTAGCTCCCAAATTTTCATTGATTTGCTACAGTTGCAATTCAGCTAGATCATAAGTATGATCCCTTTTAACAAGTTTGTAGTCAACATCTACTACAATACATGGTACATTGTTGAGTCTGCTAGATTGATAAAACTTGTGGGATATGACTTTGATAGAAAAATCATAAGAGGATCCTTAATGGTATCTATGGTCATGCCTCTCTTGTTCCACTTGGCTCCAGTATTCTTCTCAATAGCTTCCTTGGAGTCACTCCTTAGGGTCATAGGCCGATCTAGGTTTGGATACCCTATTACTCTATGAACAATCCTTTTTGATATCTTAACTAGGCTATCTTCTAACCACAAACTGCCATCATGAATCCTACTCAACACAATTTTGATCTATTCGGTCTTAAAGATAGTAGGTAACTCTAGGGCATGGGTTAAGCCCTTCCTCTCAACGATTTGGAACTCTTCCTTCAAGACTTCATTTTCACATAATTTATCATATGCCTCCCTAATTTCCATGTCTCAAATGGCTCCTATCTTGTAGTTATAGCATCTCCTAACATCTTGCACCATTACTACCTTAGGAGGAATTATGGATAGGGCTCTAGTTAGGTCATTCTTATAGGAAACTTCAAGGATAGGTCAAAAATTAGGTTTCTTAACTTCAATGTGACACTAGTTGAAATTTAAATGGTTCTTTCTCCTAAGGTTTCCTAAAATTGGAGGCCATTTCTTCAAACTAGGGTTTAAACACGAAGAAAATTTGAAACTACGTAGCTCAACACTTAGTATAAATACCTTGAAATCAATGAAACTGTGCTAAATCTTTTTTGAAATCTACTCAAATTCATGGAACACTACTTAGAAATCATTCTACGCTCTTCTCATCTTTGCTCTTTTGTTTTTAATGGTGAAAAATGATTCAAAATGCAAGCATATATCCTTATTTCATAGCATTTAATGTTTAGTGTATTTACAACTATCCACTCAACTCTTTAAGAAATTCTACTTTACTCGACTCCCATTTTTTTTCCACCACTTGACATATACTAGAGTTTCCCTTGCTTGGCATCCACTACTAACTTAGCTGCAACTAACCGCTCGACTTCTACTAACTTGACAAACAATTAGGCATGTACTAAATCTTTACTCAGCATCTGAAGGCAACTCAACAACACTTGAAATTTTAAATTTTCATCTCTATTCATGTTGATCTCTCTTTTTTAGTACTTACTTGTCTAGGAACTGATGTATGATAAAGCTTTGTATATCAGTCCCACATACCTTTTTTTGCTTAGTTGGATGATTTGTGACCACTTGACCTTTTGGGTGAAGTGATCCCTTCATTGGACGTGCTACTTCCATCTTTCTTCTTCCATGTTTTATTCATTTCTCCTCTAATGTGTTCAACATCTACCTTCCCTTTTCCTTTGTTGAACTTTGAGTTGGGTACCTTTAACCTTGGGCAATTTTTGCTGATGTGTCCAGTCTTCAAACAACTAAAGCATGTAGTTTGGCTCAACCATCTACTGTAGTTTCCACTAAAATGTGTTCTTATGCAATTTTTAGGGATGTGCCCATACTCTTGATAGTAGTGATAGCTATGCTTGGTGTTGTAGTCCCAATTGTAGTGATATCCATGATTGTTTTCCCTTGCTGGTTGATTAGGTGTCCACATAGGCTTTGATCTGCACTCAAAAGCTCTATGTCCATACTTCTTGCAATTGTAGTAGTGCCCTTAAAATCTTGGTGTCCTGGTAGTTCTAGTCTTGCAATCATGTGCTTGATGTCCTTTCTTGTTGCACTTGTGGCAGTGACCCATATTCTTAGGTTTGTCATGTTGATGGGCATTCTTGCTCCTGTACATTAGAGGTATGTCCCTTTTTACCACAAAAATGACAAGTAGGTTTAGTGTTATTACCTTTTTCACTTCTTTCTTTTGCAACCTTGGATGACTCTCCTATTTCAATGTTGGTGTATCCTAGTCTTGAAGTATCATTACTGGCTATTGGTGATTTTGGTAGTTGTTCAAAGTACTTGATGGCTTCGTTGGATTTGTTGAAGCTCTCTACAATCTCCTTCTCTCTTTTTAGGTCATTTTTCAATTGTCCATTTTGCATCTTTAGTGTGGAGATCTCAATGTCCTTAACATTTAGCTCATGATGTGCATTCATCATTTGCTTAGGGCATCTAGCTACATGTTGGAAATTTTTGCAAGCTCAATTGACTTTTCTTCCAATTTTTTGGCAAGGTTTCTCTTGTCTTCTTCTATTATAGCCTTATCTTCAATGGCTATTTTCTTCTATTATGTCACTTCACAAGGCATCATGGCTTGTGATTCTTGTTCAAGATTGAGAGTTCTGATCTCTTCTACTTGAGCTCTATTCTTCTCCATCAAGTCTACTATTGCTACATCAAACTGTTTACAATCTCCATTTGTAAACACTTTTGAGGTGTCAATCTCCTTGTATTATGTATCATTCTCAACTATGACAATATCTCTTCTTCTCTTTAAGGATTTCCTCAATTCTTCCCTAGCTTCTTCTAGAGAATGTAGAATGAGGTGTATCTCAATTTCTTGGTTCTCTATGATCTTCCCAAGTTTGTAGACTTCCATTTCCAGATCTTTTTCTCCAAGTTGTAAGGCTTCTCCTTGTGAGGACTTAGCTCTAATACCAATTGTTAGAATTTACAAGTGGGAAGATTTACTTCTAAGAGGGGGGGGTGAATCAAAAGTAACAAAATTTAACCTCTAAAAATTTTAATTGAAATTAATCACATACATCTAACATCTCTCATAAACATGAAAGTAAAGATATGCATAAAAATAGATAACACAAGATTTTGGTCACCCAGAAACCCTCCAAAATGAGAAGGTAAAACTGGGGGGGATGACACCCACAACTTATCACCACAACAATATGTAATTGGTTAAGGTTACAAAGTTTGACCACCATCAATGGTCTACCCTATGAAAGGCCTTCCCTATTGAACGCTTCTCACCCTGTTAAAAGTGACTTGGTTAAAGGATTTACAAACATTCACTTGGAATGTCACCCTGTTAAAGGATTTACAACCCTGTTAAGGATTTACAAGATGGCTGCTAAGCCAACCTATCATCATAAAATTTTCATTCTGCTAATATAATGGTTAGAAAGTATAATAGAATATCTTGACCTGATAACTTACAATCTTCAATTGCTGATTCCAAATCCTTGTTTGTCTAATCTGGTCTGATCCTTCCTAATTTGATATAACTCTATTCATGTTGCTAATACTCTATTTTGATCAACTTGATTTTGTAGTGCTGATCTTCCTCTAAGTCCTTACACCCCTTTTTCTTCCTTCAAAACTTTGCTAGAATTCTTTCATGCATTTCCACATGATCTCTTACATACTTTGTCTCAACTCTCTCAACTCTAAATTATGGGGTTTCAACCTCCTTATAAAGGATTCAAGACTTAGGGTTAAGTATGAATCTATGATCAAGATTCATCCATCTTTCCCGCTCAATTCTTTCCATATTTCCTGATTGGTTGCATGCTTTCTCCATTTTTCTAATTAGTTGCATGCTAATTACATAGGAAATGTTTTAATAGATTCAATCTTATCTTTTAGATCCTTTGAGATTCATCTTGAGTTGGCCAAAAAATGATTTACATTTGAGTTTGTGAAGGCACAAACTCATATGTTGATTTTGTGTTACTCAACACTTACTGATTGCTGATGCTCGACACTTGAAGTTCACTCCGCACCTATTGAACTTCTAGCTTGGCACCTATATTATACTCAGCTTCAACCTTAGAATTTTCTTAAGTGTGTTGACACTCAATTGTCAAAACCAATCTGAGACCAACAGGAATTATATGCTTCCAATCCAATCTCCATAACTATATTTGAAATCCTTTAGACCATTGGGGAGATTTTTTCACTATTTAAATTTGAATGTTGGAAAAGTTGCTATGCAACTTTTTACAAGTTGATAATATTTGGCAATATTTTGCAAGTTTATTGATACCTTACTGCCTAGGACTTAAATTGAGTGAATGTTTACTCCAAACAACCTAAGCCATCTAAATTTTACAAGATCATTCAATTTCAATCCCTTTGACCAATTTTGACCCTAGGTTAATAAGAATAGCTTGTGGAAAATGGCCTTATAGTTTGGTTCAAAGTTGCATCCAATGGATCAATTAATCCTCACGGTGTCTCGGGCCAATATTAAAACAACTTCTATTACATTGTGGGAGAGGTGTTCTTGCACTAGGGTTCATCTAGGTTTTCTCGCCTACTCATGTTCACATTTTTCTACAATAATTTTAGGAGAGTGGTCACCACAATATCCATTGAAGCTTCCCCATCACTAAATATCTTATTTTTCTCCTTCTTTCCATGGACTCCAACAAAGATGGGGTGAATTAATTTCCATCATTTTCTTATCAGTAGATGATGGGAAGAGAACTCCCATTTATTGATTAATTGTTGCATGTCTTATAGGAAAACCCATTTAGTTTTAAATTTTCTCATTAGTTTATACCAAACTTCTATAATGAAGGGAGATTTTATTAAAAGATGAATAACACCTTCAAATTTATGTTTGCATAAGATAAATCTATTCACTATGGAATCCCCTTTTGGTCAAGTTGTGAAGAGTAAGAATTTTTCCATGTAGAGTGATCCACCAAAAAGAAATTAATTTTAGGAATAAGTTGGGAATCCCACAACTTTTTCTTCTTGAGGATATCTCCATTTTTTCTCATCAACAAAGAATAATAATAGAAAAAAGTACATGCATCTAAATCAGTTTGGTAGTTACATATGATCTAATTTTGTAAATTATCCATAAATAAAAATTTAATCAATCATATTCTAAGAGATTTTAATTTTGATAAATCACAAATCTAAAAAGAACTATATAATAACACTTACTACTTATACTCGATTAATTTCAAGGTCTTAATAGAAAATTGAAAGATTAAATCACTTTAAATTACATTAAGAAAAACCTTAGATTATGCAAACATCATGGGGGCTAATGGAATCTTAATGAATATCCCCCTTTTCAAAAAACATCGACCCAAACTTCTTTATGGCCATCCCCTTCAATACCCAACCAATACTCTGGTAGTCCCTTTTCTCTATAAACCTTCATAGTCTACCTTGTCACTCCTCACCTTCTCCCCTTGAACCCCATCCCCACACCCCTTAGTTGCCAATATCGGCACTATATTGCCCTATTATTTTCCCATAGTTGAGCCCCTTAATATGAACACAATAGATATGGTATCTCTCCATCAATTAAGCTCGCATGACAAACACAAATACACATACAAATGCATACACATATAACATCCAAATTTAAAAGATGTTAATTATATACTTCTAATGTCATGTTCATCAAAATCATTTTTCAAAAGTGAGTCCTAATATAGAGGTAAGTTTCAATGAGGAATAATATAGGAAAAAGGAAAGAAAATAAGCTAATACAACATTTCATGTATTTTGGGTTCAATTTGTAAGGATATTCTAACAAAAAAAAATTGTTCAATTTCATCATGCATGTAATATAATGTACAATTAAAAAATATGATGATTTTTTTTTGAAAGGAGGACATTTCAATGAGTACATTTCTCATGTTAGATCTAATTCATTAAATTATTCTATGAATTAAGTTTGACCTAGTCATATCTTTGAGGGATTTGAATATTGATGAATATCATATTGGAAAACATAATAAACTATCCTCACCAATTAACTTAATTAAATTAAGAATCTTTCAAATTATTAATAAATGATTGAAAATAGAATATAGAGTTAAATGAATATGGTGGTCATATTTGATCTAATTTACTAAATTCAAAAGTTGAACTTAATCACATCTTTATAAATTTTGAATCACAAATTACTTTCAATTGATTAAATTGCAACCGTGAGAGTACTAAAAAAATATTTTGTAACTAAAACTACTTGAAATTTCATCATATATAAATCTTTATATTTTGTATATAATCCAAACCTAGAAGATGTGTACTATGCACTTATGCTCACCAAAATCACTTCTCACAAGTGGGTCCAAAAAAAGGTTATACGTTTGTGTGGGGATGGATAAAGGAAAACAGGCATTGTCCCCCACTGCAAAATCTGATATGTTTACCATCCTATCCGGAGTTTCAATAATTATTAGTTACTCATAATTGGGTCTTTCTAAAATGGGGCCACAATGATAAAATACAAGTCATTATGATTCATCACAAAGAGATTATCCACTGTCAAATCTATGGAAGGAATTGAGTTGGGAAGATTTATGTCTTTTCATATTCAAATTTGTAATCATAATTCTTGTGTGGAGAGACTGTTTGAGGAATAAAACGACGTAATATGTGAAGCTTTTAATGCTTTCAAATTAATCATTTGATGTGTTTGTGGAGGTCATAACACATGTTTGGTATATTAGTTCCTACAACATTGTGAAATTGTCACCTCAAACCTAGTTCAAAGTGCAATTTGCTTTTCTTTTTTCTTTTCTGCATTATAAAGTCATACTATGTCTGTATTTGTCGACCTCAGCGATGGCTCATGGATTGTACCGTAAAACTCTTTCAATATCATTTCGAGATTTAAGTCAATCAAGTGTTGCAACATATCCCTCGAGTATGTATGCAATTGTTATTTCATTATTTTTTTGTTTGATTTTTTTTTGTTTTTTGAAAATTAATAGAACACACATACACATATACAAGTGTGTACACAAACATATACAAGTGTGCATGCATACACACATTAATTTATCATGTGTATTGTAAATTTATTGTTTAGAGAGGGAGAAAAAATGTTTTGTAATTAAAATTTGTTATATATTTTGCTAAAATAGAAAGAGACTAAAATCATATGTTAACACCATGTCATTTTCTTTTTCAACAACGCATTCTACATGCTTATTCTTTCACTTTATGTTATTCTATAGAGATGTCCCATATGCTTAAATTTATCTTCTAATTCCATTTCTTGGATTCCTTGGCTAAACTATATTCTATGTGTTCATCATTTACATATGTTGAATTGATCACTTTAGAACAAGAATCAACCAATCATCCTTAGCTTATTGGATTGGACCACACTATTGGTTACATTCCTTAGAGAATATCATGTCTACATTTTATTCCCTCGAGTTGGATGTTAAATAACCTCACTCACATCAAATTCCTCGGCATACAACCATCACCTATTAGGATACATACACTAATAGTCCTAGTTTGGGTACATTGAATAGTATTTAACTATAAATTCCATCATTTATCCTTTTGAAAATCATTGATTATAATATTGAATTATAAAATAAATAATATTGGGTTGTGTGCACCAAGTTATGGTGCCAAAAACATGACACCCCTTCTTTTTTTAGTTTTTGAAAGAAAATTTTATAAATGGGCTACAAACTCGCAGCCCATTTCATTTTGCAAGGATTTTGTCCTCACAATGCGTACGTGAGTTGAAGGAATTGAAGACTTTCACTACCCACCTCAAAATGCCTCCTCATTGCCAAAGTTCAAGATCAAGATCAAGTCTTATGTTTTCTACTCTTGTTTTTGCATTGTTTTATATGTTTTTGCATTGTTATATATATTTTTGCATTGTTTTCTAGGTTATTTTCAATTTTTTTAAAAATTTGTTTATTTATTTAGATTGCAATTGGTTTCTTATCAAGAAATGTGGATAATTAACTGCCAAAACCCTCCACAACAAGAGCAAGAAATTTCACAACCTGCATCGATTGGAAGACCTCTTCCTAGCACACAAGACAACATAATAAATGAAATAAAAAGAGGGATAAATGAATTAGAAGCATGAATTGGTAGGTTGAAAGCTTGTGGACAAACCAATCCGATGAGAGCACAATTGGCATCCTCCCTCGAGTCTATTATAAACCATGTAGCTTTTCTTAGTGGTCAGTTGGATATTTGGCATGTTAAGAGGGATGAACAAAGAAGATATTATGAAAATAAATTATCATATCAAGATGTAAAAAAAAAAAATAGCAAAAGGTAGCATTTGTGCATTGTTTAAAAAGCTTGGTGAACAAAATACTGTTAGAGAGACAACTAAAAGGTTTCTCATCCATTGGTGCATACATGATGGTATTAGAAATAATTTTTGGGATAAATGGTGGATGGTCTTTGATGCTCCTCCTTGCAATAATCACGAGGTTCCAATGTATTTCTTAAAGAAATTGTATTGTGAATTTGTCCTTGGGGAGATCCCCAATTATTTTGATATATTATAATGTCAGGGTAAAGGTGGGGGGTCATCATTTGAGAGGTTGAGGGCACATCTTGACCCTAATATAGTTAAGACACCTGTTGTTAAGCCATAGGGTGAGCATGTGATTATTCCTTCAGTTGTGAAGGAACATGTAGAGGCCAACACTCTAGGGATTATTAATTCTTTGACGCAGACCCTCATTCATTGCACAAGTCCATTAGTTGAGGAGGAGCCTTCTATGTGTCATGGTCACATGTGCACATCATGTGGATCCTTATGCACATTTGGCAATCATGTTGGAGATGGTATGAATGATGGGCTAGTCACTAATAAATTCTTGATTGAGACATTTGGCATTGACACACAGATAAATTACAATTATAATAAACTAATATGATCACATTTTGTATGTATAGTAAATATATAATTAATTAACATGTATTGACATTGTTCAAAATTTAGGGTCAGAGTGTTGGTGGCCCTAGTAGAGATCCCTCAGTACCATTTTTAGTCTCATCAATGAGTCTAGAGGTATGTATCGATTTAATCATTTAAATTAATATATATATTTATTAAGTAATCATATGAAGGATTGAAAAAAAAAATTATACATGTGCATCAGTTCTCTTCTGGACCATCAACATTCACTAGGGACTCCAAGCCTAGGCATGATATGAGCTTCGTAGAGGTACATTTGCTTCATGTTAATTTAATTCATTTGATTATAATTTTTTCATGTTTCATGATACATGTAACTTGTATTGTATGACATGTAGCTCTTGACATTTGAGACTCCTCCTCATCTTTAGTAGTCCATCGATTGTGGAGTTGCTATAGTGATGGCTAGTTCAGAGCCATTGATTGAGGTATGAAAGAATTTTCTTGGTTTTAGTTGTTGTTTATAATAGTTAGTATCGAAATTTCTGATGTTATTTATAAGTGGTTATATTGATTGAATTATTGTAGGGCTTTGTTACACCCGATTGTCCATGAGACTTTAAGGTGGAATTGTAGAGTGACTATTTGATGGTGGTAAGAAAATAATTAATTGATTTATATCTACTTTTTTTCTATTAGCTCTAGTTAGAGAAGAGCCTAAACAAGAGGACGAGTGAGTGTGTGAGGAAGACCCCATCATCCCCATCATCTCCCTCCACATGATGATTGATGACCTCTAGGGATTTCTTTCCTTCCCCTCATGGGAAGGAGAAAATATAGTTGATAGATAGACATGTATAGGCATCAGTGGACATATATGCTTGATTTTATGTTAGTGGACATATTTGATATACATTTGATATATATATATATATGACATTTTATGTTTGATATAGATGCATGACATTATTAGACTTATGACATTATTGGTTATCATCATATATTGTAAAGGCTACATGGGTACTTGTACCCACACCCATGGTACTCGTACCCACGTACTCAAGTACTAGGAACATGTATCCCAAGTATCAGGTACTCAACGGAGAGCATCATAGCTTAAGGACCTTGATTGATATTTTTGATTTTTTTTTTTCAACTTTTTGTTTGTGTATCAGCTCATTGTTTATCAAGCTTAATTCAATACCTAATTAGTTTAAAATTTTGATACAATATTCATTAACAATAAACTTCATCATTGTTCAAGCATAAGTTTATCATTTCCAATATGTCATCGTCATATGATTTATGATCTTGTTCATGTTTAAAGTTTTCCTTCTATTTTATTTGTTTATCAATCTTAATTCAATACCTAATCAATTTGAAACTTTGATACAATATTGATCAACAATAAACTTTATCACTGTTAAAGCCAAACATTTATCATTTGCAATATGCCATTGTCATGTGATTTATGATCTTCTCAAGTTCATGTTTAAAGTATTCCTTCTATGTTATGCATCTAAACATTTATCATAAATTATTATTACAAACCTATAACAAATCTGAAATAAAAAATAATACATTACATTTGCAAACTTCATCACTATTCTTAATTTAAAAAATCATTGTCATGACTCATAAATTCAAGTTTTCTATAAATATAAAAGTATAATTAAAAATAAAGTTTGACATACCCAAGTACTCCCATCCCCTATTATTAAAAATAGTTATACCCGTACTCATACTCATACCCTAAGTACCCCAAGTATCCCTATCCCCATGCAACCGTGTATGTTATATGTTTGTTCATGTATGACATTATTGGTTATCATAATATATATCTTTTTTTTATTGTTTACATTTTAAGTACATTTCATGTATTTCATTTTAATGTAAATTGCATCCAAAATGATGAAGAGTTCTCTCACCAAAAGCTAGTGGATTCCTAGCAAGAACACTTTTAAGGAAAACTACCTATGGCATTTAGTGATTCTTAGGGATGATTCAGTTCGACATGCCCAAGAATGTTTGAGCTCTTAATGGGATAGGGGGAGCTTGGGGCTAGTGTTTACCTAGCCATCTAGAGCTAATGGAATAGATAGTTGGATCCCATGACAAAAGGTGAGAGAGATTTGGTAGTTGGCAACATTGTATTGGCCAACACTACAAGTTTTAGCATCACCCGAGATGACATCAAAAAATCAATATGGAGTAAGATCACCAAAAAGTGAGAGAGGTTATTGTAGGTATCTACAACATGGCTCTATAACACTTAGAATCACACCCATATCTCATATGAGCTTTGAGATATGCCCTATCAAAGATCGCTACCCTATGGCATTTAGTGACTCTAAGGGACAATTCGATTCGGCATGCCCGAGAACATTCAAGTGCTCAATGGGATGGGACAAGCTTGGGACTAGTGTTTATCCAACCACTTAGAGCTAACAGAATAGATAGTTTGATCCCACCATGAGCAATGAGCGAGATTTGGCAGTTGGCAACTTTGTACTAGCCAACAACATCACTCGAGATGGCATCGCAAAATCAAAACAGAGTAAGATCTTCAAAAAGAGAGAAAGGTTATTGTAGGTTTCCACAACACAGTCTTATAACACCTCAAATTGCATCTATAGCTCACACGAGCTCTGAGATATGCCCCATCAAAGATCATTTCCGTATAGCATTTAGTGACTCTTAGGGACATTTCAGTTTGGCGTGCCCAAGAAAATTTGAGCACTCAATGGGATAGGATGAGCTTGGGCCCAGGGTCTACCCAACCACTTGGAGCTAATAGAATAGACAGTTCAATCCCATGATGAATGGTGAGGGAGTTTTGGCAGTTGGCAACTTTGTACTAGCCAACACTATGAGTTTCAACATTACCTGAGATGGCATCACAATATCAAAATGTAGTAAGATATCCAAAAAGAGAGAGGGGTTATTTTATATCTTCACAACATAGTCCTATAGCACCTAGAATCATATCCATACCTCACATGAGCTCTAAGATATGCCCTATCAAAGATCACTGTCCTATGGCATTTGGTAACTCTTAGGGACATTTCAGTTTGGCATGCTCAAGAATGTTTGAGCACTCAACTGGATGGGATAAGCTTAGGGATAAGGTTTAACCAAACACCCAGTGCTAACAGAATAGATAGTTTGATCCCATGATGAGTGGTGAGGGAGATTTGGTAGTTGGAAACTTTGTACTAGCCAACACTATGTGTTTCAACATCACTCAAGATGGCATCACAAAATAAAAAATGGACTAAGATCTCCAAAAAGAAAGAAAGGTTATTGTAAGTCTCTGCAACATAGTCTTATAGCACCTAGAATCACATCCATAACTTTTATGAGCTTCAAGATATGCCCCATCAAAGATTGCTGCCCTACGACATTTAGTGACTCTTAGGGATGTTTTGGTTCAGTGTGTTCAAGAATGTTCAAGCACTCAACATGATGGGAGGATCTTGGGGATAGAGTTTACCTAGCCACCTAAAGATAATAGAATAGATATTTTGATCCCACAATGAATGGTGAGGGAGATTTGGTAGTTAGCAACTTTGTACTAGCCAACACTACAAGTTTCAGCATCACCAAAGATGGCATTACAAAATCAAAACAGAGTAAGATCTCCAAAAAGTGAGAGACATTACTATAGGTCTCTACAACATAGTCCTATAGCACCTAGAATTGCATCCATATCTCACACGAGCTTCAACATATGCCCCATCAAAGATTGCTTCCCTACGACATTTAGTGACTCTTAGGAATGTTTCAGTTTGACATGCCCGAGAATGTTTGAGAACTCAATGGGATAGGATGAGCTTGGAACTAGGGTTTATGTAGCCACCTTGAGCTAACAAAATAGATAGTTTGATCCCATGATGAACGGTGAGGGAGATTTGGCAGTTGGCAACATTGTACTAGCCAATACTATGAATTTTAGCATCACCCGAGATGGCGTCACAAAATCAAAATGGAGTAAGATCTCCAAAACACGAGAGATTTTATTGTAGGTCTCCACAACATATTCCTATAGCACCTAGAATCACATCCCTACCTCATACAAGCTTTGAGATATGCCCCATCAAAGATTGCTACCCTATGACATTTAGTGACTTTTAGGGCTGTATAGTTTGATGTGCCTGAGAATGTTCAATCCCTCAATAGGATAGGACAAGCTTGGGGCTAGGGTTTACCTAACCACCTAAAGATAACATAATAGATAGTTTGATCCCATGATGAATGGTGAGGGAAATTTGGCAGTTGGCAACTTTGTACTAGTCAACACTACGAGTTTTAGCATCACAAGAGGTGGCATCGCAAAATCAAAATGGAGTAAGATCTCCAAAGAGAGAGAGAGAGAGGTTATTATAGGTCTCCACAACATAGTCCTATAGCACCTAAAATTGTATCTATACCTTGCATAAGATCTGAGATATGCCCCATCATAAATTGCTGCCCTATGGTATTTAGTGACTCTTAGGGACATTTCAGTTCGGCATGCACGAGAACATTCAAGTGCTGAACAAGACATGATGAGCTTGGGGCTAGGGTTTAACCAGCCACTTGGAGCTAATAGAATAGATAGTTTGATCCCACGATGAATGGTGAGGGAGATTTGGCAATTGGCATCTTTGTATTGGCCAACACTACAAATTTCAGCATCACTCAAGATGGCATCGCAAAATCAAAATAGAGTATTATTTCCAAAAAGGGAGAGATTATTTTAGGTCTCTAAAACATGGTCCTATAGCACCCAAAATTGCATCCATACCTTGCACAAGCTCTGAGATATGCCTCGTTAAAGATCACTACCCTATGGCATTTAGTGACTCTTAGGGACATCTCAGTTTGGCATGCCTGAGAATGTTTGAGCACTCAATGGGATGAGATGAGATTTGGACTAGGGTTTACCTAGCCACTTGGAACTAATGGAATAGACAATTTGATCTCACAATGAATGGTGAGGAAGATTTGGTAGTTGGCAACTTTGCATTGGCCAATACTACAAGTTTTAGCATCACCCCAGATGGCATCGCAAAATGAAAATAGAGTAAGATGTCTAATAAGAAAGAGATTTTATTGTAGGTCTTTGCAACATGGTCCTATAGCACCATGAATTGCATCCATACCTCACATGAGCTCAAAGATATGCCTTATCAAAGATTGCTGCCCTATGGCATTTAGTGACTCTTAGGAACTTTTTGGTTCGACATGCCTTAGAATGTTTGAGCACTCAATAAGATGGGATGAGTTTTGGGCTAGAATTTATGTAACCACCTAGAGCTTACAGAATAGACAATTTGATCCCATGATGAATGGTGAAGGATATTTTCCAGTTGGCAACTTTTTACTGGCCAATACTACAAGTTTCAGCATCACCTGAGATGGCATTGCAAAATCAAAATAGAGTAAGATCTCCAAAAAGTGAGAAAGGTTATTATAGGTCTCTACAACATGGTCCTATAGCATGTAAAATTGCATCCATACCTCACACAAACTCTAAGATATGACTCGTTAAAGATTGCTAGCTTATGACATTTAGTGACTCTTAGAGATGTTTTGGTTTGGCATGCATGAGAATGTTTGAGTGCTCAACGGGATGGGACAAGCTTGGGGCTAGGGTTTACCCAATGACCCAGAGCTAATAGAATAGATAGTTCTATCCCACGATGAATGGTGAGAGCGATTTGGTAGTTGGAAACTTTGCACTAGCCAACACTACAAATTTTAGCATCACCCGAGATGGAGTTGCAGAATAAAAATGGAGTAAGATCTCCAAAAAGAGACAGAGGTTATTGTAGGTCTCTACAACATGGTCCAATAGCATCTATAATTGCAAGTATACCTCACATGAGCTTTGAGATATGCCCTATCAAAGATCATTGCTCTATGACATTTAGTAACTCTTAAGGATGTTTCAGTTAGGCATGCCTGAGAATGTTCGATTGCTCAATGAGATGGGATGAGCTTGGGGCTAGGGTTTACCTAGCTACCTAGAGCTAATGAAATAGATGGTTTGATCCCACGATGAATGGTGAGGGAGATATGAGAAAGATATATATTCCTTGGCCACTTTGTGCAAGATATGAGCGAAAGTTGCTAATTAGGCCAAATCAGGTCTTTTTGAGTTTTTGGTCAAGATAGCCTAGGATTAGGTGTTTTTAGTTATTTTTTAATAGTTTGGAACCATTTCCAAGTCCTAGAAGTGAAATCTATTGAACTTTGCATTAGTCGCACTTTTTGTGCAAAATTGCAAATGTTGTAAAACTTGTAAAAGTCGCTTAAAAATGAAAATCTGACTAGAAACCTTCTAGCCTTCAAAATAATGTTTCCCATGCTCATATACCCAAACATGGATAGTTACAACTTCACAAACCTCCATTTGCAACTTTTTTGCAAAAATTGCCAAAGTTGCTCAAGCAATTTTTGCTCTTTACATATTTAGGTCAAATGGGTCCATCTAGGACTATTCTAGGACCCTAGTTAAGATTCCTAGGACCTATTAGGTAACCAAATACCTTAGTTTCCCATGAATATTGAAAGACAGTGAATAAGAAATTGGATACCAGCTACATCTATTAAATATACAAAGGAAGATATAGAAAACTTGCTTAGTAGAGATATTACTCTAAGAGGAAAGGACATTTCAAAAGAAAATGGTTATCTTAGTGCCATCAAGGGTATGATAATTACTTAGGATGAAGAGAAAAAACCTACCACTATTGGGAAAGAGTGCACATGTACACAGAAACAAAATTTTCAAATAGAGAAGTAAAAAGTGCTATAGAATTGTCCACAAAGCAATGTGAAGTGAAGCCTCAAATTGGCTCATTAGTAGGCAAAGAATTTGGTCATTCATGCACTTCATTCCAGCACCATAGATGTTTCAATTAGAAATTCCTATTCATCAATGGCCTTGCATTTACAAGACTTGGAGCCAAGATACTCAAGCTAGGCATGATCCCTCAAAGTTCTCATCGAAATATATTAATGATCTTAACAAAACAAAAAAAAGTTCATTGCCACCTTTAAATGGAGATTTCTATTTAAATGGAGATTGTTAGTTCCCAAACATGTCCTAGTCAAGTAGATGACAAGTTTACAAAGCAACCAATAGGAAATGGGGTCATGGAAATGAACTCATTGCTTAGGAAGGTTTGGTGGTGTAGAAGCACTCTTCCATAAAATAATGAAATAAGGGTGTTTGGGTCATTTATGACCTTGGTCAAGTTTATTTTTTCTTGATTTTCAATA
Organism: Cupressus sempervirens; assembly: GCA_028749045.1. Lineage (NCBI taxonomy): Eukaryota > Viridiplantae > Streptophyta > Pinopsida > Cupressales > Cupressaceae > Cupressus > Cupressus sempervirens. Next base: position 734,247,408 of record CM053789.1, read on the forward strand.
AGACAATGATTTTAGGTTCATAGGTTCATTTTTAGAATTCATGGTTTGCCTAAATCTATTGTTTCAGATAGAGACACCAAATTCCAAGGACATTTTTGGAGAACCTTGCACAAGAAATTAGGCACTAATCTACAATTTAGTTATACCTACCATCTCCAAATGGATGGTCAAACTTAAGTTGTAAATAGATCTCTTGGAAACCTCCTTAGATGCCTCACCAAGAAATATGCACAAAATTCAGATCTACTTCATCCACATGCTGAATTTGCTTTCAATGATTCATTCAATAGGTCTATAGGAAAAACACCATTCCAAATAGTCTATGGCTATCATCCAAAAGGACCTCTAGAACTTAGAGTTAGCTAATGATATCAAGGTTAGTGCACAAGGTGAAGAATTGGCTGACCTTATCAAACAAGTACAAGAAAAGGGTGAAAGATACATTGGAACAAACTTCAAAAAAATACAAAGCACAAGTAGATAAGAAGAGAAAAGATGTTCAATTCCAAATAGGTGACAAAGTGTGGGCATATTTGAGAAAGGAAAGACTCCCTAAAGGTCATCACACCAAACTCCAAATGAAGAAGATAGGACCTTATGCAATCTTGCATAAATTTGGTCCTAATGCCTATGAAATTTCATTACCACCTACCATTTCCATCTCACCAATTTTCAATGTGGTTGATCTCACTATTTTCAAGGACACTTCTAATATTGTAGGTACATCCATCGCAGGTTCACATGAAGATTGGTTGAAAGATCTACCACCTTCTCAACCCTTAGAGTTGGAAGCAATCTTGGTGACCAAAGTTACCAAAAAGACAAGGAATCACACCAACTATAAATACTTGGTTAAATGGAAGGGGTTACTTACCATTGATGCCACAGAGATGACTAAAGATCAGATTAAGCAACATGGATACACTATTGATCAACTCACCTCAAGTAGGAACTTGAATTTCTTTTCCCTAGGGCAGCATGGTGCATGAGTACTCTTCCATGAAATAATAAAATAAGGGTGTTTGGGTCATTTATGACCTTGTTCACGTTTATTTTTCTTGGTTTTCAATAAGACAATGTTTTTAGGTTCATAGGTTCATTTTTAACCCTTTTTGTGTGGCCTATTAGCAATTTGGGTGTTTTATAACCTTCTTTCTTAATGAGGTCACAAGGGAAAAATCTATGTAATTTGGAAGAATTTGCTATGATTTAGGGTCTATCACATTGTTTTAAGCCTTAGCACTCATTTAGACAATTACAATGCCTTTAAGGCTTTAAAATGCAAAAAATGCAATAAAAGTGCAAAAGTTGTTATGCAACTTTGCAACTTTTTTCATAACTAAGAAAAATTGTTTGTAGTCATTCCCCAAATGATCACAACGTTTCAAATTTGGTTGGATCAGTTGGGGAAGACCTTCATATAGCCCTTTTAGGTAGGTGGAAGGTACAATGTAATGTTTTGGAATTGAAATCAATAAAAACAACCCTATTTTTTGCATTTTCAGTTAGTTCTCTAGATGGTATGTACTTGTACAGATGCCTAGGATCTATGCCTAGAATTATTGGATAGATTCTTGAATCACATTTCTAATGAAACTAGTTTGAAGTTCTAAGACTTTGTAAAACTCAAGTTATTCCTATTTTTGTGCAAATAGCCTAGGTTTTGAGGGTTTGTAGGGTTTTGAAGGAAATCAGGTTATAACTGTAGATTCCACCATAGGAAAACTATGGCCTTTGGTAGAATCCTTGTAATTCTAATGCACTTTAAGATTCTTTTGGTTGTAGGCTTTTATATGCAGGGACAAAGGAGAAATATGATGCCCTAGATGCATATACCTTGTATGCATCAGTACACATTACTGCTATATCAGTATTTTAATACCCCAAAACTTCATGCTTTGATTTTTAACTTGGTAAAAACATATTTGGGACAATCCTCAACTAATCTAATTGGTCTCATGTTTTTGGAACATGTCTAAGGCATACCTCCTTTGTAAATGTGGCCTAATTAGCCTTTTTGTCTAGTTGCTATCCCACGGGTTATGACAATCTTCTTGATTATAGGATCATTGAACTTTGAGGTTTGATAATACATTAGAAATATAAACTAACCTTTTTTTTTAGCATCCTACCTCCATTGAAAATATACAAGTAGCAGACCAAAACCTCATTTCTTGGGCTACTAGGAATCCCAGGGGTTAATGAAGGAACTATGCCTTCTCTTTGTTTTGGGGTCTCCAAATCTAGTTAGTATACCCATGATGATGTAAGAAAAACATCCATAGTGTCTAGTTTCATGATTCCATGTCTGGTGTAGGTTTCATATATTAAGTCATTCTAGTGATTAATGTGCAAGTGTGGGGTCTTGAGCCTTGTTTGGGCTTTCAAACCTTGTTAAGGTATTCTTGTGGGCTATACTCTCCAAACCTATATTTTTAGTACCCTACCACTTACATCATTTAGAAATACCAAAATAAATTATCTCCAAATGCTCAACCATTCACCAATTCCCAAACTCCTGCCATTCACAAATCAACATGCTACAAGAGGTCAAATCCTTCATGGTGCTTGACCTAGGGCTTGGTTGGAAAAATCACAAAACACATCCTCCAATCTTGAAACCTTGGAATCTTAAAAAGGACCCTACTAACTACCATTTCCAAAGTGTCCATGAAATTTCAACCAAGGAAATTGCAGTTAGAGGCCCATTTTTGCTATGTGCACCAAAATGCTATCCTAGAAACCTAGTTTTACTAAAAATGCAATAACTTGAGTTAGAAAACATGTAGAATGATGAGACTAGAAGAAAAAGAAAGCTTATTCAAATATCCATCTCAAAAATCCATCACATATAGTTTGAAAGTTTGTAAATTTCATGCAACATGAATACAACAATAAAAATGACTCCAAAACTAAATTTCTTTCTTTGCAACTTCTTCCAATTTGTACGTTAATGCCCTCCAGACCTCACAAATGAGGTATATATATCTACTATGTCTATTTTAATGGTTACAACCAATATTTTGATATTTATAACCCTTTTCCCACTAAGTTTCAGTAAGGTCATGATTTTAGACTCCTAGATTTTCCATTAACCCTTTTGTGTGGTCCATTAGCAATATTGGGTGTTTTATAAGCTTATTGTTCAATGAGGTCACAATGGCACAATTTTTGTATTTTTAATGCATATGTTTTTCATATAGGTTCTACTAGTTGTATTGAGTCAATTAGGACTCATTTACATAGTTAAAATGCCTTTTAGGCACAAAAAATGCAAAAAAGCAATAAAAGTTGCGAATTTGCAACTTTTTGCATAAGTAAGAAAAATTATTTGTAATCATTCCCCCAATGGTCACAACCTTTCAAATTTGGTTGAATAAATTGAGAAAGACCTTCATATAGCCCTTTTAGGTGGGTGAAAGGTATAATGTAAGATTTTTCTTTGAAATCAATAAAATATAACCTGCTTTGCTACATTCTGGGCTGTTGTTCTACATGGTATAGACCTATACTGATGAATAGGTGTTAAATATTGGTATGGTTAGATGTATATTTGAGTTACCTTTCTAATGCAACTGGTTTGAGATCTTGAAACACTATAGAACTCAAGTTATTCCCATTTTAGTGCTGACAACCCAAAATTTAAGGGTTTCAAGGGTTTTGGTGGAAATCATGTTATAACTTGAGATTCCACTATAGGAATTTTATGGCCTTTGATGTAGTCCTTTTATTCTTAAAAATCTTGGATATTTTTTTTGTTTTAGTTGTAGAAATGTAGGTACAAGGGAGAAAGATGATGCCCTAGGTGCATGTAGCATATATGCAGCAACTCACTGTTTTGGTACAATCAACACTTGAGACCTTAAAAATCATTTCCAAAGCCTCAAGCTTGGGATTTAGGCTATTTGTAAAATTCCTCAACATTTCCAATTGGTTTTTTTGTTATATCATGTGTCTAAATAGTCCTTTCTTTGTAATAGTGGCCTAATTAGTGCTTTAGCCTTAATTGTTGTCCCCACAAGTTAATGCAACATTTTTGTGTATGCAATGTCAGAATTTTGGAATCTGATGGTATATCAAGAGTAGGAGGTGTCTTGGTGGTTAGTTTTTGCTTCCATTTAACATTTACTAAGTTGCAGGCCATAACCTTGCTTCTTGGGCTACTAGGAATCCAAGAGGTTAATGAAGGAACTATGACTTTTTCTCAGTTTGAGGCCTTCAAATTTAGTCCATATGTCCTTGTTGATGTAAAAAAAGAAAAGCCTTAACTATGTATTCATGATTTCATGTTTGGATTAGGTTTCATATGTTAAGCCTTTATTGTTGTCAAGGTACAAGTGTAGGGTTTTGGGCCTTGTTTTGGCTTTGAAAATTTGTTTAGGTTTCCTTGTGGGTTGTACTCTCCCAACATTCATTATTAGTACCCAGTCACTTGCATCAATGATTCAAGGTCACCCTACACCACTCTTTTTCCCTCTCCCTCTCTCTCTATTCAATCTAATGAAGCAACTAGATCTGCTCTACATTTTAATGTCTCAAGTATTTCCTCATGGTTTGACTCGTGAACTTTCCAAAGAGTCTTATTATGTGATTTTCTATCATATTTTATCAAGTAGACATTTGATGTGACAACAAGGTTCAAATAATGAAGAATCTTTCTCTTTGTTTTTGAATCTTTGAATGACCACAAGTTAGAATTCTTCATAGAATATCATCTAAGCCATGTGCTAGTTACAACCACTGCACGGATATGGTACTCTAAACCTTCACCATCTATAACTAAGTGATCCAATTTTTGTTTGGCTTGGACACAATGACACAATTAATAATTTATCCCTTCTTCATTGTCTTCAAGTGCAATAACAACAAAAACATGGCCTACAGTGATAAATCTACAAAATGCGATCATTAATTCAAAAAATACTTAGGTAAAAGTTATAAAGTTACATATTGAAATTGCAAAGATATATAAATATATATATTACCAGGTTGCACTAGATCAAACAAGTGGTCAAAGTCAATAGATGAATCCATCTCTACCATTTCTAGTGCTTGTGGGGGAAGATAGGTGTCAATTGGGTCCAAAACTCATATATCCAATTCATCCACCCATTTAGTCAACTCACAGTCATCCTAATTTTTCTCTACCCATGATGAACAATAGCATGCCATTTTCATGTGTGGATACTCCATGAACCTACATTAGAACTTCTAAAAGAGTGCAACTCACTTGATCATGTTAGTGTGCAACAATCCTCATATGGTGCAATGTTAGTATTATCTATCAACCAAAAAATCTATGAACTATAGACTCAGCTTCCTTACCTAGACCTATTATAGTGTTACACCACTAGACAATGGATTTTGCATCTGTCAATGTTGCTCCATCTTTGTAGTTTAGTTCTTCATGAGCTAAAGCTCTTTTGATGCATGCACCAACACCATCGTGCTCTCCTTTTCCATGACCAACCTCTATGAAATTTGACATATATTGAATTCTACACAACCTTTGCATCCTACTCAACCAATAGAACATCCATGCATTCTTGAATTAAGATGCAAAATTATCTGACCAAATAATGTGCTAATGATATGGTATGCCCCTGTTAGCCAAATCTCCATAAAATAGTTGAAAACAACCATGTAAAAACTCTGTAGAATGTGATCGATCATCGTTGATGTAAAAATGACACTCCCTCAAAATCTTCCTATCATCCTCTATACTTGTAGGTGAATGCATGAATGTTATGTGAACAAATATGGAAACCTATTGAGAATTATAATACTTTGCTTGCACCTCATTTTTTGGTTGTAGTGTGTAGTACTCTATGAAGTCTACAACTAAAACAATGGTATCCAGTGGAAATGTATCCTTCCACAACTTGAATTGCAAATCTTGCCATCAAGCTCTATGTGTATGCATTGGATACTCATAAATAATCTTTTCACAAAAAATCTTCATGAACTCATACACTGGAATCTTTTCAATGACTAAATCACATTTTTTACCCTGTTTCCCATATTTTAGAGCATATTTAACTATCTTATATTTTCTATAATCTACTTTTTGATTTCCAATTGCATGTGTACTATCCATATGTTCACAATTTGATAAAAGTTGTAAAGAACCACAAAATAAGCATGTACCATCCAAGCATGATGTCTTGTAAAATTGTTGGTCATCCCTTATTTCACATAAAATGTTGGATATGAATTCCCTTGAAGATCTTGGTGTTTCATTCATGTCAGAATCCTGCAAAATAAACTTAGAATGCAAAAACACACATATATGCCTAAAAACATCAAAATGGTTAGAAAATTCAATATGTATTCTAAAACAACAAGTTGTGCATGTGTGATTTATCTTCACATATTTATCCATCTCAAAAAATCTTTAACTTATTTGAACTTGAGGATACATACCAATAAATTTTGCAAGAAATTGTGTTTGAGTTGAGTCCAAAAAATGTTTCACATGTGGGTTGCGATTTTGGCTACCAATCCTCCTTCTTACAACATCTCTTTGATTAGGGGAAACACGTGTGTTATTTTTCCAAAAATTTTCGATCAATGATTTCAAAGCTTCACTAATTTCTTTATCCTTTTATGGTAGTCTACTGCTAAATGTCCATAACTCATTTTTTGTTGGATCTTCCAATCTCTCACGCATTAGCATGACTCTCCTTAGAGTACCTCTACCAATTTTTAATGTTTTTCTTGTCTTTCTCATGAATCGAGCTTTCTTCATTTGGGTACTTACTATTGTCAATGTAAGTACTCAACTTGTGATATTACTATCTTTGGTGTGTGATTTAGAACCAACTTTGTCATAAGCACTCATTAGATTCTTTACAATGCTTTTTTTCATTTGAATCATCCATCATTCTTAGCTCAAGAATCTTCATGAAAGGCCTAAATTTCAAATTCCTCATCATTTCAACAAATAATTGGCATTGACTTGTAATATTTAATTATTCAAAGAATAATCTTCACATACGATTAACTTTTATTTAACAAGTACGCTTGCTAATCTTGTCAAGCATTGATTTCAAAATGTTAGTATCAATATCAATCAAATATTTTGATCTTCTAAGATGAATTCTAGAAGGTTTTATAATCTCTTCCATTGTCTCAACATTCTGAACATCAACATAAGGTTGAGTGTTTTGCGTACCTTGAACTGAAGATGATGTTCCTTAGCAATAAGATGCAATAGATGGAATATCATCTACTTGATATGTTGATGTTGTGCCTTCAACATGACATGATGGAGTGTGTGCATCATCGAATCTACAAATTAGTGTCTCTTCAACATGAGAGGATGATATGACTCCAACATTGGAAAATGGGGTAGCTTCATAATTCAATTGTCTTCTTGAGCATAATAATCTCATTCATTCTCTTTATCTTTCTAATTATTCCTCTTTGTTTCTTTGCATCAGTGGTTCTTGTTCCTCTTCGACAGTCAATTCTTCATTATTTCTTTGCAATTTTATTTGTTCATGTATTAGTTTCATTTTATCCCTTTTAATTTCCAAATCTCTCTCCCTCTCTTCATTTGTTTGATTTTTTGATTTTTTCCTTAGCATGGTGATTGTAAGAATTTTCCTTAGGAAAGAATTCACTCAAGACCAAGGAACTCAAACACAAGAACAACAATAGACCAATGAAAGTATGATCAGAATGATAATATACTCATTCAATATTTCATATGAAAGTACACTAGGAGTGCCTATATACAAAGGCCTCTAGAAAGCTTCTAGAATGCATAGAAGTTAGCAACATGATAGTCATACAACTAGACACATGTCCACCAGATATGGGTTGTCCTCTATTAAGTAGAGGAGTAAGTGTGATGATGAGATGATAAGCCTACAATGGTGTAGCACACAAAATAATGTTGTAGACAACATGTACTAAAATTAGGGTGTAAATAATTATGTTGTCTACATGAAAACTCATTGAATGATGCAAACTCTAGTGTTGTAGACACCATGTGCTGAATTAGAGTTGCGTACTTCTGTGTTGTCAACATGACAACTCATGAGAGTACACAAACTCTTAAGTCTCTCACCTAAATAAATAATAAAATAATGCATTAACCTAAGTAAACTTAAGTAAAGTGTAAATAGTAAATACTTATTTACACTAGAACCCCCCCTTAAGTGAAACTTAGGAGAATGTGCTTAAGTTCACAAAATCTAGGATGTAATGCATGATGGGTCCCAACTACTAGGCCATATTAGGTACCCATGTACATAATGAAGCGTAATCTCTCATATAGTGGAGAAAGAGGGAAAAACTCATGGAAAAAACCCTCCCCCAAAAAGAGAGATGAAAAATTAGATGCATGGATGGATGGAGTAATTAAGACCCCCCCATTATGACATACATCAAGTATATACAATAGAGAAATGTGAGAAGAACACTATCCCAAAAGAGGAAAAGGTGCCCCCCCCCCCCTACTCCCCCCCCCCCCCCCCCCCCCAATAGAAGAAGAAGAGAGATAAGGTAGTCCCCCCCTCCCAAATGAAGAGTGCCTATCAATAATAGCTACTTTGATGTAGAAGCTGATCCAAGACTACAGAATAGTGTTCCTCCCCTTTGGAAGAAACAATACCATAGGTACAAGTGAGATGATTCTGCTGTGTGTGGAAAGAATTTCGATGATCACTAATGTCTCTAAAACTTGTTCAACTATCCTTATGAAGGAAGAATGTAGATCCTATCCCAAAGAATGTACTTTCTCCTTAACTAATACAAAGACCTCCTGCAACTGATGTACATAAGTATCCACAATCACATCAACCTATGAAGATCAATCATGTAGAGAATGGACATGAGGGTCAAAGTAAGCCCTTGCAACAACTAAGGAAGGATCTTCTCCATGAAAGAGAAGATGTATATCATCAATGATGTTCGCCATATCCACAATGTATGACTCCACAAATAAACTTGAGATATTTTCTCTGTAGTCATCCTCTATTGTTGGAGCTAGAAGACTAGGTGTACCCTGTTGTGTTGGACCTATCATTGTGGCAATATATGCATGTGGAATGGGTTGATGTCATGACCTCTCACTAAAATTGTCAATAGAAACCCACATATCTAAATTTGTTGGAGTACTATCACTGGTGTCACTATCAGCTTCCATAATGTATGATGTGTGGAGAAGATTAGAGGATAAGCTTGGTGAACTTTCCTCAAAGTGTACATCCTTCTCCACAAAAATCTCATGTGTCTTAGGATTCATAAGTCTATATGCCTTCACATTGTCTTCACATTCAATGAATGTACAAGGCCTAGGTGGTGGTGCCTTGCATCCCTTGGAAGTTATGTTGGCCAATGCTAGACAACCAAAGACTTTGAAGTGTGTCACTACTGGTTTTCTTCCATAGCATACCACAAAAGGAGTCTTTCTGTCTAAGGTAGGATGAGGAGACCTATTAAGTATGTGATTGGCACTGTTGATTACTTTGACTTAAAGTGATGGATCTAGAGACTTGGCTTGTATCATGAAACTTCCCATGAACTTAAGAGTTTGTATCCTCAGTGCTGCAACATCTATATTGTGTAGACTAAATGCTAGTAGATTTTGAGGATCAATATCCTCAAGTTTGCAAAAGTCTTTAAGTCTTTTGTTCACAAATATTCTTTCATTGTCTATCATTAGAACCTTGATGGCTTTCCTTGATTTCTATTCAACATGAGTCTTGAAGGCTAAAAACTTGTCCAAAAATTCATTCCTGTTATGAAGAAAGTAGACCCAAGTATACACTGAAAGGTCACTAATGAAAGTAAGTATGTAGTGACCCTAGTTGATTTATGTCACTACAAAAGGACTTGCTAGTACCATGTGAACCAAATGAAGAACAATTGGTGCTCTTTAAGACTTCCCTTTGTGTAACTTATCCTCTAGATGCATAACACTTAACCTATTGAACAATCACCTTGGGAAAAGTTGATTGTAGGTAGACCTTTGACCATTTTATTTGAGCAATGTTGCTAAAGATAGTGGAAGGCAAAATCACCAAACTGCTCATGCCATAATCTGATTTGTGAATTTGATTGTGTCAACAAGGCTTGTGAAGGAGACTTGGGCACAAAGTAGGAGAAAGAATAAAACCTTTTTTCATGATTAACATTCACCACTGCAACCAATGAGTCATTTTTTAGACTGTGCACTTGTACTAAGTCAGGAAGGAACTCAACTTTATGTCCATCTCCAAGGCGAGTGATTTGGTAAATTGAGAGGAGATTATAACTTAGGTTGGGAACATAAAGAACATCTTTGAACTCTCCATTTTTCATCTCCACATTTCCTTTCCCTTCAACTTCCATTTTTGTATCATCTCCCACAAAGATGTGTGGTACCTTAGATCACTTCATTGAAGAAAAATCCTCCTTTGAGGAACCCATATGATATGAGGCACTTGAGTCAAGAATCCATTCCATCAAAGAATTTGAATTTTCCATGAGTGCTTGTCCTTTTCCCTTTGAATCAAAAGAAGACCATTTCTCCTTGTAAGCATTAGGTAGTGGAACATTATGTTTCTTCATGATGTTGGTTAACTCATCAATCTTTTTATGATAACACTCATGTTCTTCATGACCCAATTTTTTGCAATAAGCACACTTTTTCTTGTCCTTATTATTGTCTCCCTTCTTGTTTAAATTTTAGAAAGAATTTCCTTGTTGACTTTATTGTGGTGTTTCCTTTTCTACATCCTCTGATTTGTTATTTTTCCACTTCTTATTCTTTCCCTTTCCTTTACTTGAAGATTGATCAGCTAAATTTTGAGAACCCTCATTATTTGTCACCAATGCTTTTGACTTAGGTGAATTGAGAATTTCCATTGATTTCAACTTCTTTTCTTCTTTATCCAATAGACTAGATAATCATTGAAAGAGAATTTCTAATAGGTAGGCCCTAATGTAATCTTTGAGGTGTTATAAGTAGAAACAAATGTGGAGTACTCAGATGACAACTTATTATGAATGAGATAGATTAATTTGTCATCTTTAATAGGACTCCCACAATCATTAAACTTTTTTCTTAGTTCATTCACCTTAATGATGAAATCTTGTATAGAATCAAATGACTTAGGATCTAAGGAGACAAGCTCATCTTCAATTTTGAAAAAATCTTCCTCAGACACTTTACCATATAGGTTTTTGAGGGTATCCCAAGCTTCCTTGGATGTATGAGATTTTTGAATTTGATACATGATCTTGTCATCTACCCCCAAATAAATATCACCTAGGGCTTTCTTATCCATTTTTTGTGAATCAATGATTTCACTAGTAGATACTTGATCACCTATTGGTTTAGGAAGGGTACCATCTGCATATTGATAAACTCCTTTATGCATTAAATGACACCACATTTTAATGGATCATGTAGCATAGCTATGCATAGTTAATTTTGGAAACTTAAAATTTCCCATGATGTACAAAATGAAAGAAAACTATAGAAAAAGAGGAACACAATGCCAAGAACACTCCTCTTTTCACTAAATCAAGAAACCCCCACAAAAATGATGCTTATTGACACTTTATATGTAGTTTGATTACAATGGCCACTTGAAAATTTTGGTCTAAGTGGACTTCTAATTTTTCCTTTTACAACCTCCTTATGGAGTTCAAAACTAAAATATTACAATGTACCTCAGATATACAACAATTCTAAAGATATATCAAAGTATTACAATTTAGAAAAGAACCTATTTCTAAAAGTGACACTTTTCTCCACACAACCCTATAATTTAACTATAGATCTAGAAAGTAGACAAAAAAGAACACATTTTCAAAATAAATGGAACCTATTTTCATGTCCAAATGAGCCCATATGGAGCATTTGAAATTGCAAAATGTAGGATTAGATAGGTATAGTCACCAAAAGACATAATTTCTAAGAAATCCATGCACCAAAACTAGCAAAGAGCTCCACCACTAATTTTTTTAGGAAATTCTACCCAATTTCAAAAAAAATCACACCTGATCTGGAGTCTGGATGACTAAGATATGGCCTCCCAAATTTGGAATGCAAAATCAAAAATTAATTTGCAGAGGGGTTGGATCAGCAAGAGATAGGGTTAAACTTGATGGTCATATGGCCATCACAGTAGTTAAAATTTTCCCATGAATGACGATCAAATAGGTGTCAAATTTAGGCTAGCATATTGATGATGTTAGCAAATGTCAACCTTGTGATGACATCAACATGATTTCATAATGATGTCACCTTGTACAGAACCATACAACCTATATGGATGGATGCCGTGTCTTATTATGTGGTAGAAGTATGGAAGCTGATTGGGCTTGGGATGTGTTTTGATGACTGAGCATGACATGTGAGTATAGTCAGTGGATGACTATATAGTTTGTGTTAGTTGCTAACATGGAAAATTAGTTGATTGGGCACTACATCAGTAGGTGTGGATGATAGGTACTATCTAGATTAGGGCCTAATGTGGTGGGTGGGAAGCCTATCTATTATCGTTGAGTCGCAGGGAATGGGGACAAATATTGGAGCACTACATGGAGGTAAGCACGACTAGAGTATCTAAGTCATCATTGAGAAAACTAAGTTCGCGGCCATCAAAATTCCATTGCCACCATGCCAGAGTTGTTTTGCAGTGGCTAGAATTTGGAGGGTTTAGTGCCACATTAGAGGGAAATTGGATGCTAGTGCAGTTTTTAAACACTTCACCGGATATTGAATACCAAATGGGTTGTCAGGGTCTTGGGCTACTATGAGTTGTTGTCTAGTGATATGTAACTGCTAGTCTAGAGTTGCTCTATCTAGATTGTTGAGTCCAATAATGTTGTGTCAGAATATGCAGAGTATGTACCCATCGATGGAATATTCTTCAAAATTGTAGAGTTAGGGTGTCACTGCCCAGTTCTATGAAAAAAATTTCTCTACAAGGCCAACTGGCTGAAAAAAATTCTAAGAATTTCCAAAAAAATAGCAAAGAATAAAATTGTAAAACTGAGAGATAAATAAATAGATCAATTAAATGACCATACCTAAACTCTCAAATTGGGCATTTGGGTGCTGATTTGAAAAAAACAATTTTGTCTCACAATCAACTTTACCCCAACATAGGAGAATTTATAGACGATCTTCACCAAATTGACACTCTAGACATCGCTTCTAATTTTTGGAGATTCTTTGGATTCAAGTTGACGTGCTTAAGCATAAACAGTCTCAAATGGCTATGTGAAGAGAATCTCCTTGAGCTCTAATACCATGTATGAATTTTCCTTAGGGTAAAATTCACCCAAGACTAAGGAAATCAAATAGAAGCACAATAGTAGACCAAAAGAGTATGATCAGAATGATAATATATTCATTCAATATTCCATATGAAAGTACACTAGGAGTGCTTGTATATAAAGGCCTCTAGAAAGGTTTTAGAATACATAGAAGTTAGCAACATGATAAGTCATAAAACCAAGCACATGTCCACCAAATATGGGTTATCCTCCATTAAGCACATGAGTAAGTGTGATGATGAGAGGATAAGCCTACAATGGTGTAGCATGAAAAATAATGTTGTAGACAATATGTGCTAAAATGGGAGTGTGAATAATTATGTTGTCTACATGACAACTTAGTGAATGATGCAAACTTCACTGTTGTAGGATGCAAACTTCAGTGTTGTAGATACCATGTGTTGAATTAGAGTTGCATACTTCTATGTTATCAACATGACAACTCATAAGAGTACACAAAATCCTAAGTGTCTCACCCAAATTAATAATAAAATAATGCAATATAGTAAAATAATGCATTAACTCAAGTAAACTTAAGTAAAGTGTAAATAGTAAATACTCTTTTACACCAACAATGATAATTTCTATATGTCAAATTATTCAAACATCTGAATTACTTAAAATTTGCAAATTATAAATCATTCAAATACATATAATAATTAAAATTATTTTAATGAATACACAATATATTTTAAACAACTTGTCAAATTTCAAACCATGTCCAAATAACAATTCATTCAAACATACAAATTTCAATGAATTCACTATATATTAAACAACATGTCAAATTATAATCAAATTTGTCTCTATATAACAATAAAGAATATTTAAAAAGGACTGTTCTATAGATATAATATTCAAAAAGCCTTCAAATAGTGTATGCAATGATTGAATTTGGTGTTTTATAGCTTCAAATAGAATGAAAGAATGTTCAAAAAGCCTTCAAATAGTGTTTGCTAACTTCCAATAAGTTGAAACCCATGTTTTCTAATAGAACAATAGAATACACAATAGACAAAAAGAAGAATATGGATGAGCAGGGACTCAAACTTGCTTTATGACCATTTTTGGTGTTTTCACATAGTGCGCACGCACTATAGTGCGTACACAATATGTGAAAATAATCTCTCCCTATCCCACCATCCCCCATACCCTACTGTCTCCCTCCTCTCTCATCCCCTACTCTCTCTCCTCAGTCATCCTGTACTCTCTCTCACTCTCTCTCCTCTCCTATTGGATACTCTCTCTCCTCTCTCATCCCCTGCTCTCTCTCTCACTCTCCCTCCCTTAATCCCTCTTCCACTACCTACTCTCTCTTTCACTCTCTCTCTCCCATCCTCTACTCTCTCTCACTCTCTCTCCTCTCCCATCCCCTACTCTCTCTTTCTCTCCCTCTTCTACTCTCTCTCCCGCTACCTACTCTCTCTCTCTCTCCCATCCCCTACTCTCTCTCACCCTCTCCCCTCTCACATCCCCTACGCTCTCTCACACACTCCCATCAGCCCCCTCTCTCTCCCTCTCCCACTGCCTACTCTCTCTCCACTCTCTCATCCCCTACTCTCTCTCTCCCTACTCACTCTCTCCTCTTTCATCCCCTACTCTCTCTTTCTCTCCCTCTCTCACTACCTACTCTCTCTCCCATCCCCTACTCTCTCAACCTCTCTCCTCTCCCATCTCCTACTCTCTCTCACACACACATTCCCATCCCCCCTACTCTCTCTCCCCTCTCCCATTCCCTACTCTCTCTCTCTCCTCTCCCATCTCTTATTCTCTCTCTCTCTCTCTCCCCCTCTCCCTCTCCTACTTCCTCTCCCACTCTCTCTCTCTCTCCCATCCCTTACTATCTCTAATTATCTCTCCTCTCCCATCCCTAACTCTCTCTTGCTCTCTCTCTCCCCTCTCCCATCCCCTACTATCTCTCTCTCACTCTCTCCTCTCCCATCCCCTATTCTCTCTCTCTCTCTCTCTCTCTCTCTCTCTCTCTCTCTCTCCTACTCCCTCTCCCACTACTGACTCTCTCCCTCCCATCCCCTACTCTATCAAAATCTCTCCTCTTCCATCCTCTATTCTCTCTCTCTCTCACACACACACACACACACACACACACACACACACACACACACACACACACACACACACACACACACACACACTCCCATTCCCCCTCTCTCTCCCTCTCCCACTACCTACTCTCCCTCTCCCATCCCCTGCTCTCTCTCTCTCTCTCTCTCACCCCTCTCACATCCCCTACTCTCTCTCACTCTCCCTTTCCCACTACCTCTCTCACTTCCTAGTCTCTCTCTCATCCCCTACTCTCACCCTTTGTCTCCCATCTTGTTCTCTATCTCTACCACCCCCTACCCTCTCTCTATAACACTCACACTCTCTCTCATCCCCTACTCTCTCTCTCTCTTACACACACTCTCATCCCTCCTCTCTCTCTCTTTTCCACTCCCTCTCCCACCACCTACTCTCTCTCTCTCACACACTCTCTCCCCCATTAACTACTCTCTCTTGGGATACTCTCTCTCTTTCATACACACACACTCCTATCCCCCTCTCTCTATCCTCTCCCATCCCTTAGTCTCTATATCTCTCACACACACTCCCATCCCCCCTCTCTCTCTCTCCCTTTCCCACTCCCTCTCCCACTGCCTACTATCTCTCTTTCCCTCTCTACTCTCTCTCTCCCATCCCCTACTCTCTCTCTACCACCCCTACTCTCTCTCATAGTCTCTCCCATCCCCTACCCTCAATCTCTCTCTCCCATCCCATACTCTCTCTTTGCCACCCCCTACTCTCTCTCACATTCTCACACTCTCTCCCATCCCCTACTCTCTCTCTTACACAAATTCCCATCCCCCCTCTCTCTCCCTCTCCCACTCCCTCTCCCACCACCTACACTATCTCTTTGATCCCCTACTCTCTCTCCCCTCTCCCATCCCCTACTCTCTAGATCTCTCACACACACTCCCATCCCCCCTCTCTCCCCCTCTCCCACTCTCTCTCCCACCACCTACTATCTCTCTCTCTCACTCTCTCCCTCTCTACTCTCTCTCCCATCCCCTACTCTCTTTGACACCCTTACTCCCTCTCATACTCCCACACTCTCTCCCATCCCCTACTCTCTCTTACACACACTCCCATCCACCCTCTCTCTCCCCCTCTCCCACTCCCTCTCCCACTGAATACTCTCTCTCTCCCATCCCCTACTCTCACTCTTTCACACACACACACCCATCCCCCCTCTCTTTCTCTCTCTCTCTCCTCTCCTCTCCCATCTCCCACTGTCTCTCATTCACTCTCCCTCTCCCACTCCCTCTCCCACTACCTATTCTCTCTTACTCTCTCTTTCTCTCTTACACACATTCCCATCCCCCCTCTCTCTCTCCCTCTCCTGCTCCCTCTCCCACCACTTAATTTCTCTCTTCCATCCCCTACTCTCTCTCTTGGGCTACTCTCTCTCTCCCACTCTCCCATCTCCTACTATCTCTTTCACACACACTCCCATCCCCCTCTCTCTCCTCTCTCATCCCCTATTCTCTCTCTCCTCTCCCATCCCCTACTCTTTCTCTTACTCTCACACTCTCATTCTCCTCTCTCTCTCTCTCTCTCTCTCTCTCTCTCACTCTCCCTCTCCCATCCCTCACTCTCACTCTCTCTCCCCCATCCATACTCTCTCTATCACCCCTACTCTCTCACACTCTAACACTCTCACATCCCCTACTCTCTTTCTTGCACACACTCCCATCCACCCACCCTCTCTCTCTCTCCCCCTCCCACTCCCTCTCCCACCACCTACTCTCTTTCTCACACTCTCTCTCCCATCCCCTACTCTCTCTCTTTCACAAACACACACACACACACACTCCCATCCCCCCTCTCTCTCTCCTCTCCCATCCCCTACTCTCTAGATCTCTCACACACAATCTTATCCCCCCTCTCTCTCCCTCTCCCACTCCCTCTCTACTCTCCCTCTCTCCCATCACCTACTCTCTCTCTCTCTCACACTCTCTCTCATCCCCTACTCTATCTCTCTCTCCCCTCTCCCCTCTCCTACTCTCTCTTTCGCACACACACTCCCATCCCCCCTCTCTCTCTCCTCTCCCATACCCTACTCTCTAGATCTCTCACACACACTCCCATCCTCCCTCTCTCTCTCTCCCTCTCCCACTCCCTCTCCCACCACCTACTCTCTCTCACTCTCTCTCCCTCTCTAATCTCTCTCTTCCATCCCCTACTCTCTCTACCACCCCTACTCTCTCTCACACTCTCTCTCTTACACACATACACTCCCATCCCTCCCTTTCTCTCCCACTCCCACTACCTACTCTCTCCCCTATCCCATCCCCTACTCTTTCTCTTTCACACACACACACAATCCGATCCCCCACTCTCTCTCTCCTCTCTCATTCCCTACTCTCTCTCTCTCTCACTCCCATCCTCCTCTCTCTCACTCTCACTCCCTCCCTCCCTCTCCCTCTCTCTCCCATCCCATACTCTCTCTCTGTCACCCCTACTCTCTCTCTCTCAAAAACACACTCCCATCACCCCCTTCTCTCTCCCTCTCTCACTCACTCTCCCACCACCTACTCTCTCTCACTCTATCTCCCATCCACTATTCTATCTCTCTCTCTCCCCTCTCCCATCTCCTACTCTCTCTTTCAGACACACACACACACACTCCCATCCCCCCCTCTCTCCCTCTCCCACTCCCTCTCCCACCACCTACTCTCTCTCTCACTCTCTCTCTCCCTCTCTACTCTCTCTCTCCCATCCCATACTCTCTCTCTACCACCCCTACTCTCTCTCACACTCTCTCTCATGCCCTACTTTCTCTCTTACAAACACTCCCATCCCCCCTCTCTCTCTCACACACACACTCCCTCTCCCACTACCTACTCTCTCTCTTAGGTTACTCTCTCTCTCTCCATTCTCCCATCCCCTAGTCTTTCTATTTCATACACACACACACACACTCCCTTCCCCCACTCTCTCTCTCACTCCCATCCTCCTCCTCCTCTCTCTCTCTCCCTCTCCCACTGCCTAATCTCTCTCTCTCCCATCCCCTACTCTCAATCCCTCTCTCCCAACCCATACTCTCTCTGCTATCCCTACTCTCTCTCTCACACTTTCTCTCTCTGCCACCCCTACTCTCTCACACACTTTCACACTCTCTCCCATGCCCTACTCTCTCTCTCTCTCTCTCTCTCTCTCTCTCTCTCTCTCTCTCTCTCTCTCTCTCCCATTCTCCTCCTCCTCCTCCTCTTTCTCTCACTCTCCCTCTCCCACTGCCTACTCTCTCTCATAGTTCCTCTCTCTCCCATCCCCTACTCTCAATCTCTTTCTCCCATCTCATACTCTGTCTTTGCCACCCTTACTCTCTCTCCCCTCTACCATCCCCTACTTTCTCTCTCTATCTATCTCTCTCTCACACACACACACCCATTCCACCCCTCTCCTCTCTCTCTCTCCTTCCCTCTCTATGAACTATTTAGGTCTTAATAGTGTGTGCACACTAAATCATGCATGCACTATTAAGACTCAAATTGTAAAAAGCTTTAAATAGTCTGTGCGTGCTATAGTGTGCATGCACTATTTAAAGCTTTGCATTCTACCAATCCTTAAGGCTTGGTTTTTCCTTGGAGATCCAACCCAAAGGTTTGGAGACTATAAACTAGTCTAAGACATGTTTTGCAGCAAACAAACAAAAAATGATTGATTTTTCTTGTGTGCTCTCCTTCAAGTTTCCTCATGGTTGAACATAGATAAAATTAGGTTACATGACATTGTAGGTCTTTGTGTTAGCTATATAACCATATAATTTATTTTTTATTTGAACTATTTCAAACCTTTCAACTATAGTTTATTTTGAATGTATGTCCATTTTTTTTCAAAAACCAACATGTACTAATTGGGCTATAGATTTTAGCTCATTCATCGAATTTTGCAACAACTTAGTTTTTTAGAAACTAAACTCCATTCTACACACTTTGAAAAAAAGAAGTTTTGATTTTAGATTAGTTTTCAATCATTTCTAGGGGGAGCACATATATATTTCATGTTTTTGGTATGTATCTAATTAATAAATTCATTAAAAAAAAATACATTATAAAATTACCTAAAAAATCTAGGATAAACTACATAGTGTTAGGTAACTTTTGGCCAGAGTGATCAAATAATTTCAAAAAAAAAGTTAATATTTTAGGCGGGCATTACTTTGTACTATGCACATTCCTAATGATTGGAAAATTAAATAGCCAAACCATTCTTTGGTTCCTCGGTCTACAATTCACTGGAGATATCCTTCGGGAGACTTCTAGAAACTAAATTTTGATGGGGCTCCTTGAGGAAATCTAGGTCCTTTTGGATTGGGCACATGCACTCAAGATTCAAAAGGTATAGTAGTGGCTATTACTGCTTCTCCTCTACCATATGGAACTAATAACATGGTAGAATTGCAAGCCCTCTTAGTTGGTCTTATTCTTGCAAAGCAAGGGAAATATCAAAAATTACACATTGAAGGAGATTCAACAGTTATAATTAATACTTGCATACATAGAAAAATGTATTCATGGAAATTAAAATACATTTTCAACTAGGTTTGGAAGTAATTAGATGAGTTTCAAGATATATGTATCTCACATATCTTTCAAGAAGACAATTGTGTAGCGGATCATCTCTCCATTCTAAGGTATGACGGGGTACATTTCTCATCTCTCAATCCATGATCATTCTTTGAAAATTGTGAGGACTTGAAAAAGATTATTGATATGGATAAACAATAATAAAAGCCATGCCATATTATGATGTAGGATTTTATTAAGGAGGATTTTGTTTGCATTATTGTAAAAATAGAGTACTATGGTAACATGATGCTCATCGCATAAGATTTAAATTCAAATATGTGGAGGACTGAAAGTACATTTGGCTGGCAATAGATAGGAAATTTATTCTTTGACATTCACATGGCTTATAATGTTCCAATAGTTGAGCATGACATGTGCTTAAAGGAGTTTTTGCAATTAAAGGCATGTATGCAAAATGTGTTGAAAAGAAAGGACTGATAACACTTAGATTCTGAAGAATTTGCTTCTCAACTGGCAAAGTAAAATTGGATTTTTATCAGATCTCACAAGTTTGATCTTAAAATTACTATTTGAAGAAAAATCAAGTTCAATTTTTCTCTATGGTACATTCTTCTATTTGAGAGAAGTAAGCTAATAATATGTTTCAGTCACAAGGCGGATTTGGGTCTTTGTCTAGAGCAACTTTAGCTAGATCTAGCACTTTGTCTTATGTTTATATTCAATACCCACCTTTAAGATGCAATTTTCTAGGAGTTGTGGGACTACACTATGATGACATAAATAAGTTAGTACTTGCACCAACATCCAATTAGATATTCTCATGGCAAGTAGACCAATTTATTCCAATGGATTTTCCCACTATTGTTACGATAAATGAAGGATCTATTGTATCTATTAGATATTTTTTGGATGGAAAATTTTTAGGAGTTCAGAAATCATAGCAAGAAGTTGAGTTCATAAATTGAGAAACATTTAGTTCATTTAGCCACCATTGTAAGACAAATTTTGAATGTAGACTTAGCTTCTTCTAGATAGACTGCCCAAGTTGTGATATAGTAATTTTAAAGACAAGTGAACTTGATCTATATTCATTATAATTTGAGAAAAATGGCCTTAACTTCATTGAGACAAAAAGAATCAATGTCGATTGGTATGTGTACACACATGAGAGTTGGCTAGTACTTCTTTCTTTAGGAATGCAATGCAAGACAATGACTAGGTTTCAATTTTCTACTAGAGGCATCATTTGATTTCCAATGTTTGATGTCACAATGATGAAAGATGAAGTGAATAAGAATCCTATTATATGTTAGGAATATGTCCATATAGCTACCATGTATGGAAGTATCTCTTGCCTACATGTTGATAGGGTTGGAATGCAGCTTCATTTGTATCAATTTTATCGTGATGCTATTGTGCACCAGGGTTCACTGCCAATCTATTCTACAAAGGTGGCCATCAGTGTTGTGGATAATGTACTTCTATTTCATTAGAGGTATTATTATTTTACATGGTGGAAGATATGAAAAATTTGCACATTTATGTATCTATCATATCACAAAGTGTTTATATATATTAGTGCCTAGTGAATATGAGATAGGCAATACATGGTTTTAACAATGTTGATAGTGGAGATAGACATTTCTATTCCATGTGAAGGTTTTCATATGCAGCATCGATATTGATGATTCAATGTTGGATATTATGTTCATTATTCACTCGCCAACAATTAGGAGGACTATCAAACAAGTGATTGTTTATTGTAGAGAACAAGCTTTCAATAGCTTGTCAAAGGTATGATTTATGGAGTGGAAAGGCACTGATAGGGAGATTATTCTCTCATTCTCAATTGTTGCATAGACATGAGTGTTTGGTGGTATTTGAAGCATTGAAAAAATCATATGAGCATCGAAGCCCTACTGACATCAATATGGCACTTGGCTTTCACCTAGAGGAAAGGGTAAAGAAAATGGTTTTTGCTCTATTGGATTTGCAGAGATTTTCAAATAGGTTTCTCACTTAGAAGCTTGAAATTGAGCAAACTTAGCCATTTAGAGTTGCAAAGTGGAATGTCTAGGATCAAGGGCCAAATTTAGAATTACAACCATCTTCCTCACAAGCTCGAAGAGGTTCTAGATGGTCTCCAAATAAGAAAAAAATTGAGCATGTTGGCTGGGGGTGTGATGCCATGACTAGTCTTCAAGGAAGCGACACCATGGAGGAATAATCAGTGAAAGTGAATGTTTTGATTTTTGTGATATTTTGATATTTTGAAATGTTGCTGAAATTGGTATATGCTTACAAAATTCAAAATTTTTTTGGGATATTTTCTCAAGTGAGACAATATATTCTCCACTTTGTAAAAACTTCTTCTCTTATTTTGGAGTCAAAATTGTAAATTCAAAAACTATGATCGATGTAAATATAAGGGATGATGCTAGGTTTTCTTACTGGTTCTTTCCTAGTTGACCTTTTTTGAACTAGCATTATTAATATAATATAGTGGCTTGCCACTTTTGCCTTTAAAAAAAAAAAAAACACTTTCTACTGTGTTATGTTTCTTTGGAATAAATAGTACCACTTTCTGTGGCCCCATTTTTTGAG
This sequence comes from Cupressus sempervirens, assembly GCA_028749045.1. Classification (NCBI taxonomy): domain Eukaryota; kingdom Viridiplantae; phylum Streptophyta; class Pinopsida; order Cupressales; family Cupressaceae; genus Cupressus; species Cupressus sempervirens. The sequence goes on from CM053789.1 coordinate 734,269,883, forward strand.
GACCTAAAACTAAACCATTAAAAAAAAAAATTAGTAGGTTAAAAACTAGATTCAAAGGACTACTACTTTTGTTTTTGTCATATCTTAAAATTTTGAGCATAAATATCTTCAAATTCTTGTTGAAGTTTAGAAATTGCTAATTTCAAAACAAAGATGTCCACGTATACCCCCATTTTGGAACCACAACTTGGTGCACTTACCCATTGATCTAATTATATGTCACAAATAACTCCTAACTTCATCATTTTAAATCATTTTCTGATATTTTCTATATTTTCAAATCACATAAAAGGGTCAAACATAATTAAATATCTAAAAATTTCTTCCTACTCCCCAAAAAAAAACCCAATTGACTTTTTTGTGCTAGTATTTTCTCAAAAAATAGTTAGTTACATAATCAATTAAACAATCAAAGTAAATTGTACTAGAGCATTAGATCATACACATTATACAACATATTAGAAATGTAGCTCTAAAATTAGCCATTATATTAAATTTTATTTTATCTATTAAATTTGTTGAACTATACACACACACACACACACACACACACACACACACACACACACACACACACACACACACACACACACACACACACACACACACATATCTTAAGATCTAAATGATTATAGTAATGATCGAAGGTTGTCATGAATGAGATTATTTCTCTTCATATCTAAGGTAGCCTCACAAAATTCATGTCCCATAAAAGAATTATCTTCCATCAATTTAAAAGAATATCATTTTTTATACCTTATCATTTCAATAAATATTTTCAACTTTTTGGATATTTCAACCATGTCTCTCTTCACTAATGAAATTCCTTAATTTAATTTCTTTATTATGAAATCAACAAAAACTTTGAATTTTTTTTCTCTTTGTTATCTAGATAATATATATTGGCATAAATATCCAAAAGCCTAAGAACTAACCAGTGGAGTTAGTGGTGCCCACAATTATGATTAGATTGTCATTGATGTTAAGACAAATAAGGAACATCAATTGGTATGAAGCTGAGATTGGTGAGGCATCATAAGCACACATATGCAACTCTAATTCAAAAGGGTGATAGGAGGAAGAAAAAGGTTAAGCCAAGAAGAGGTAACAATGAAGGGCAACCACTTAGATTGAGTCATGCTAAGTGAGTAAGCATACGAATAATACTTTCAAGTATGTAGGTAAGATGGAGCGACCAATAGTCATGCTGTATGGCTAGGCTAAGTTATAAGAGGAAGCCAATAGCAAGATACTTGTGACTTCGCCATCACAAATTAGGGGTAAAAGTAAAAAGTTGTATCACCATTTAGGCTAACTTATCAGGATGACTGAATTTGAGTATTTCTATCTAAAAATTAATTTTGTTCAAACATGTGATCTAGATAAATTCATTCTAGCTAAGTTATATATGGTCTTATAGTTTTCCAATTGGAAAAGTTTTTTAAATGCATGTTTTATACTAGTTTGTATTCAATTACTAAAGAAATAAAATTATTTTAGAAAACTAATGTTTCAATAACTCTAATTATTTTTTATGATTTTTTTAATAACATATAAACACAATTTTATAGAGCTCAAATTCAAGAATATTATCTTATTGAGTTCATAGTGCTCTAATTAGATATAGCATATTGTAATTCAAAAATCCTACTAGTACATAATTTAACACTCAAGAAGATGTCAATTTTGAGAAAAGAAAAAAGAGATTTATCATATCAAAAAAAATTAAAAATCATATAATGTTCTAGAGGAGAGATTCCTCTTCTAATATGTATAATTTTTCTTTTTGTTAGAATAGATTTTTTTTTTTAAAAATGTGTGGGAGATGAAAACTATCAATATTAGGTAAGTTGATATTTGAATTGATATACAAGAGAAAATATAGGTCTAAAGCCAATTTTTATTTTTGATTGGACTAGGTATATATGTTATCTATAACATAATCTAAAATAAAATAGAAATAAGTTTATTTCCATATAGTTTTGTGGTGGAAACTAGACCCCTATTTTTCAACATTTTTCAAAAACTAATAATTAAGAAAATATATTTATTATTATTCTTAATAATTATTAAAAATTATTTCCTAAACATCATTTATTTCTACACATTTCATTAGTTTAATTTATTTTCAAATTCTAAATAATACTACTAGTTTTATGTCATTAAAGGTTAACAATTATGCTTTTATCAGTCTTTTCCTTTGTAAAAGGGTGACATGGGTTTGTGCATTTACCCTTTGACAAAATGCACTCATCGTTACATTTAATGGCAATGCTATTTTCATATCATGGATCGATGAAAGAATTTAAATTTTAATTCTTTCTAGTAGAGCAAGCAATCATGATCACAAAATGTTTTTGACTTATCTATGTAAAAGCTATAACCAAATAGAATGATGCATGATAGCAACAAAATATCAAGCTAAGTATAGGCTTGAGAATTAAAATTTTGAATTCATAGATTAGGGTTATAAAGAGAAGCACAAAAAGTCTATACAAGAGAATTTTGCTTCAAGTAAAAAGATTAGATTGTAGAGTGAATAGAAACAAATCCACAGAGATGAGCTAAGTGTAATCTCAGGGTGAGAAGAGAAACATTGAGAAGTCAAAACATAGTGTGAAAGAGAGAGTGTTGAGGAGAAACTAGAGATCCCAATCAATACAAATGATCAAGCATGCAATATCTAGGACAACCAAGCACATAAGTGATTGTGTCTGAATCAAAGAGGTAAGGGAGAGAAGAACAAGGTGCATAATAGTCTAAGGAGTGTCAAAGATATCTACATTCAAGATAAGTAAAAGTATCTATTCTAGTTAGATCATCCTCTCTACTATTTTTAATTACTAAAATAGTAAATTCTATTGAGGGTGGACTCTAATAAGTATTTTGTATTAAATCATCTAATAGGGTGGTGATGGGACTCAAAATTTCCCTCTCAATTTAAGTACCATTCCAAGTTTTTGAGCCTTGTAAGCACATTTAATGCATGTGTACCCAGCTATCCTTTTGAGGCCTAAAAGGTGTTTAATGTTTCCAACACCTTGCATTCAATATATTCATGCACCTTGTGAACATAAATTGCCATTCCAAGTCATTTTGTGAAGTTTCATTTTGAGCAATGTTCAAATTTGCATTTTTGCCTAAGTGTCAAACAAACTTGAGTGTGCTATCTTTTTTGAAATAGGCATGCTTACATAGAAGTCATTAGTTTTTCTTATCACTTAAGCTCTATTATCCTTTTTCACCTACGGTTGTTCTATTTTGGGGTGTGAGTTTTCCAAATTTTAAATAAAAATTGAGTTCCTTGAAGTCTAATGTGTGAGTAGATTTCTAGCATTGCACACCATTTTTTCATAGCACAAATGGTGCATTAAGCTAAATAGACTAGAATTCCTAGTGCTGTTTGTATCTATGGTGATAAAAAAATGGTTCAAGAAAGTTACATCCATGAGAAGGGAGGCGTCAAGTGGAATGGAGGAGAAATTTTGAAGTAGCTAGTGTGTAGAGTTTGAAGAATGCATGAGAAGGGAAGAAAGTGGGTTCTAAAAGAGATTTTAGATTTTATTTTTCACTCAAGGGGAGGTTGAAGTACCCAAGGATGGAGGGGGATGGGGTTATTTAGCATTTAAGGATCCCATTTATGATTCATTAAATACTGATAATAGAGTGCCCATTTCAAATTTTCCTTAGCATTTTCAACCTAATTATGAAGAACCCTCCATGTTTGTGTTTAAAGTAGAAGAATTAGATGCTTTGTGATAAAGAACAACATTAACCATGTGTTCTTGAGGTCTCAAGGTGGAGTATATGAAAATAGATCACACTTCTGAGAATGTCGTCAAGCCAAAAAAGGGGTCATCACATGAAGACAATCTACTCACTAATGTTTTTGTTTGTAGGGAACTCATATTCACTTAGTCCCACATGCATTGTGCAGAAGGTTTTTTTAGTGTTTTTATATTTGAGCATACAATAATAAAATTTCTTAAAGGTGTAATCCTTTTGAAGACACAAGGCTTGTGTGGAGGGCCCACCATGAATGACCAAAACAACTGGTGTGAAGACTAAAATTTTGAAGGAAACCACTCAATTGAAAGAGGTTAGAGGATGATGTCATAAAAAAAACACATGGTGTGTAGGTGTTGCTTTACATTTATAACTGCATGGTCAGCAAAAATGGCCTTGATCATGCAAAAATCATCATTTTGCAGCTTTGCAGGTATTAATCATGGTTAAGGCTTGGAGGTTCTGATGGTACACAATTGCTTGTCTCGCTAGTTTGCTCGGGTTAAGGTGTAACCCTAGGTTAAGGAAATGATGAAGTGAGAAGATGACATGTGACGAGGTATATAAAAAGATAGTGAAGTGGCAATACGAGGTGGTAGGAGCTGACAAATAAGGAGCTGCCATGTAGTGGTCAACTAGGAGGGTTGACCCAAATGGAAAAAGGGCAAAATTTTTTTAAAAATGAGCACACAATGCCTCATTTAAAAATTTTAAAAAAATTTTGAGTTTTATATAGTTTTAACTATTAAATTTTTTAATTTTTCATTAAAATGCTCTGAACTTGCAATGGGGGCCTGATTTTCAAATGCATGCAAAAGGGGTGAGTCTTGTCAAAAATATGCAATGCAATATACTGTTTAAACTAGGAGAAGATAAGATATCCAAATCTATAGTAAAAAATTTCACAAGTATTGAGTGGTACAATCTATAAGCAAATTTTTGTTTTCTAGGGCATTCTCAATAGAATGGGTAGAGCTCATCAATGAGCATGAAAATCAATTGGAAGGAAGATATTGAAGTTTGTTGCTATTGAATTTAGAGTAAAAAATGATTTTGAGAGTTTTCTTTGGCCTCTAGAAGTAATTTGATGGAGGTTTTTACCCTGCCTCAAATCTAGCATTAAAATCAATTAAACTTTTCAATTATTCTAAAGATATTTACAAGGCATTCTCAAGAAGCAATGAAAAGATCTAATTTTTTGTTACAGAGGGAGAGTAGAGAGATGTGTTACATCTACAGATGGAGGTTTTTCAAGTGAACAAATGGCAACATCTGATCTAATTTGGGATTTATTCCTTTTTATTTAGTCTCTTCTTTCTTCTTTCTCAAATAGGGTTGCCAGTTTTCACTGTGAAACCAATTGGTTCTAGTTTTTCTGTGAGACCACATTATTGGATCTAGAACTATGATTCCACCATTTTTCTTCAGCATTTCTCTTGTAATGAACAATAATTAATGAGAATATGTAATGAAAAATAATTAATGAGAATATTTGGGATTTATTCCTTTTTATTTAGTCTCTTCTTTCTTCTTTCTCAAATAGGGTTGCCAATTTTCACTGTGAAACCAATTGGTTCTAGTTTTTCTGTGAGACCACATTATTGGATCTAGAACTATGATTCCACCATTTTTCTTCAGCATTTCTCTTGTAATGAACAATAATTAATGAGAATATAGATAGTTTCGATCTATTAGGAAGTTTTATGATTCAATTTCATGCATCTTTATGTATTTTTTTCAAGGAAATAAATAAAGTGTAGTAGCAAGTTAATCTTCTATCTAAATTTTGTCTAAGGTTAATGCTATTTGTGATCTTCTGTGATATATGTACAAGGTGCATATTGTCTATTTACAATTTGTTTTAGATCATATATGTTGATATTGTTTGCTTGTGATTCAAGGAATCATGTAAATGATTGGTTTTTCATCATAGGGTTGTAAATCTCACAAAGGGATAGGTTGAGTATGAGATTCAGAAAGATGCAGATGTCAAATTCACAAGTTGAATGGATAGATCATAAAGTCATGATGTATGGGATATTTCAATAACTTTTAGGGATGTGTGTTAGGGGTTTGTGAGATTTCCCAATAGATAAGGTATTGATCTACTACAAGATCAAAATGTTATGTTGTTCATGTCATGGTTATGCTGAAATCAACATCATTAATCAAATATATTTTCCCTTTAATGTTGAAGGAATCAAAAAGTGTTGCTCTCATTTGACTTATCAAGTTCTTAGGTCATGTTATTAGCTATCTCATGTCTGAGATCTCTATATAATTGTTAGATTCAAATGTATGTTTTAATACTGGTACCATATAAGTGAATCTGAGGTCCGCCCACCTAGGTTTTCTAGTGTCTAGAAGAATATGATGAGGATGGGAAGTAGCTACCCCAAGATGTATTTTTTTCTCATTAGGGTAATTTGAAACCATGATGTTTCAAAAAACCAATAGGACATTAGTTTGTGTTCATATGTCCTCTGACTAGGATTCACTAACTAGGCATCACTTTGGTATGTCTTATCTAAATCCCTTAGCTAGGTGACACCTAAAAATGTCCTTATATTATTTTAATAGAGATAAGTTCTTGACTAGACACACTTCAGCAGAGTGCAATCTTTGTGATAATTGACTCACATACTATAGGTTTTACTCTAGCAAGGTTTTAACAATAAAAATATTGTAGTATGTGATGATATGACTATCTTTACTATTTTTTCTTAATCTTGATTGGTTAACTTGTAGCTAACATTTACCAATAGACCAGCGTTAAGATTAATTAGTGAGAAATGTAGAGAAAATTTAAAATTATATAGAATATACTAGTTTACCTCTGTTCTCAGTATATTCATTTGTGTGGACCAATAATTGGTATCAAAGGACATTTCCTCTAAAGGAAAGAGTTTAACAAATTGAGGAGAAAGATCAAGATGTTAAAAAGAGAAGCACCTATTTTTAGAGGAAAACTATAGCTCATAGTGTAAAAATATGAGGTTACATCCAAAAAATCTTGGAGATTCATTTTGGAGCCTTGTGGAGACCAAATATGTGGAGCTTGTTTCTCCACTTAGCACATACTAGATAAAGGAGAAAGAAAATCACACAACTATAATGGATAATATAGCTAGAACATTGTCTTATGTTGAATACAAAGATATAGACAAGATGGAGATGGTATATGAGTTGTTGGAAAAGTTTATGATTGTCTATGGTGGTGACAAGAATGCTTAGAATTCTAAAATTGATAGCTTGATAGGATAATATGATTATCTATGAGTATTATGGAAGGAAAAGAAAATAAAACCTATGGAAAAAGGGTGAACGATATAATTTTAGCCATCAAAGCTACTAGAGGCACACTTCATAAAGAATATGTGATAAGAAAGATATTGAGAACCTTGCTACCAAAGAATTCCATAAGAGTATCAACCATTTAGGAATCAAGACCGATTGAGAAAATGAAGGTATCTCTTGATGCCTTGATAGGAAAGCTCACCGTGTTTGAGATGACCAGCTTTGACAATAATTAACCTTAGGTTGAATCTGCATTCAAAGTGTCATTTTCACTTTCTAAAACCCAAAGACGAAGGGAGGAGGAAAGAACTTCTAGATATATACAAGGCCTAGAGAGTCTCTTTACTAAAGAAGTTGAACAAGAAGAGTTGGATTCTTTGTTTCCAAAAAGAATGAGAAGAGGAAAAGGGAAGTACAAAGGTAAGCTTCTATTCAAATGTTTTAACTCTTATAAGGTAGCACACTATGTGACTAGATGTATAGAGCCTATTAAGAAGGATAATATTGAAATATATTTAAGATCCAAAGGAAATGATAGGAAGTAATTCTATATTGCTAACAAGGTTGTGATTGATCAAGAATCAACCAATTCAAATGATGAAGATGAAGAAATATCTTTTTTTTCTATAATAGAAGAAAGGGTGGAGAGTGCACTAATGAAAAGCACCACTATCCACAAGAACTAGATTATTGATAGTGGTTTATCTCACCATATGTTTGGTGATGGGAGCACATTCCATAAGGTAGAGTCCTATGATAGAGGAATGGTTTGATTTGGAAACAACACACCATGTACACTAGTAAGTAAGGGTACTATAGTTATAAATAAATCTAATAACTATGAAGATGTGTATCTAGTGGAAGGTGTCAAGTATAACCTATTGAGAAAAGCTAAGTTAATGGATAAAGGTTATAAGTTAGATTTTAACAAAGGGTATTGTAGAATCTTTGACAAGATAGGTAGACTACTAGCTATGGGAGATAAAAGTAGAGGTAACCTCTTCTAAAGATAAATATTTTTTAGAATACATATTTAGTATCTAATAATGATGGTAGTTGGTTATGACATAGAAAGTTATGTCATATAAATTTTAAGAGTATTCTTAAGGTAGGAAAGAACAAATGTGTCAGAGGCTTTCTTCCTATTATTAAACCTAATAGTGTAATGTGTAAAGACTGTGAACTAGGAAAGTTATTTAGTTCAAGTTTTTCTAGCAAGTCATTTACCTCTAAACAAGTTTTAGAGTTAGTACATACTAACTTATGTAGTCCTATTAGAAATGTGTATCTAGTGGCATATAATTTATGTTTCCCATTGATGATTTTTCCAAAATTATGTGGACTATTTACTAAAAATAAATGTTAGAAGCCTATTAGATATTCAAGGCCTATAGTGAAAATTTTGAAAGGGATATTGGTAAGGTGTTAAAGTTCTTAATATTAGGCTGAAGAGGTGAACTTACCTCATAAGAATTGGAGATTTACTACCAAGATTAGAACATCAAAATGTAGATGCCAACTTCTAGAATACCACAATAGAATGGTTTTACAGAAAGAATGAACCAAATAATCATTGAGTGTACTAGGAAACTAATGATTCAATATAATTTTTCATATATTATTAGAGAAAAGTTATGAGTATAATTGTATACACCTTGGATAAGGTATAGTAAATAAGGGAACCAAGAAAACTCCCTATGAACTATGATTCAAACACTCATCCTTGATGAGTTACTTTAAGGTGTTTGGAAGCAAGTGCTACATCAAAAAAGATGAATAAAAAGGGAATTTTGAGCCAAAAAGTGATAAGGGTGTCTTTTTGAGATACTCTACCAAGAGCAAAGTGTACTGGTGTTTGAACATGAAGACAAACAAAATTGTAGAATTTTCTAGTCTAAGGGTATATGATTTCTCTAAGAAGAACAAAAAGTAAATAAAGAAGGAACCAAAAGACCAAAAATAATTTGAATACATTACAATAAGTCACTTAATGGAAGTAGTACTAGTGGAAGAAAAAAGGTGTACAAGTTGAACTAGCATAGGGAGAAGTAGTTCATCTTGAGGAACCAAAAGCCTAGGCACCTAAAGGAGAATCACTACTCATCAAATACATGGGAAGAAATTACCTAGTTGATAAAATCATTGGAGATAAACATTATGGAGTGATGGCAAGGAGAAATGTGAGAGAGATAGTATACATGTGTCCTAAAGCCACAAGGAAACAATTCCAGGATGAATACTGGAGAAAGGCCATTGAGATAAAAAAATTACACATGGACCTTAGTAACCCATCCAAAAGACAAGAATTTTATTGGAACAAAATAGGTATTTAGAAAAATAATGAATGGGGATGGATAAGTGGTCAAAAATAAGGCCAAACTTATCTATAAGGAATATGCACAAGAGGAAGGCATATACTATGGAGAGGCCTTTTCATTGGTGGACAAACTAGAAAGTGCTAGGATACTTGTAGCATTTGAAACATATAAAAACTTAAAACTATACTAGAAGGATGTGAAATCTACATTCCTAAATGGATTTTTGGAAGAAGAAATGCATATTGACCAACTAGAAGGATTTGAGAATGAAGAAGACAAAACCAAATGTGAAAACTAAAGAAATCCCTATATAGACTAAAATTTACACCAAGAGCATGTTATGAGAGACAACACATATAATTGATACAAATTGACTTTGTAAGAACAAGAAAAAATAAAAACATTTATCTAATGAAGGAAATAGGAACTAGTTTGATGATTATTGAATTATTTGTACATGACAACATCTTTGGAGGAGATGATAAGATAAGCACAAAAAATTTATGAAGCAATGAAGAGATAATTTGAAATATCTATGATTGGTGAGATCAAGTTCTTCATTGGGCTTCAATTGTCCCAATTTAAAGGAGAAAACTTCATAGGGGAAATAAAGTATGTAAGGGAGATTCCAAATAAATTTTATTTACAAGAAGCTAAACTGGTGGGCACCCCAATGGTTACTAGTTGTAAATCTAAAAAGAAGATGAGATCCCTGAACATAATGAAATTCTTTATAGATCCATGATTAGTGAACTATATTATTTTGTTCATAGTAGACCAAATATTTCTGAAGCCATTGATATAGTGGCTAGATTCTTATCCAACGCAAAGGAATCATACATAGTTTCTATTTAGAGGATTTAAAAATATCTAAAGGGAACTAAAGAACATGGCTTAAGGTATGCTTGCAAACAAAACTTTGAGCTTAGTGTCTTTTACTCATGATGAATGGGTGGGGAAAATAGATGATAGAAATTTCATGGATGATGGTACATTCTTTCTTGGAGGAATATTGACTAAATGGGCCAGCACTAAGAAAAACTACATATCACACATTATGAAATTGCAACAATGAAATACACTCAAGTTATTTGGATCAAACAATTAATTGAATGGGATCAAGAAAATATGGAGGAAATGGTGGTTATGAATTATGATAATACAAGTGGAATCAACATATTAAAGATCTTGATTATGCACTCAAAGACCAATCACATATCAAGAAAATATCATTATTTGACAAAGAAAGCTCAAGAGAAAGAAGTGAGGTTGGAGTATGTACCAACTAAAGAGAAATTGCTCGATGTGTTCAGAAAACCTCTTCAGAAGGATACCTTTGATTATCTAAGAGAGAAGCTAGGGTTATTACCCCTATGAAGCCTAAAGTAATTATACAAGGGGAGCCATCAAAAATTATCTACACATTACCAAATCATAGGTATGTATTAGTGAGAAATGGGGACTCCTCCACAAGGGAATAAGTTTAAGATATATTGGGTGTGTTTGGCATCTTTGTCAAAGGGGGAGAAGATAAGAATATAACATGAATGAAGAGAAGTTAAGAAGGAAAATGGAGATAATGTGACAAGTTAATAGGAGAAGTCAAGATTTGATGATCAAAAGGTGAGAATACCAATTATAGTGAAGAATACCAAAGGAAATTATGGAGGGAAGAGAACAAATAATAGGAAGAAGTCTAAAAAAACCAAGTGAACCCACAAAGATTACTTCAATTGGTCAAAGGATGTGGATGCATCATCTTAAGGGGAGATGTTGAGTGAAGATAAAATGAAGTCATGAAAATATCTTCTAAAAATAAAGTAGTGAGGCCATGATCAAGTGTGATCTAGTTGTTTCCATCAATGCCCAAGGGGGGAAATTGTTGGCATAACTTTCCAAAAGCCTGAGGACTAACCTATGGAGTTATCAGTGTAATTGGTTTTGACTATGTTGTCATTGATCTCAAAATAAAGGAACATTGACTAGTATAAAGCTAAGACTAATGATGCATAGATTGTACACATGTAAAAATCTAATTCACAAGGATGACTAGAGGAAGAAAAAGGCTAAGCCAAATAAAGGAAGTAATAAAATAAACCCACTTAGACTAAGTTATTTTAAGTGAGTAAGTATACAAATAATGATGTCAAGTATGTAGATAAGATGGAGTGACTAATAGTCATGGAGTATAGCTAAGCCAATTTAGAAAGAGGAAGTTGAGAGAAAGATACCCATGACCACCATGTCATAAAGTAGATAGAATGCACTCATAGTTGCATTTAATGGTGATAGTGTTGTCATATTATGGACAAATGAAATAATTTTAATTTTAATTCTTTTGATTTGAGAAATTCATCATGGTCATAGAGCATCCATGAATTTTGTATGTACATTCTATATCTAACAAGAATGGTCCATGATAATAACAAGAGACCAATCTAGGTATAAGCTTGAGAGTTCAAATTTTGAATTCACAAATTAGGGCTTAAAAGTAGAGCATGAAGAGCCTATAAAAGGGAATTTATCTTTAAGGGAAAAGGGGAGATTGTCAATTGAATAGAAAGAGATACACAGAGTTGAGCTAAGTGTAATCTTAGAGTGAGAAGAGTGACTTTGAAAAGTCATAGAAAAAGTGTGAAAGAGATTGTGTTGAGGATAATCTTGAGAGTCTAATAAACACAAGTGATGAGGAATACAATGGCCAAGACATACAAGAACATAAGTGATCATGCATGAATTATAGAGAAATGAAAGAGAAGAGAAAGATGCAAATAGGTCCAAGGAGCATCAAAGAGATCTGTATTCAAGCTAAGTTAAAAGTAGTTATTTTGATTAGGTCATTCCCTCGATTGTTCTCTAATCACTACAACAATACATCTCATCGAGAGTTGATTTTAACAAGTCTTTTGTATTAAATCCCCTAATAAGGTGACACATTAGTTTGTGTTCAAAATTTCTCTACCTAGGATTCTCTTTATTGGATGATAATTTCATAGGTCATAGCTAAATGCTTGGCACCTAACAATATCCTTATAATCTTTTAAAAAAGACAAGCTCTTGATGGGGCATACTTTAGGAGGCTATAATCATTGTGAGGATATTTTTCACATACCATGATTTTTACCCTAGTTGGGTTCCTATTAGATAATTATTGTGTTATGTGGTGCTATTATTATCATTCATATTTTTCCTTAATCTTAACTAGTTATAGCTAGAATTTACCAATATATCATTGTTAAGACTTACTAGTGAGAAAAGTAGAGAAAAGTTATTGTTATACAGAATATACTGGTTCACCTACCTCTTATTAGATTCACCTATGTGTGGACTAAAAATATCCTCGATTTATACATCCTCCTTATCTAGAAACTTCCTTAATGAGGTTGTATTAATTTTGTCTCTTATTGATGGACATAACATGATAAGAAATAATGAAATTTAAAATACATTATCAATTTTAAATCTAAGTTATCTAAATACTATTATGCAACTTAATAGGATTAAAAGAATGCTCACCCAAATAAATATACTTAAATTTAGATAAATTGTAACCTTGGGAGTGGATTTATTAGAAACCCTAATTTTTTAATAAGAAAACTATTTCTACTCCTATTTCCCTAAATCTTAGACTAAATATTCTTTAAGGAACTACTTGTTAGAATATGCAAGGAAGTGAAAATATTGGTTTTCATAAATGTCAAAACTATTTATACCAACACCTTATGGCATTAATATGTTCTTGAAAATTTCAAAAGCATAAAGAAAATTCAAAAACAAGATACGTTAAGTTTTCTATAACATCAAAGGTGGATTGGTGTGTCAGACAACATATTCCAATCAACATCCTATAAGTCATACTAGTTTTTTTGTATCCATCTTTTGGTCTTAGTTGTGGTCTTTAAATAAATTTGACAAATGCAACATAAATTATAATAAATTAGGTCTAGCCTAGTTGAGATTTGTATTGTATTTTGTTTTCTTATTTATGTCCCATGTTTATGATTGAACTTATGAATTCAATATAATTGTAATTTTTGGTTAGAAACAATAGTCCCCAAGATAACTAAGAGGTGGGGGGGTGAATCAGTTATCCAACAATTAAAACATTTATCTTCTTTAAACAAAATTAACCATTCAATGAAAGTAAAAAATAACCATAATAAGATGCACATAGATAATTACACCAAATATGTTGACTAGGGAAACCCTTGATTAGAGGGAAAATCCTGATGGGAATGATGCCCTAATATAAATATTCCTTGTTAGATATGGACCCTATTAGGAGTCTATTAAAAAAAATAGTATATAGAGTCCATGTTAGGATATTTTCAATCTCTATTAGGAGATTCCAACCTTGTTAGGAGTTGTAGTACAATGTATGCAAGAAAAACCCACTACCCAACATGCAATTTATTGTTATGTTCTTCTTTCCTTTGTTTTTCCAATTGAACCAAACATTATTAAACCTTATAGACTAGGTCATGAACCTCAGATACAAATATCAAACATCAGATCACACAATAAAACCTTGACAATGAAGTTTCCTTCACTTCTACTCTGCTCTACTAAACTTCACATTTCACTCTTTTATTGCTTATAAATTACATCTTCATGTCATCCACGTGTCCATAATGATAAATTAAAATGTCCTTCCTTTATACCAAGTCCATAAAAAAATTCCCTAAGTTGGTTGTTAGACCTTCTCAATTAATCATTATAGGACTACATTAAGAACACATTACACTTAGTGATAACATCAAACTTCTACCTTGCAACTTGAATAATTTTTTGTACATGTAATATTATGATGAGAAAATTTGGTCATGCCATGATCAACATGTCTTCTACACATCCTCAAGCTCAATTCTTAGAATACAAATTTGGCTAAGAGATATAACAAGTTTACCATAACATGCCTCTATAAGCTCTATCTCAAAACAAACAACAAAAAAACTTACATAACTCCTTCCAAACTTATCATTTCTTCATCCAACATTAACTTCATATACTAGACGCTTAGAAGTAGCTCTCATAACCTTAGATAGTGAGAATACTCAACTAGCTATCTATACCAACTTGATCTTTCCACTGTTGTTCTGTAAGATACCATAGAAAATTACTATATTGACATCAATGAAAAACTTAGTCATGAATGTAACATATCATCATTGTAAAATATCTACAATACTCCCCCATAGTAATATCATCAACATTAATGCTTCCAACAATCTTAGACTTTGGCATTGATGGCAACATAGATGAAGAATATCTAGTTCCAAGAATACCAAAAAGACTGTTAATATTTCTTTTCAAATCCTCTTCATCAATCATTCTCCCCATTTATATACCTCAATTTTCTTTCCATCAAAATTTCATTCCATTTTGTACATCTCCTACTTGTTTTTTCTTTCTTTACATGATGTTCTTCATCATGATCTTCTCCCCCATGATGTTTCTCATGTCATACTTCTCCCCCATTGACATCAATGTCAAAGGTTTCAACAACCATTGAAATTTTGCAACAACTAATTCTTACTAGCTCAAATGTCCAAAGAAACTATTCAAAATAACATCTAACAAGAGTCCTAAATGACTCTATCCATCACAAATATTCCCCTATATAGGAAGCATCAACATTCAATCCAGACAAAAAATGGCGCTTTGTTACATTGGATTGATGCACTCTTCCATCTTCTACTTTGATGTAGGAAGGGACATAACCCCTAGCATACCTTGTAAATACTCAAAAGTCTCTTTGGGAAGATGCTTAGTGAATATATTTGCAATTTTCTCTTTAGTGTTCACATACTCCAATCTGATATCTTTTTTTGCAACTTTCTCTATCAACATGTGATACTTAATACAAATGTGCTTAGTCTTTGAATGAAACACTAGATTCTTAGACATATTTATTGTGCTTGTGTTGTCAAAATGTATGACAACAATTTTACTAATTTCTATCCTTATATCCTTTAGCATATGGTTCATCCAAACAACTTGATTGCAA
The DNA here is from genome assembly GCA_028749045.1 of Cupressus sempervirens. Taxonomy (NCBI): domain Eukaryota; kingdom Viridiplantae; phylum Streptophyta; class Pinopsida; order Cupressales; family Cupressaceae; genus Cupressus; species Cupressus sempervirens. Next base: position 734,285,291 of record CM053789.1, read on the forward strand.
TTTTTTTCTACTACAATGCATTTTTCTTCCACTATACTTTGTGATGTACAATCTTACTTCTTGCTTAGCCAAGAAACCAATCTTCCTCCAAGAAATAAGGCTCCACCATTGGTGCTCTTTCTATCATCCATACTTCATGCCCAATTAACATCAATATAAGCACTTAGATTAGAATCATTAGATCTATTGTATCACAATCTAAACTCTAGTATTCCTTTAAGATATCTAAATATCCTTTTGACTACTACATAATGTCCTTCTCTAGGATCAGCTTGGAATCTTGCAATAATTCCAACTAAATTTACTATATTAGGCCTTATGTGAGTCAGATTTTGCAAATCTCTAATCATAGATATGAACTTCTCTTGCTCAACAGTTGGTGTCTCATCCTTTGTAGATAACTTGTGTCTAGTTGCCATAGGTGTTCTAATGGGTTTACATGTTTCCAAACTAAATCTTTTTAGTAAATCCTTCAAATACTTAATCTGAGAAATAAGATTCCTTCTTTATTTTGTATAATATGCAATCCTAGAAAATATTTCATTTCTCCTATCATACTCATTTGAAATTCTGTCTTCATTTCTTCTGCAAACTTTTCACTTTCCTTAGCATTTCCTTCAAATATGATATCATCAACAAATATTACCAAAATAATCAAACCATCATCTATTTCTTTCCTATATAAATTACTATCTACAATACCTTTGCTATATCCAAGCTCTATCAAATGCTTGTCCAACCTTAGATAACAAATTCTTGGGGCTTGCTTCAAACCATACTATTCTTTCTTTAGTTGCATACTGTCCTTATCATTTGTCAAAGGACAACCTTTAGGCTACTCTATGTATACTTCTTCAAGTTCTCCATTCAAAAATGCTGACTTGGCATCCATTTGATATACTTTGAATTTCTTTTGTTCTACATAAGCTAAGAATAATCTTCTATTCTCGCAACATGAGCATAGGTCTCATCATATTCCATTCCTTCGTGTTGTGTGTAACCTTTACATACCAATCTTGCCTTGTTCCTTATAACTTTTCCTTGTTCATTCATCTTGTTCCTGAATACCCATTTAGTTTGTATCACATTCTTGTTTGTTGGTTTGGGGACCAATTCTCATGTCTCATTCTTTACTATCTGATCGAATTCCTCTTTCATAGATTGCTTCCAATGATCATCTTTACTTGCTTCATTTGAATTCTTAGGTTCAACTTGAGGTATTAAACAAGTTCTTCATTGAATTTTCTTCTTGTCATCACACTTGTATCTCTACTTCCAATGATTTTCTCAGATGGGTGATTCTTTATCATATTCTTTCCCAAAGTGGGAGTTGCTATCTCAACTCTCAGTTCTACTAAAGGTTCTAAGATTTGTTCCTGCCTTGGCTCTCCTTCATTTTACAAATCATTGTTAATCTCAAGAAATACTTCATCATTCATTGGTTTAGTAACAACATGATCATCTAAATTGTAATCAATTATTCTCTCTTGTATCCTAAATTTCTCATCAAGTCTCACATTTGTACTTTCCATAATAGTCACTAAAGTTGTCTCTTTTATGTCTTCATTAACCAATATATGCTTATTATCATAGTCATTAAAGGATATTTCCAAAGTTGTTTTAAAATATTCAACTTGATTAGAAAGTAAAATCTTTCTAGTTTTCCTTAATCTCTTTAGGACATCTAGATGAAAAATGACCAAATTTGTTACATGTCCAACAAACAAAATTTTTCATAGCTTCTAGTTTGCTCTTCATAAGTAGATCAATACATTCCTTTATTTTTATGTCTTCTTAAAATCTAGACTTATCTATTCTTGAGCTTCTATTCTTTTGAATGCAACAGAAGGATTATCGATCTATAAACTCAATGCTCTATTCTTTACACAAATCTAATAATGCACCAAGAATTTCCACCATCCTGGTGTCAAAATTTCCTCTACCAGAATTAGGATTATCTTTCCTAAACATGCTCATCATGGATCACCCAAAGTTGTTAAACTTTATCTTCAAGGACCTAATGATGTAATACCAATTGTTAGAAACAATAGTCCACCAAGATAACTAAGAGCGGTGGGGTGAACCAATTATCCAACAATTAAAACATTTATCTTCTTTAAAAAAACTTAACCATTCAACCAAAGTAAACATCAACCATAATAAGATGAACATAGACAGTTACATCAGATATGTTGACTATGGAAACCCTTGATCAGAGGGAAAACCTTGGTGGGAATGATGTCCACAAGATGATGTACTAATATAAATATTCCTTGTTAGAGGATGGACCTTGTTAGGAGTCTATTACAAAATTTAGTATATAGAGTCCCTATTAGGAGACTTTGAATCCATGTTAGGAGATTCCAACCCTGCTATGAGTTGTGTCAAACCTATTAGGAATTGTAGTACAATGTATGCAAGAAGAGCCCACTGCCCAAACATGCAATTTCATCTACAAGAAGAGCTCACTGCTCAAACATGCAATTTAATGTTTTGTTCTTCTTTCCTTTGTTTTGTCAACTAAACCAAACACTGTCAGACCTTGTAGACTAGGTCACAAACCTTAGATTTAAATCTCAAACCTTAGATCATACAATAGAACCTCTACAATGAGGTTTCCTTTACTTTTGTTGTGCTCTACTCAAACTCACATTTCACTCCTGTGCTACTTATAAATTACATATTCATGTTATCCACACATCTATAATGATAAAGGAAAATGTCCTTCCTTTATACCAAGTCCATAAAACAATCCCCTAAATTAGATGTTAGATCTTCTCAATTAATCATTATAGGACCATATTAAGGAAACATTAAACTTAGCAATGACATCAATCTTCTACCTTGCAACTTGAATAACTTTCCACACACATAATATTATAATGACTAAACTTGACCATGTCATCATCAGTATGTCTTCTCAACCTCAATTCTCAAAATAAAAATTCTACTAAGAGATATAAAAAGTTTACCAAAATATGTCTCTTTAAACTCTATCTAAGAACAAACATCACCAAAAATTACATAAATTACCATCTCTTCATATGATGCTAATTGCATATACTAGATACTCAAAACTATCTCTCATAATGTTGGATAGTTAGAATACTCAACTAGTTGTCTGTACCAACTTGATCTTTCCATTGTTTTTCTATTAGATACCATAGAAAACTGCTATGTTGACATCAATGATAAAATTAGTTATGAATGTAACATATCATCATGGTAACATATCTATAATACTCCCCCATAGGAATATCGTCAACATTCATGCTTCCAATAATTTATGGTCAAACTTATGAATTCAATGTAATTGTAATTTTTGTTTGATCAAATGTTAGACACAATTGATGTGAAGATAAAAAATCTAGCAGAGGATACTGGTATAACTAAAGAACCTTTTATATCTAAGGAAAAAAGGTACAAAAAGGTGTAATGCTAAACAATTCATGTAGATTAAATGTGAAGTGACCATCAATCTATGCAAAGGAGATCCATATTTGTGTAGAACATTTTGTATATATTGGTGGTGGATTTTATATCTTTTTATATCATTTGGAAGTGAGCCACTATACATAAATCATGAGATATTATATTGATAATGAGCCTTCTACTAGTTATTCTTCTTGTGATGAGAATTATCTAGCATCGAGCCGCTTGTATCAATTCACATTCTAGTGTCACCTTAACAACCATTTTCATATTTCATGAGAATGATTTTCTAGTTTAGATTTTCCATGAAAATTTTAGTGCTCACTTTGATAGTATTCTTGTATACTTATTTATTACATTTACCATGGAAGTTTTATTTTTTTAAGAAATAAGACTTAAGTAGTTAATGTGTAGGGTGAAATGCGAAGCAATCATAAAAGGACTCAATTACATGACATTTTTGGATTACACTACACCTAAAAGAGAATTTAAGGAGATTGATCCTTTCAATTATAACTCTAAGGTGTTGAGCTATTGTTTTGCAAAATGCTTAATGATAGGAATCCTTTCAAACTCCTCTCTTGAAAAGTTGATCTGGGATCAACTCCAAAGTTTTGGGACATCTTACAACCTACTGGAATCCACTCAATTGATGATAAATGTGAGTGTTCATGAGGAGGCCTTTGCTAGTTCAAAAAATTTAGATGAGATGTAGAATTTTCTTGCTATTTAAAAAGAATACAAGACACACGAAAAAAAAAAGATATGTTTTTTTTAATTTTTTGTTTTATAATGAATGCAATATAACAATGCAACTATATGAATTCCTAAATTAAACAAGTGTTTGTAAAAGAAATAACAAAGATAGGGTAACAAGAAGTTTGAGAAAATAACATGAAAGTAAATTCCTAACAGACATAAGCCATGAAAATTATGCATCTATGAGTTAAGCCTTTGAAAAGATTGATGGTAACTAATAAAAAGAGGAGCAACACTTTCTAAATTCCACTAACACTATCATTGATGGGAATTCAAAAACTATAAGATGTTTCAATTTTCATCAAATCTCAAGGCCACAAAAAGTGCACTTATCTGAGATGAAAAGCTATGCAAGAACAATATGATGATCTCTTCTCAAACTAGGTATGCTAGAAAAATTTGTCGACCCATAGTAGACACCAGAATTAAAAGATTGCACAACCAAAATAAAACAATAAAACTATTGGCTCAATTACATTCCATGAACATACATTCACAAAATATAATGCACTTGGGCAATAATTACTACACTCCAAATGTGAGCACGAATAGCATGTATTATTGCATCAAAATAATGGTGGCCTAGAATACATATTACATTCTTGAATTTATAAGAAATCTTCTGCTCAATTTGTTTTGAGAGTTAGGGATATCTTTATGCAAACATATACTTCTAAACTAATAAAACAAGTCTATTTATGTACAAACTAACTCTCTAACTGGTGCTTAGTAGGACTCCATCCATATTTATATCATTAATTGGATGCATGAGCCTTTACATGTCTTAAAATAAAGAAAAGACAAAAAAATAAGAAGAAGAAAGCCATTAGATGATATGGGAGTGTTTAGAAGTGTCAAAAATAGAACCTACATCTTCAGTAGGTGTCTATAGGAGTTAAATTATTATTACAATGCTTTTTTCAATTCATGGAAAGCTCTAAATTTAGAATTGGTAGTTTACTATCAGTGCACCTCCAACTTGATCAAAACTTTTGGTAAACCTTTGAAAAAAACACTTGCGCACCTAGCACACCTCATAAGTGGGTTCAAAAAATTCAAAATTTGACTAAGTATCAAAATTGAAATTCTGGCTTTTGGGTTTTTTTCCCCTTTATACCAGAGCTATGTCTAGGTATTTGCCCTTGAATTTCTCAATGATCTTAGTGACTTGAGCTACATTTGGAAAATCTAAGGCCTCATACTTGTCCTTCACTTTCTTCTTTTAGTTTCCTACCTTGATATGAGTCTCCACAAAACCTCTAAGTTTAACATCTAAATCTAATAATGCTTCTTCCATTTTGAATGCTTGTCTAATGTCATCCTCATTACAAGATTCTTCAAAAGTCTTTCAAAATTTCTCAACTACTACCTCTACATCTATTAGTTTATCCCTTGCATCATCCTCAAAAATATCTAAACACACATCACTATAATGTTTCGTTCCCTCCAAAATTTGCTCTTGGGCTTGATTATTGAGTTTGTGAATCTCTACATGTAATGTTTCCATTACTTTATTGCTATATGAAATCTTCTCTATTCAATCATCAAGTTTATCTAATTCCTCCGCCATATATACCTCTATCAATATTTGACACCTTTTTCCTTTGATTGACTATAATGCTTGCAAATCTTTGCCGTAGATATGTACTTTGTCCATCAAACCAAAATCTTGATTCAAAATGGCCACCAGCCTATTTGCATTATCCTTTATATGGTGAAACACCTTCAGATTTCCATGTATAATTTATGCATCTTTCTATTCAAAACTTTCTCATCATTGTTGAGAAGCTCTCAAAAATTTATCTAATTGCACTATCTCCTTATCCCTTTTCTCCAATGTTGGATTCAAAGTTTTCTCTAGATGTTCAAGATCTAGGTGACCAACAACTTCACTTAGATATCCTTTTAGAATCTCATTATGTCTTTGAAGTGTTACCAATTATGCCCCATCCTGTTCTAAGTGCCTAAACACTTCATTAATTCCCATTGTCACCATCAACTTAGCCATATCTAATGTAGGTTTTCCAAGCATGACTCCTTAATCTGATAATCACTTGGAGTCAATTTTTCAACATTTGTATGTAGAGGATGGATAGCCACATTATAAAATAAGTCCTAGTTTTGATCACTCATAATGAAGGCTAATATTGTGTATCCTTTGATGGTGACTCAGGCATCCTTAGAACTTCAATCAATTACATCCTATCCTCTTCCTCAGTAGTGAATTTTTGCCTCTTATTTCTTATCACCTCTTTTCTTAGCCATCTTGGAACATGCTCTATTGGGGGTTTTCCTTTTGAAGATGGAATTTTCTCAGCTATACTCTTCCTCTTATCACTCTTTTTTGGAGTCCTCTCCTTTTGTAAAAGATCTACACTAGGAGTCTCTCTATATCTGTGGAGTCCACAATCCTCATCTCTATGTCTTGGAAAGTTGGTTGAGGTTGCTCACTTATTTTTCCTTCCTCTAACACTTCATCAGTGGATACTTGTTTTGGCTCTTCCTACTTTTCTACTTGGACTTGTCCTTCTTCAATATTTTGAGGTAGAGGAGTAGTGAATCCTTTATCTACACAAAATGTGACTTGAATGGGTGATGGTGAAGCTACTTTGGACCCTTGTGGCTTAGGTGGTAATTGACTCCAATCCTTTTGTTGAGGTTGATTAGTTGGAGTATCTCTTATTTTTCTCCCACCAATTCAATGGTAACCAACATAAAATCAAAATCTAACATCTTAAAGACATCAGTCCCTTCACCCTCCTACTCATCTATCCATTGTTGCATTTCATCCTCAGAGGTTGTGAAATGAATGAGTTACTTAGGAATGAATGGTAGTGTGATTGTGGAGCTTCTCCTTCATTCCTATTCCATGGTTCTTGCAAGACAAGTCCTTTATTTCAAAGGAAGGTTATCCTCTTTGTCCTCATCATCCTCTTCTTCCTCTCCTTCTTCTGGTATAACTTTTAGGATTGATGGGAAGAGAACAACTCTCCTAATGACCTTTTGTCTCCTCTTGATCAGAGTCTTTATCTCTTATCTCTTATGAGCGGATGGGGAAGTGTTGAGACATAGACACTTCTTGCACTTCTATTTTAGCTTCTCCTTCCCCTTGTTCAGTCAGTGGTACTTGAGGATTATCCTGGGCTTGTGTGGCTTCCACATTCTCTGACCCTTGTTTATTTTCTTCTTCTAGCTATGGAGGTGCTTGAGTTGCTTCCTCTTCTGGCTTAGCTTGTTGAGGAGAAGTTCTCTTCCTCTTACCTTTACCTTTTTTAGCCCTATGATATACAAATTGTCTATCAAGTTGATGTACTATTTTTGGCCTCACATGGGACTGAGCTATAAATGTGGGTACTATGACCTTAGCTCCTTGACTTCTTGTTGGGTAGGCGAAGACTATCGCTCGAGGAATTGGATCCAATTTGAAATGACTTTTGATCCAATCCTTTGTCAATTTGATAATGTGCCTAGCCTTGTGATTAATGTCTAAGTTTTCTTCCTTATCAACCTTAGCATTCATGATAGGTCTATCACCAAACTTGTCCATATTGAAGAATGGGTCAAGAAAATCCTTAGTATCCTACTACACAACCTTTAAAGGAACCTTAATCTTCAAAGTATTGGTTTCCAAATAGAGAGTCATCCTACAATAATCACTTATACGAATATCATAGTCATTTACTACATTCATCTAGTGCTCTTCAATGGTATCTTCATGTTGAAATGTCTTAATAGCCTACTAAACCCTTCTAATGTTATCAAAATAGGGCCGAGGAGAATTATATTTATCCAAAGGATATTGTTACTAATTAGATTCAAAAGATGGAATATCATGTCTCCGCACCACACTAAATGGTCCTAGAGTAATAGGCTATACCCATGTTATTTTGTGTTTCTTCTGTACTCTATCATATGTAGAAAATAGTTGTCATGAAATCTCCAATAGTATAAATCTGTCACTTGGGTACCTAGGGAGGTTCTTGGGGTTGAGAGTGATACCTACTACCCTTAAATAAGTGAATGTGCAACACTAGATTTAGTAGGATCCAACCTCTAAAATTTTAGTAGTTGCCTCATCTAACATCCTCTTCACATAATCCCCCTCAATGAACTAGATAATTGTGAATATAAATGCATCATTCACTATCTTGTATTCCTTGATGTTCTCTAGAAGCTTCTTTTTCACCAGTTGAAGATATACTATATAGGGTCATGCATTTGCATCTTGCATGCTACCCTTTTTGCAGAGCCCTAGATAATTTGTCACCCTTATGACTAACAAGTACACTAAATATGATGTCATGTAAAACCTATGGTTATTCTTAACTACCACTAGCTAATTGCCCAAGTTCTCTCTAAGAATTGAAGCCCAATCAATTGACATCTTTGTTGTCTTGATAGTCTCAATAAAATGCACCATCCAAATATTCAAGTGCCTTGATGCTAGCAATCCCATGACTCTACTCAAGAGTATGATAGAATATCCAATATCTTTTTTCATATACCCTTTCATCATGTCCACTTTTCCTGCTTTACACCTTAGAGGGATTTTCTCAATAAGGTATGAAGACTAGATGATTTTAGAAGCTTCATCTACATGTTCCCTATACCATCTTTTTACTTGGTGATAGCTTAATTTGATGAATTGATCTAACTTTAGAAATGGAACACCTTCTCTATGTTCTTGGGTCGAAGATCCAAGAAGATCTCTCCAATTATGCTCTTCACAACCCCTTCTTCAGAAACATAATTCTCAATGAGTGTCATAATCAATTCTGAAGATTGCACTAATACTAGATGTGTTGCTACACTGACAAGTCTTGATCGGATCAAAGAAGATATCATTGGAGACCTTTCTATTGGTTTTTTGCACAATACCATGAATGCACTCAAATCTGTATGATCTAATTTGGTACCCCTGATCTTTGAATAATCATCTTGAAAGCATGACTTGGCTAAAAGACCTTGGAACTTGAACACTATAGGTTTTGGGACCATCTTTGCAGCAAGGGAGGATGATGAAGAAGCCATTGAATCTGCACAAAAACAATGCCTATTCGTCTGAAGTCAAGGAAAAAATCAATTAATACCAACCCTAAGACTAACATGAATAGAACCTAGAAAACCTAAATGGTAGAAACACCTAAAAAACTAAATTTAACACTGGAATGCAAAGGCAAGTGCACCTAAAACACCTAATGCACCTCTAAGGTGCACTAAGTGTGCTTTTATCTTGGTAAACCTTTTACATATGAGGGTGTGTACTAGTACACCTCATGGGGTGTGCTTGGTGTGCACCCTTATACTACTTTGATGCAAAAAGGGGGAACTTTTACTAAAGGTATGTAGTAGCACACCTAAGTAGGTGAGACACTACACACCTTTAATAGGTGTTTTAATTTTTAGTTATGTTTTTAAATTCTTTAACAAAGAAAAAAGGTGCACAATTGTGCACCTAGATAGATGTGTAATTGCACACCTTTTAGGTTTCCTTAGAGTTGATTTTTGTTAGTGTGTAGGTGATGGTGAGGAGTGGAGATGCACACCTTAGTAGGTGCATTACTGTGAGGTTCAAAGTGGAAAGGAAATAATGAAGTGAAGGGGATAGGGGGGGGTCCCAAGTTTTATAGACCCAAGGACCCAACACACCCCTTGGTGTTGTGTGTGTATGTGAAATATGGGCCTCTGATCCTCACATACACTTCAACATGGAAATTACATGAGAGATCATATTAGAATGAACATTGAATTATCCATTTGAGCAATCCAATAGTGTGACCTATTACTTTCTAACTAGAAGGATTTTTCCTTTTCTTTTAGACCAAGAAGCAGGCAACCGAACCTTTTAGTACAAAGGATTTTTGTAGCTCTATGAGAGTGCATTTAATCTAGATGACATGCAATTTAATCTAATAAAAAGAAAAGAAAATTACCCTATATGAATGTATTTTGTCTAAATGATATTAATACTAAGAAATTATGAAAGCTCTGAAAGTATTAAGAAAGTGAGTATCAATTTTGACAACAATTCAATGCAATTCCATTCAACCTTTTTTTAAATGAGGAATTAGAAGCCTCTTAAATAGAATTCCCAAAATCAATTAATGGTCAAGATCAATTGGGATGAATGGTCAAGATAAAAGATGAGATTTAGTCAGGATGGAAAATTCCCTGTACAGGTGAGGTTAATAACTTAGATCCTGAGTGTGATGGAGAGTTAGCTGAAACTCACCTAAGTGTGAGAACAAGTTGATTAGGTCAATTCTAATTCGAGAAATAGATCACTCAGAATTCCCATTCCTGAAATAAAGAGAAGATTTGAATAGATTATTTAATTTAATAAAATAATATATGTCCTCATAAATGCATATTTTTAATTAATTGAACAATTACATTCAATATTTGCTACTTAGGATTAATCAAAATAGACTAGAATTGGTTAACATGGAAATGTGCCAATTTTTGCAGTATTATATTTGCCCCTCTTTCAATGAATGTGCAAGCAACACATTCAATTCAAAGAAATCAAAAGTATGATGCAAAGATCAAGAAATGAGATTGGTTCCAAAATTGATAATATGAAGACCAATTGATAACCTTTTAAAGAATATCTCTAGAATGGAGCTTGAGATTAGGGGATCCATACAGAACACCTAGATATCAAAGTTGATAAGCTTGTTAAGATTATCTCTAGAATGGAGCTTAACCTTAAGGGATCTAGATAGAACACCTAGATACCAATATGATAAGCTTTTAAAGGTCATCTCCAAAATGGAGCTTAACCTTAGGGGATCTAGATAGAACACCTAGATACTAAGGTTGATAAGATTTTAAAGGTTATCTCTAGAATGAAGCTTAACCATAGGGGATCTAGATAGAACACCTAGATACCAATGTTGATACCATAAATATTGTCAAATTCTATAAAATTATCCCTAGAACGAGACTTAATCCTCAGGAGTTAGGGTTTAAACTATCCTAGTACCTATCCATTGAATACTGATTGAAAGAAAGAGCCTAGAATTATCCCAAGAACAAGGCTTAACTCTTTAGTAAAAGTTAGGATTATCTCCAGAATGAAGCTTAATGCTTAGCAAGAATTTGGAATTATCTCCAAAATGGAGCTTAATCCCCTAGAGTCTAGATAGAAAACCTAAATACTAGCCAAAAAGATAACAAGATGCAATCATGATTCATAGAATTATCCCTAGAATGAGGCTTGATCCTCAAGAGTTAGGGTTTAGACTATCCTAATAACTATCCATCGAACTCTAAAAAGAACTATTAGAAGATGTGATCAACTAATCAAAAAATGGGATAAATGACATAGATGTCAGATACAAAGGGAACAATATTCCCTATGTGATGAGATGCCCCAAGTGATAAGGAAATAAGATTTAGAATGATTTGAAATTCAAATTCAATGATGTAATCATCTTGCCCCCTCAAGAGTGAAATCAAAAGATGGCACACCAGAAATAGTGATGCAAAGTAGTATGTTAAGAGATACTGAAGAAAATAGAGAGTCAAAATAATATAGAAGATATCAAAATGATTAGAAGAAAATTTGGAGTCAATATAGAATGATTTTGAGGTGTAGGAGAACAAGTTTAACCAAAGTTGACTAAATTTGACATTTCCAAAAAATTGAGAAAATTTGAAGAAAATATGATTTGAAAGGATTCCAAGATTTAGAAAGTATCAGCAAAAGTTGGATTGCACAAGCGATCAATTGTGTTAGTCCTAAAATTCTAAAATGTCTTTTGAGCTATTTAAGTTTGTCAAATTTTGAATTTGATCCTAAAAATGGATTTAGAGCACTCAAATTAGCCAGGGGTGATTTCCACATCAATCAAAGAACTTTGAAAAAAATAGGTCAAAACCAATATAAGGGCCCAAAAGGTCATTTTCAAATCATTTATGCTTTTGTCTTTTGTGGAGAAGAGAGCTCTAGGGTGAAAATGGTGGTCCCCTTGTCTTCACATTGATTTGAGTGCTCTTAATTACATAGCCAACTAATGGAGTACAGACATCTAGTGAGTAGTTGATATCCTTGCTTCACATTTTATTTGGCATGCATTTTGAGATGTTTTAGGTCATTTTTAGGCATTTTTAATTGTATATGTGTCAATTCTCATGCGAGAATGTCTCTCCTCATGTGAAGTCAATCTCTTCTCATGCAAAGAAGTTCTAGGCATGTACTTCTTTGCCTAGTATAATGGGTTTTATCCATGGGAGATGCCCATGTGTTACACAAGAAACCCTAATTTTTGTTCATTTTTTTCCTAGTGTTTGATTGCTTGTCACATGAAGATGTGTGTTCTAGTGCGAAGATGTGGAATCTCATGCGAGAACATGAGATTTTGCATGAATGTTTGGTGTTAAATGAAATGTTTAAAATTTGAAATTTTATTTTTTTGTTATAATTTTGCACTTTCTTTCATCTTATTTATCGAGTGAAGACTAATCATTTGAATTTTTTGTTTGTGCATATAGGTTACATTTGTTGGATTCTAATCCCATTACCCGATATATAGAGCTCTATTGTGCTAGCTTGATGATGCTAACATGCTACATATTGGTAGCCTCATATTGTTATATCTTCACCAAATTCCACCAAATTTTTGTGAATCACGGCCTTTAGACAACACTACTAGAGTATTTCCATTCGGAGACAAACACATTCCATTTGCCATAGGGGGAGATGACAATCATCCTGGAGAATATCTACAAGATATTGAGGATCCCATTCCATGGACCATGGTGGTATATGACATAGTACCATGGATTGGGATAGAGGCCTTGAGGGCCATCTTCTAGGAGGACCTCGTCATGGGCAGAGCCATCAACTAGGAGGAGCTAGTGTGGACATATAGGCCTACTCATAGATTGTCATTGGTATTGGCTATATTCATTAGTTGTTTGTTGATGCCAGATAGAGGACAACATGGATTGGAGTACATATGGGGCTAGATTCTCTAGATGATGTTGGAGAGCCTAAAAAGATATGGGTGGGGTCAATACATGCTTGTGTACATGTTTCGTGAGATGCATGAGATTGTGTATCATGATAGGAAGAGCATGGCTACTAGGGTCTATGTTCTTCAGATCTGGGCATGGGAGCACCTACCAGTCACCAGACCTATTTTTATAGATGAGAATTATCCCATGGAGCCCTATATTTGTAGATATAGAGGGTAGTTTACTTAGACAACTCTAGGGAAGACTGAGTAGTGAAGGGTGCAATTAGATGACCTAGTGGCCATAGTGTAGAGACCACGGAGAGAGACAAAGGTTTGGGATATTTGGAGGTAGAGCTCAACTACATGTTTACCTCTTGACTATTGATTGGTCATTCAATATCAGTTATTGAGAGGCTTACCTTGACTCACATGTGATGAAAGTATGGTCGTCCATAGGATATTTCATCGGAGTATTATTCATACACAAAACTAGCTAGATATAGATCAAGGTTGGCCACCTAGATTAGACCCAAGATGATCAATGATTGACATGTGAACCATAGATTCAACCTCAACAAATGAGAGTAGACCTAGGTGCTAGTAGTAGTGGTATAGGTAAAAGACAACCTTGAGGAGAGATTGTTTTCTTAGGAGCCAATGGAAGGAGATACATAGAGGCCTTGCATAGAGGTGGAGTAGTTAGAAAAGTAGGCTGAGTAGGGAGATGAGGAGATGTGGGATTAACTTGTTGTAGGAGCCTAGGGTGGAGATATCCTAGTATAGACTCAGAAGGCTTTGAGGAGAGCTAGAGAGTAGATATGTACTGCACAACAATAGCTAGGAGAGCTATAGATATAGGTAGCTAAGAGAGACTCTCAAATTGTAGGCATGGAGCATGAGATCTATGGGCTATGAGAGTAGTTAGATTGAGAGGCCTAGTGATCCAAGTAGCAACAGGACAAGATTCGGCTATAGTTAGCTAGGGAAACATATTACTTTGTAGCATATGCAACAGTTGTACCAAATTAGGCTGACTAGTTGCCTCAATTTTCACCATATTCTCGAGAGTCAAGGGGTGCATGGCCTACAACAAGACCTAATATGCTTCCTCCTTCTCCTTCTTGAGGAGGTGAGGGTGGAGGAGAGAGTTAGATTCATATTTACTCCAAAGTTTGGTCTGGCTATGTATCCATTGGTGTGCTAGATGCATTTTGTACCATTTTGAGATCAACAGTGCTTGAGTACCATCTAATTTTGCATAGATGTACACTTTTGATATATATATATATATATACACACACACACACACAAGATTTTTTGAGTTGAGCACCATTTGCATTTGTCACATTCTCTTTTTATAGCTTGTTGTACATGAGATGTTTATGCTTATGATTATGAATGCAAATATTATATGATGTATGGATGTAGTGTAGGTGAGATGAATCATGAAATTATGTATGAAATAAAAAATATGAATGAAGTAACATCTCATGTAATTTTTTGTTTTTTGTTGATAGTGACAAGTATCCCATGAAGATAGATAGGATGAGCCAAAGAACCAAACATTTGTGCAACTGTGAAGAAACATGATACTTTTAAGAAGCCAACAATTACTCATCACAAATGATGCAAGTAGATCTACAATCAAACCATGTGCTTATGCAATGCAAACCTTTGCTAGATGCAACCTTAGGTCTGGTTACCAAGCTTTGATAATTATCATCACTAAGCATATAGTGAAACCCCAGATGTCATACAATTTCCATTGACATTGCAATCATAGTACTATAAATAGGAAATCTCTTCTAGTTTTTTTGGGATTAAATGTAAGCATTCAAGGCACTAGAAGCCTGAATGACTAGAACATTCATCTATTTTATTGTAGTAGGTTAACATAAGAATCAAAGCATAAATGCTAGGATGAGCAGAATGTTTCTTGTGTGCAAAAACAACAGACACACAAGAGATCCTTATTATGCTAAGTAATCAGTAAGTATTCTATCTACAATGACCCTTGCATTCATAACTTCAGATAGAAGTGTGATAGGTATACTCGTAGTGACCTATACATTCACTTTGTAGGACAAGTATTAGTATTTATAGTAGCATAAGGAGTTCACTCCAACAAGCAAGGATAAGAATGAAACTCACCGATTTACCATATAAAAGGAGTTGAGGTACACATGGCCATCCAATATGAGATGGAAGCTCTTATAGTGGACACCCTTTTTATATGGATGTTTCAAATCATTGGAACTAAAACACAAACAAAAAGAAAAGAAAAGAAGATCATGCCCCTATTCCTCACTTCTCTAGTCAAAAGTGACATCATTGAGTTGCTTAAACAGACATGATAAAGTGAAAGCAAAAAAAAAAAAAAAAAAAGCTCAACATTTTTGAAATAAATTTATCATTTTGAGTTTAGTGTTTTTGTTATAGGATTTATGTCAAGTGTCAATGTTTAGAACATGTATTAAATAAATCTCCTCAATAGGGTGGCAATATTATATAGACACAATCTTGTGTGCAAAAACACTAGACACACAAGAGATCTTTATTATGCTAAGTAAATAGTAAGTATTCTATCCGCAATGACCCTTGCATTCATAACTTGAGATAGAATTGTGCTAGGTATACTCACAATGACCTATACATTCACTTTTCAAGACAAGTATTAGTATTTATGGTAGCATAAAGAGTTCAATTCAACAAGAAAGGATAAGAACCAACCTCACTGATTTACCATATAAAAGGAGTTGAGGTACACATGGCCATCCAATATGAGATGGAAGCTCTTATAGTGGACACCCTTTTTATATGAATGTTTCAAATCATTAGAACTAAACCACAAACAAAAGGAAAAGAAAAAAATATCACACCCTGAATCCTCACTTCTCTAGTTGAAAGTGACATCATTGAGTTGCTCAAAGAGACATGATAAAGTGAAAGTGGAACAAATAAAGAAAAGCTTAGCATTTTTGAAACAAATTTATCATTTTGAGTTTAGTGTTTGTGTTATAGGATTGATGTCAAGTGTTAATGTTTAGAACATGTATGAAAGAAATCTCCTCAATAGCATGACAATAGTAGATAGACACAGTTAGAACAATTGGTGACTAAAGACAAAGAGGAATCTTTAGTAAGAGGAGCCTTAGTAGGAAACTGAGCAACAATAGACAAATATAGTTAGGACAACTTGTGACTGACATGAGAGAGATCTTCCATGAGAGGAATCTCAAAAAGTGACACAAAAAACTATAGGTAGATTTAGTTAGAACAATTGGTGATTAACATGAGAGAGATCTTCCATGAGAGTAATCTCAAAAAGTGACACAAGTGATAGTAGGAAGACATAGTTGGAACAACTGGTGATTGATGCTTAAGAGATGCCTGTGACATTGTAGGGTGTTACCCCTTAATTATGACAAGATTCAATCCATGGATACATGAGTGAAAGCAAAAAACTAAAGTAGAAAAGAAATTGTACATAAAGCCATAAGATGCACTGCAAGATATAGCATTTGAAATAATAGACACTTATTTACTAGGTTTTCACCTTCTTGGTAGGGATTCATTTTTCCTTTTTTGCTACCATGATGCTTGTTTGCTAGGTTTTTACTGAGATAATGATTTTTTCCATGAAATTTTGTAATTTTTAGAAAAAATTTAGGACATTTAAGTATATACAAAGAGCTTTTGGAACTAGATTAGTTGTAGAATTGCCTCAAACAGAGAGTGATCCCTTGGCTATAGAAAGTTGGTAAGCACCAAATCCAAACACTACAGTGATTATGTATGGACCAAGCCAGTTGGGTTCAAACTTCCCTTTTTGTATCCATTGTTGTTGATTCTTAGGGTTTTCTCTCAGAATGGGATCACCCAGCTAGAAGTCACATGGCTTAAATTTCTTATTGTAGCTCCTAGACATACACTATTGATAAGCTTGAAGATGATCACACACCACTTGCTAACATTCATGTAACAATACTAGCTCTTGAGGCCGAGATATTTTGTAGTCATTATTAGTAATGAGGCCCTTCATATAAATTCTTAGAGTAGGAATCTCAACCTCAATTGGAAGCACATTATCTACTCTATAAGCTAAAGAAAAAGATGTTGCACCTATTAGAGTTCTAATACTTATTCTATAAGCCCATAAAGATGGATTAATTTGAAGTGCTAGTCCCTTCTATATTAGCTAGCTATGCAATGAAGGATCTTAAGGATCACCTTATTAGATGCCTCTGCTTGACCATTACCCTGGGGGTAATACATAGAAGACCAATGTTGCGTGATTCTAAACTTTTTCCATAACTTCTTAAGATCTTTATTTTTAAACTATCCTCCATTGTCAGTAATAAGGGAGGAAGGTACACCATACCTACATATGATGCAATTCATGGTGAATAGAGCCATAGTTTTTTCATTTTCTATAGAGAGAGGGATATCCTCTACCCACTTAGTGAAGTAGTCTATAGCCCTAATAATGAACTTATGTCCATTTGAAGAAGATGGGTGAATCTGACCCACAAGATCAAAGGCTCATTGTTGGAATGGCCATAGTGTGATAGATGGAATTAACTCCCTAGCTAGAGCATGAATCAAATTCCAATGGAGCTAGCATTGTTTATAGGACTTGGCATATTTGATTGCTTCTTGCTCCATATTTGGCTAATAATAACTAGCTCTAATAAGTTTACAAGCTAGTGTCAAGCCATTCTAAAAGGAGATCTATAAATGCCATTGTGGATGTCGATTAAAGCATGTTTAGATTCATCGAGTTCTAGACATATAAGGAGTGTTCTGTCAAGACCTCTCTTAAACAAGTTTTCAGCAATAATGACACATCATGAAGTATTGTAGATAAGGTGACATTTTTTATTTTGGATTATGCCATATGGAATGGTTTGGTCACATAGATAGGAGTATATGTGGTGGTAACGAGATGAATCATGTCCTACAATAGAATAGAACAACTGAGTTTCAGGCGTATCATAGGTAGGGTAGAGTAAAATTTCCACTAGGAACTCATGTCAAAGATCATCCTTTGGCATCTTTAACAAGGAAGCAAGAGTACCCATGGCATCACCTGCTTCATTGTTTGCTCGAGGAACCTATTGAAAAGTGATATGAGAAAAGTATTTCTTCAGATCATCCACCATGTGTTTATAAGGGATCAATTTCTCATATTTCATCTAATATACATCATTGACCTAGTTGATTATGAGTTTTGAATCACCAAAGATGTTAAACTTATATACTCTCCATTCAACTACAATCTTCATGTCATTAATGAGACCTTCATATTTTGCAATATTGTTCATACTAGGAAACAAAATCTTGTATGCCTTAGGTAGTGAATACCTTTGTAATGTTATGAATAGTAGTCCAACACTAGATGACTATTGTGTGAAGGAACCATCAAAGAACATCAACCAAAGTTTGATGTGTGAGTGTCAAAATTGATTCATCAATGAAGTCAATGTTTAGTGGAAGAAGAGTCTGCATCGGTTCCTTTGCTAACTGCTAAGCAATTACTTGTCCTTTGATACCCTTTTTTTCAACATATTGAATGTCAAAATCACTCAAGATCATGACCCACATAGCCAATCTCCTTGTTAGAGCTGCCTTATTGAGTAAGTACTTTAGTGGGCCAATTTTAGCAACCAGTCATGTAGTATGGGAAAGAATCTAGTGTCTCAACTTTTGGGAAGCAAATATGACTACCAAGAAAGCTTTCTCGATAATATTGTAATTCATTTCATAGGATATTAGCATGTGACTCAGTTAGTAAATGGCTATTTCCTTGTTATGAGTGTCTTCTTTAGTTAGCAAGATACCCAAAATTTCTTTGTTGCTGAAAATTTATAGAATAAGATGCTTCTCGTGAATAGGAGGCTTCAAGATTGGTGGATTAGCAAGGTATTTCTTTATCTATGTTAGAGTTTGATTGCAATCTTGGCTCTAGTTATATTTCACACCTTTATGCAGAGTCTTGGTAAAAGGTTGTGACCTATCCACTAGCTATGAGATCAACCTATGAATGGATTGAAGTTTTCCTTGTAATCCCCTCATCTAACTGATATTAAAAGGTGGAGGCATGTCCATGATTTCTTGAACTTTCTCTAGATCAACCTTAATTCCTTTTGTAGACATGATGTAGCCAAGTAATTTCCCATATGTTATACCAAACACACATTTCTTGAGATTAAGGATAGGTCCCAAATCTTGAAGGTGAGTGTTGCATTTTGTGCTCTTAACCAAAGTATCATTCACATAGTCTACCAATTTTTTGTGCATCATGTCATGAAAAATTATAGTAACTGCTCTTTGATATGTAGCACCAACATTTTTCAAGCCAAATGGCATCATGTTTGAATAGAAAGTTCTTGATGCACAAGTGAAAGAAGTCTTTTCTTGACCTTCTAGTACTATTTTGATCTAATTATAACTATAAAATCCATCCATGAGTGAGTACATCTCATATCATTTTGTGATATTCAACCATTCTAGTTTCCTTCAACTTGAGTAACTATTCAATTTTATTTAGCTTGTTATGATGATAGTATAGCTAGTACTTACAAGTATGGTGACTTCAAAGCCATGAAATGGGAATTTCATGCACTGATGGTAAGTGGAAGGAACAGGCCACATCTCATGTATCCATGGTTTTCCTAGCAAAAAATTGTAAGCTAAGGGAATGTTGAGGACCTGACAAGTGACATCCCTTTCTATAAGACCAATGCAAAGAGGCAACACCACAAGACCTAAAGATTTTTGCTCAACGTCATCATATGGTTTGATAGTTATCTTATGACAGGGATCAATGGACTCTTCAAAATAGTCCAATTGTCTAAGAAGAGTAGTAGAGATAGTGTTTAGACTAGCTCTATTTTCAATGAGCACATGATGGACACATTTCTAGTGTATCATGACATCAATGTGTAGAGGTTGATTATGCAATCAAATCAGTGAATTACCATCCTCCTCAGAGAAAGACATATAGCAAGGTGAGGTCAGATGACCTACCATAGATTGGAACCTCTCAAGATAAAGATCTTGAGGTACATTTTCCTTAGTGATGCTTTTGTCAAGAATCTTCCTATAAGCAAGTGAGATTTTGAGCAATTCAAAGATCATGATTTGAGCATTAGTTCACAATCACTGATCAAGGATATCATAGCTAGTAGTCGTAGAAGTTGTTGCAAGTTTTTTTCTTTTGCCAAAAGAACCAACAAGAGGTTTGTCTTTGTGTTGTTTCAGATCAAGAGAATAAGGCACGAGGCCTTTGAGAACCAACTTAGCATGGGAACATGTCATAGCGTTAGCACAGGATTGTGATGATTCATTGTCATATGTATTGGGAGAAGGGTCCCTTAAGACAAATGGTGTCTTAGGTTTAATTTATAACTCTTTTCCCTTGATGATGATAACATCACAGTACTCTGCATCCTCAAGTTCAACCATGTGGACTATCTCATCATCATCATTAGAGTAATTATAGTTGATCTTGTGATGGGATTTTTGTTTTGAGGTTTCTTCTTTTTCATAAGATAAGAATGGCTCCTGGAAAGCCTTGTGATCTATGTTCTTTTTATGTCCATCCCCAACAATGTCACCATCATCAATGAGGTCTTGGAATTTGTGATGCAAATTGATGTAGTTTTTGGTTTTGTGACCTTTTTTTTGGTGATATTCATAAAATTCTATTTCATTCCACCATGGTGGTCATGGTTGTGGATGATAAGGATGAGAGTTATCCAATGGAGAAATAAGCTTGTTTTGCAGCAAGGTCTTGTAGACCACATCCAAAGGTTCACCAAGAGGTGTATATTCTCATTTTGGACATGAGACCCAAGTTGTGTTCTTAGGTTTGTTTCCAAATGTCTTATTGTTAGAAGGAGGTTTCTCAATATTCTTGGATTATTTGAGATTGTCTGTAAGATTGAAGGCTACCTTAGTAGGTTGAGAAGTAATGTAGTCAAAAAATCCATCATGCACAACCTCTCAATTTTTGTTTACATAATTGAATTTTTCCTTATTAGAGGTGGATCCTTGTTTAGTGTCCTTTTGAAGGGTTAGTTCACCTTTTTGACCATGAATTACTCTATCTAGATAGCTTGTGTGACCATATCTTCAAAGGTTCATGGACCTTGAAGTTGAACACTATACCCAAAATAAGGTAGGAGATTATTAGTGAAGATGTCAAGATTTTCCATTTCAGGAATTTTTCGTAAATATTTGGTGTAAAGTTGTCTCCATCTCTAAAAGAATGTGACAAAAGGTTCCCCAACTAGTCTCTAATATTAACTAGGTGTTGTATGTTGTGAGAGTACTATTGGAAAAACAAGTTAGCAAAGTCATCAAACATTTTGATACTAGTAGGCAAGTGTGAAAACCACTCCATAGCTTGACCACCTAGACTTCTTGGGAGTAGATGCATGGGATATGTCTAGTTATGCATAAATTCTATAGATAAGGCATTGAATTCCTACAAATGATATTGGGGATTGGTATTTCCAAAGTATTTATCATACTTAGGTAACTTGACTCCTCTTGGAAAAGGAGGCATGTCTATGCTCTTGTCAAATGGAAATGGACAAAGAGCATCTAAGGTGTATGCTTTTGTAGGTTTTTCTTTATCACACATCATTTGGGCTAACTATTCTTGCATGATCTTCAATTGTTTTTGCAATTTGGAAGTTTTAGTTTCCTCTTCAAGTGTAATGATAGACCCAATGTTAAAGTGATGGGGCAGATTGGCTCCCTCTTGAGAAAGTCAGAGAAAGTATTTCTCTTTCTCTTTGTTAAGTAGAATTTCCATCACTTTCTGGAAGTTTTTGTCCTTATGACATTCTTTGATGTGTTTAGAAAGTATTCTACCTCTTCCTCATTCTCATCAATGAAGAGAGGTTTTGTATGTTTTTCATTCCTATTTTGATCTTAGTCTCTACTATGTTCTCCATGTTCAGGCTCTTGATCAGTCATTGTAGGAACGTGATAAGTTTTATTGTATTTTTTCTTGAACGGTCCTTTGAATAAGAATCCAGCTATGTTGTTTTTAGATGTATGAGCTTTGCTAGTTTTAGGATCCTCTTGATACAAGGGGTTCCTAGTTTGTTTTAAGTTTATAGAGAACATTTATTGAGCTCAAGGTGATCTGACAAGTGAAGGAGATCATGAAGACTCCTCACTAGATGAATTGGACATAGATCGTGTATAAACTAGAAAGTGATTTTTGCTATGATTATGACCCCTAGCTCTACCTAATCTAAGTCTAAGGGGATAAAAAAAGTTTTCACTTCTTGTTGCCACAATTATAGACAAGGAAAAAAGGAAAAAACCTAGACAAGGACCACACCTAGAATGTAGTTGCAAAAAGTGAGATAAGAGTGCTATATACTAAGGCACAAGTTTTCTAACTAATGGCTAGAAAATAGAGTATGAAAAACATGAAAGGATAAGGAAAAGATAGACAAGAGATGAGACTAGTTTGTGGTGTAGGTCACAAGTTGTTAGCTAAGCAAGATGCCACCATTTGGCACTGTTTGTAGATAGAAAAGTGGTAAAATGTTGCAGATAACAAACTAGATTTAGAGTGCAGATAGCTCTGATAGAATAGGTTGATAGTTTTAAGACAAGATTCTATGGAAGGATTCCCAAGTAACTTCATGAAAAGGCACACAAAGCTAGGAAAATATTTCGAAGAAAAATTTTTGGAAAGTTTTCTTCCACAAGGACTTGTATAGAGTCATGCGAGGATGTGCTAAACTAACAAAAATATAGGATTTTAACATAAAAAGACTAAATTTACAAGATCTCTCACAAATATTTGCACAACACCATGCAAGGACTTGCACAGGGCCACGGGAAGAAGTGCTAACCAAAAAGGTTCTCGCACAATTTTTTGCAAAATTGGGTGCAAAAATACGAAGTAGACTGACAACTAAGATAGAATTTTGAAAGAATTTGCAAGTTTTAGATAGTTCTAGATAGATTGTTGGTTATTTTGACAAATTTTAAACAAATATCAAGATGGTTTTCAAGTTGTTAAACAACATTTTTGTTTACAAAAAGATGGTTTATTTTTAGATAGACATGGAAAGCAAGCAGTAGTCACAAACAATCCAACTAAGGACAAAGCAACTCAAAGGGATGGTGGAGTCTTGACTTTTTGTTTCTTTGATAGGTTTGGAAAAGTTTAAGACTTAATAACAAACACACTTTATCCCTATAACCAAAAATGGTAGAGGATACTAGGTTTCTTTTTTACTCTTAGGCATCACTTCCAAGTAGTAAAGAGCATACTCCCCTATTCCCCTATCTTGTAGCCTACAAAGTTCACAAGCCCTAATTATGCTATGTGTGGAAAGCAAAAAGAAGGCATGAAATTTAGAGTGTGTTTGAAATAAGTCTTTGACATGCATTTCTTTGACAAGCATCTTGCAATCACACAATTAGTACATGTTTGAAGGGTTTAGACAAAGGTTTCTTTGTAAAAACATCTTGAAAACCACTATTAAGCTACAAATAACCTAGAAATTTGAAAGGAAATGATTTAGAGAACATTGTTAGTAAAAAATAAGGATTAACTAAAATTTTGAAAACTATATTTTGCATATGCTATTGCCAAATTTTGTGCAAAATCCTGCATAGGCCCATGCAAGAAAATGTTGTGCACCACATGAGCAATTGCACAATTATGCACTTTTTAACATTAGGAAGTACAATGAAAGTGGTGAAATATTTAGTTCTTCATATGAAAATGAGATTTATCATGAAAAAATATAGAAATTTGTATGGATGAATGCAAAAAAAAAAATTTTAAATAGAAAATAGAGTAGATGAGGCCAAAAATTTTGATTTTCAAGCCCCACAGCGGGCACCAGAAATGTATATGTGAAATGTGGGCCTTTGATCATCACTTACACTTCAACACGGTCATTACCTAAGAGATCATCTTGAAATGAGCATTGAATTATCCATCTGAGTAATCCAATAGTGTGACCTATTGCCTTCTAACTAGAAGGATCTTTCCTTTGCTCTTAGACCGAGAAGTGGGCAACTAGAACTTTTGGTATGAAGGATTTATGCAGCTATATGAGAGTGCATTTAATCTAGATGACATGCAATTTAATCTAATAACAAGAAAATAAAATTACACTATATGAATGCATTTTATCTAAATGACATTAATACTAAAAAATTATGAAAGCTATGCAAGTATTAAGCAAGTGAGTATCAATTCTAACAATAATTCAATGTAATTCCATTCAACTTTTTTTTTTGATGAATAATTAGAGGCCTCTTAAATGGAACTCCTAAAATCAATCAATGGTTGAGATCAATTGGGATGAATGGTTGAGATCAAAGATGAGATTCAGTTAGGATGGAAGATTCCCTGTGCAGATGAGGTTAACTAACTTAGATCCTTAGTGTGATGGAGAGTTAATTGAAATTCGCCTGACTATGAGAACAAGTTGATTAAGTCAATTCCAATTGAAGAAATAAATCATTCAAAATTCCCATTCTTGAACTAAAGAGAAGATTTTAATAGATTATTTAATTTAATAAAATAAGATATGACCTCATAAATGCATATTTTTTAATAAATTGAACAATTCCATTTAATAATTAAAGTGAGGACATTATTAAATTAAATACATTTAATTTCCTTACACATTAGCTAAAGAAGTAATTTAATTTAATCAAAGTATGAACACTTTCAATTAAATCAAATTTGATCAATAATTTTAATGAAGCTAATTTGAGTCAATACTTAGGAATTAAATAAAGAGTAGATTAATGCTTATTATGGTTTTCTACATTTAACACCTAGGTCAAGTAGCAATTAATCATTATCAAAATTGCCTAGTAAGATAGGACTTAGGGTTGATCAAAATATACTATAATTGGTTAACATGGCAATGTGCCAATTTTTGTCTTATTACACTGCACAACTACGTTGATGTGCATCACCAAGGGGTGATGCCTTCTCTATGTGCTTTGGTGTACTAGCGCACCTTGGTAGTGCACTGTTGTGCCCCTTTTTTGCAAAAAATGACTTCTTCCCCTAGAATTTTGATTTTTAGAATCTAAGTTTTCTAGTTAGGACCTAAATTTGACCAAAGACACTAGGAAAAACCCTAGAAAAGATTTGGACCCCAAACTAGGGTTCTAGAAATGTGAAAAATAAAGTAGGAGGTCCCCATTTCTAGGTGATATGGGATGTGCATTGTGAAACCACAACATAACTAATTAGATCTAAGAAGATTAGTGAAAAATAAATGATGGAGTACTAATGCAAGAAAATATCTAAGGTTTTTAGAATTAAAGAAATAATTTATGATCTTTAGAACCCTAATGTAGAAAGAGCTATTCAATGTAATTATGATTTTAAAAGTGAAAAGTAAATATCTTGAAATGAAGACTTCAATAAAATGAATTACATTGGAAAGTGAGATGGAATATTGTATCTATTTTATTTATTTATATTTAGATGTAAAAAATGAGAAAATCCTATTCTACACCTAATATACTGAGATCTCCAAAACCTTGAAATCTATAGGCCTCTGATCAAGGTCATTCTAAAAGAGAATGGTCAATCTATTAGGGTCATATTGCACCCATAATCTATAGTATCCAATCATGAAAGAAATTCTAAATATGTGAAGTTCTCCAAAAATGGTATATGAATCCATGATCTATTTTTTCTTTTAAAATATGTACCCTGCAAGAAATATTAATTGGTTTATTTTGTGATAGGTTTTCCATGGTCAACCCTTAATTTAGTAATTAACCTTGAAATAAAAAGGATTGAAATGATCACAATATAAATTTAGTACATGAATTCTGTTGGCATTATGTTGTATTTGTCATTAGTGGCAACACTTATTCGATTTTGAATGCTTACTAAGCTCATCACTCAATCTATAGTTTATACCAAGCATTCAGTGGTTACCATGTAATTTCAGCAGTTAAGCAGTTCACACTAAGCATTCCTAAAGCTATTGAGTGAATGTATAGTTCAATAGTGTTTACCAAGCTTACATTGTTTACTGAATAGATAATGGTCACCAAGCTTCATAGTGTCTACCGAGTCATCATTTTGTGTGATATGAAGCTAGTTTCTACTGAATAATGGATGTGTAGTGTTTATCGAGTGACAACAAGGTAAACAAAGGTTTTAGTATCTACCGAGTGACACTATATCTACTGATTCTCCAATGGTTACCAAGTTCCAAGATATGTTATGTGATTAGTATGGACTGAGCTTCTACTTCTACTGAGTGCATACGATGTCGAGCAATGTAGTGGATGTCGATAATCAGAAGGTCACCAAGTTAGCTTGAAGAGCCCAAGTTTTCTACTATTTGGCTAACTCAATAATATTTTGTTTACTTGTGTTTTAGTTGACCTTATAATTGTAATTATTAAAATGGTATATATGTAATTTATTGTATCATTTCCATTATTATCATGAGTATGTTAAGGAATGATTATGTAATGTTTTGAGAAGAGAACATGTGAATCAATAGCAGAGTAGAGTATTCAACAAAGTCATTAAGGAGTAGCAAAGACATATCAGTCACAAGAGGTGATCTATACTTCAAGATTTATTCAACAATCAAGTTGTAAGTCAGATCTGCTATTTCATCCTAATAGGTGAATCAATTTTCTAAATCCTTTAACAGGGTAGACTTAATAGTCTATATATAAATCTCTTAACATAGTATATACTTCATTGTATGTTTGTAAAACCTCTAACGAGGTGGACCTAGTAGTCCAAATTTCTCTTAATAGGGTAGATCATTAGAAGTGGTAAATGTAAGCCCTAAAAAGCCAAATTTATACTACAGTAGTGAAGTTTTGTGGGTATCATCCCCACCCTAGTTTTACTTTCTATCTGGAAGGTTTTTGGGTCACCAAAATATTGTGTTCATGTGTTATGAATGTTTATATGATTAAATGCTGAATTGATTTAAAGTTTTTGAGGTTATTGATTCACCCCTCCCCTCTCAGTAACCTAGCTAGTCTTGATTATTTCCAACAATTAGTATTAGAGCTTTGTGCTTCTCAGGATAAAGTTTGATAGCTTGAACAGAGATCAAGGAGAATGGAGATATTTAGACTTGACAAAGCTATTCAAAATGAGAAGCTAGATCTAGAAATGGCCATAGCTCAACTCAAGGAAGAAAAAGAGCATCTTTCCCAATCTTTGAAAAGAAGGAAGGAACTTGCAAGAGAAATGAATGACCATCAGTATGTTGAAGAAAATATTGAAGACTTTTTCCCATCAAGTAGTTCAGATGAAGCTAATGAGGCAATCAAAGAACTCCTAGCAAAGAATGGCTCTCTACAAGGAGAGGTAAGAAAATTGAAAAGAGAACAAGAAGTTCAGTCAATAAGAATGTGTGAAACCTTGGAACAAAGGAATAAGGAAAGTGAAGACATGTAGGCAAGGAACAATGTAAATCAAAACCAATCCCTTCAGCAAAAAACTCTTATCAATCAACTCTCGAATGCAAATGAGGAAATCATGAATCTGAGATATGAAAATGAAAGCTTAAGGAATGTCAATGAAAGATTGAAAGCTGATCTAATCTTTGAAAAGCAACTCAATAAAAGGATGATGAAATCCAAAGCAAACATGGATCAATTGACTCAACAAAGTGAGTAGAATCTTCATAGGAAAAAAGGTAAAGCAGGACTTGGTTACAAAGAAGAAGGTGAATCTTCTAAAAAAGGTACCTAAAGGAATCAAATACCTACTTGCAATCATTGTGGTAAGTTAGGTCATACATCAAAAAAAATTTGGAGCAATGGAAAAGAAAAATTCAACGAAAAATACTTCAATTCCAGTAAACATGGTCATAAAGCTAATGAATGCAAGGAGAAACCAAAATTTGAAGGCAAATGTCACAAATGCAAGAAACAAGGTCACAAGGCATCTGAATGAAGATCCAAACCATTCAATCCAACTGAACAAATTGTTAAAGCAATATTTTTTTGGGATTATAATATTTGGTGCAGATGTCACTATTGTGGAGAATATGGACATATTGGCATAGACTACACAAGGCATCACTTGAGAAAGAGAGATTCAATAGTAAGATGTTATACATGCACTGAAATTGGTCATATAGCTAAAAATTCCATGAACATAGGAAGAGTTGAAGATGAAAAGAAAGCTAAAGATGATAATATTAGGAAGTAGATGAGACAATAGTGGATTCCTAAATCTACCAAGAAGAACAATTCAAATGATAGCAATGTCACTCAAGAAGTGGGTGACACCATCATTTCCAATTAGATTCTTCAAAGGAGGGACATGGACTGCATCTTCAAGCTAAATCTTGAGTAATTCCAAATGGAAGAAAGTAGAAGATCCAAATTAGTATATTAGATACATAAGGATCACATGAGTTCAATTCATACTGAGCAAGGTTAGTCATAGACTCAACTGAGCTAGGTCAAAGAAGTAAAGTTTTGTTTGATCGTTGAGTCACAAGTTTCTACCGAGCTAGTGAGTGGATGACAATCTGTTATGCATTATGTCAGTATGGTACCTAGCATTAATGGTTAATTTTAATAAAAAGGGCAGAATTTGACTCCATTTTTCATTGTGTCTTCAGTATTCATAGAGCTAAGAGATTTCCAAGTTCACTCAAGCAATTCCAAGCAATTTCGAGCCAATTTCTAGCAAAGAATTTGTTCAAAATTTTCCATCAATTGTTGAGTAACAATGACATCTAGGAGTAGCAATCGTAGCAAGGCAAAAAAAGGTTCAGAAATGTTGGTTAAGGGTGTGGAGTGGAAAGTGTTGAATTTCAAGCTAGTTCCAATAGTTGTGGAGGCACTTGACCCTAATGGTGCGCAATCTCAAATTCCACCAAAGGTACTCCTAATCAATGACATCTGCACACATTTTAAATGTTCTATTTAGGAAATAGGAACCCTAGAAATGGATATTGATTTAGAGGAAATGCATGTTGATGGCTCATTGAAACCCGAACATAAGCATCTTGAAACAAAAGGGTTGACCCATATCACACGCCTGCCAAGGAGTTTCTAGATAAAATGGATTACGTATATTCTTAGTCACGTACACAATGGTCAATTATGGTTAGATTAGCCTATGTTAATAAACAAGAACACAATTCACTAGATTACTAGTCTTCCCATGCTAAACAAAGAAAAAGCTACAAAAACCCTAGGTCAGGATGAACTCTAGAGGAAAACCTTAGTCGAGTAGGATGGTAGAGGTTTAAAAATTAGCACCATTTATGATATGGAGTTAAGGTTTGGTATTCATTTAATTGCCCACAAGATTTACAACTCTAGTCATTTAAACAGCATGCCATTTGAGGCAGTGGACTTAACATTTAAGGTTGTAAAGAAAAATATGGAATTTGACTTGTCAGAATTACTACTGAAGCAAATAAACAAGAATATGGATAGCATTCAAACATCAAAGAAAAACCCTTGTAAATTTGGTTCTTTGTTGATGTGTCTCTTCTTTTATGTGCAAAAATTCTTTCCATCTAAAGGTTCTATTGTGTGGAGAAAGGATGTTCCTATTTTATACAAGATAAATGAGTTTATTGTAGAAATGGGTGTAAACTTTGATAGCATAACGGACAATTATTTTGAAGATTTAAAGGAAAGAATGAACAATAGGTTCAGGTTTCCTCCTAAACTTGTTGAGGATTATAAAGATGATGTGTGTTTCATGGTTGACTATGATAGAGTATACATTCAGGCAGTCAGGCCCCAAGTTGCATGTGTAAAACCTCTCCCTTATGAGGTCTGTTGGTCTGATTTTTGCAAGATGTCTTTCCCCATTTTCTAAAAAAATCAGAATTGAATTTGTCAAGTGGAGACTAGGGTTTTCATTTTAATCTTTCAAAATCTTGGTAGCATTTGAATTTTCTTGTCTAAGCCCTAGGTCTCATTTCCTTTTAAATTTTATCCTGGTGCAAAAGTTTTAAAAAGGGATAAGCGAATATTCTTTTCCCACCTCTTTTGAGGTCTTTGTTGAGTAGTTTTGAAAGGGTTTTATCCTACCATTGGATCTTATTTGAATCTATAGTTGTCCCATACTCACTATAGAAAGATGCTGGAAGATTATGGATAGCAAGGTAGTGACCATTGGAGAACTATGTTGTGATACCAAAAAATGAAGTCTGGTGCCAAAAAAGGTGTGTTAATATGAAGGCATTCTGATCACATGCTATGTCCCAGGCTTGTTAGTATTAAGAAGAATACATGTGGAAAAACTCACAAATTGTGTCACAAGAGTTCAAGTTTCTCTGGCAATTTGCTAAGTCGCTGTCAAAAAATCCATGCAAATTGCTGGTGGTGATATAGCGAGTGCCCAAATTTTGCAAAAGGTAGTGTTCTTTTAAAGGTTGATGTGACCATAGAAATTCTCATGCAGTCTTATAAATAGGCATGACTACCTTCTCTAACACCAATTTTAATTGGAAAAGTCTCAATCAATGCATCTTTGTTTTTTGTCACCAGAATTGTGAATCTGTCAAAGGTCGCTATATTGCTAGCCGCAAAATCACCAATTTTCTAGTAGCAATGAGCGAGCGCCCAATCATTGCAAAAGATGGCATTATTTTAAAATAAGGATTGATTTTGAGGATCTCAAGGAAATATTGTAACAACTTTGCTTTTATTTTTGTACAAATTGTGCCGCTCATAATTTTATTTCCTAGCGCAAGTTTTTGATGGTTACCAAAAAATCGCTATATCACTAGCTAGATAGTTAGTAATTTTGCTGGTAGCGATGTAGTGACCCGCCTAAAAGTAACAAACATGGCAAGGCCAAGGATGTGTGATGTCATTGGAATTAAAAATATATATATGTGTGCCAGTGTGTTAATCCAGCTCAACGACAGTAGTATCTGGACCCACTCCCCATGTATAAAACATGCAAAGAATTATGATCGTTAGATCAAAATAGAATCAACAATCCTTGCTATCTTGCTATGGAAAGTTGCAAGTTGTTTACTCTATGTGACACAATGAGTATGGGACCCACCATCCTTCAAACCTTAAGGGTACTTTGTGCAGTTTCTCTACCTTTGATTTGGTCTTGAATCAATGATGCTCATTAACTCGCTGTGGAAAGATGTGCAAAAATTATGTATAACAAGTTAGTGAATGAGGAACCCAACATTGTTCTCTTAAATTTTTTCAAATATCGCCCACATGATCAAAGCAAAATCAGTGGTTATCGCTAGATTGCTATAGAAAGATGCTCAACAGTTATGTATAGTGAGGCAACGAGTTGATGACACATGTCCTCAATCATTCATCGTCCAAATTTGAAATGCCAAAACTAGAGGAAAGGTACAGATAGAGGTAGTTAATTGGTTTGATTGGTAGTGTGTTAAGAAGAAAAGTGAGTCAGCCTAGTTTTTGTTCTTGGATCCTAGGATTTTTCAAGGATCAATGACGCAAATTTAAAAAGAAGTGTGATGCCACTCTATTTTTCTATTATGTGCATTTATGATGAATGAAAGCTTCACGTGTGGGAGAAATAGAGTATAATATAGGAATTTTTCTTTAGTTATAGTCCTATACAAACAAAGATTTCATATTTTCTGAGCACAAGAGCCTATTGATCATATTGTGTTTAGCCTAGTACAAAAGTGAACTAATTCTTCATCTATTCGAGAGCAACTGTAGAGGTTCAAGGAAATATAAGTCTGGCAAGTCAAGTATGTACTCATATATAATCTCTATAACTTTCTAGTTCCTATTATTATAACCAAGATGCCTCCAAAGAAAGCATTTTCTGGGCAAGTTAATTATATGGATAGGAATGTTCATGACAATTTTTTTGAATTACTCCCAACATCAATCACTAAACTTGCATAGGTTAACAAATTGATTTCCTTAAACCCTAGTCTCAAAATTGTTGATGGCTTATATGACAAGGGTAATTAGAGAGGTTTTTCACCTAGAACCATTGTCAAATTACCATGTGCCAATCAATCTGCCAGAATTAGAGAATGAATACAAAGAAAAGAAGGATTTAATTAGGGGAGGTGCACTGAGGGCACACATTGGTACAATAGGAACTCTACTAGTAATTATTGTAGCCTCTAGAGAACCTTTTAAGAAGAGTCTTTTCACTTCTCAGGCTGTAGAGATATATAGGACCCCGTGCTGTGTTTTTGGTGAAGATGAGCAGGATTTCATGCCCATTAGCCTTATGTATATGATAGTTCAAATTGCTTCTTTTGGTGTAGATGTTATCTTTGATTTAGATTCCTATTTGGATAAAGAAATTCATACTAGTTTAGTTGGAATTGCAAAAGGAAAGGTAGAGAAAACTTTTGGACACTATTCTCTATTGATGCATTTGTTCTTGTTCAAGGGGGTGATATATTTTGGCAATGAGATGGAACTGAATAGAGAGGAGAACAGGGAAGCACTGTCAGTCTTGTTGTGGAGTGCAAATATGACTTGGGATGCAAATAATGTCAGTTTTGTCGGATTTGATAGGTATTTTGCTTCTAAATTGAGATGCCTCATATTAAGTGACAATCCCAGAATCCCTAAGGTACTAATGAGTCTCATCAGGTCTACAGATAACCCCCGTAATTTGAAAGTTTCACATAATTGGGGATATATCATCCCTTACTTTTTTTGTACTATTTTCAAAATTTATGATTTTAAGGGGAGCCATCATGTCTTGCCTTACCAAGTACCTTTCAAGGTAGGAATGGATGAAGTTTTGTGGCAATTAGGAGTAGAAGAAATGTTCTTTTGAAAAGGAAACTAGGGTCAATTTTCCCCACCTGCATAGTGGCCCATCAGTTTATGATTACAAAAGGGGGTTGGCTTTTTTTGCATAAAAATTTGGATCAGTATATAATGGCTGTCTCCCATACATGTTTTTGTGATTCTGAAGGATTTTTTAACCAGAGCTTAAGGCATAGAATTAAGCTGGGATAGGTAAAGCATGATTCATATTATCTAGAGGACATTATAAGGAATGAATTCTCATTGCCGGAGCAGGAAAATAAAAAGGAAAAATGGGGAGTTTACTCCTGAGTCCTAGAATTCATTCATTGTTTTGATCAGAAATATAGTCCTCTAGATAATGCTAATATAGAGGCTGACAGAATAAATAAGCTCATGAATAACTTCCCTGAAATAATGAAAGCTATGAATGAGATGAAACATTTTTTTATTGATTCTTATCCTGATAAGGCCAGAGAAGTCATGAGGAGGTTTCCTTTCACTCCTAATATAGGAGTTGGTCAAATAATTGTACAAAAGAAGCCTGGTTACACTATAATTCAAAATAAAAGGGCTTCTATAGATAAAGGCAAGAAAATAATGGGATCCACCAATTAAGCCCTAGAGGAGAGACCTAATGAGCCTAGTCCCAAGAGGTAGAAGGTAATGAAAGAGGAGAGACCTCAAGTTGAGGAATATTCACCCACTCAATTCCCTTTGAGGATTAGAGAAGAACAGCTCACAGGTGAGAAAATTGAGGAGATGGGATCACATGGAGGTATTTTTATTACTCAAGTAGAATTGGATGAAGGTAACCCTCCAAAGCCTCCTCTACCAAGTTTGGACCTAACAATAGCTGACTATAGAGCCAGGGAATTGGACCTTGTGTTAGAACAGGTGAGTCATCAATTTTCGGCTGATGATAGTTTTATGAAATCTAGGGCTTTTCAGCAGTTTGCATGGAGGGAAAACATGAATATTTTTGAGGAAAAATGTAAAAGGTTGAAAACAAAGCATCTAGAAATGGATGAATCTTTCATCCAGAACCAAAAAAAAGAAGAAATGATAAAATAATTTCAAAATATAAGCCCTAAGGATGGAAGACAAATGGTGAAGGAATCTAACATTTTATTGTTGCCAAATTGGGATATTGTTGATGCCTTAGTTTTTAGTTCTGTTTCAAATAAACTGACTTTGCAAGATCAAAATAAAAGGGATTTCCAAGGCACTACATTCATTGAAGATCAAGTTGCATTGGTTAGCTGGTTATTGAGAAAAGGATCTAGAGCCCCATCATCACAACTAGATGAGTCTGGATTGGTGGGAAGCCTACTTGTGAGAAGAGTTGTTGATACCTCACATGTGCAGGCAGCACATTGGAATGTGGATTCTTCCAAGTTTCTTTTGGCCACTGCTAAGAAGGAGGAATAGGCTATGTTTGAGTTACAAAATAAATATGAAACAATTCTTGAGGCCTATAATAAGGATGTAAAAAGGAGAATTGAGCTTGAAAACAAGCTAATGAGGAAGTCCACTAAGCCAAGAATAACATACCCTCATCCCCTAGTTGAACCCTTCAAATCCACCCCCCTCATAGAAATACTAGATACACCCCAAAGGCCACAGTACTACACTGCTAAGAATTTTGAAGGAAAAAAGGGTAAACTGTGCATCCTATATGTAGAGTTGGAGGCAAAATATGAAGATAAATTAAGAAATGCTATCACATATTTTGGGGGCAAAGTTGAATGGCCACTAATTCATGATTAGTTGGCCAGGGTGATCAATATCTGGGATGAGTTGAAAGCCAATGATGAGGCTTTGAAGCCTATTTTGAATAAATGGGTGAGAAGGGAGAAAGAAATGATATTTTTGTGTTTCTATGTCATAAAGAATTCTTATGAACAAATTGAAAAAAATTATGATATTGTTTTTGATCTTGCTGATTTTGACAATAAAAGGATTCATTTACAAAAAATAATAGTAGGCTACTTGAACAAGTACAAGAGCCAAAAATTCAGTTTGTTTCTTCATGCCCTAGATAAAAGAAATAATTTGAAAAACAAAGATGAATGGGTGAAGGAACTTGATGATATTTTTTGTTTAAGGATAAACAGAATTAAAAACTAAACAGGGCATGCATAGTGGGCCACAACAACTGAAGAAATGGTGAAAGCCCAAATATTCTTTGATTCTTTAAAATAGGAATTTGTTTCTATTGATAATGAGGTTGAGTATGTGTTAAAAAGATAGAGAGATATTTTGGAATTCAATTGGCCAGATGACACATTGTTTGACAAGTGGATGGTAGAAATAGCTCTTGGTGAACAGTTTGATGAAGATGAAACTAATAGTGATGAGGTGTAGAGTGAGGAGATCCAAATCATTGACACAGTCACTACACAAGCCCAACAAGAAGAAGAAGACATGAATAATCAGTCACTTTTAGTTGCAGGCCCAGGTCCACGGGATGCTAATACAACTGAAGAAAAGAAAAAAGTAGAAGTTACTCCCACCAGACAGGATAAAGACTATGAAAACCCACAAGTGGATATTAATGTACAATCATCCGAACAGACTTCATCATTGGTTAGCTTGGTAGTTGCATACAAAAAGAGATCATAATAGAAACCAAATCAACAACAATAGAGGATGTGACAGAAGCGGACCCACCAAATGGAATGTTTGATGTAGACATCTTCTGTTACCCACATTTTTGTCATTTTATGATAGGTGTATGTAATTATCTCTTGTAAAGGACACCTATCATTTTCTCTTAGTGTAAAGCTTGTTGCATCTCACACTATATAAGTGAGATTCAAGGGCTAGAGAATGGTTTGATTTCTAATGTTTTCTAGGTGATATACTTAGTTTTTTTTCGGTCCAATGTTTGGAGCAAGTTTGTGATGTATTTTCTCTATTAGTTCTTAAGAATACATGAATATAGAATGATCTTTGTGTTTCTTCCTAAAGTCATTCTGAGTTTACTATAAATGTATACAATTTTCAAGGAAAATGAATACAAATTATGAGTTGTCCCCATATCAGTTCTTTCTAAATTTTGTCTCCTTTTAGTTACTTGGTCATCTTGATATTGTATGAGTAAAGGCTTGTGCAATTGAATGCAATCCAGTTAGGTTGTATATCTATTCATCACTACTATTAGTTCAATGGATTAAGTAAAAGTTTTGATGAATTTGATAAGGTTGCCACAGAATGATGAATTCTGATAAGAATTGCTGATAATATTTGTTGTAAGGCAATGAATTAGATCTATGGATTTGTAGTAGACTCTAAACCCTAATGGATTAGGCACTGGTCAAATTGATTCAACTGGAAGAGGAATATGTCATAAATGGTTTTCAAATGCCAAATTATAATCAATTTTACTTTTATTTCTTGAAGATCTTCAAAGTTGGCCTGTACTTGTTTGCATGGAATGTTTTAGCTTCAATTAGCCACTATTGCTAAGAACACGTGCAGATCTATAGAAGAATTTTGGCCAGATCTGTTATATGGGATGTGTTAATCAAATTGTCAAGAGATATGCATGTATTTGATTATATGAGATGAGAATCAAAATGAATCTAAAATAATTCTCATACAGTGTTTTCCAATCTTGAATCATCCCTAGGTATACCCACCCTAGTTTTGTAGAGCCGAAAGAGTAGAAAACCACTCATGGTTTTGTTGAAGTTGGGGCCAAATGAGTTGCACATATAATTGTTAATAGGAATTGGCTAATCCTTAGATTGTGTGAGTGATATCATTTTGGTATTGAGCATTTTTTTGCTTAGTAGTTTTAAAACACCAAAAAAATGGTGACTCTATTGGGGAGTTGTCCAACACATTTGTGAAAAGTACTACAGTTTCTTTGGTCCTGTTGTGTATGTGTGTGTCAGGTTATCTAAGTTTTTATTGTGGTCATAAGGGGATATTTTAGTGATAAACCTTGAGAATTTAAAGAGAATTCCAAATGCCACAAAGGTGTATTGATGTATGAAAACTTTCCAAGTGTCTTATCTAACAAGCAAGAGTTGTAGTCTTATGATCTCAGTGATTGGTCTATCTCTGTCGGATACTTCTTTTTCTATTTGTGTGTTTTTTACTTGGAGTCAGGAATAATTATCATTGTGTATTTTCTCAAAAATTGGGTGGTGACTCAGTCAAGGTTTTGAAGCTAGTGCTTCTTTTAACAAAAGTTGAATATGGCTGACAAGAGAAAAAACACAAGAGCTTACATGAGAACCAGTCCTAATGTACCAATGTATACGGATTTACCCCAAGGTGGTAGGAAGAACCAAAATAAGAAAACAATAGATCCAAATCCCACCTAGAAACCCAAAGGTAGTGTATCCATCAATTCCAAGTATCAACTAGTATTAGGGAGAGAGTCTTCTTCACTCAATTCTGAATCCAAAACCACAAGAATCTTAGGAGGTATTTTCAGTACCCCTAGTACCAGATTTCATAGTAGATATGAACTATAGGCTAGGATTTAGGAGTTCATTTGATGATCCTTTTAATTCCATGGAACCCAATCTTATAGATTTGAATGATCCTGTTGATTTAGAGGCTACTTTGTAGACCCTAAAGAAGTACAATCTGAGATAGGAGTTCTGAAGAAATGGATTGCTGAGGAAGAAGCTAAGCATATTTGTTTGGAAAAAGAAAGAGAGAAAGCCACCTTGGATGCCATAATAGAAAGAGATGCTCTGCTGAGAAGAATGGCTACCTTGAAGGAGCAAAATAAAAAGTTAGAAGAAAAAACTATGACTCTCCATATTGATTTTTTGGAGACATAGACAGTCTGAGAGCTAAAGTTCAAGAACAAGAACAATGCATGAATAAAAAGAAAGAACTTGTTATTACCCAAGTCCAAACCTATAAAAGTAGACTCTGTAGAACCCACTATGAAAGCTACAGATAAAGGAAAAGACAAAGCCATAGGAATCCAAAAAAATGAACCTCAAGCTCTACCAAGAAAATCTGTAAACCCTCCCATGTCAAAATTAGATCTAGACCTAGAAAAAGCTAGAAAGGAGAAGGAAGATCTTGCAAAAGAGCTTGAGAAGGTTGAGAATGAAGCTCCAGCCACAAAAACTAGGAGAAAAATCTAATTCATAAAATCTAATTCTACATTGGCTTCATGGCCAAATTTGTCTATGCCATTTGCAACTCTTGCACTGGCTAATGGTCCAATAATGTCAACTTAGGGAATATCCCAATCTGCCCCTACCTCATCATCCACCATTAGCACCCAAGTCCCCTTTGTCCAACATCAACAAACTCAAAATGTAGTTCCTCTAAACCAAGCTAACACAACAAGTACCTCAAATGTTCTTGGTTTCTAAAAGAAACCTGTACACCTGAAAAAGTATAGACAAATATTATTTGCTAGTATCCCTGGTGCTCCACGTCCCATATCATTTGATTTAAGAGACAAAGTGGTTAAGTTTTTTGGGAATAATGTTGTTACAGGTGAAGAACATTTGAGAATTTTCATTGATATGTTAAATGATTATGAAGTTGAACATGAAGATATGGTAATGAAATTGTTGGTGCATTCACTAATTGAGGATGTGAGGGATTGGTTCAGAAGGCTACCTAATGACAGTATCACCTCATGGAGTGACTTGGAGAAATTATTTAAAGAACAGTATGGAGATAAGACCAATGTTGGGTTCATGTTGAATGAATTCAATAACATCAAAAAAAACTCAAATGAGTTCACATTTGACTTCAATGTAAGATTCGAGAAAGGTATGTATAGACTATTTCAAGTTATGAGGTTTAATGAGGATGTTTGTCTCACAACATATTTCAATACATTTGATAGAAAAATGGCTTATCAATTAAGGGATAAGGAACCCAAAAATTTAAGGGATGCCTATAAAGTTGCAATAAATATAGAGAATAATAGGAAGGCATCTAGCAAACTAGGTAGGAGGGAGGATCCAAAGCTTTTTAATCCCAAGAACAATAACAAAAGGGAGGGTGATAAAACTCCTATAGGAAAGAAGCTAGAAGAACCTACTATAGGCTAGGTTTTGGAATTACTAAAGAAGATGAATCCCACTAGTTTCAATAAGCCAAATGTTGTTGAGAAAACCCCTATGAATAACAACAATTTCAATAGGAAATCTAGAATAAAAAATTAACCTTACACCACCTAGTGGAAAGATGGTAAGCTAGTCCCCAACTAGACACAAAATGTGAAGGATAAGGGTACCCTAGATCCCCTACAAAGGAACACTGTAAATATGAATGATGATGTACCATGGTGCATTGTATGTCAATCACCTCATTCTTCTGATTATTGTGTTGTTGCTCAATCATTTGCCTTGGATCAAGGTGTGCGACTTGAAGAAGAAAATGAAGAGAAAAGCCATGATGATACAAGTTTCAATATGGTAAGCATGTGTGATGATTTTATAGATTTTAATTCTAAAGAACCTAAAAATGATATTACTAGTCAAAGAATTGCTTATCATTTACATCATTAGCAATTACTTTCAAATGATGAAGGTTATGATGAAAATAAGGTATGTGTTACATCTTCTGATGTAGGTCACACAAGCTTAAGAATGCCCTCTAAAGAGGAGATTGACATAATCATAGTAGAAATGATTTCCCAAGTCTATAGTAACTATAATTTGAGAAATAGAATAGTAAATAATGATGCAAGAAATCCATCCAGTGTATTCATCAAAGATATTACCCATAAGATGAATGATGAAAGTACAAAGGTAAATATAGATTTGCCTAAGATCAAAGACAACAAGGTTAAGAAGTGGGAACCAAAAAAGAAGGTTCAATTTCAAATGAATGAAACAAAAAAAGTAGTTGTGCAAGTAAAGAAATTAGGACTTGATACTATCAGGCAAACAGTGGTGTCTTTTGTTCAAAAGACTTCAACTCTAAGTATCCTTGTAAAACCCACTGTTGTTGAAACCATTGATATGATTTCCATGTTGTCCCAAATAACTATAAAAGTACCTTTGTTTAAACTTCTTAGAATTGAAGAACATAAAAACAAGGCTTTATCATGGTTGGGAGGGATAGGAAACAACAATATTGTTGTAGAACAAAGTGTTATCCAACAAACCCCATTAGTAGTAGAGTATAGTAGTATCATGTCCCAGATTCCCCAAATGTTTTTAGATGATTCCTTAGTGGCATTTATAGAAGATATTGACCCATTTTTCCTTAGTCTGATCATAAATGGAAAGACCCTAAAAAATTGCATGATAGATTTAGGAGCCTCTAATACCATAATGCCCTTCAAGATAATGGAAGCATTAGGCTTGAAAGTAGACACTAAGTAGGGTAGATGCAAAGGTATGGATGCTAGGGAAGTCCCAGTCATAGGCACCATAAATGCTTTACCATTCAAATTAGCTACATATCCTAAAGTAGAGTTAACCATGTTAGCCCTCGTAGTGGATATACCTCCACACTATGGAATGTTGCTCTCTAGAAAATGGAGTGTTGCTATGGGAGGAAGCTTACAGTCTGATTTGATTTATGTAACTTTCCATATAGGAGATAAGGTTGTCAAAGTGGATAGAGAGCCAAGGGTCAGTCACCTTTTAGGGGAGGAAATTGATAGAGACTCCACTTGCTTCTTAGATGCTAGTGTGAATGCATTCAGAGCTGAATTGATTATTCAAGAAGTTGACAATTTTCCTTCTATAATTGAACATGAAGTTGAGTGTTGTATGAACTCACCAATATTATGGACAATGTTTTTTGATGGGGCTAGTTCTAAAGAAGGTTTGGGGGTAGGGGTAGTTTTTGTTTCTCCTAACAAAAATACTTTCAGATACTCATTCACTTTAAAGTTTTCTTGCACAAATAACATAGAAAAGTATGAGGCCTTGTTGCTAGGATTGAAAGTTGCTACACATCATGCAATTAAGAAATTGCATGTCATAGGGGATTTTGAACTAGTCATTTCATAGATAAAAGAAGCCTATGCATCCAATAATAGGAGTTTAAAGTAGTATAGGAATGTTGTTTGGGATTAGATAGAATCTTTTGATGCATTTGGTATCTCATGGAGAGATAGGACTCAAAATAAGATGGCTGATTTATTAGAAAATGTAGCAATCAAACCTAAGGAGATATCAATTGCCAAAATCTCTCAAATTGAGGTACAAAATAGCCCTTCAATACCTGAGAACATTGAAAATTGGAAAGTCTTTGAAGATGAAAAAGACATTATAAATTTTTTGTTAAATGAAGATAGATACCAGGGTCAAGAAATGGATTGCAATGATTTAATTGAAACCATAGATGGTAATGAAACCTTTTTTGGCCAAGAGATTATGCAGTTGAAAACCAACAAGGTGCCAAAGGGGTTAGTGTTTTGGAAAGTATTTTTGATAATTAGGATATAGTTAAACTAGGAGTTAAGGACCCTAAGCCTTAGGAATTAGAAGAGATAAACCTTGGTACTGATGAAGCTCCCCAAAAAGTTTATATTTGCCAAAATCTGCCTATTGAAATTAGAAAAACATTGATTGACTTGCTTAGGAAGGATAGACATATTTTTGCATGGTCATATGATGACCTTAAGGCTTATAGGGAAGATTTGTTCCAACATGTCATACCACTAAAGGATAATGTAAAACCTTTCAGACAAAAGAAAAGACCAATGAACCCTACCCAAGCTCCCAAAATGCAAGAAGAATTGATAAAATTAAGGGATGTGGGGATAATCAAACCAATTAGACATTCCACCTGGGTTTCAAATTTGGTAACTGTTAGAAAGAAAAATGGAGACATAAGATTATGTGTGCATTTCAGGAATTTGAACATTGTATCCTTGAAGGATAATTATGGATTACCAAATATGGAAGCCATGTTGTAGGAAGTAACTAGTTCTAAGTTAATGTCCATGATGGATGGTTTCTCTGGGTACAATCAAGTTCTGCTAAAGGAAAATGAACAATTTAAGACAGCCTTCACAACTCCATGGGGAACCTATGTATATGTAAGGATGCCATTTGGCTTGATTAATGTAGGAGCTACTTTCCAAAGAGCTATGCATGTGGCATTTCATGATTATATCAACAAATTTATGGTTGTATACTAGGATGATCTTACAACCTATTCTAAGAAGGCTGAGGATCATTGTAGGCATTTGGAGAAATTTTTTATCAAAGCTTTGGAATATGGAGTATCATTGAACTCAAAGAAATGTACATCTGGGGTGATAGAAGGTAGATTGCTAGGACATGTAGTGTCTAAATATGGTGTGAAGATAGACCTTGAAAGAGTGGCAACCATTTATAAGGTTCTTAGGCCTAAGAATGTAAAAGGAATTCAATCTTTCTTTGGCCAAGTTAATTTTCTGAGAATGTTTGTTACTAACTTTGCTAAAATTAGTAGACCTATCTCAAAGATGCTCAAGAAAGGAGCTACCATAGATTGGAATAGCGAGCCTTCACAAGCATTCCAGGATATTAAAACTACAATAAAAAATGACCCAGTCCTCAGAACCCCAGATTATACAAAGCCTATGCACATTTTTTCTTTTGCAACCTTTCACATTGTAGCCTGTTGCAGAAAAATGAAGAAGGATATGAACAACCTATTGTTTTTTTTAGTAAGTCATTGCAGCCTACTAAATTGAAATATGAGATAAATGAAAAATAGACATATGATTTAGTAAAGGCTATTAAGGCTTTCAAATGCTACTTGATAGGTGCTACTGTCATTGCATTTGTGCCTAGTGTTGCTGTCAAAGACATATTTTCTTAGCAAGAAGTATCAGTAAGAAGGTGTAGATGGATCAACAAGATCAAAGAATTCAATATTGAAATATAGATAACTAAGCTAGTAAGAGGTCAAGGTTTTGCTAAACTCATGGTTGAATCTAATTTGGATGCTAGTCAGATAAATATGGTAGTTGATAACCTCAAATCTGACTTATGTGACATGGATCATTGTAATTGGTATGTTAATGTCATCTGTTATCTTCAACACATGGAAGCTCCTTCCCATTTGATAGAAAATGAAAAAAGGAATACTAAATTGCAAGCCATTAGATACATAATTTTCAAAGGTGGTATATGGTGGAGAAATTTTGAGGGAGTGTTACTAAAATGTATTGATCAAGAAAAGGCAAAAGAAGTTTTAAATGAAATGCATGTTGCAGTTTGTGGAGGGCACTATATGGCCAAGACCACTACACATAAGGTGATGAGAGCTAGATTTTGGTGGCTGTCTCTATTCAAGGATGCTCAAATTATGATTAGAAAATGTGATGCCTACCAAAGATTTGCTGGAAAATTTCAAAGATTTGATGCCAGTTGAAGTCCAAGCACCTTATCAACAATGGGGTATGGATTTCATAGGTGAAATTTCTCCCAAATCTAGCACTAGCTATTCCTAGATTTTAGTTGCTAATAACTATTTCACAAACTAGGTAGAAGCAATCCCTGCAAGAAATGTTATTAGTAAAGTTGTAAATAATTTTTTGCTCGATAACATTATTTCTAGATTTGGTTGTCCTCAAAAGATTGTAACATATAATGCAATATGATTTAGGTCTGAAGAATTCAAGAAATTTTGTGACAAATATGGAATCACTATATCAACATCTTCCCCATATCATCCACAAGGAAATGGACAAGCTGAGTCTACAAATAAGAGTTTGTTGAAAATAATAAAAAAGGACATTGGATGATAATAAGAAAGCCTAGGATTCCAAGTTATAGTTGGCAATATGGGCTGACAGGGTAACTATAAAGAAAGCTATTGGTGTGGCACCATTTGATTTGGTATATGGAATTCAGGCCAGAATGCCTTAGAACAACTTGATAGGACTCTACAATTACATTCAATTATATGATGAAGATACTACAGATGAAATGCAAGAAAGGATGGATGAACTAGTAGGATTTATAGAAACCAGAAGAGAAGCATCTCTTAAGAACGAAAAGTTGCAAATGCAAGTTAAGACACTCTATGATAAAAGAATGGTAAGTAGGAAGTTTGAGGATGGAGATCTAGTCTTAATGTGGAATGCCAGAATTGAGGATAAAGGAAAACATGGTAAATTTGATCCTATCTAGTTAGGCCCTTATTTGATTGAAAATACTTGGGGTGAGGATTCTTATGTTCTAAAAGATCTATCAAACAACATTCTTGAATTGCTAATTCATGGACAGTTCTTGAAGAGGTATTTTTCTTGAAAAATACTTATTTTCTCCATGAACAATAGTCTAGGTTTCCTTGTACATTCTGTATAATCTTGGTGTCTTTTGTACAGTCCCTATATATTCTTCTGTTCTATGTTTTCCTCTCTCTAAGTTGTCAGTTTAAAGCCTAGCTATGTGGTCTACTTCTCCCAAAAATTCTAAGCCCTCATTTGAATCCAAATGATTC
This sequence comes from Cupressus sempervirens, assembly GCA_028749045.1. Taxonomy (NCBI): domain Eukaryota; kingdom Viridiplantae; phylum Streptophyta; class Pinopsida; order Cupressales; family Cupressaceae; genus Cupressus; species Cupressus sempervirens. The sequence continues at coordinate 734,329,606 of CM053789.1, forward strand.
AATGTCCCTAGATAGAGCCACTATTGGTTTGATTTTAACAAGACGTCTTTCCCCATTTTCTAAAAAAATTAGAATTGAATTTGTCAAGTGGAGACTAGGGTTTTTGTTTTAATCCTACAAAATCTTAGTGGCATTTGAATTTTCTTGTCAAATCCCTAGGTCTCATTTCCTTTTAAATTTTATCCTAGCACAAAAGTTTTAAAAAGGGATAAGCGAATATTCTTTTCCTACCTATTTTGAGGTCTTTGTTGAGTACTTTTTAAAGGGTTTTATCCTACCATTGGATCTTATTTGAATCTACGGTTGTCACATACTCACTATAGCAAGATGCTCAAAGATTACGTGTAGCGAGGTAGTGACCATTAGAGAACTATGTTATGATACCAAAAAATGAAGTCTAGTGCTGAAAAATGTGTGTTAATATGAAGGCATTCTAATCATGTGCTATTTCCTAGGCTTGTCAATATTAAGAGGAACACACATGGAAAAAATCACAATGGTGTCACTGGAGTTCAAGTTTCTCTGGAAACTCACTAAGTCATTATCAAAAAATCCATGTGAATTGCCAGTGGGGATATAGCGAGTGCCCAAATTTTGCAAAAGGTAGTGTTCTTTTAAAGGTTGACGTGACTGCAAATATTCTCATGTAGTCTTATAAATAGGAAAGACTACCTTCTCTAACACTAGTTTTAATTGGTGAAGTCTCAATCAATGTGTCTTTGTTTTTCATCACCAAAATTGTGAATCCGTCAAAGGTCGCTATATCACTAGACGTAAAATAACCAATTTTTTGGTAGCGATGTAGCAACAACCCAGTCATTGTAAAAGATGACGTTATTTTAAAATAAGGATTTATTTTGAGGATCTCGAGGAAAATATTGTGCCAGCTTTGCTTTTATTTCTGTAGAAGTTGTGTCACTCATAATTTTATTTCTCGGTGCAGGTTTTTGATGGTTGCAATAAAATTGTTGTATCACTAGCTGGATAGTAATTTTTTCATTAGTAATGTAGTGACCAACTTGAAAGAAATCAACATGGCAAGGCCAAGGATGTGTGATGTCATTGGAATTTAAATAATATATATGTGTGCCAACATGTTAATCTAGCTTGGCGACATTAGTACCTAGACCCACTCCCCATGTATAAAACATACAAAGAATTCTGATTGTTAGATCAAAATGGAATCAACAATCCTTGCTATATTGCTATGGAAAGTTGCAAGTTGTTTACTCTATGTGACATAGTGAGTATGGGACCCACCATCCTTCAGGGTACTTTGTGTAGTTTCTCTACCTTTGATTTGGTCTTGAATCAACAATGCTCGTTAACTCACTATGGAAAGATGTGCAAAGATTATGTATATTGAGTTAGCGAATGAGGGACTCGCCATTGTTCTCTTAAAAGTTGTTTCAAATATTTGACACACAATCAAAGCAAAATTAGTGGTTATTGCTAGCTCACTATAGAAAGATGCTCAACAATTATGTATAGTGAGGTAGCGAGTTGATGAAACATGTCCTCAGTCATCCATGGGCCCAATTTGAAATGCCAGCATTAGAAGAAAGGTATAGATGGAGGCAGTTTATTGCTTTGAATGCCAACATGTTAAGAACAAAACTAAGTCAGCCTAGTTTTCATTCCTGGATCCTAGGATTTTTCAAGGATCAACGATGAAAATTTAAAAAGAAGTACAATGCCACTCTGTTTTTCTATTTTGTACATTTATGATGAATGAATGCTTCATGAGTGGGAGAAATAGAGTATAATATAGGAGGTTTTCATTAGTTCTAGTCCCACACAAACAAAGATTTCATTGTTTCTGAGCATAAGAACCTGTTGATCATATTGTGCTTAGCCCAGTACAAATGTGAACTAATTCTTCATCTATTCGAGAGCAACTGTAGAGGTTCAAGGAAAGCTAAGTTTGGCAAGTCAAGTAAGTACTCATATATAATCTCTTTAACTTTCTAGTTCCTATTATTACAACCAAGATGCCTCCAAAGAAAGCATTTTTTGGGCAAGTTAATTAGATGGATAGGAATGTTCATGACAATTTTTTAGAATTACTCCCAGGATCCACCACTGAACTTGCACAAGTTAAAAAATTGATTTCCTTAAATCCTAGGCTCAAAATTGTTGATGGCTTTTATGACAAGGGGAATTGGGTCAAGGATGCAACAACTACAAAAACTAGTCTTGTCTTCCTTAAAAAGTGGTTTTTAGAAAGGAATTTGTTTGCCCCGCATGCTAATGTTTGGAATTTTGATTTGGGAAAGCTAGTAGTACCAAGTGTTTTCATGAATTATGATTTTCTTCAAGCCATTGCCAAGAATTATGACCAAGCTATTAGGGTGGTGAGAAGAAATGATGGCGTACCTCTAATCTCAACTAATCCTGAAGAAATTAGAGAGGTTTTTCACCTAGAACCATTGTTAGACTACCATGTGCCAATCAATCTGCTAGAATTAGAGAATAAATACAAAGCAAAGAAGGATGTAGTTAGGGGAGGTGCACTGAGGGCACACATTGGTACAATAGGAACTATGCAAGTAATAATTGCAGCCTCTAGAGAACCTTTTAAGAAGAGTCTTTTCACTTCTCAGACTATAGAGATATACAGGACCCTGTGCCATGTTTTTGGTGAAGATGAGCAGGATTCCATGCCCATTGGCCTTATGTATATGATGGTTCAAATTGCTTCTTGTAGTGTAGATGTTATCTTTGATTTTGCTTCGTATTTGGCTAAAGAAATTCATACTAGTTTAGTTGGAATTGCAAAAGGGAAGGTAGAGAAAACTTTTGGACACTATTCTCTATTGATGCATATGTTCTTGTTCAAGGGGGTGACATATTTTGGTAATGAGATGGAATTGAATAGAGAGGAGAATAGGGCAGCAGTGCCAGTCAAGTTGTGGAGTGTAGATATGACTTGGGATGAAAATAATGCCAGTTTTGTCAAATTTGATACGTATTTTGCTTCTAAATTGAGATGCCTCATATTAAGTGACAATCCCAGAATCCCTAAGGTACTAATGAGTCTCATCAGGCCTATGGATAACCCTCATAATTTGAAAGTTTCACATAATTGGGGAGATATCATTCCTTACTCTGTTTCTACTATTTTCATAATTTATGGTTTTAACAGGAGCCCTCATGTCTTGCCTTACCAAGTACCTTTCAAGGTAGGAATGGCTGAAGTTTTGTGGCAATTAGGAGGAGTAGAAGAAATGTTTCTATTGAAAAGACAACTAGGGTCAATTTTCTCCACCTACACAGTGGCCCATCCATTTGTGATTACAAAAGGGGTTTCACTCCTTTTGCATAAAATTTTGGATCAGTATATGATGGCTGTCTCCAATCTCCAATTTTGTGATTCTGAGGGATTTTTTAACTAGACCTTGAGGAATAGAATTAAGCTAGGACAGGTAAAGAATGATTCATATTATCTAGAGGACATTATAAGGATTGAATTCTCATTATAGGACCAGGAAACTAAAAAAGAAAAATGGAGAGTTTACTCTCAGGTCCTAGAATTCATTCACTATTTTGATCAGAAATATAGTCCTCTAGATAATGCTAATACAGAGGCTGACAGAATAAATAAGCACATGAATAACTTCTCTGAAATAATGGAAGCTATGAATGAGAAGAAACATTTTTTTATTGATCCTTATCCTGATAAGGACAAAGAAGTCATGAGGAGGTTGGCTTTCACTCCTAATATAGGAGCTAGTCAAATAATTGTACAAAAGAAGCCTGGTTACACTATAATTCAAAATAAAAGGGCTCCTATAGATAAAGGCAAGAAAATAATAGGTTCCACGAGTATAGCCCTAGAGGAGAGACTTGATGAGCCTAGTCCCAAGAGGTAGAAGGTAATGAAAGAGGAGAGGCCTCAAGTTAGGAATATTCACCCACTCAATCCCCTTTGAGGATTGGAGAATAGCTCACAGGTGAGAAAATTGAGGAGATGGGATCACAGGGAGGTATTTTTACTACTCAAGTAGAATTGGATGAAGGTAACCCTCCAGAGCCTACTCTACCAAGTTTGGAACTAACAATAGTTGACTATAGAGGTAGGGAATTGGACCCTATGTTAGAATAGGTGAGTCATCAATTTTTGGCTGATGATAGTTTTGTGAAATCTAGGGCTTTTCAGCAGTTTGCATGGAGGGCAAACATGAATATTTTTGAAGAAAAATGTAAAGGGTTGAAAATAGAGTGTCCAAAAATGGATGAAGCTTCCATCCAGAACCAAGAAAAAGAAGAAATGATAAAATAATTTCAGAATATAAGCCCTAAGGATGGAAGACAATTGGTGAAGGCATCTAACATTTTATTGTTGCCAAATTGGGATATTGTTGATGCCTTAGTTTTTAGTTCTATTTCAAATAAACTAACTTTGTAAGATCAAAATAAAGGGGATTTCCAAGGTACTACATTCATTGAAGATCAAGTTGCATTGGTCAATTTGTCATTGAGAAGAGGATCTAGAGCCCCATCATCACAACTAGATGAGTTTGGATTGATGAAAAGCATATTTGTGAGAAGAGTTACTAATACCTCGCATGTGCAAGTAGCACATTGGAATGTGGATTCTTCCAAGTTTCTTTTGGCCACTGCTAAGAAAGAGGAACAGTCTATGTTTGAGTTACAAAATAAATATGAAATAATTTGTGAGACCTATAATAAGGAGGTAAAAATGAGAATTGAGCTTGAAAACAAGCTAATGGGGAAGTCCACTAAGCCAAGAATAACATACCCTCATCCCCGAGTTGAACCCTTCAAATCCACCCCCCTCATAGAAATACTAGATACACCCCAAAGGCCACAGTACTACACTACTGAGGATTTTAAAGAAGAAAACAGTAAACTGTGGGCCCTAGATGTAGAGTTGGAGGCAAAATATGAAGATAGCTTAAGAAAAGTTCTCACATATTTGGGGGAAAAAGTTGAATGGCCACTAATTCATGATTAGTTGGCTACGGTGATCAATATCTGGGATGAGTTGAAAGCCAATGATGAGGCTTTAAAGCCTACTATGAATAAATGGGTGAGAAGGGAGAAAGAAATGATATTTTTGTGTTTCTCTATCATAAAGAATTCTTATGACCAAATTGAAAAAACTTATGATATTGTTTCTGATCTTGTTGATTTTGACAATAAAAGGATTCATTTACAGAAAATAATAGTAGGCTACTTAAACAAGTACAAGAGCCAAAAATTCAGTTTGTTTCCTCGTGCCCTAGATAAAAGAAATAATTTGAAAAACAAAGATGAATGGGTGAAAGAACTTGATGATATTTTTTGTTTAAGGATAAATATAATTAAAAATGAAATACGGCATGCATGGTGGGCCACAACAACTAAAGAAATGGTGAAAGCCAAAATATTCTTTGATGTATTTTCTCTATTAGTTCCTAAAAATACATGAATATAGAATGATCTTTGTGTTTCTTCCTAAAGTCATTCTGAGTTTACTACAAATGTATACAATTTTCAAGGAAAATGAATACAAATTATGAGTTGTCCCCATATTAGTTCTTTCTAATTTTTTTTTTACTTTTAGTTACTTGGTCATCTTGATATTGTATGAGTAAAGACTTGTACAATTGAATGCAATCTAGTTAGGTTGTATATCTATTCATCATTATATTTAGTTCAATGGATTAAGTAAAAGCTTTGATGAATTTGATAAGGTTTCCACAGTAGTAGGAAGGGTTTTTTGAATGATGAATTCTGATAAGAATTGTTGATAATATTTTTTGTAAGGCAACAAATTAGATCTATGGATTTTTAGTAGACTCTGAACCCTAATGGATTAGGCATTGGTCAAATTGATTCAGCTAGAAGAGGAATATGTCATAAATGGTTTTCAAATGCAAAATTATAATCAATTTTACTTTTATTTCTTGAAGATCTTCAAAGTTGTCCTATACTTGTTTGCATCGAATGTTTTAGCTTCAATTAGCCACTATTTCTAAGAACACGTGCACATCTATAGAAGAATTTTGGCCAGATCTATTATATGGGATGTGTTTATCAAATTGTCAAGAGATATGTATGTATTTGAGTATATGAGATGAGAATCAAAATGAAACTAAAATAATTCTCATACAGTGTTTCCCAGCCTTGAATCATCCTTGGGTATACCCACCCTTGTTTTGTATAGCCTAAAGAGTAGAAAACCACCCGTAGTTTTGTTGAAGTTGGGGCCAAATGAGTTGTACATATAATTTTTAATAGGAATTGGCTAATCCTTAGATTGTGTGAGTAATATCATTTTGGTATTGAGCATTTTGTTGCTAAGTAGTTTTAAAACACCAACAAGGTCAATATTGATGAAACCAGGAACATTATTGAAGCATTTCTAAATGAGCCTATTGACCCTAAGCATCCAATTTTTGGAACATATGATGAGGCAAAAGCCAAAATTGAACTAGAAATTAGGCTACCTCAAGCAATCAACAAAGGCAAGAGGAAAATAGAAAAGATGAAAATTGCCACTGGCCCTCTAATGTTTACCAAGGGAAAATGAGAGGATGAAGAAGAAGAAGAAGAAGAGGAAGAAGAGGAAGAATTAGAGAAGGAGGCAGAGCTAGGCAAGAAGAAAGTGAGGGGAATCATTACTAACCTCCAAAGACCTCCACAACTATTTGCACCAAGAGAGGAAAAGGCAAAGGTGAAGTTGTGCTTAGCAAGCCCCCACTAACCTTCCAGGAAAGGTTGAAACATATGGAAGAAGGAGATGATATCAAAAAATTCAAGGCCCTAAGGTTTGAAACAAGAATTGATGCTGAGAAGATGTAGATTGAGGAACTAGTACTAACCAAAATGGGAAAATGGAAGTATTCCTTGGTCCAAATTGCTCCACAAATTTCAAAGGAATTATTGGTAAGATTGCAACCAAGGTGGGAGTCAGATGCATAGACAACCAAAGATATTTATGAACAATCTTTGAAGAAATTATTGCCTAATCTTACAAATACAGAAGTGAAGGCAGCCATGAAAAATAATGAAGGTAAAATGATTATCAAATTCCACACATGTTTGATTTTAAACAAAGATATTGAGCATGTTGTAAGAGATGCAACAAACATGCGGAAGAACATCTATCATTTTCATAAGCCTAGTGATGATTTTGTAGAGATCAAAGATGATGATAGTGATAGTGATGATGATGAAGATGATAGCACTCCATGTGTCACATTTGATTTTGAAGACTATCAAGCAGTAAGGGTTGATGATGAAGAGAAAGAGGAAAAAGCTGAAGAGGAAGACAATGAGGTAAATGAAGAAGATGATCTAATGAAAATTGTAGCAGAAGTTATTGCTTCCCTTCCTCACTCTCCATATAAGCCAACAACATCATTAGGGTTGGAGTTAGCTTCAACAGGAATGATTGCAACTACCTCAGAAATATCATTTGCACCTACTACCTCATAGCTCTAGGTATCTACAATGGAAATGTTAGCCACTTCATCTATTGAGTTGCAGCCCTCTTCATCATCTCCTGAGAAATCTACTTTAGTAGTATGCACAACTGCCACTTCTCTAATTGTGTCAACTTCTACTATAGCTTGTTCAGTAAGTTTGCCAGTTTGTTCCACAATTTTGTTAACTACAACTTTAACTACACAACTTTTGTTCCAGTTAGCTCTTTAGTTGTAAATATTCTTGTTTTTACATTACCTATTGGTACTTCATTTTTGGGAAGCACATCAATTTTGGATACAACTAGTACTTCTTTCAGTTTTCCTTTAGTTGGACCAATTCAAGTTTTTTGTGCTAGTCCAGCTGCTTCTACTATTGTTTCTATTCCTAAATCCAAGGAAGTAAGCACATAAGTGAAACCAAAGAATCCTCTAAAACATCTACTTGCTGGCAAAGAAATCGATGAAGATATTGACTTGGACAAAGAAATTGTTATTCCTAAGATAGATCTGGATACTGCCATAGAAAATGAAATGATATTGGTCAGTCAGCTTTTAGAGCAAAGGGCAAGGCAAAAATAACTTAGAGATGAGAGAAATAGAGAATTTACAATAATTGAGAATGCAAAAAACATAATTACTAAGGTTATAGGTGTTGACGTCAATTCATCTCAATACATTTTTTTACAATTAGAAGAGGTTGTAAATAAGTTCAATGAGGACACTTCTAGCCAAGAGAAGCTCATTGAAAAGGTAGAGAAGAAATTTCACAATAAAGTGCTTGAGCACATTGCAATAAATCAGATAGAATTATCTACAATTTTGAGGAACCTTGATCATTTGTTCACAAATGTAACATCACTTTTCGGCAAGATTTTTGATGTTACAAAGTACACCAAGGATATAAAGGAGAAATTGAATAAGATTGATGTGGACATGAAGTCTGGTGCTCAAAGGCTACAACTTGACCTAAGTTCAAGCTCATCACATGACATGAAGGTGAATTTTTTGTCAAAAATATAGGAAAAGTTACCTAGAGAGGAAGTGGCCATGATCAAGTCTACACTAATTGATATCCAAAATATGATCCTTTTAGTTATGGAGTCAATATAGAAACATATTGCATATTCAAAAACATTGGTCCAAGATAACAATTTTTCAGTAGTAGATCATATGATTAAACTTTCTGTAGAAGTTCAAGTGGGCCTCTCCACTCGCAAAATTTTGTAAGATAATTTGGATAAGACACTAGCTCTTATTCTCAAGGTGCACTCTAAATTTCTTTCACATTTTGATGTTTCTATTTGAATATTTTGCATATCTCTATGACATTATTGTCAAAAAGGGGGAGTAAAGAGATAGTAAGAGACTTGTGGAGAAATCAAGGGAGAAAATAAATTGATATATGTACACATAAAAGCTATGTATATATTATGCCATATGTATTGGGGAGATATGTAAGATATGTATATACAACAGCTTTACAAAGATCAATTTTGAAAAATAAAAAAATAGAATGTCAATATACATAAGTTTTGGCTCATAAGTGTTTTTTTCACTAATGCCAAAGGGGGGATTGTTGGCTTTATCTTGTATTTATCATTAGTGGAAACACTTATTCGATTTTGAATGCTTACTAAGATCGTCACTCAATCTATAGTTTATACCAAGCATTCATTGGTTACCTTGTAAGTTCAGCAGTTGAGAAGTTCACACCAAGCATTCCTAAAGCTATCGAGTGAATGTACAATTCAATAGTGTTTACTAAATAGATAATGGTCACCAAGCTTCATAGTGTCTACTGAGTCATCAGTTTGTGTGATATGAAGCTAGTTTCTATCGAATAATGGATGTGTAGTGTTTACTGAGTGACAGCAAGGTAAACAAAGGTTTCAGTATCTACCGAGTGACACTATATCTACTGAGTCTCCAATGGTTACCTAGTTCCAAGCTACATTGTGTGATTAGTATGGACCGAGCTTCTACTTGTACTGAGTGCATGAAAATGCTAAGTAATGCAGTGGACACTGAGTATCAAAAGGTCACCAAGTTAGCTTGAAGAGCCTGAGTTTTCTACTATTTGGCCGACTCAGTAATATTTTATTTACTTGTGTTTTAGCAGACCTTGCAATTGTAATTATTGAAATAGTGTATATGTAATGTATTGTATCATTTGCATTATTATCATGAGTCTGTTAAGGAATGGACATGTAATGTTTTGAGAAGAGCGGATGCAAATCAACATTAGAGTAGAGTATTCAGCAAGGTCATTAAGGAGCAGTAAAGACATATCAATCACAAGAGGTGATCTGTACTTCAAGATCTATTCAGCAATAAAGTTGTAAGTTAGATCTACTATTTCATCCTAATAGGTGAATTAGTTTTCTAAATCTTTAATAGGTTAGACTTAATAGTCTTTGTTTAAATCTCTTAACAGAGTGCATACTTCATTGTATGTTTGTAAAACCTCTAACAAGGTGGACCTAATAGTCCAAATTGCTCTTAACATGGTAGATCACTGAAAGTGGTCAATGTAAGCCCTAGTAGGCCAAATTTATACTATAGTAGTGAAGTTTTGTGGGTATCATCCCCACCCTAGTTTTACTTTCTATTTGGAAGGTTTTTGGATCACCAAAATATTGTGGTCATGTGTTATGAATGTTGATCTTTTCACATGCATGCAATAGATTAGCTGAATGAATGGTGAATGATTTATATGATTAAATGCTGAATTGATTTAAAGTTTTTGAGGTTACTGATTCACCCCTCCCCTCTCAATAACCTAGCTAGTCTTGATTATTTCCAACAAAATTCACCTTTCAGTAGTATGATGTCTCAAATCAAATGTATTATGCTCACTTTACCAATTGAATGGATCAAGAGGTTGTGAATGTAGGAGAAGGATGAAAGATGGAACCCTCTCTTGATGAAAAGCTCCACTATCACCAATAAAGGAAGTTAGATATTGTAAGGTGGTGGCATGAACATGAAAGAGATAACAAAACCCCATAATGAAGTCAGTAAAGCTCCTTAAAATTACTTGAAATGCAAGAGATACATTCTTCAATGGCTTACAAAAGGATCTCCATAAATATACTTGAATATGGGTTAAGCACTTGAATGTTTGAATCCTTGAGTATTTTTGAATGATTATGAATAGGATGGATCATGTATATGACTTATGGATTCTAAATGAGGAAAATGGATGAGCTTATAAAGGGCTTGGGATAAACATTTCACTGTTGGTTGACTAGACACAAAATTAATGCCTTAGATCAACCTTGACATAGGGCCTAAGAAGGTGACCCAAAAATGGGTCATAATTAGAAATGTAATACATCATCAAGGATGCACTACATCATGATGAACATACTATTTCCTTGATTACAAGGTCTAGAAACTCTCTATATTATCTTGGGGTCCAAAGATAGGTCTCAACTTTAGGAAATCAGGTGTAGATCTCTAGAAATCCCACTTTGAGTGTTGAAAAAGAGATTCTAAGTGATTTAACGAAGGAATGGGAGGACCCATGTGGATATCTACTACCTTGATATTTTTAACATAGAAAAAGAATACCGAGAAGAATCTATTAGGTTCTACCCTAATTCCATCTAGGAGGAATAAAATAAGATAAGAAGAAAGGAGAGAATATGAGGTCAATGCAATTTTAGCATTAAATCTCACAAAATAAGCTCTAATACTTTATTAAATTGAAGTGTTTTAATTTAAGGTGGTTCAATTAATAAATTTTTGAAGTATGATGAGGTAGAGAGAAATTTTAAATAGTTTTATGGAAACAACTGGTTCATCCCCATCTTAGTTATTTGGCCTCTTTGACAATTGATATGAAAGCTTGGACCCATGTAGATAGAAGTTAATCACTCCAGGGAGATTTTGGAGATTTAAATAGATGGAAGGGGATTCTACTAAAGAATATTTCTAGATTATGTTGAGTGATATCAAAGGTATTGAGTTAGATAATAAGGAAGTAAAGGAAAAATTGATGAAAGAAAACACCTACACTATGACACTAAGAGATCAGTATACGAAGTTGAAGGAAAGACACAAAGAAGTCAATTAAAAGTTGAAAAAGTAAAAGAAATGGATTGAAGAGAAAGAAAAAGTATTATTAGAGGTGAGAGAAGCAAAGGATAATTGTGAAAGTATAATTTCAAAGATAAAAAAAGATGATGGAAAGACTTATAAAGAAGATTCCATCACATTTGGGTCAAAGTGCAAGTCAAAGAATCCTTGGATCACAAGGTTTGAATTATAAAGAAAATTAGAAGTATGTAAAATGACTAAATAAAATTTTAAGAAAATGATCAATGAAATTAAAGAGAAAAATCAAAAGTAAGAACTAGAATTGATAAACATGAAAGCATAATGTAAGGCATGTGAAAATAGCACTATCTTGGATAATTTATTAAACATACCAGAAAAAACAAGGACAAAGAAGGTACATGATTTACCTATGATTTTTTTAAAAATGAAAATGGAAAACAAGCATTGTTTGAGGAAGATGAAAAATTAACATTAGAAATCAAATCAAACCTATGAAATAGTTATGGGTGTGTCAACCAAATACTTAAAAGTATTTATATCTCAATAAGTGTTGTTATATTTTCATCAATTTTGGCAATGAAGTAATTTTTTCAGTTTCAAAATGCATGTCCCATTTCTTCTAGAAATGGGGACCCCTTGTAGATTTTTTTGGCTTGCCTAGACCCCTAGTCTAGGGTCTAAGTCATTTTAGGGAATCTACCTAGAGTTTGGGTCTTGCCTGGTACCTTGCCTGAAAATCCCAGTCGTCAGATTTGAGAGATTTGGACCAAAAAAGTGAAATAGAGGATAAGGTGTGCACTAGAGTACCTATCATGGGTGCACAAGTGCGTTGGATGCAAAAGTGTGAATGTACACCCTTTGGAGGTGTGCACCTATGCACCTACATAGGTGTGCACATCCCAAAGTGTGCATGGTCCTAGGTCTATAAATACCTAGGACCACCCCTCCTCTCTTTCATTATTCTCCTTCAATCTCCCAGAGTACACCTCCACACCTATAGAGTGCACCAAACATGTTGCACACACCAATAAAGACTAAGTTAACAAAAAGAAAGGTGCACACTTACACACCTATCCTAGGTGCATAGGTGCACAACTTTATTTACCATTTTAAAGTTTTAAAATGGAAATACTCATAAGAGAAAGGTGTGCACCTACACACTTATTTAAGGTCCTCATGTGTGCACCTTTCATTAAGACCATTTTTGACCCTTTAACCTAAACATAAGTAAGGGTTCACACATGCATACCCCATTAAGGTGCATAGATGCACACCCTTAACCTTGCAAAACTAGCCAAGTCCTCATTCGCACAATCTGGGTGTGCACCTACATAGTTGTAAAACTATGTTAAATGACTATTCTTGAGTCACTAAGTGCACCTAGCACACCTATCAAGGTTCCTAGGTGTGCTAAAGTGCACAAACATAGCTAAATGAAAGATTTAACTAGTTTTGCGAGGATTTTGGGGTTTTGGGTCTTGTTTTTTAGCAATTATGGTTTCATTAGGGTTTAATTTTCACTACTCTAGACTAACGTATTTAAATTTTGTGTAGATAGAATAGATTCCTTGTTGTCGTCACTTATAGAGAAGATGGCTCCAAAACATGTCATTTTCAAGTTTTAAGGTGCACCAAGGAAATCATTCTTTTAGGATGCAAATTCTAAGATTAGAGATACATAATTGGGACATATAGACTGGAATGCATTCCTAGTACTTTGAAACAACCCTAAGGATAGGTCCCTGATGGTCTCAACACTTTTAAGATCAAGCTTGGTTAATATAGCCTCACATCCCACATCAGTGCAATCTTCAGAGCTAGTTATGGCCTTGGCAGAAAATTATGTGTTAGAAGAAAGAGTAGTGAAGAGTATAATAGGGGAGATAGTCTTGGATTTAATACCCAAAGAACATTGAGAAAGTCTTTCATCTTCTGAGAGTGGATCAAAATGTGAAAATTACTTATCATCAAGTAGAAAGGTGGTATAGGTAACATGAAAAGAAAACTAAAGAGATCATAAAATCATCATTTTTGATTGATAGGACACTAGTGAGATGAATACCAGGCAAGGTAGATATGACTAGAGCATATTTGAAGGATGATATTAGAAACTTCATTATGCTTCTGAGCAAGATTACAAGTTTATCGATAGCTAGGCACCTAAACATTTGGATTGCGCATTTCATCATGACCTTTAGAACAACTAAAATGCCAACTAATTAGGCTATAATACTAGGTGACAACTTAGATGAGTAGTTTTTAAGAGTCAAAGATGACCCCTAGTTCTATATGACATACAACTTGGTGTATTTACTAGTTCCAAGGACAACTATCTAGGATTATATAAGAAGGGAAGCATGCAAGATGCTAATACTTGGCCTTATGTAGTATATCCCCAATTGGTAAAGAAGAAGCTCTCAAATCAAAGAAAAGAATATAGAATAGTCAATGATGCTTTTATTTTTGTAATTATCTAGTTCATTAAGGGTGATTATGCCAAGATGATGTCAGTAGAGGTTGCAGCAAGGATTTCAGAGTTGGGTTCTTATTACATCCAATTAAAAACATTCACCTACCTAAGGGTAGAAAATACAACTATGAATCCAAAGAAACTCCTAAGATATCCATCAGATATGCTCATTTTATTGGAAATTGTACAACAACTCACATCTATATATGATAGAGTGAGGAAGAAGAAAAAGAAGACCTGGGTATGGTCCATTGATATAGGTCCATTTGTAGTTGAGTAAAAATAGGATATCATGATTTTTGATGTAGAATGGTATCAATATCCCTTGGAATATTACAACTCTCCTTGCCCATTTTTTGACAATATGAGCAAAGTTCAACTTTTGGAAGGAAAACAATTTGTTCATAATGATACAATAGAGGATCATTGGGAGAAGGTGATAGATGACTATGATATCTAAATTAGGGATTATTATAGGATGACTCTATATCTAGCAAGAAGTTCCTTGAAGATAAAGATCCCACTAAAGGTTGTCTAATAATACACTCAAGAGGTCTTATATCCATTATTCAAATAGGATAAGACATTTTATAGACCAATTATGAATGTAGAGGTGGATAGGGAAGAAAATATAGATATCAATCATAGGATGAGACATATAATTAAATTGACAAAGGGCTAGATAATGAAGACCTTTAAGTTGGACCTAGTTCATTAGACAATCACCTTCCAAGCTACAACATGCCTAGTTAAGGGTAAATATGCAAAAGTAATAGTACCAAATTTCCCTATGTAGTCTCCAAAAAGGTCAAAAATGGTATATAAGTATGATAGAGATGTTGGATACTTTAGAGCTGACCAAGGGAAGAATAAGATGAAAAGAGCTTCTCCAAAGTAATCTAAAGAATTGCAAAAAAAAGAGGTGACTCAAGCCTAAGAGGTAGATAGAGAACCTAAGAACCAAGAGCCTCAAAATGAAGGAGCAACTCAAACTTAGGATATTCTATAAGTGCCTCCCCTAGAATTAGAATAGAAATAGCCCCCAGAACAAGAGGCACAAGAGGTGTCACCACTTGCTCCAAAGGAAGAAGCCTCTCCCTCAAATGCTAAGGAAGCTAAAGTTAGACCTATGGTGAAAAGGACTAGGAGGTAGAAGATGCAATGAAGGGTATACCTTTTACTCTAGTCCCAAAAACCATCCATGAAGAGGATGAAGATGATGAAGAATATGAAGAAGATAATCTTTCATTGAGTCAAAGGAAAAGCTTGGAAAGGGCTACTTAGGAAGGGAGAAGGAGAAGCTCGACCATCATGCTGCCATCTATTACCAGACAACCTATTGAGGTTACAACCTTAGAGGATGAGCAGCAATAGTGGATGGATGAAGAAGATGGGGAGGGATTAGATATTTTCAAGATGTCTTATTTCAAATTTATGCCAGTAGGGACTAAAATGGTGGGTGATAAAATATGATATATGCCCACAAACCAACCTCTGGGAGAGGATTAGAATATAATTCTACCTCTACAACAAGGATCTTTAGGTACCTCACCAGCACCATTGTAGGGTTTGTCATTTTTAGAAAAAGGATTAGCCACTCCCCTCCCTCATAGTATTGAAGAAGGAAGAGTGATGCATGAAGAAGAGCCTAAGTAGAGACAAGCTAATGAAGTATCTGAGGAAGGAAAGATACCTGAAGAACTTCAAAAAACTTCTCAATATACAGAGGCTAGAACTTTTGATACAAAAAATGAAGGGACACCAAATTTAGATCTCTTGTAGAAGGAGAAGACTCTAGAAATGAGGGATAAGGTAAAATGGCCTATAGGGCAATACTCCTCAACCAAATATATGTCTCCAATAGGCACTGTACCAACTTGGTTGAAAAGGGAAGTCATGGTTTGACAAAAGCAACAATTGAACCTAAACAAAGAGGAGAGTATGGACATGCTTGTAGAAGCCATCAAAAGACTCGAGCCACCTATAGGTATTTTGCAACATTTGACCTTCATAATAAAGAATAGAGATCAAGACATACTTGCTCACATAGCCATTCCTCCTCCACATGTTGAAACTGAAGATTTGACTCCTAAGGACTATCAAGTTACATAAGTCCTATTAGGAAAGCCCATAGTAGATGTAACTAAAGTAATAGTCACTACAAGTGTCAAGGAGGTGTTTAGGCATTTCAATTATTACGAGAATGAATTAATAAAGTTGTACAAAGAAAATGAGCTATTAAGAGGATATCGACATGCAATTGTACATCCATTAGATCAAGACCACCTAGAGGTTACTCTTGTTGCAACATTAGAAAGGAAAAATAAGGGTAGTGTCCAAGTTGATTCATTTATGGGAGCATGTCAACAATGGCATGACAATTTTGAGTAGAAGGGTGTAGATATAATATAGGCTAATTTGAACCTATTGCATAATGTTCATTCTAATGTGGAGAAACTAGTAGCTCAAACAATAAAAGGTCAAAGGTATCATAAACTCATAGAAGTGTATACAATAGATGAGGTTAATAAACTTGAGGATTGGATAAGCTAGCTGGCAAAAATAAGGTCATAGAAAGACTTCATGAAGATATTCAAAAGTTAAAGGGCTAGTCTCAGGAGAATTTTTTTGTTGTAGATATGTATTATGATGTTATTTTCCTTGATAATTTTGAAGATGAGTCAAAGAAGAAGCTCAAGTCAGTACAAGAAATAGTTGAACAATTCCAAAGAATTTTCAAGCATGTTTTTTTCTAATGAAGATGTCAAGCAATCATTCAAGACTGAAGAGGTATTGTTGAGACTTGATGGTTTTGTAGAAGCTTGAATGGATATTAGTAATTATTAACAAATAGTTAGGCATAAATATGAGGCTTTAGATTTGCCAAAAGTTTCCCAAGTGATGGAGATTATAGAGAAATTCATGAGAAAACATCCAAACATCACTCTGGTATAAAGGGAAGGAAAATTGAGAAGTTAGAAATTCAATTTTGACACATGAGAAATTGTAGATTTTTGAACTTGCTACCCAGATGCATAGGTCCATAGGTGTGCTGATTCCAAGGTGCACTAATTTTTTTGAAGAAGTTAGTGATGTGCCAATAGTTAAGTGCTAGTTCCAAATTTAGAGTTTTTCATGATTTAACTCATAGAAACATTTAGACAAGGCCAAGCTTCCATTTGTAGAGCTTCCACTGACTCCTAGATCCTCTTACAACTTCCTTCTTCTTATCTATTGCTTCTTTCTTTTTTCCAAACATGTAAAGGATCATGCACCCATCAATTGATATAAATAAGGGTGGAGTCCTATTTTAGCACCATTTAGAGAGTCAGTTTCTACATATATAGATTTGTTTGATTAGTTTTAAGCCTATTTTTGCATGAAGAGATCACTCACTCTCAACACAATTTGAGAAGATGATTTCTTTTATATTTAGGAATGTAAAATGTATTCCAGGCTATTATTTTGATGCAATAATATATGCTTTTGGTTCTCTCATTTTGAGTGTCATTATTCTTGTTGGAGTGTCTTATTTTTGTGGATTCTTATTCATGATAGTTATGGAGCCAATAGTTTTGTTGTGTGATATTTTGGTTCTAGTGTTTGTGGTATGTTGATGAATTCCACTAACATACAAAGTTGGAGAAGAGATCACCCTTTTGTTCCTACATAGCTTCTTGTATCACATGAGCACACTTTCTGTGGCCTTGCAATTTGATAAAAAGTGAAACATCTTTCAATTTTACTAAACTCCCATTGATGATTGCATTAGTGGATTTGAGAAAGAATTACTCCTACTTTTATTGGTTTCCTACCTAATCATTTCAATGATTTAACTTGCAAACATGTTGTTACCATGGTTTATGTCCATTAGGAATTTCCCTTTCATGCTATTTATTTTTCTAATAGTTGGTTAAATTAGGAATTCATATAGTTGTAATGTTGTATTGCATTCATTAAAAAATAGAAAATACTAGAAAAAATTCTTTTTTGTGGTTAATTTTGAAACAACTAGATTAATCATCTTATCTAAAATTGGTATAAATCAGAAAAGGCTCTTTGTGAACAAATGTATTTATCTTCAATTGAGAAGATTCTAGTAGGTTGCAAGATCATCTGGAATCTTGGAGTTGGTTCTAGATCAATTTTTTAAGAGAGGAGTTTGAAAGGATTCCTATTGTTAAGCATTGTGCAAAATGATAGCTCAATGGTAATATATTTAAAATATGATAAAAATTCAAAGAGCTCAATGTAACAAGCATTATAATTTTTGTGATGAGGAAAGTGACTGCAAGACTCAAGTTTAAAATTAGGAGAGGATAATACTATAAACAAAAAGATATCATGGAAAATATCTATGTGTCATAAATTGATCATAAATAAATTGAATGCAGAGCCTAATCATTGATATCCATGAAAAGGGGCATGAATTTTTTTTTTATGTGGATAGGTAGCTAACTATGCCAAATCATGGAAAAAAAAAACACAGACAAGTAGTGGATTTGATAGTCATACTATATAATCTAGTGGATCTGAGAAATAGAATATAGAATGCAAGAATAAGTTGATGGAATAATTTCTTAATGATGATTATTGAGGAGTTTGGCATATGCATTTTATGTTGTAAAGATTTTGTATGATGAGTTTCAATGAATAGTAGACCAAATTTTTATAGTAGTTTAATCAATTATTGGCTTTTCATTAATGTCAACTATTTGCCTAATTGTTTTACGATGTTACCATGTTGGAAATATAAGAGGGGTAACTAAGAGGGGAAAAGTTAATCAGTTACTACTAAAATAAATTCCAGATCCCTTAGATGTCAGTACAAAAATGCAAACTAAAAAATTGAATATTGTTGAAGCTTAGTAAATACACACAAAATATTGTAACTTGGTAATGACTGAATTAGCTTGGTAAATGCTTAACATATAAAATTTTAGATGTTTTCTATGATTACCATTATTTTAAATTAGTACAAACATATAAAATAAAAGAGCATGAACACATTTCACACTAGGATTTAATGTGGAAACCCAATTTGGGAAAAACCACCAATTGCAACTAATCATTGATTTTCAATCTTCTAAAGTGAGCCATGTTAGGAGCCAACCCTATTAAGGTTACAAAACACACTATTAGGTGATACCCTATTAGAGGATTTAATCATCCTATTTAGTAGCCACTGAGCTTTACAGTTCCTATGGAGCATTCCAGTGGTTACCAAGTGAATTTAGTTAGTGTGAAGTGCAACAATTCAAATCGAGCAGAATCAGGCAGAGTGAATTCCAACAGTTCAACCCAAGTAGTTTAGTGGCTTCTGAGCTTTCTAGTTTCAAATAAGCTAGTAGTTTATGTGAAGTGAAGTTAATGTTAACCAAGCTATGTGAAATTAGTGTTTACCAAGTGAATTCATGGTAAATGAGTAATTTAGTTTCTACCAAGTTACACAGTATCTACTAAGTCACAAGTGTAGATCAAGTTTGAGACTACTCTAAGATGATTAGTATGGACTAAGCTTCTACTTCTATTGAATTCATGACAATTTTGAGTAGTGATAGTGGATACCATCTATCAGAACTTCACCAAGTTAGTCTTCAAAACTTGAGTGTCTTCACTTGAGTCGACTTTGTAATATTGGTGTTAACTTATATATTAACTGACTTTGTAATTTTGTAAATTGGATTGATATATATGTAATGTATTGTATCATATCCAAGAAGTATAAAAAAAAGAAAGAAAAGTATGAAATAAAAAAAGGAGTAAGAAGCATGCGATGTGAATTAGCAACAAAGTGTATTGTAAGACCATATCAGCAAAGGAGCGACAAAGTCATATCTATCACATAAAGGTGATCAGTACTTCAAAGAAACACTATTAGCAAATCAAGTTGTAAGTGAGAGATCTATTGTTTCATCCTAATAGGTGAACCAGTCCAAATCCTCTAACAAGGTAGACTTAACAGTCTTTTGTCAAATCTCTTTATCGAGTGCATACTTCATTGTATGTTTGTAAAACCTCTAACAAGGTGGACCTAGCAGTCCTAATTGCTCTTAATAGAGAAGATCATCAGAAGTGATCATTGTAAGCCTTAACAAGCCAACTTTATGCTGCAGTATTGAATTTTTGTGGGTATCATCCCCACCCTAGTTCTACTTTCTATTTGGAAGCTTTTTGGATCACCAAATTATTGTGTTCAAGTGTTATGGATGTTTATGTTTTTAGTTTCTCATGCATGCAGTTAGATCTAATTTAATGGATTAAATGATAATCACATTATTACAATTAAGATCTAAATTTGGAAAGTTTTTAAGGTTACTGATTCACCCTTCCCCTCTAAGTAACCTAGCATAGTCTTGAATATTTCCAACAATTAGTATTAGAGCACTGTGGTTCACAAGAAAAAGCTTGACAACATGAGCAAAGATCAAGGACAATGGAGATATTCAAACTTGATAAGGAAATTGACAATGAAAAGATAGATCTAGAAATGGTCATTGCACAAATCAAGAAAGCTAAGGAGCAACTTTCCCAATCCCTAAAAAGAAGGAAGGAACTTGCAAATAAAATGAATGATCATAAGTACATTGAAGAAAATATTGAAGACCTTTTTCCTTCAAGTAGTTCAGATGAAGCAAATGATGCAATCAAAGAAATCTTAGAGAAGAATGGTTCCTTGTAAGAAGAAATAAGAAAGCTCAAAAGAGAACAAGAAATTTAGTTAGTAAGGGTATGTGAAATCTTGGAACAAAGGAACAAGATGAAAGAAGAAATGGATGAAATAAACAATGAGATCCAAAACCAATCCCTTCAGCATGTAGATCTCATAGATCAAATCTCTGATGCAAATGAGGAAATCATGAGCCAAAGACAGATCAATAAAAGATTAAGAAATGATCTAAATTTGGAAAGAAAAATCAATGGAAGAATAAGAAGCAAGCTAAGATCTGAAAAGAAAATCACTGAAAGATTGAAAAATGACCTAAACATTGAAAAGAAAATTAGTAAGAGAATGATGAAATCCCAAGAAGACATGAATTAATTGAATCAACTGAATGAGTAGAATCTCTATAGACAAAAGGGTAAAGTAGGAATTGGATACAAAGAAGAAGGTGAATCCTCTAAACATGGTGCTCAATGGAATCAAAGACCTACTTGCAATTACTATGGTAATATAGGTCATACATCAAACAAATATTGAAGTAATGGTCACAAGGCTAATGAATGTAAAGAAAAACCAAAATTTGAAGACAAGTGTCACAAATGCAAGAAACAAGGTCACAAGGCATCAAACTGTAGAACCAAGTCATTCGATCTAGTAGAGCAAATTGTGAAAGCAATATTTGGTTGGGACTATAACACCTAGTGTAGATGTCATTACTATGAAGAGTATTGACACATTAGCATAAATTGTGTTAAACATCACACAAGGAAGAGAGATACTACCATAAGATGTTTCACTTGTAAAGAACTTGGTCATCTGGCTAAGAATTGCATGAATATAGGTAAAATTGACAATGAAAAGAAAGAAAAAGTAGAAAACATCAGAAAGACAATGAGGTAGCAATGAATTCCTAAATCTACTGAGGAAGCTAGTCCAAGCAATGATGGTCATGTCACTCAAGAAATGGGTAACTCCACCATTTCCAACTAAGTTCTTAAGGAAGAATTGGAACTATGTTATCATGATCACATCCAAACAGTTCCTAAATTGAAAGGAAGCAAAGATCCAAATTATTATTCAAGATATAGAAGGATCACAAAAGATAAATATCAGTTATTACTAAGTTACCTTCTCTATCAAGTAAGGTTAAGTCATGGACTCTACCTAGCAAGGTCAGGACTAACTAGTCACACATGTTTGGTTACCGAGTTATGAAGCATTCACCAAGTGATTTGAACAAATAATGGATGAAAACTTGTCATGCACAATGATGTCATCATAGCTACCTTTGTACCAAGCATTAATCGCAAAGTGTTATAAAAAAGTAGGAAATTGAATTCATTTTTCACCAAAAATTTGAAGTGTTATTACGATCAAGTGAATTGTAGAGTGATCAAGTGTCTTCAGGCAGAATTTGTAGTACAATGTACCAAATGCACCACACTTTGGAACATATGATGAGGCCAAGGCAAGAATAGAGCTTGAAATCAAACTTCCATAGGTGGTTAATAAAGGAAAGAGGAGAATAGAAAAACTCAAAGTCAACACACCTCTTATGTTGACTGAGGGTAAGCGAGAAGATGGCAATGAAGCATTAGAAATTGAGAGAGGAAAGAGACAAAGAATACAAAACCATTGAAGATGCTAAGAATATTTTGACTGAGGTGATAGGTGTTGAAGTTGATACTTCTCAACACATTTTGTTTCAATTAGAAGAGGTAGTCTAGAAGTTTAATGAGGACTCCATTGGTCAAGACAAATTGATTGAGAAAGTAGAGAAGAAATTCAATAACAAAGTGCTTGAGCACATCGCTCAACAAATTGTCATTCAGCAAGTAGATCTTTCCTCAATTTTGACCAATCTTTTAACCTCTTGCACAAATGTAACATCACTTTTTGGAAAATTATGTAATGTTACCAAGTTCACAAAGGAAATAAAGAGAAAAATGACAAATATTGATGAAGATTTAAAGGCTAGTACACAACAGTGGAAACTTGACCCAAGTTCAAGCTTTGTAAATCATATGAAAATCAGATTCTTGTCAAATATGCAGGAAAAGTTGTTGAGAAAAGAAGAAAGGATCTAGTCTTCATTGACAGATGTTCAGAATATGATCCTTTCCATCATGGATACAATACAGAAGCACATTGTTTACTCAAAAATATTGATCCATGACAAAAACTTCATTGTAGATCACATGATAGAACTCTCTACAAAAGTCCAAATTTATCTACATACGTGCAAATTTTTACAAGAAAATTGGGATAAAACTTTAGCACTCATACTTAAGGTGCATTCTAATTTTCTTTCTTATATTGTTGTCTCTAAGTAAATAAGTTTTGAATAAATCTTTGGCATTATTTCCAAAAAGGGGGAGAGACAGTATATATATATATATATATATGGGAGAGACACTTAGTATGTTATATATGGGATGAGACAATAAAAGGAAGATTGCTATACTATGTATATTGTATGGTGGAGAATCATGCAAAGGAAAGGAAAGTATAGAAATTGTAGATACTTACAAAGACAAATTTTGAAAAATCTCAAAAATAGTTTACCACACCAAGCCAGTATCACACTATGATGTATATATGTTTTGGTTGATGAGTGTTTTTGTCACTAATTCCAAAGGGGGAGATTGTTGACATTAAGTCAAGTTTATTATTAGTGACAACACTTGTTCAGATTCTGTATGGTGACTAAGCTCATTCAATAGTCTACAATGTTTGCCATGTAATTTAGTAGCCACTAAGCTTTGTAGTTCCTACCAATCATTCCAATGGTTACCAAGTGAATTTAGTTAGTGTGAAGTGCAATAGTTCAAACCAAGTAGAATCAAGCACTGTGAAGTCCAATAGTTCAACTAGAGTAGTTCAGTGCTTACCAAGCTTTGTAGTTTCAACCAAGCTACCAATTCATGTGAATTGAAGTTAGTGTTAATCGAGCTATGTGAAATTAGTGTTTACCAAGTGAAGTCATGGTAAACGAGTAATTCAATTTCTACCAAGTTACATACTATCTATTGAGTCACTAGTGCAGACCGAGTTTGAGACTACTCTGAGATGATTAGTATGGACTAAGCTTCTACTTCTACCAAATTCATGACAATACTAAGTAGTGAAAATGGACGTCGTGTATCAGAACTTCACCAAGTCAGTCCTCAGAACCCAAGTGTCTTCACTTGAGTTGACTTTGTAATATTGGTGTTAACTTGTATATTGGCCAACTTTGTAATTTTGTAAATTGGATTGATATATATGTAATGTATTGTATCATATCCAAGATGTATAAAAGAAAGGAAGAAAAATATGAAATAAAAAAAAGGAGTAAGAAGCATGTGAATGTGAATCAGCAACAAAGTGTATTGTAAGGCCATATCTGCAAAGGAGAAGTAGACTCATATCTATCATATAAAGGTTATCAATACTTCAAAGAATCTCTATCAGCAAATCAAGTTGTAAGTTAAAGATCTACTATTTCATTCTAATAGATGAACTAGTCCAAATCCTCTAACAAGGTGGACCTAGCAGTTTAATTGCTCTTAACAAGGTAGATCATTATAAGTGATCATTGTAAGCCTTAATAGCCCAACTTTATGCTATAGTATTGAAGTTTTGTGGGTATCATCCCCACCCTAGTTTTAATTTCTATTTGAAAGGTTTTTCAGTCACTAAATTATTGTGTTCAAGTGTTATGGATGTTTATGTTTTAAGTTTCTCATGCATGTAGTTAGATCTGATTTAATGGATTAAATGATAATTAGATTATTACAATTAAGATCTGAATTTGGAAAGTTTTTAACGTTACTGATTCACCCCTCCTCTCTCAATAACCTAGCATAGTCTTGAATATTTCCAACACTAGTTCCATCCAACTTTCCTTCATTAACTAAGTGAACTTGATTAGTACTCACTTTCTATATCTTTTCCTTTGATGCCTGAGTGAACTTGGTAGATACTACCTTCTAAATTAGGCAAACATAGGAACACTTGGTAGACACTAAGAACTATATTTACTACTCGAGTGAGCTCGACATATACTGACTGATAATGATTATGACATTTGTGTAACATCAAAGACAACACAAAATTAATCAATTATATCCAACAATCTCCCTCTTTGGCATTGATGGAAACACAACATGTCATAGCACAATAAAAGTTTGGATTTAGACTAGAGAACTCCCCCTGTCAATGTGAGCTCTTTCATTCATTGGATTTTGTCTACAACAACTACTACCAAGCTCATTCAGAACTTTCTCCCTCCTTTAGAAAACTTCTTCCTTGGAAAACTTCTCCCTCTTTGGTTCCATACTTTATTTTGGTTCCAAAAATATCTTAGATATATTACAATAAACTTCTCCCTCTTTGACAACACATGCCAAAGACAATAATTCTATAAATACCAATGTACCTTAAATATTGATTCATTTGCAATATGCCATTTTCTAATTCTATACCAACTAATTGATCTTTAACAAGTTCTGGTTGATGCATTACTAAACTTCATTTAGTGAATTTTAGATAGGGGAATGACCCCTAGCTTATCTCTTAGATATAGAAATGCATCCTTGGGTAATGGCTTGGTGAATATGTCTGCAATCTATTCCTTAGTATTCACCTAATCCAATCTAACTTCTTTATCTTGCACTAATTCTCTTAAGAAGTGATATTTTATAACAATGTACTTTATTTTGGAATGCATTACTATATTTTTGATATATTGATTGCACTAGTGTTATCACAATATATGAGTATTAGATCTTTGATTTCTACCTTTATTCCTTCCAACAATTGTTTGAACGAAACAATGTTAGAACAATTGATTGTTGCTACTACATATTTTGCCTCTATTGTGGATTGAGATGCATAATTTTGCTTCTTGCTTGTCCAAGATTCTAGTCTTTTATGAAGAAAGAATGCTCCACCACTAGTGCTTTTACTATCATCAAGACTTTCTGCCCAATCAACATTAGTAAATACTTTTAAGTCCAAATTGCCTCCAAATTTATATCATAAACCATAGTCTTTAGTACCTTTTAGATATCTCATGATTATCTTGATTGCCATCATGTGATTTTTCTTGGGATTTGCTAAGAATCTTGCCACTATTCAAACTACTAGAGCAATATTAGGCCTTATGTGTACTACATACTATAATTTTCCAATCATTGATCTATATGTGGTATAATCTACCTCTTTAGAATCATCATATTTGGAGAGCTTATGTCTAGTAGACCTAGGGGTTCCAATTGGTCTTGAATCTTCCATTTTAATTTTCTTCAGTATCTCCTTGATATACTTAGATTGAGTGATGTATATACCATTTTTGTTCTATTGTATCTACAATCCAACAAATAATTTTTGTTGGAAATGATTGAAAAGATCATGAATGAAGAGTAATGGAACTGGTAAAGAATGTTTTCAATCATTGTTTTGTCATTGATTTCAAACTTGTTACTTGCAGAAATGAAAATTCCTTAAGTGATCCAAATACTATCAATTGGTTGATTGTCAAGGAGGTGGCAATCAATAAAATGTAACTAGAGTACCTAGAGAAAGGTTAAAGTTATGACGTTGTAATGAAGTATAAAGATCAGCTAAGCCATTGATGAAATAGTGTATTAATGACATACTCTTAGAAGATGGACACACTAAGACACAACAAAGATGTAAGGTTTAACTAAGTCATTTTTAAAGCCTAACTAAGTTCATTGGAGAGAGTCGAGCAAGCTAGTTAGAGCCAAGTAGATTCTTAGTTGAAGCTGAGCAAGTTCAACTTTAGTGTGTGCCGAGTGATCCTCAGGTGTTGAGAAATCCTTTAGGTTCTGAGTGAAGATCAAGTGCCGAGTGACTTCAGGTGCCAAGCATGATACATGAGGCAAGTGATATTTAAGTACCAAGTCTTCAAGTGTCGAGAAAATAAAAAATGCCATAGTTGCTGAGAACCAATAAAATAACAATAGAAGCCAAGTAACATAGAAGGAGCTGAGCATTAGTAAACCAATGATGCTGAGTTGTTGCATTATTTGTTAAGTCAAAGATTCACCAGATCAGCAGTGATAAGTTTGTTACATCAAATTTTGAGAATTAGTTGGATGATAAGGATGATGAATAGATGTCATAGAATTTTATGTAAACCATGCAAACCAATTCAAAGAAAATGCTAATGAATTTATCATGAAGTTTCTAGAAGAAGCAATTTGGAGGGAAAACAATATCATTTTCTCAAGATCAAATTAAGATTTAAGCAGGAAATGAAGAACAAGACTTCTATATAAGGAGTCATAGAGTAGAGATTAGTGTGTGAGAGGAAGCATGCAAGAGAAGCCAAGAGAAGGCTAGTGAGAAGTGTCAAGAAGAGGACACAATGAGGAGTAAGGATAGAGCATCAAGACTCTGAGTTGATTAAGTGATCATGGATTGCATTGGCATAACGAGTGGAAGAACTCAAGGACATAGATCTTAAAGGCTTAACAAGCTGTCAGCACTACAAGGGAGGAAAGCCAAGCAAAGAAAAGAACTGAAGAGCAATCTAAAATCTGCAAGGTTGAAGTTTCAATCTATATTTGGTCAAAACCCTTCTAATACTTTTGTACCATTATATTAGACATTGAAACCCTATATTACTAGGTTAGCTTAATAGCTAGGTGGATAAGCCTCAAGAAAAGGATAAAGAGATCCCCAGGAGAAGGATAAAGAGATCATCAGGAGAAGGATAAGAGATCCTTAGGAGGAGGATAGGAGATCCTTAGAGAGGGATGAAAGATTATTTTGAGAAGGTGACTATAAATCCCATGGACTTGGGTGAGCCTAACAGCTCTATGTAAATCCTTTAATAGGGTCACATTTGATAGTGTGTTGTAGCCTTTAACAAGGCAGGCCTTTAACAGGGTAGACCATCAGAAGTGGTCAAAATCAATTGTACATTTATTTTGTGGGTATCATCCCCACCCCAGTTTTACCTTCTTATTCCTAGAGGGTTTTCGGGTCATCAAAATCCTTAGTGTTATGGTGTGATGCATGTTTACATTTCATGATTGTTTAATGTTTAATTGCATGCATAATAATTTCAATTATGTTCCATTAAGGATTAGAAGAAAAAGTTTGGATTGGACAATATTGGACCTTGGATAATTGATTCACCCCCCCCCTTAGTTATTCTAAAAGAACTCTAACAATTGGTATCAGAGCACACTACTAATTTGTTTCAAGGTACTAGCAACAGGAAGATCAAGATGTCCAAGAGAAAATTTTCCAAGCTAAACAAATACAACTTTGTTGCATGGAAAATTTTGATGAAGCTACACCTTGGATCAATAGGTGACTATGCACAAACCTCAATCATAGTTGATCATGTAGACCCTACAGAATCTCTCACTATAGATGACTTTAGCAAGAAGAAGGAGCACAATCAAGCGATGTTAAATATTGATTTAGCACTAAGCTATGCCGAGTATGATGATATCAAAGGATGTGATACTACACATCAAATGTGGAAAACATTGTCAAGAATCTATGGAAGAGATGATAATGTCAAGAGAGCCAAAAGAGAGAGCCTAAGAGGAAAATTTGATGATATTAAAATTTAAGAAGGAGAGAATGCTGCTCAATATGGTGCAAGGATGAAAGAAGTAGTAAGTTCCATAAGATTCCTAGGAGGATAATTATCAGAAGAAATAGTATGTAGCAAATACTTGAGAACTTTTCTTCCTATCTATGCTATAAAAGTATCAACCATCTAAGAGCTAAGGTGTGTACCAGGCAATGCATTGTCATTTGAAGGAATAATTGGAAGACTCACTACCTTTGAACTATCCAAATTTGACAACTACAAGCTAGAAAACTTTGAATCTGCATTCAAAGCCAAGATGACAATAAAAGACAACGAGCACGTGCAAACAAAGAAAAAGAGTGGGAAAGGAAAGTATGCATCTAGTGACAGTAGCACTAATGAAGATAATGTAGACCAATTGGAGGCATTACTAACAAGAAGATTTCATAAAGGAAGAGGCAAATTCAAAGGTAAGCTACCAATCATTTATTTCAATTGTAATGAAGTTGGTCACATTGTACCCAAATGCACACAAAAGAAAAATTACAAGGATGGAGGAAACTTCAAGAATAAGAAAGAGGACAACAAGGACAATAGAGGAAAAGGAAAAAGATGCTACATTGTCGAAGAAGACTCTGACAAGAATGATGATGACGTAGTCTATGTGGCTATGAAAGATGAATCAGATGAAGATGAAGCAACTACCCTAGTAACCTGCATGAACAAAAATGACAAATGGATCATATACAGCAGATGCTCTCATCACATGACTGGAGACAAAAGTAAGTTCATTACCTTTACTCAATATGAAGGAAATAGTGTTAGATTTGGTAACAATGCACTATGTGAGATCAAAGGGAAAGGTAATATCAAGCTTAATAAAAAGATATCATGTGATAATGCATACTATGTTGAAGGCCTGAATTATAATCTGTTAAGTGTCTCACAGTTAGCCAACATAGGATACAAGGTTGAATTTGGCAATGGAATTTCTAAGATCTATGATTCTCAAGGAAGTCTAATAGGAAAAGGTGACTAGACTAGGAGTAATTTGTTTTACCTAGACATGGAAGATGCTTCTTGTCTCATTGTTCAAATGGATGATGTATGGTTATGGCACAAGAGGCTATGTCATGTAAATTTTAACAATCTAATAAGCATTAGCAAAATGAAGAAAGTCAAAGGTCTACCAAAGTTGAAGAAACCTGATAACACCATGTGCAAACAATGCCAATTAGGGAAGATGACCAAGTCAACTTTCAAAAGCAAGGCTTATACTTCTAATGAAGTATTAGAGATAGTTCATACTGACTTGCGTGGTCCTACTGAAGTGCAAAGCTACAAAGGTGATAGATACATAATGATATTTGTAGATGACTATTCAAGGATGATGACAGTGATGTTCCTAAAACTAAAATCAGATGCATTTCAAATGTTCAAATGGTACTTAGCCAAAGTAGAGAAAGAGACTAGGAAGAGTCTAAAATGTCTCAAATTTGATAAAGGAGGTGAATTCACATCAAGAGAATTTGATGAGTTCTGCAAAGAAAGAGGAATCAAAAGGCAGACATCACCACCTAGGACTCCACCTCAAAATGGTATAACAGAGAGAAGGAATAGATCAGTTATTGATTGTGCCATGACCTTAATGATGGAGAAAAATGTTGCACTCAAGTACTAGAGAGAGGCTATAAGTACTGCAGTCTACACACTGAATAGAGTTCAAGTCAAGAAAGGTACAAATGCAACACCTTTTGAATTATGGTATGGGCATTCTCCTAATGTAAAACATTTCAAAATATTTGGATGCAAATGCTATATATATAAAGAGTCTAGAAATGGAAAGTTTGATGCAAGGAGTGAGGAAGGCACATTTCTTGGTTATTCTACTAGAAGAGAAACTTATAAGTGCTTGAATGTTAACACTAGCAAAGTAGTAGAAAGCATAAATGTGAAGTTTTCTTACTACAGTCTACACACTCAATAGAGTTCAAGTCAAGAAAGGTACAAATGCAACACCTTTTGAATTATAGTATGGGCATTCTCCTAATGTAAAACATTTCAAAATATTTGGATGCAAATGCTAGATATATAAAGAGTCTAGAAATGGAAAGTTTGATGCAAAGAGTGAGGAAGGCACATTTCTTGGTTATTCTACTAGAAGCAAAGCTTATAAGTCTTTGAATGTTAACACTAACAAAGTAGTAGAAAGCACAAATGTGAAGTTTGATGAGCTTGCAAAAGTTCAAAGTATTGAGGACACCAAGAAAGCAGAAGAATACAATACCTTTGTATACTTTTATGAAGGTATACCTAATAATGGTGAAGTTGCAACTCAGAATGACAATTAGCAACAAAATCTAGTATCTGCCAAATCACAGGTAGTGAATGCTGAGCAACAGACACATTCAAAAGCTGAGCTACAGAATACAAAGAATGTTCATTTAGATTTTGAGAATAGCCAACATGAAGGAAATGAACAAATACCTGATGAAAATATGCATGAGGATTCAGATTCTGAAAGAGACAACATGCAAACAAGGAAAGAAATAGTATTAGCAAAGTATGTGAAAAGACATCATCTTGCAGATCAAATTATTGGAAATAAAGAGGTAGGATCAATGAAAAGGAATAGACTTAGAAGTGAAACATGTCTGCTCAAAAAAATGGAACCAAAAATAGTAAGTGAAGCCATAATAGATGATGACTGGTATAATGCTATGAAAGAAGAAATAGAACAAATTGAGAAGAACAAGACATAGACCTTAGTCTCAAGACTAGCTGACAAGAATGTAATTCGAACCAAGTGGGTGTTTAGAAACAAGTTAGATGAAAATGGTGAAATCACAAGAAACAAGGCAAGATTAGTTTGCAAAGGATATGTACAAGAAGAAGGACTAGACTATGGAGAAACTTTTGCTCCAGTTGCTAGAACGGAAGGAGTAATGACCTTACTAGCATATGTAGCCTTCAAAGTAATTAAAGTCTATCAAATGGATGTTAAGTCAGCATTTCTAAATGGTATACTTGAAGAGAAAGTCTACATAGAGCAACCAAAAGGTTTTTTTGATGAAAAGAACAAAAAGAAGGTATGCAAATTACACAAGGCTCTATATGGATTAAAGCAAGCCCCTAGAGCATGGTATGAGAGACTTCACAAGTATCTAGTGCAAATAGGATTTGAAAGAAATGATGACAACAACATGTACATCAAATTAGAAGAAGGTAAGGATATTCTCGTATCTAAAATATTTTTGGATGACATAGTTTTTGGAGGAAAGGAAGTACTTTGCAAATTTTTGCTGACAAAATGAAACATGAGTTTGAGATCTCTATGTTTGGAGAAATCAAGTTCTTTGTCAGATTGCAAGTACATCAACTAAAACATGGCATATTTGTGACACAATCAAAATACATCAAGGATATACTCAAGAAGTTTGGATTAGAAGACTCCAAACCTGTCAACACACCAATGGCAATAGAACATAAGCTATCCAAAAATGATGAATCAGATGAAGTCAATCAAACAGTGTACAAATCCATGATTGGAAAACTACAATATGTTGTACATAGTAGACTAGACATAGCATTAGCAGTTGGAATAGTGGCTAGATTCTCTGCTAATCCTAGAGAAAATCATCTGATGGCAATAAAAAGGATAATGAGGTATCTCAAAGGAATTGATGATTTTGGCCTATACTACAAAAAGAATGAGAAGTTTGAGCTCAATGCATACACATATGTAGATTGGGGAGGCAACATTGATGATAGGAAAAACACAAGTGGAGGAGCATTATTCTTAGGCAAAAGGCTAGTTACTTGGACTAGCAAGAAAAAAACATGCACATCTCAGTCCACTGCAGAAGCAGAATATGTGGCAGTAGCAGTCAATTGCACAAATATTGTGTGGCTAAAACATCTATTGAAAGGAATGAAAGAAGAGATAACCAAACCTATGGTATTGTATTGCTATAATACAAGTGCTATAAACATATCCAAGAATCTAGTAATGCATGCAAAAACCAAGCATATTGCAATCAAGTATCACTATGTCAGAGAATTGGTGGAAGATAAACAAGTGAAGATGGAATGCATTCACACAAAAGAACAAATTGCAGATATCTTCACTAAAACATTGCCCAAGGATCCTTATGAATATCTTAGAGGCAAGTTGGGGCTAATGCCCCTAACTAAAGTAGTCTAAAGTAACAAACAAGCTGCCCTACATCAATAGGAGTAGATCATTGAAATATCAGAAGAATGATGCAAAGGATGACAATAGGTGTAGAAATTATAGATCAGTCACAAGCATGGTCACAAAGGGAGAAAACATGAAGATGCAAAGCTTATATTTAGCATGTTGAAGATGCTACATCTTTGGCATTTATGTCAAAGAGGAAGATATGAGAAATTGATCAAAGAAAGGTAAGAGGGAGATGTATATGTATGAAAGGAGAGATGACAAAAGGAGATTTAGAAGAGATAAGAATCAGCAAGTAGCTATCAAGGATCAAGAATACAGAGTAAGGATGCAATAGTCCACAGGGAGAAGCAGAATAAAGGATTCAGTTTCTATTAGTTTCTATCAGCAAAAGGAGTTATATACCAAGCAGAAAATGTATGTAATTTTGGTGGTAACTAAGTTGATCAATTGATCAGTTTGGTTTGCCATCAATGCCAAAGAGGGAGATTGTTGGAAACAATTAAAAAGATCATTAATGAAGAGTAATGGAACTGGTAAAGAATGTTTTCAATCATTGTTTTGTCATTGATGTCAAACTTGCTACTTGCAGGAATTACAATTGCTTAAGTGATCCAAATACTATCAATTGGTTGATGGTCAAGGAGGTGTCAATCAATAAGATGTAACTAGATTACCTAGAGAAAGGTTGAAGTTATGATGTTGTAATGATGTATAAGGATCAACTAAGCCATTGATGAAATAGTGTATTGATGACATACTCTAAGAAGATGGACACACTAAGACACAACAAAGATGTAGGGTTTAACTAAGTCATTTGTAAAGCCTAACTAAGTTCATTGGAGAGAGCCGAGCAAATTCTCAATTGAAGTAGAGCAAGTTGAACTTTAGTGTGTGCCTAGTGATCTTTAGGTGCTGAGCAATCCTTTAGGTTTCGAGTGAAGATCAAGTGCCAAGTGACTTTAGGTGCTGATCATGATACAGGAGCTGAGTGATATTTAAGTGTCAAGTCTTCAAGTGCTAATCAAAGCAAAAATGCTATAGGTGTTGAGGGCTAGTAAAATAACAATAGAAGTCGAGTAACATAGAAGGAGCCGAGCATCAATAAACCAATGATGCCAAGTTGTTGCATTATTTGTTAAGTCAAAGATTTGCCAGATCAGCAGCAATAAGTTTGTTACATCAAATTTTTTGAATTAGTTGGATGACAAGGATGATGAGTAGATGTCACATAATTTTATGTGAACCATACAAACCAATTCAAGGTGAATGCTAATGAATTTATCATGAAGTTTCTAGAAGAAGCAATTTGGAGGGAAAAAAATATCATTTTCTCAAGATCAAATTAAGATGTAAGCGAGAAATGAGGAACATGACTTCTATATAAGGAATCATAGAGTAGAGATCAGTGTGTGAGAGGGAGCGTGCAAGAGAAGCCAAGAGAAGGCTAGTGAGAAGTGTTAAGAAGAGGACACAGTGAGGAGTAAGGGAAGAGAATCAAGACTTTGAGTTGATCAAGTGGTCATGGAGTGCATTGACATAATGAGTGGAAGAACTCAAGGAGATAGATCTTGAAGGGTGAACAAGCTGTCAGCACTGCAAGGGAGGAAAGCAAAGCAAAGAAAGGAATTGAAGAGCAATTTGAACTCTGCAAGGTTGAAGTTACAATCTGTATCAAGTCAAAACCCTTCTAATACTTTCTTACCATTGTATTAGACATTAAAAACCTACATTGCTAGGTTAGCTTAATAGCTAGGTGGATAAGCCTTAGGAAAAGGATAAAGAGATCCCTAGGAGAAGGATAAAGAGATCCTCAGGAGAAGGATAAAGAGATCCTTAGGAGGAGGATAGGAGATACTTAGAGAGTGATGAAAGATTCTTTTAAGAAGGTTATTGTAAATCCTATGGACTTGGGTGAGCCTAATAGCTCTATGTAAATCCTTTAATAGGGTGACATTCCTAGTTGAATGTTCTTAAGTCCTCTAATAGGGCACACTCCTAACAGGGTGTAGAAATTCTTTAACAGGGCAGACCATCAGAAGTGGTTGAAATCAATTGCGTAGTTATTTTGTGGGTATCATCCCCACCCTAGTTTTACCTTCTTATTCTTGGAGGGTTTCCGAGTCATCAAAATCTTTAGTGTTATGGTGTGATGCATGTTTCCTTTTCATGATTGTTTAATGTTTTATTACACGCATAATAATTTCAGTTATGTGCCATTAGGGATTAGAAGAAAAATTTTAGATTGGACAATATTTGACCTTGGATAACTGATTCACCCCCCCTCTAAGTTATTCTAAAAGAATTTTAACAATTTTATCTCACAAAACATGGACACCTCAAATTATTTACTCATTTCTTCTGAATAGGCTTTGCACAAATCATCATTTCCTATAAATAGAGTATCATCAACAAATATTTCTGCCAACACAATCTTCTTATCTGGTCCTTCCTTGATAGACAGACTACTATTATCATTTGTTCTTTGAAAACTAATCTATACTAAGTAATTATGAAGTATTTCATACTGATCTCTTGGAGCTTGCTTGAGACCATATAATTCTTTATGCAACTTTCAAACCATGTCTCTTTTTATAGGATCTACAAAACCTTCTAGTTGTTCAATGTAGACTTCTTCATCAAGAATTCCATTCAAGAATGTAGATTTGACATCCATTTGATATAATTTAAATCCTCTATGTACTGCATATACTAGTAAGGTTCTAACACCTTCTAGTCTTGCCATAGGAGCAAAAATCTCACCATAGTCAATACCTTCTTCTTGAGAATAACCTTTGCACACCAATCTTGGTTTGTTTCTTGAAAATTTTCCATCTTCATTCAACTTATTTCTAAATAACCACTTTGTACCATTTACATTTTAATCCTTGGGTCTAGGAATAAGAGTCCAAGTTTTGTTCTTTTCTATCTATTCTACTTCTTCATTCATTGCTTCAATCCAACTTTCATTTTCTAGAGCATCCTTAACACTTCTAGGTTCAAATTTAGCAAGTAAACATGTACCTTTTAATTTTCCTCTTGTCATTATTCCATCTAATTTGTCTCTAATGATCTAATCAGGTGCATGATGCCTTCTGACATATCTTGCTAGCATAGGCTCTTTGGTCTTTGAATTAGTTCCACCATCTTCATCTTGAATTTCAATTTTAGGCTTAGGTCCTTCTATCTATGACTCTGGTCCATTAGGCTTGGTTTGAACTAGCTTGGTAACCACTATTTACAACTCAAGTCCTCCATGTTGTAACTCGGGTTGCACTGTCTGCAACTTGGTAACTATTGGGGTTTCTGGGGACTCAAGAGATGAAGCTTCTTTTCTCTTAGATAGATTTGGTACAGTGTTAGGTTAACACTATACAAATATTTTGTAATCTTCTTGCTCATTTTTGTCTTCTTTACTCTTTTTTGCAAAGTCATCAATTCTAACATGTGCACTTTCTATAATTTTATGACTAGACATATTCAAACATCTATATGATTTACTTCTACAAGAGTATCCTAGAAATATGCCTTCATCATCTTTTGCATTAAATTTTCTTTTTAGAGATTCTTTCAATATGTAACATTTGCTAACAAATACTTTTAAGTAACTTACATTAGGTTTGTATCCATACCATAGCTGATAAGGTGTTTTGTTTGAATCTTTCTTCAACTAAACATTGTTCAAGTTATGAACTATAGTGCTGATAACTTCCTTCTAGTATTTGAGAGAAACCCTCTTTTCAATTATCAAAGTTCTTGCACAATCTATGATAGATCTATCTCTTCTTTTAGTTATACCATTTTGCTATGGTGTACCAGGTGTTGATACTTGTCTTTTACTTCCTCTTTCAATGTATAAATTATTGAATTCATGAGAGATGAATTCGCCACCTCTATCTAATCTTAAGCATTTTAACCTCTTTCCAATTTCTTTTTCCACTCTTGTCAAATACCACTTGAATTTTTGAAAGGCTTCCATTTTTTTTTATAGATACATTACAGTCATCATTCTAGAATAGTCATCAACAAAAAGAATGAAAAACTTTTCTCCACTATAGCTTTCTATTCCAATAGGTTCACATAAATCTGTATGAAGATATTTTCAAGACTTCATTTGACTGATACTTTTTACTTTAGAAGCTAGTCTTTTCCATCTTACCAATTTGGAAATTCTTGCATGGACCCATGTCATCCTTCTTCAAATTAGGAATACCTCTTACTCTTCTATGTTTTTTGATCTTAACTAGATTATCAAAATTCACATGACATAGCCTTTTGTGCCATAACTAGCTTTCCTCTACTTGAGCAATAAAATATGAACAATCACTGAGATCAAGATAAAATAGATTACCTTTTGTTTACTTTCCAGATCTAACCAGATTTCTTTTTCCATTTAGTAGTTTGGCCTATCCATTCATGAATTCCACCTTTGAATCCAATGTTATTCAATTGTGCCACACTTGATAGATTATGCTTTAGTCCTTCAACCAAATAAGCATTGTGACATATAAGTTCTTCAGTCAATGAAATGCATCCTTTTTCTTTTATGTTACAAGATTCGCTATTTCCCAATCTCACACTACATCCATCATAATATTCCATCTGTTCAAATTTTTCTTTGTCACTAGTCATGTGATGTGAGCAACAACTTTCAATAATCCATATATTATTTTTTCTAACATGAGAGATAAGTGTCATCGTATCTCCTTCATCATCAGATTCATCTTTCATAGTAATATATACCATTTCATCTTCATTGTTATCAAATTCTTTGGCTATAAAACAACATCTTTTACCTTTTTCCTTGAAGTTCTTGTAGTTCTTGGAGTCCTTCTTTCTTTTCATCTTCAATTTTATTATTCGAACACCTAGAAGCAATGTGACCAATTTCTTCACAAGAAAAGTAGATCAGAGGAAATCCTTTGGAATATTTCCTTGCAAGTAGGGCTTCAACAACTTCAAGATCATTGTCTAAACTTTCTTCTTATGTTCCATCTTCTTCACTTCTTAATTTACTAGACTTTGGTTTCTTACCCTTTTCTTTAAGTCAAAGTTTAGCTTTAAATGTAGATTCAATATTCTTTGAAGTAGGAACATGGTTATCACAGTTTTCTAGTTCAAAAGCTATCAATCTTTCTACTAGAGCATCCAAGCCTAATATTTGTTAGAAATGCTTTAGAATAATTGAGAGTTGGGGGTGAATCAGTTATTCAATGTCCAAATGTCCAACTAAAACTTTTTCATCAAGTAAAGTGAGCCTTATTAAACTGTTCATACATCCAAGCTTAAACTTTCCTACTCAGCAAGTTACTGTAAACCAACATACAAGCATAACACATGAAAGATCAATACATAACATAGTGATTTATGTGGAAACCCAATTTGGAAACAACCACTAGTAACATGCTACTCAATTCTCACTCTTCTGAAGTGATGCCTTGTGAAAGGTCTATCCTGTTAAAGGCTACAACACATTATTAAATATGACATGGATAAAGGATTTATCCACCTTGTTAGAAGTGGGCCTGGTTAGAGGACTTTATAACATTCACTTGGAATGCCACCTTGTTAAAGGATTTACAAATGGCTATTACACCAACCTAAGTCCATAGGATTTTACCCTAATTGATACAATTGATAGAGAGTAACAATAAGGGCTTTTGACCTAATACAACTCATAACTTAACTTGTAGGTTTTAGATCACAATTTAGCTCTTCACAATTTTCTTGGTTTTAAGTCTCTGTAGCTCTTGATAGCTTGCCTTCCTTTCAAGCTTTGTCTCCTTAAGTTCTCATACTCGATGTACTAGTGTAATCTTCCTTCTGACCACTAATCGAAGCAGAGTCTATGTGCTCTATTATTCCTTCTTCTCTTGATTTCTTCTCCTTGACACCTTTCAACTACTTTGCAATTTGGTGTGACTCCTTAAATAGAAGTCTGGAAATACTTTTCCCACTCAATTCTTCCTTGCTTTAATTCTAGTTTTAATGGATTAGGTAGGATTCATTGAATGTAATCCACATCTTGTTCCTTCTATAAACATCATGAAGAATCCTCTTGAATTCACTAAAAAATGGTTTACATAAAATTTTGTACCACCAGCTCATCATCCTTATCGTCCATCTGATTCACAAAATTCAAGGTAACAAATTTGCCGGCTCAAATTTGGCGAATCTTTGAATTTTCCAATAATGCAATAACTCAGCACTATTGAAATTTTGGTGCTCATCACATACTATATTACTCAGCATCAACTAGATTTTACTGATGCTCAGCACCTATTGTGGATTTACTCAACATCCACTAAGTTTTTCTGATGCTTAGCACCTATTACTTTGCTCAGTACCTAAACATGATCGACTCCTTCTATATCGCTTAGCACACACTAGATTTTTCATTTGCTCGACACTAACTAAAAATCTACTCAGCTCAAACTAGCTTGCTTGACATTCACTAATGAACCTAATTAATCTTTGCAGTCAACCTTATTTCAACTTATTCTTCTAGTGTTTGTAAGTGTGACCAGCCTCTGTATCTTCAAGTATATTATCAATACATCACTTTACCATTGTCTTAATTGATTCTTGCACTTCATTACACAACCATAACTAAAACTTTCCTTTAGGTACTCTTGTTACAACTTGTTGATCAAATCATCTTCATCAATCAACTAAGTGATAGTACTTGGATCTTATAAGCAATTGTCATTCCAGTAAATAGAAAGTTTGACATCAATGACAAAACAATGATTGAAAACATTCTTTAACAACAATCTTCCTCTTTGATAATATTAATTTTCAATCAGATTTCCAACAATCTCCCTCTTTGGCATTGATGGCAAACCAAACTGATCAACCAAGTTAACAAAATGCTAACTAGGTTAAAATAGTAAATCAAATGCCAAAAAGAAAACTTTGTTCAAAACTATTCATTCTATCAGCAAAATAAACTAGCTAATGATTCCCTCTAAATTCTTTGTTGATCTAATAAATTGTCTTCTCCTTCTTTGTTCTGTTATTGCTCTGATTAATTCTTGTCTACACTATTTTCTCCTTCTAAGTTTTTGTTTCCTTTTCCTTGCTGCAAATATTACAATCTCCCTCTGTATGAATTGATCATGTTTTTTTGTTCTAGTATAAGCTACTTCTCTCTCCATCCATAAATCTGATTGGTTTGTTGTTACTACTTCCTCAATTGTTGATCAGTCAATTGCTTCTCCCTCTTCTCCTCTACTCATTTGATCATGTAGATTTGATCAATTTCTTATTACTTCTCCCTCTTTGACAATAATGCCA
Organism: Cupressus sempervirens; assembly: GCA_028749045.1. Lineage (NCBI taxonomy): Eukaryota > Viridiplantae > Streptophyta > Pinopsida > Cupressales > Cupressaceae > Cupressus > Cupressus sempervirens. The sequence goes on from CM053789.1 coordinate 734,369,296, forward strand.
AAGACTTATTGTTTTAGCATCTTGACATGCAAGTGTAGCATTTGTAGGTATGCCAATTTCTCCCTCTGTCACCTTGCTTGTGACTAATTTGGAACTTTAGCACTTTGATTACTTTAGGCATGATCCTAAAGTAAATATCCTCTACATTAATTTGTAATATGTCAACAATCAACTTATTTGATGTAGGGCAGTCTTGCTTTTGCTTCAAATAGCCTTGGATAGGGGGATTGCCCCTAATTTACCTCCAAGATACTCAAAAGCATCTTTAGGTAGAGTTTTTGTAAAGATGTTAGCAATCTACTCCTTTAAGTTGACATATTCTATCCATATTTGTTTATCTTCTACCAATTCTCCTACATAGTGATACTTAATTGCAATATGCTTTGTTTTGCCATGCATCATAGGATTTTTTGATATGTTGATGACACTTGTGTATCACAATAGAGTATCATAGGTTTAGTTACCTCTTCCTTCATACCTTGTAACAGATGTTTGATCCATACAATATTGGTGCAATTGATAGCAGCAACAACATATTCAACTTCTATTGTGGATTGTGAGGTACAACTTTTCTTTTTGCTGGTCCAAGTAATCAATCTTTTCCCTAAGAAAAGTGCTCCTCCACTGGTGCTTTTTCTATCATCAATATTACCTCCCCAATTTGCATTAGTGTAGGCTCTCAACTCAAAATTTTCACTCCTTTTGTAGTACAAACCAAATTCATCAGTTTCTTTTAGGTATCTTAGTATTCTTTTTACTACCATTAGATGATTTTCTCTTGGATTAACAAAAAAATTTGTCACTATTCTAATAGCTAATGCAATGTCTAGTCTACTATGCACAACATACTACAACTTTCCAATCATTGATCTATACATTATCTGATTCACTTTAGCTCACTCATCATTCTTGGATAACTTATGTCTAGTTACCATTGGTGTACTAACTGGTTTTGAGTCTTCTAATACAAATTTCTTGAGTATCACCTTGATGTATTTTGATTGGGTCACAAATATGCCATGCTTTAGTTGATGTACTTGCAATCCAAAAAATAATTTGATTTCTCCAAACATTGACATCTCAAACTCATGTTTCATTTGATCAGCAAAATCTTTGCATAGGACATATTTTCCTCCGAATATTATATCATCAACAAAGATTTCAGATATCAAAATGTCTTTACCCTTTTCTGCCTTGATGTACAGATTTCTATTTTCATATGTTCTCTCAAAACCTATCTTCACAAAATATTTATGCAATTTCTCATACCATGCTCTAAGTGCTTGCTTCAAACCATAGAGTGCTTTATGCAGTTTGCAAACCATGTCCTTATTGCTATCATCAAAAAATCCCTCTAGTTGTTCTATGTACACTTCCTCTTCTAGTATATTATTCATAAATGTAGATTTTGCATCTATTTGGTAGACTTTGAAACCTTTATAAGAAGCATATGTAAGTAGTGTTCTTACTCCTTCCATTCTTGGAACATGGGCAACTGTTTTAACATAGTCCAATCCTTCTTCTTGTGCATAGCCTTTGCAGACTAGTCTAGCCTTGTTTCTTGTTATCTCACCATTCTCATCAAGTTTCTTCCTAAAGACCCATTTGGTACCAATTACATTTTGACTAGCTAGTCTAGGAACTAGGGTCAAAGTTTTGTTTTTTTCAATCTGATCTATCTCCTCTTCCATAGCTTTATGCCAATTATCATCTTGTAGTGCATCTTTCACTATTTTGGGCTCAATCTTGCTTAGAAGACATGATTCATTCCTTAGTCTATTCCTTGTCATTGCTCCAACTTCCTTGTCACCAATGATTTGTTCTATAGGGTGATGTCTTCTCACATACCTAGATAATCTTGGCTCTGACCTTCTTTCCGTGTTTGGTCCTTTAGCTTTGGATTTACTTTGCACATCACCATCTGGTGTTTCATCATCTCTTTCATGTGTACTGATCTTAGAATTAGATTGTGCATTCTCTTCATTTTGCAACTCGGCTTCTGAATGCAGCTCTACATTTATTGGCTATGACTCAACTGATACTAAAATTTGTTGTTGATTCTCAACTTGATTGGAAACTTCATCTTTAATAATCATTCCTCCATAGAAGTATACAAAGGATCTGTAATCTTCTAGTTTCCTAGATTCAACAACTTGAACTTTTGTATGCTCATCAAAATTTACATTTGCACTCTCCACAATCTTGTTAGTGTTAGTATTCAAACACTTATATGCTTTACTTCTAGTGGAGTATCCAAGGAATATGCCTTCATCACTCTTTGCATCAAACTTTCCATTCCTGGCATCTTTAAGAAAATAGCATTTATAACCAAACACTTTGAAATGTTTTAGATTAGGTGAGTGACCATACCATAATTCAAAAGGTGTTACATGTGTTCCTTTCTTGACGTGTACTCAATTCAAGATGTAAATAGTAGTACTTACAGCTTCTCTCTAGTACTTTAGAGCAACATTTATCTCCATCATCAATGTTCTGGCATAGTTTATTACTGATTTATTCCTTCTTTCTACAATCCCATTTTGTGGGGTAGTTCTTGGTGTTGATGTTTGTCTCTTGATTCTTTTGTCATTACAGAATATCTCAAATTATTTTGATATAAACTCTCTTCCTCTGTCTGATCTTAGGCACTTTAGACTTTTACCTATTTCCTTCTCAAGCCTAGCCAAAATACCAATTAAACATTTGAAATGCATCAGATTTTTGCTTCAAGGACATGGCAATCATCATCCTAGAATAGTCATCCACAAATAACATTATGTATCTGTCTACTTGGTAGCTTTGTACTTTTATTGGGCCACATAAGTCAGTATTCACTAGTTCTAGTATTTCTTTAGAAGTGTAGATTTTGCTTTTGAAACTTGACTTGGTCATCTTTCCTAGTTGGCATTGTTTGCACATTTTATTTTTAGGCTTCTTTAACTTAGGAAAACCTCTTACTTTCTTCATTTTTTTGATGCTAATTAGATTGTCAAAGTTAACATGACACAAAATTTTATGCTATAGCCACACATCATCAAGTCTAACAATAAGACAAGTTGCATCTTTCATATCTAGGTAAAATACATTACTCCTAGTTTTTTCACCTTTTCTTATCAAATTTCTATTAGTACCATAGATTTTGGTAGTTTTTCTTCCAAATTCTACTTTGCAACCTGCATTGCATAACTATGATACACTCAACAAATTGTAGCTTAATCCTTCAACATAGTATGCATTATCACATGAAATTTTCTCTGTAAATTTAATAGAACCTTTTCCTTTGATTTTGCATGGAGCATCATTACCAAATCTAACACTATTTCCATCATACTAGGTAAATGTAATAAACTTACTTTTGTCTCCTATCATGTGATGTGAGCATCCACTATCTTTGATCCATTTTTCATTCTTGTTCACATAGGTTACTAGTTTTTTTGCTTCATCTTCATCTGATTCTTCCTTCATGGCTACATAGACTACCTCATCATCATTCTCATCAAAATCTTCTTCAATAGTGTAGCATCTTTTGCCTTTGTCCTTGTAATCTCTGCTATCATCTTCTCTTTTGTTCTTGTACTTGTTTCCTTCTTTGTAGTTCTTCTTATGTGTACACCTTGCATCAATATGTCCTACTTCATTGCAATTAAAACAAATGATAGGGATCTTACCTTTGAATTTTCCTTTGGCTCAGTGGAATCTTCTAGCCTATAGTGCTTCCAATTGTTTCACATCCTCTTTATCTATGCTTCTATCACTAGATGCATGTTTTTCTTTTCTACTCTTCTTCTTTGATTTTACCTCCTTAGTGTCTTTTAGTGATAGCTTAGCCTTGAAAGTAGATTCAAGATTCTTAGGTCTGTAGTTATCATAATTGGACAATTCAAATGCAGTGAGTATCCCTACTATTCCTTCAAAGGTTAACTAATTTCCTGGGACACACCTCAACTCTTAGATGACTAAAACTCTAATAGAATAGATAGGGAGTAGGGTTCTTAAGTATTTTCTATTGACTATATCATTTTCCAAATGACCAACTAGACTCCTTATTGCACTTACTACTTCTTTCTTTCTAGAGGCATATTTTGCAGCATTCTCACCTTCCTTCATTTTCATTTCATCAAACTTTCCTCTGAGGCTTTCTATCTTTTCTCTTTGAACATTCTGATCTCCTCCATAGATATCCGATAGGGATTTCCACATCTTGAATGCAGAATCTCCAACATCGCTTGATTATGCTCCTTCTTTTTATTCAAATCATCTATAGAAAGGGGTCTAACTAGATCTACATGTTCCACACCAATTGAGGTTTTTGCATAATCACCTATTGATCCAAGGTGTAGTTTCATTAGGCTTTTCCATGCAATGAAGTTGTCTTTGTTGAGCTTGGGAACTTCTCTCTTGGACATCTTGATCTTCCTGCTTCTAGTACCTTTAAACTAAATTAGTGGATGACTCTAAAACCAATTGTTAGAAATTCTTTAGAATAACTAAGAGGGGGGTTAAATCAATTATTCAAGGTCCAAATGTCCAACTAAAACTTTTTCATCAAGTAAAGTGAGCCTTATTAAACTATTCATACATCCAAGCTTAAACTTTCCTACTTAGCAAGTTACTGTAAACCAACATGCAAGCATAACACAATGATTTATGTGGAAAACCAATTTGGGAAAAGCCACCAATAACATGCTACTCAATTCTCACTCTTATGAGGTGATGCCCTATGAAAGGCCTACCCTATTAAAAGCTACAACACACTATTAAATGTGACCTAGTTAAAGGATTTATCCACCCTGTTAGAAGTGGGCCTAGTTAGTGGACTTTAGAACATTCACTTAGAATGCCACCCTATTTAAGGATTTAAAAATGGTTGTTAAACCAACCTAAGTCCATAGGATTTTACCATAACGAATACAATTGATAGAGAGTAACAATAAGGGTTTTTGACCTGATACAACTCACAACTTAACTTGTAGATTTTAGATCACAATTCAGCTCTTCACAATTTGCCTAGCTTTAAGTCTCTACAGCTCTTGATAGCTTGCCCTCCCTTTAAGCTTTATCTCCTTTAGTTCTCATACTCAATGTACCAGTGCAATCTTCCTTCTGACCACTAATCAAAGCAGAGTCTCTTTGCTTTATTCTTCCTTCTCCTCTTGATGTCTTCTCCTTGACACCTTTCAACTACTTCAAAGTTTGGCACACCAAAAACTCTAGCTTCTTGGCCTGTGACTCCTTAAATAGAAGTCTAGAAATGCTTTTCTCACTCGATTCTTCCCTCCTTCAATTCTAGTTTGAATGGATTCGATAGGATTCATTAAATCCAACCCACATCTTGTTCCTTCTAGAAACATCATGAAGAATCCTCTTGAATTCTCTCAAAAATGGTTTACATAAAATTTTGTGCCACCATCTCATCATCCTTATCCTTCATTTAGTTCACAAAATTCAAGGTAACAATCTTGTCAGCTCATATTTGGTGAATCTTTGATTTTTCTAATAATGCAATAGCTCGGCACTATTGAAATTCTGGTTCTCAAGACATACTGTGTTACTCGACATCAACTACATTTTATTGATGCTTGACACCTACTGTAGATTCACTCAAAATGTAATACCTCGCCCCGAGATCCTTGGAAACAAGGATGAAAACAAGCCAGAACAATTTTTTTTAAACAAGTGTAAGTGCACATGATACAACCTACACAAACCAAAAGGTCGCAACGGAAGACAGAAAGACAACCAAGCACCAACAGATCTCCAAATGCCACTACCAACCAGAACACAACCACGAAAACCACAAAGACCTACCAAGCCGAAAGACATAAGCTGACTCTAGGAAATTAGCTAAGTCTGAAATCCTGAAGCCCTGAAATTTGTCTAAGTCTAAAATTCTAAAGCCTTGATTTTTCCTAAAATCTACACCTTAGCTCGCAGAGGTCTGAAACCCATCCCAAATGAATCGTCACATATATTAAAATATATCTTAAGTATAAGGAATTAACTTATACTTAAACAATATATTTTAAACTCCAAAGGACAACAACAAAAACCCAAAAATTGAATTCCAAAAGAAACCACCTGAATTCAAAATGCAACAACATAGGCTTGAAGAATGCCCAAAAGGGTATCTAGATCAACTCTCAAAATGATCGGAACACCATAAAAAGTGCTCACTATTGGCATGCATAGGTTTTAACTAGAGGGTGTGTGACACTTTTTACAAAGGGAGGGTGACACTTCTCCCTTATTGCGTGTGACACTTCTCAAGAAGGCATGCGATACTGGAAAAGTATTGCATGACATTTCTCATGAAGCCGTGCGACACTCTTTTAGTGTCATATGATACTTCTCTAGTAATGCATGCGATACTTTATAGTATCGTACAACATTCTTTCTATGGGCATGCAATACTTTATCAGTGTCACACAATGCTGAACAAATGTCACCCATAGAAAACAAAAACACTTAAAGAAACTTGAAAAGGGCCAAACACACAGAAAAAGCTCCACATCGGGGAGTATCGGATCCACATTCCGAGGTGAGAGCACTCGAACAATAACAGAGTAATTGAAAGATAAAACACTAGAATCTAACTATCGACAAAACAGAGAAGGGAAAAGTATAGAAAGGAAACATCACATTCAACTAAAAGAAACATCGCAATAACATAGTTAACATTGCAATGAGTAGAATAACCAACTAAGTACGTGGTTCCTCCCAACTATCAATGGCATCGTAGGACCATCGTGGGCCCTAGCCATCCCCTACGCATAACATCCCAAGCCACTGATTAAATCATTGGTGTTGTCGTAATAGGGACATCACTACTAAACATGCTACAATGTAAGAAAATAAAATCTAACATGCTAGTAGTAAGCATAAGATAAAACCGTAATTAGATAACATCATCTACTACATGCTAATCATCATAATGAGGAATGCATTAAAACTAACATCATCTAAACATGATAACATCATAATGAGAGCATAAATGACAAGGAGCATACTCTGTATACCAAAGTACCAAGTGACACATCCAGCTACAGTCGCACTAGGAAAATAGACCGTATTTGTACACCGATCCCTAGTAGTGGTGAGGGTAGCTACACCTCCCAACCACGTGGCACCCGTAGGTCCACACCCACCATGCTGATGGAGATAGTGATCCAATCGCAAACACACAAAAACACAACAACCATGGCTAACACTCACGCCAAGCATTATGATGACTGAAACCAAGACATAGACAATGCATAAACTATAGGTCCTGGTCAGACACCTCAATGGGCTTACTATGTAGGGGCTAACATCATGGAGAGTTTCTTGGCATCGACAAGCCCAAGCTTGGATCGTGTGTCCTCAAACTCAATTGGGTGCTCATACATTGTGTCCTCGAACTCAATCGGGTGCTCACACATTTTATTATCTTAAATTTTATTACCTCTCAGTGTTTTCTTTAATTATCACTTATATAAAACTTCCTTTGCCAACCCATGATGTCATGATCATCGGGCTGCAAAATAGAAGCCCCCTCCATATGCTACCCTACCCTACCCATGCTCATCCAATGATGAGTGCCCGTAGGCATGCAAATTCCCAACCCAACCCCAATGATCATAACTTCCAAAAGTGCTATGAAAGGTCGGGGCTTGCAAGTCATCTAACCATGTACACACATGTACTCGTGTGTGACACACCACCATCACAAAGATCAAATAAAAGGACTAGAAGAGAACACAAAGCAACAAGTCCCTCAACTACAAAAAAAATTGAGAGGATGGATGCAACATGCATCCCAATGCAACAAAAGATGCAAAAGTGGTCTAACTGGTATCCAAATAGATCACTCAGGTCCACGAACCATAATGTGCCAAGAAAACTTGATAAAACAGGGCAACATGCAAAACGAGGTAAAAACCCCAAATTTTGGAAAAATTCCAAAATTAAAACCCATTTGGCCCTTGGGTTCAAAGACCCCAAAAATCCAAAAATAAATGAAAATGGACACCGTATACAAAACTAGCCATCATAACGGCCCAAAAACCTAAAACTCCATTTCAAAAATAGGGAAAATTGTTCATACTCGACCAACCGGGTAGAACTAGCAACCAAAAATGGAGGGAAACACTAGTTCTTACCCTCCTAACATATCGCTACAAGAAATGAAAGCTGAAATGGAGCGAAAACTATAAAATGGGAAGGCCCTACCTAAAGGAAAAAGAGGCAAAAACTGAAACCCGCACAATAAAATAAACCACCCACCAAAATAGTTGAAAACAATGACAAGGCATAAACTCCTCGAGTTGAATCCAATGAGACCAACCTCGCGTAGATCCCATGCTCATAGCTCCCAGAATGAGCAAAACAAGAATCCTTCAGAAGAGGATTTCCAAATTTTCTCTACAATTCTATTTTCAAATTGTGAAAAGTGATTTATAAAATCACTTTTCCAATACTTTTTCACTTTTTGGGTGAATAGTCAATTCTGGAAAATAGCTAGCTGGAGTAGTTAAACTCCGAATTGACCCAAATGAAGATAGGTTATTATCCACAACGAGATTTCACCTAAGGCAAAGCTGCCAGAAATTAAATCTGGAAAGATTAAAATCCAAAAACCCCAAAAACATAGAAAAACACTTAAGACTTTCACAACAAATGCGAACTTCTAAATGCACAGACACACCCACTGGTCTAATCACCGAAAGGTTTTGATCTAAACAATAACAATAAGGGTACGTCGACCATATAGGAACGACATGGGTAAATATGAATAGCTGAATCACTAACTCCATGTACCACTGCTAGGGATATAATTCCTGCACACTAAAACACACGATCAAGTGCAATGGCAAATAATATCATAGCTGAAGCAACATGTATTAAAATACCTATTTAATCCATTTACATCACTCACATTCGCAGAAAGTGTAAAGATACAAGAATGAAGTAAATAACCACAGCATAGAATCCATCTCATAACATAGTCAAAAAATAGGTCCAATACATCATATAACCAGATACCAACATAGATCTACTGTCATCTCAAAATGGCATCCACATGCAAATGTGATAAACTGAACAGTATAGCAGTAAAGCATCTATGGTACTAAATCCAAGTATAACATCCAACCCTCGGGTCATCATAAGGTACAAAATAATAAGAGTATCAAGTATCTCTCGAATCAAAATAGACAAGACATAGACTGCAAACATGAGAGGCACTACACAGCATCCACTAAGTTTTTTTGATGCTCAACGCTTATTACTTTTCTCGGTACCTGAACACGCTTGGCTCCTTCTGTATCACTCGACACATACTAGGTTTTTCATTTTCTTAGCACTAACTAAAAATCTTCTTGACTTCAACTAGCTTGCTCGACACTCACTAATGAACTTAGTTAAGCTTTACAGTCATTCTTATTTCAACTTATTCTTCCAGTGTTTCTAAGTGTGACTAGCCTTTCTATCTTCAAGTATATTATCAATACATCACTTTAACACAATCTTAATTGATCCTTGCACTTCATTAAAAAATCATAACTCAGCCTTTCCTTTAGGTACTCTTGTTACATCTTGTTGATTAAATCCTCTTTATCAATCAACTAAGTGATAGTACTTGGATCTTGTAAGAAATTTTTATTTTAGCAAATAGTAGGTTTGACATTTTTTTAATTTGGATCACATCTCATTTCTTGAATAGAAAACACTCTAGTTGCATAAATAGGAAGAAGAGTTATGAGCACTTTACTTACAATAGTTTCCTCCTTAATGTATCCTCCAAATGCTTTGATTGCACTTACACCAGCCTTGATTCTTTCCACATATTTTGCAATTTTTTCATCTTCTCTCATTTTCATTTGATCAAACTATCCTCTAAGACTTTTTGCTTTGGCTCTTCTTACATTGTCATCTCCTCCATAGATATCTTTCAATTTGGTCCACATTGCATGAGCAGTTTTGCTATCCTTTACCACATCAAATTTGGCATAATTGAGAGCAGATGCAATATAAATCATCATGATATTATGATTCTTTTTTTCATTAATATCTTCAACTAGTAATGTTCTAGTAGGAGTTTTTTATTCTAAATCAAGATACTTGCAACCTAAATCACTGATAGTAGCCAAATGTAAACTTATAAGTCCTTGCCATGTTGCAAAATTGTCTTTGTTCAGCTTGGGAATCTCTCTTTTATAAGACATCCTGATCTTTAGGTTAGGTTGTTGAAACCTTCTATGCAATAACCAAAAGCTCTGATACTAGTTGTTGGAAATATAAGAGGAGTAACTAAGAGTCGAGGGGTGAATTATTTACTACTAAAATAAACCTAGATTCCTTAGATGTCAGTAAAAAAATGCAAACTGAAAAATCTATTTTTTTTTGAAGCTCAGTAAACACACAAAATGGTGTAACTCGATAATGACTAAATTAGCTTGGTAAATGCTTAACATATAAACTTTTAGATTTTGTCTATGATTACCATTACTTTAACTTAGTTTCAAACATATAAAAAAAATTAGCATAAACACATTTGACACTAGGATTTAAAATGGAAAACCAATTTGGGAAAAACCACCAATTGCAGCTAGTTACTGATTTTCACTCTTCTGAAGTGAGCCCTATTAGGAGCCAACCTTATAAAAGGTTACGAAACACACTATTAATGGTGACCCTATTAAAGGCTTTAATCATCCTATTGGTAGTGGCCTTGTTAGAGGTCTTGAGAGAATTCAATAGAATTGCCACCCTATTAGAGGATTTGCAAATAGTTGTTATGCCAACTCTGTTAAGAGATTTAGATAACTGCTACAATGGTTAGAGAGTAACAATGAGATGACCTGATTTAAATGCAACTAATTTTCTAATTAAAAATCTCTATTTTGGCTTGTACTTGATACTTCTTGATCAAATATAGCTTTGCTACTCCACAAGGATGTTCTGCCTATCCTTCAAATTCGCTTCCTCTTCTCATCATTAAATCTTCAATAACATCTTCATGCCTTCCCACACCTTGAAATCACAACTTGATCTTATACTTATATCTTCCACTTTGTCAAGTCAGCTCAAATAAAACTTAGAATAATTAATATTCATCACCATACTCAGCTAGAATTAATAGATAAATCAATTGAGCTTAATATGTCAAAATAAGAAAATCCTTTGTTAACCGACCCAGCTTGGTAGAAACTAACTTAGAAATAATTTTCTTTGTTAACCAGTAGAAGCTTGATTAACACTGAAAAGTCACAAAAATCCTTTGACAACTAACTGAGCTTAGTTAGCACTGGTTCCATCCAAATTTCCTTCATTAACTAAGTGAACTCAGTTAAGACTCACTTTCTGCATATTTTCCTTTGACACCCAAGTCAACTTGGTAGATACTACCTTCTGAACTAGGAAAATATAGGAACGCTAGGTAGACACTAAGAAATGTATTCACTGCCTAAGTGAGCTTGACATATATTGACTGATAATGATTATGACATTTGTGTAACATCAAACACAACACATAATTAATCAATTGTATCCAACAACCATGTATTTATTGTAGAAAAATATGAGCTGCTATATGAATCAAGTGTTGATATCCTACATGAAGGTTTATATATTAGTCAAGATGTTATATTAATGACAACATCCATTCATATGAATTATCTAATAAGTTATGTGTGATTGAACTATTGTCACAAATTTTTGCACCCTTGTCCAAAGTTTTTACCTAAGGACAACCTTGTGAAACATAGAAACAACCTCCAAGTTGTGGAACTTGAACAATGAGGCTAAGTCTCTAGGGAGGGTCGGCTTCCTTTTCTATTAGGATGCACCTAGAGTATACCTAGAGAGAAAAAGGAAGAATGCATAAGAGAAAGTTGCCTAATCTATTCTAAGGAGGTGATGCACCGAAATAGAGTGTTCAAGATCTCTACCCATACATGCATAGTACAACTATCATGATAGTCCAAAGATATACATATTCAAACTTGTTTTAATCCAATAGCCACATGCAGATTAGACAACCAAATGTGTGACATAAAGAAGAAGAGATTTTCTTCTTATCATTCATAGTTCAAAATAGATACAAACATGCAGGTTAAAAATATCCATAGTACATTCAAGAGAGGAAAATAAAGATTACACAGTACATCAATGGCTGAAAGAGATAAGATAGAGTGTCATGCAACTTAGAGGAAAAAGAGAATTTACAATAGAATGCCAAAGAAATAGAGAAGATCTGACCCTAAGGATTAAAAAATATTCTTTTATAGTGCAAGAATAACTTAGATAGCTTCTACTCTAAGATAGAACTCAACAACCATATTCAAAACTACAAAGAATAGTTATTGCAAATCTGGGAAAGATTTGATCATGACACACATCTAGACACAAGGAAATCACTTCTTCACCAAACAGAGCCCTAAGAAGATAGAAATGAAAGAACCATGCATTCTAACCAATTAGATGGACCAACATGAAGTGATGGAGTGTCTTTCTTCATTTATCATGTGTGGGGAATGATGAAAGTGGTTGTAGGAGATCAAAAAGATTGGATCTGCCATCAAAGAGTCACTTCCTCTATCATCAATATGCCAAACTAGCAATGTCATCAATCAACTGGAGTCAAACATTAAGTTTTTCCATGTGGACCAATCATATTTTATCATTTTGTAGCCATGCTAACATCTTACCTTATATTTCATGTTTGACCACCCATGATTGTAGCCTTGCCACCAACTTTCTTTATTAATAGTTATCACTTATGAAATCATGAAAAACTATCCATCATTATTTTGTAGCTTGTCTTCAACATTTCCCATTGAATTTTATAACCTTGCAAAACTTAGATCCTAACCACACTCTCACCATCGCTGCTCCAACCTGAGGATCACCTTTTAACCTTGTGATCAAGCAAAATAAAGAAAATCACTTGATTGCAACTCTAACTATATTTCCTTCCTAACATGCTATGATAACTCATCGACATTGGATTTAAATGATCTAATCATGCAAAATGTATCTCTAAAACATTAAAATTTTTCCCCCTATCACACTATTGCAACCTAAACCATGGTCTATCAAATTAACCTTGCGACTGAGTGAAAATAATATGATCGCCCTATTAGGATATTGACCTTGGGTTGAGCCAATTAACTCTTGGATGATGTGAAAAAAATTCTATCATGCCCTTGCCACTTGAACTCTAGTTAATGCTTACTTTGCTATGACTATGTGAACCAAATGGTGATTGCATGGTTGTAACTTAAAATGTTTCAAAGATATAACATGAAAATAAGGCCATGAGACTTAGGATAAAAAGATATGGCCAAAGTTTTAAAATAGATCCTTGTATAACATTTGATCATTTTAAATGCTTGAAAAGTATGACCATTGGACATGTTTGACAGTCAAATTTTAGTTTTTGGTAGGAGGGAAAATATGGCTAACAAATTTGGTGAATGAGACTGGAGGAAATCCTGCTATGCATGGACTAGTAGCTTGCACATCCATTGGGAAATAGAGCCATAGAAATTATGGAGATCTACCTAGCGAAACCTATTATCTTCTCTCTAAAACTACAAAAAAAGAACCAACCTCTCTATAAAAAAACATGTGCTTTTGTACTTCTTGGGAAATAGGAAAGAACTAAAAGGAAAACTATCTTACCTATATACATGGAACAAAAACTCCATCAGAAACAAGCTTTAACATATATTCCATTGACTATAGTAGGTAAGATTTCACCATTAAGCCTACTTAACTGGAAGGCATTTTCCTACTTGCAACTAGTAATCACTAGGGATCACTCCATAGTGCATCAAATTTTGAGTGCCTCCTTGGCATTGCTCTATCTGCATTGCATTGAGCACAAGATCACCCTCTCTAAAAATTTTGATTTTAGCCTTTCTATCAAAGGTCTTCTTCATATCTTTTTGATGTGCTTCCAAGGTATACATGACTTGATTTCTCTTCTTATCTAGCTCCATTAATTTTTCCATTCTTACTACCATAACATTATCTTCAATTAGCTCCAGTTAATGAGCCAATTCAAGAGTAGAAAACTCAAATGCAATAGGAAGCTTAACTTCCCTACCATACACTAGCATGAATGGAGAATTTCTTATGGCTCTCTTAGGTGTTATTCTATTAGCCCAAATGGTAGTTCTCAATTTTTTGTTCCAACACCTTTGACTATCTTCAGTATTCCTCTTAATGATTCTAATCAAATTCTTATTAGAAGACTCAACCAAGCCATTACCTTGGGGGTAGTAATTGGAAGATGTACTTAAATAAATGCTATGGTCTACAACCCATTAACATATTTGAGCTCCTACAAATGACTTTGCATTATCTAAAATGATAGTAGAAAGAGCACCAAACCTTGTAAGAATTCCATCCAAGAATTCAAAAATTAAATTCTGAGTAGCATCTTTTAATGCAATTTCCTCAATCCACCTAGTAAAATAATCTATAGGAGCTAGAATCCACCTATTACCAAAGCTAGAAGGAGGGTTAATAGTACCAATAATGTCTAATCCCCATTAGGAAAAAGGTTGATCAACTTGAACAGAATGAAGTGGAAGGGCAACAAGTATTTTCTTACATAAAAAGAAAGCACATTTTTCGTGTACCTATGGAAATAATTGAACAAGGATGGCCAATAGTAACTAAATCTCATTATCTTCATGATAGTTCTTGCTGAAAAGTTTCCACCATCAAGACCATCATGAAGCTCTTTAATCATCCTTTTAGCCTAATTTTCATCAACACATCTCAAAAATTCCCTATTGAAGTCCCTTCTAAAGATAATACTGTCAACTATGAAAAAGGGGATTGACTACAATCTAAAATTCCTTCTTTCTCCTCTATCCAAACCCTAAGGGTATCCATTACCTCACAAGAAATTCTTCATGTTATCTACCCAGCTCCTAGGATTATCATCTCTTACTTCCTGTTGCTCTTTTGATTCTTGGGATGAGACTGTTTATTTGCAAAATCCTTTACCCCTTACCAACTTGGTGATCTAAATGTTCACATTATATTCCATCACCTTGGTGATCTAGCTAGCTGTTTTCTAATTAATGTCCTTGCTCAAAAGGAAGCCTTTCATGCTTGCATGGGCTACTAGCAAATGGATCTAATTGTAGGATAGAAGATGTCTGAATTTCTTCAAAGTTCTTATGACTACAATGGCTTTCTTCTCCACATAACTATAATTATCTTCATACTCCTTAAGCCCTTCACTAAAGAAGGAAATGGCTTGCTCTTCATTTTTATCATTCAATTGAGTCAAAATGGAAAAAATACTTGACTCACCTCCTAAGGTGTAAAGGATGAAGTCTTTCTAAAAATTTAGATTGATGGGAGTGGGGATTGAGGCTATGGATGCTTTTATTTCTTCAAAGATTGCTTTCCCTTCCTTGTTCCATGAAAATACCATGTTCTTTTTTAGCATAACTATAAGAGGTTTTACCATGGTAGCTAAATTAGGAATGAATCTCCTCATAAAATTTATTCTACCAAGAAAACTTTGCAGAACTTTCTTGTGGTTAGGAAGGGAGAGAGAAAGTATCTCTTTTGTTCTTTCTTGATCAATAGTTAGGCCATCCTTTGATACAGTGTTTCCTTAAAGCTTTCCTTGGTTAGTGGAAAAGACACACTTTCCTAGATTTAAGGATACTCCATATTCTCTACATCTTATGAATACTTGTCTAAGATGGCCGAAATGATCTACTACATTCTTTGAATACATGATGATATCATCAAGGTCAAGGTAGACCAACACAAAACTTTGAATAATGTTCTTGAAGGCCATCTCCATTTCTTTTTGAAATGTTTCACTTGCATTTGTTAGTCCAAAAGGCATTTTATTGTAGGCATTGGTGCCCTGCTTGGTGGTGAATGCAATCTTATATCTATCAAACTCTTTGACCACCACTTGATTGTAACTAGAGAATCCATCCAAGAAAGAGAATCTCTTTGAACCACTAACTTTAGACAATATATGTTCCATGGAAGGGACATGGTAATGATCCTTAAGGGAGGCTTGGTTAAGATCTCTAATGTCTACACATAGTTTGATCTCTCCACTCTTCTTCTTGATAGGGACAAGGTTAGCTACCCATGATGAGTGCTTGATAGGGAAGATAATATTGGCCTCAATCAATTTGCATAGCTCTTTTCTCATTAATGGTTCAACCTTTGGATTAATTGGTCTCTATTTTTGCCTAATTATTTTGTCATCATCAACTAAATATATCGTATATTGAAACAAACTAGAGTCAAATCCCTTCAAATCATCATATCCCCAAGAAAATATATTGTCAAGTTCTTGACATAGATGAAAAAAAATTTCCTATTTAGTTTTAGAACATAACTTGCTTGATCATAAAGAGTGAAAGTGCTTTCTAAGGTGATCAAACCCTTAGGTAGCTTTTTGGAGTTGAGCTTGATGATTTGATCTTCAAATTGATAATGTATCATTTACTAATTTCTCTCTAAGGCCTCTACTTCATTCTACAAGAAACTTATAATTTGTGCATCAAACTCAAACACCCACCAATTGATATTTTTGTTAGGAATAGTAATCCTAACCACTATTTTAATCTACTACCTTTTCTCATCTTCAACACTACTTGGTCCATCATAAGATGCACCAACTACTACAAGTCTACTAACATGTCTATTTTCTTTCATAGGAATGCTTTGAATATTAAATGCATTGAAACTTTCAAGAAAATCCCACACTCTATGTTTATAAGACTTGAGCAAACCATTCTTACTGGCATTCTAATTTATCACCTAATAAACAATCAACTCACTATCCCCATATACACTTAAGACTTGAATTCCTCTTTTTTGAGCAAGTAGGAGACCTTGATTCAGTATCTCATACTCATAATCTACTACATTATTAGTAAAACTTAATTGAAGCCTAAATAATAAGTAAGCATTTCTAGTGTAGGAGAAGCCAACAACACACTAGCTCCTGAACCATTGTTATTCCTTGATCCATCAAAGTGCATGCTCCATATCCCACTAGTATCCTCATGGTTCTTCATTAGATTGGGAATAAGAACATCCTTCTTTGATATACAATATGTTTTGAGAGTTTTCTTATATAAAACCAAACTAATATGTGTTAGTCCATTCATCCAAGAGAAAGTCAAGTATCATTGCCAAGGTAGTAATAGGCTTATTCACTACATCTCCATCCTCTTCATCCAAAATAGTACAATCAATATTGATGGGATTAGGAGTATAGGCTTCTATATGGTGAAGGGCTAGAGGCTCTTCTTTGATTGAAGCTTTAGTCACATATCTTGTTCTAAAAAACATGTATGACCAACCTGAGGATATGTAACCACCTATATGGGCAATGAAATCTCTTGAGAGACAAATGGAAAAGTGTGGCTTGACTTTAGTGGCTGATATATATTGAATTATAGTACAACAAGGGAAACACATGTAGGGCCATTTCAATATTCCTAAGGATTCCTACAGTCTAGATAGTACTACCATCCAATTATAATACATCCCTAACAATGGGTTAATATTTTATTCCTAAAATATCAGCTACATATTTAGGCATTATTGAAATGCTAGATCTTGTTTCTCCTTCTTTGATTGGTTGCACTATGATTGTTGCAATTTCTTCTCTAGGTAGTTGATCTCCAAGTTCAATTCTTTCCAATTCTTGCTGCAATAGCTTCTCCTATGATGGTATGGTAGAAACAACATCCCACATAGAAATGTTCACATTGGTCTTCTTCATTTGATCTACCACACTAAAAGATGCATTAAGTGCCTTGTTAGAAACCTTAGGAGCTACAAGTGTAGAATGTCAACATGGAATAGCTTGGGTAACATCCACATCTCTCCTACTATTGTTTTGTCTTTGCTACAAGAAGTGTTAGTAGGTTGACTAGTATTGTGTTGTTGGTCAGCTACTAACAGATGAGGTATTGTGCTTGATGTTGAAGCATGACTAAGAGGAGGAGGGGTAGAATCTTCTATAACTCTTCATTTTCTCCTAGTATTGTAAGCACAAGAATCCTAGTTTACATTACAAGGCTCTTCCACTAGATGGTTCATGGAGGAGAAAGCTCCTTGTAGAGAAGCATCAACAAGTTGATTAGCATTGTGTTAATGGTCAATTACTTGCTCTGGTATAGTTACTGCCAAGTAAGATTTTTCCTTTTGACACATACAATATCCATAGGTGTAGTTACAAGAAGGGCATCAATCTTGATCTTGAGCAAGATTGTTTTGAGGGACTAAAACCCTATTTAGGTTGGTATTCATAGCATGGTGGGGCAGGGAGGTTATTGATAGGTCTATTTTGATTGTAACCCCTATTTAGGTTGGTATTAGTAGCATGGGAACTATTGATAGATCTATTCTAATTTTAAGGGGCATGACTTTGGTTTGGGGATCTATTATGAATGGGACCTTGATGCCAGAGTTGGGGAGGCTTATTATTTTGAGCTTGCTACCTCTTCATAGTCACCAACTCATTGACCATCACCATTTTCCTCCATCTTCCTTTCTTGATCCTATGACCTCTTATCCATATTATTCATCAATTCTTGCATCATAGCCTCAACCTATCAACTCCATTACAAGGTGTGGAGGTTATTAGGACCACAACAAGGGATTGTCTTGCAGAGGAAGTGCAAATAGGGGCTACAACAAGTTTGTTATTAGGCATGTCTAGAAAGAAGTGCATTGGAGGCCTTGGGGTTAACTGCCCTCCCTATATCAAGATATTTTCTACCCTTATAGCTACCTCATATGAATTTGGTAAAGTATCCTCTCCCATAAACTATAGAGTGGTAGCAATAACACTGTTGAAGGCTCTGAGGTAGTAAAAGAATGCATTACCAAGGGAGGGCTTTACTATAGTGGGTATTTGATCCCATGTCTTTTGAAACCGATAATTAAAATAAGTCTTACATTCATGGGGTTATCTCTTGATAGTTGTTAGCTACTCTAAGAGTAATAGGGGATTACTCTTGTCCTTAAAGTGCTTGCATAGAGCTACTCCCAACCCATCCCAAATAGTTATAGAGTTATGAGCTAAATGTTTATACCATTGAAGTGCCTTTCCTTTCAAGGATGAGGCTAGAAGCTTGACTACTACATCATCTTCAATGATGTCATAAATATTGTAGATGTTAGACACCTCTTGAATATACTTAATAGGGGAAATGGAGGTTTCACCAATAAACTCAGGTATACTTTTGAGGGCTGACATTGGAATATCATGTCTTTGAGAAAATAAAAGGAGGCTGCCACCATTAAAGGTGGCAAAAACATGTGATCTAGGTTGTGCCATATAAACAAGTGGTCTATTAATATGAATAGATGGTATCCTAGGTTGGAATCTATTAGTAGGAGGGGTAGAGATGGATCTTGCAAACATATGGACTTCCTTTGTACTCCTGGCTAGTGATAGAGACAATGTAGTCTTCTTTACACTAGGATCAAAAAATGAAAGCTTTGAATACTAAAAATTACCTCTAGAAGATGTCTTTATGTGTGCTTTGGACATGAATCACAATAACTTTGGTCTAGAAACTAGGACATATTTCAAGCTTGGAGTCACCAAGTACTTGAACAAATGAGACTCTTGAAGGTTTTAATAGTGAAGGTAGTACTATCTCCTTAGCATGATCATGAAATCTTTCTTTGGCACCACTAAACTTAGAATATTTAATATAAGGGTCCTACCAAGCATGCCAAAAGCTATTGTCACAAAAGTTTGCACCCTTCTCCAAAGTTTTTACCTAAGGAAAACCTTGTAAAATATGGAAACAACCTCCAAGTTATAGGACTTGAACAATGAGGTTGAGTCTGCAGAGAAGGCCAACTTCCTTTGATATTAGGATGCACCTAGACTACACTTGGGGAGAAAAATGGAGGAGGAATGCATCAAACAAAGCTACCTAATCTACTCTAAGGAGGTGATGCACCAAAATAGAGTGTTCATACCAATCTTTTCCCATACATGCATAGTACAACTATCATGACAAGCTAAAGATATACAAATTTAGACTTGGTTTAACCCAATAGCCACATGAAAATTAGAAAACCAAGTGAACAACACAAAGAAGAAGAGATTCACTTCTTATCATTCATAGGCC
Organism: Cupressus sempervirens; assembly: GCA_028749045.1. Classification (NCBI taxonomy): domain Eukaryota; kingdom Viridiplantae; phylum Streptophyta; class Pinopsida; order Cupressales; family Cupressaceae; genus Cupressus; species Cupressus sempervirens. The sequence continues at coordinate 734,389,437 of CM053789.1, forward strand.
AAAAGAGATAAAAATATGTAGGTTACAAATATCCACAATACATTGAAGAGAGGCAAATAAATCTTACATAGTATATTGATGGCTAAAAGAGATAAGATAGTGTCATGTAATTTAGAGGAAAAAGGGAATTTATAGTAGTAGGCTAGAAAAATACTAGAGAAATAGAGAATATTTGACCCTAAGAAAGATTACAAAATATGTTTTTACAGTGCAACCATAACTTAGATAGCTTCTAATTTAAGATATAACTCAACAACCATATTCAAAAATATAGAGAATAGTTACTACAAATCTGGAAATGATCTAATCATGATGCACACCCAGACATGGGGAAGTCACTTCCTCTCTAAATAAAGCCTTGAGAAAATAGAAAGGGTGTTCATAGGAATTCTGACTGACTAGATGGACCAATAGGCAGTGATGAAGTGTCTTTCTTCATTTATTAGATGTGGAGAACAATGAAAGTGATTGCAGGAGATCAAAAAGATCAGATCTACCATCAAAGAGTTGCTTCCTCTACCATTAGAATGCCAAAGTAGTCATATCATCCATCAACTAGAGTCAAAAATCATGCTTTTCCATGTGGACCAATCATCTTTTATCATTTTCCCACCTTGCTAGCATCCTACCTTATGTTTCATTTTTGACCACCCATGATCATAGCCTCGCCACCATCTTTCTTTATTAATAGTTATCACATGCAAAATCATGACCAACTATCCATCACTATTTTGTAGCTTGTCTTCAACATTTCCCATTAACCATTACAGCCTTACAAAATTGAGATCCTAACCACACTCACACCATCACTGCTCCAACCCAAGGATTACCTTTTAACCTTGCGATCAAGAGAAGCAAAGAAAATCACTTGATTGCAACTCTAACTATAGTTCCTTCTTAACATGTTGTGAAAGTACATTGGCCATCGATTTAAAAGATCTATTGATATGAAATGTGTATATGAGAAATGTTAGTATGCTAATAGAAACCAAATTTAAATAAAGCTTCTACAAACTAAAAAAAATTCATAAACTTCAAGATAGACTAAGATGAGCTCTCAATTGAGAATATGAGCCATTAATCAACTCTCTCAATGAGAAGCTCTCTTGTTGAGTGGCTTTGTCTAAATAGATAGGATGTATGCTCAAGCTTATGCTTCAAAAAGGGCTTCAAATCGAGTTGGAATTTGGGTGTGAGTGTATGGTTTTGATGTAAAATGGCTTCTTAAAATGGCATTATGACTTTACTTCATGGATTGTGTTCTTTTTCAAAGGGGAAGGATCCAATTTATAGGTAAGAGGCTTGAGGGATTGAGGGCTAAGATGCAAGGATGGGGAAAAGCTCATGGAGGGCTCAGATTGCATGAGAGGAGAACACATGGATTGTGCTTCCTTACAGCCAATTAGGGAGTGACACATGTCATAGGGTGAGAGGATGGAGGAAAGGGGAAGGATGAGTCAACAAAGGAGGCTTAAGGGATAAAATCTTCATAAAGACCCTCATAATGGCTTGTAAGAGCAATGAAAGGGCTTGGAAGAGTCATTTATGGCCTAGTGGGCTTCATAAAGTTTTATGGTTGGGATATTTTGAGGGAGATGAGAGGAATTTTGACTTGGGATTGATTAGGAAGGTTTTAAGCTTGCTTAGGATTGTGCAAATGATTAGAGGATGGATTAGGATGGTTTAGGATTAGCTTAGTGATGGGCAAGTGGATGGCATTTAATGAGGGTGGGTGAAGGAGGAGATATTTGTTAACTTTGACTTGGGTTAGTAAGTCTTAACCCATGTTTAGGGAATGTGACAAGTTTAGGAGGGGATTAGGATTAGGTTTAAAGACATCTTCTAGAAGAGTCTAGACTTTGGATAAGGATAAAGACTTTCTAGAATAGTCTAGGACTTCCTAGGATGAGGATGAAGACTTTCTAGAAGAGTCTAGAACTTCTTAGGATGAGGATAAATTAGATTTTTAGGAAATAAATAAAGTAGCATCACACATGAATCCCAGAGGAAGTAGCGTGGAACCAACACTGGGTAACCCACAAGTAGAAAAGAAAAACAAACAAAAGACCTCTTAGATTGCCCCATTCACAGTATACCGTGATATGGAAGATCATGGCAACCTTGAGGAGGGAACAAGGAGATTTCTTGGAAAAGATACTTCAAGACCCAAAAGGGAAGATTCCAAATCAAAAGAAAGAGAAAATCCAAAAGAGAACTATTTTCCAACGAGATGGGTAGGATGAGGTACTAACAGACCAAGATCAGACATGTGGAAAGCTATATCTTACAAGGATCTATTGGAGAGCACCTAAGCTGATGGATTTTGGATGAGTCATGCATTTGGGAAGCTGAACTAAGAAGGATAACACTTTGGTGATAGGAGATCTAGCTAAAGGATGCATTGGAATAGCTAACCAAGGGTTGTGCAATGTGTGCAAGATGTTGATCAAGGAGGAATTGACACGAAAGCTGGATAGATACAATGGTACTAAGCTAAAGAGGATGTACAACCTGACGAACCAAGATATGTTACAAATGTATAAGGTTGTTCATATTTTGGTTTTTGTGAGATGGAAATGTTTGTGAAGGGTGGGATGTCTGCAATAGTTAATAGGAAGATAGGTAGATGGTTTGCGAAAAGCTTAAAGAAAATGGGATTCTTTGTGTGCATGTGATAGGATACAAGATTTGGCATATCATACAAGCTAGAATATGGTAAAAGCTTTGGAAAAGATCTAGATATACAAGCTATGATACAAGAGATGATAGAAGATTTACAAGCTAGGGTACAAGATTTACAAGCTGAGGTATAAGATTTACAAGCTGTACAGGAGGTATTTACAAGCTTCATTAGATTTTGGATATTTGGTCAGAACACCAAGGGAACAAGCAGGTGTTTTATTGGATTGTGAATGGATGGATGAAGGATATGATAGTGATAGATAATGGATTAGTCTTAGTACACAAGGCACCTAAATTACTAGGTTTTCACCAAGGTACCTATCCAAGGCACTTGAATTGCAAAGTTTTCATCATTGGATGCTTATTTCTCTTTACTATTTTTTTGTATTTTTCAAAAGCTGGATATACCAAGGATCTTCAAGCATAGAAATTTTTGAGATGAATGATGTTAGTAGGATCATTCAAGAGTTCTCCTTCTGATGTAGATAGCTGATAGGCTCCAGAGCCAAATGAGGCAGTGACAACATAAGGACCAAGCCATGTAGGTTCAAACTTACTTTTCTTTTCTCGATCAGCTTGGATTTTCATATTTTCTTTGAGGACCATGTCAACCAGCTGAAAGTGTCGTGGAAGCACCTTCTTGTTGAAATTCCTTTTGAGATGAGTTTGATAGACTATGAGGTGATCATAGGCTTGTTGTCACTTCTCGTCTAAGAGATCTAGCTAGGTGAGCTAAGCTACTCTATATTCTTCATCTGATATTTGCCCTTGCAAAGATATGTGCAAAGAGGGAAGTTCAACCTCTATGGGTAGTACTACTTCAGCACCATAGACTAAGGAGTATGGAGTTGTGCTTGTGGATGTATGAAAGGAATTTTGATAGGCCCATAGGGCTGGATTTATTTGTAGGTGCTAATCATGGCCAAAATCATTGACAACTTTCTTTAGGATTTTGAGGAGGGTTTTGTTAGTTGCCTCTGCCTAGCCATTACCTTGTGGGAAATATGGGCTAGAAAAGTAGTGATGGATGTGGAGGGAAGTGCATAATTCTTCCATGTTGAGATTTTCAAAGTTATCTTTGTGGTACAAGATAACTTGGAGACCTGAACTCCTGTAGCTGAGACTAGGGGGACTGCTTCCACCCGTTTAGTGAAATAGTCTGTAGCTATTATTATCCATTTATGTCCATTAGATGAGAGAGGTGCGATAGTTCCAACTAGATCAAGGCCCCAACAAGCGAAAGGCCAAGGTGGTGCAATAGGTTGTAGATCCTGTGTTGGAGTGTGCACAAGATTTGTGTGCTGCTGACATGGGAGACACTTTCTGACAAAGTCACAAGAGTCTTCTTCAATAGTAGGCCAATAGTAGCCTACTCTAAGGATTTTTCACATGAGGACAATACCACTCATGTGGGCACCGCAAAGTTCAGAGTGTACTTATTTTAATGCCATCGCGGCCTCATTTTCATCTAAACATCAAGAGAGAGTATCATGATAACCTCAACGATATAGGGTATTGGATATGATCACATAGCAGGATGATTTTTGGATGAGGTTTCGGTGTTGGGTACATGTGAGGTGAGGGGAGATGATACCATCTTTAAGGTAAGCATGAATCTCATGGTACCAAGGGGATTGGGGACCAACCAAGATACAAACATAGTTTGAGTCATCATTTGCATAGGCAGGTGTGAGGAGCTGCTTGACTAAAAACTCATATTGCGTAACGGCTTGGAGAATTTCCAAGAGCGAGCTAATAGTAGCCATAGCATCTACTGCTTTGTTCTATATTTGAGGCACTTGTGTAAACTGAAGCTTTGTAAAATGTTGGGTTAGCTGATCAACTAGCTCTTTGTAGGGTAATAGCTTTTCATCTTTGGTTTGATATTCATTTAGGGCTTGCTTGATGATGAGCTAAGAATTGCCAAAGATTTGTAACTCAGTGATCATCCATTCAGTAGCTATCTTTAACCCTGCTATGAGAACCTCATATTCAGCTATATTGTTGGTGCTAGGGAATTGTAGCTTGAAGGCTTTTGGAATGTAATCTCCTTGAGGTGTGACCAACAATATTCCTGCCCCTGATCCATGAGATGTATATGAGCCATCAAAATAAAGTTTCCATGGGGGCTATTCTCCAATTAGACAAATATGCTCATCTTGAAATTTTGCGATCAAAGGATATGTATCTACTAGAGGCACATCAGCTAGGTGATCTTCTATAGCTTTCCCTTTGATTGCCTTTCTGTCCACATACTGGATATCAAATTCGCTATGGAGCATAACCCATTTGGCCAAACAACTTGTAAGTACTATTCTGGAGAGCATATACTTGAGAGGTTCAATCTTGGAGACTAGTTGGATGGTATGACTTAGCATGTAGTGGTGAAGCTTTTGAATTGAGAAAATAACTACCAAACAAACTTTTTCCATAGGAGTATAATTGAGTTCATAACCAACTAGGGTTCTACTAATGTATTAGATGGCTCTTTCTCTGCCATAGTCATCAAGCTGTGCTAGAAGTGCCCCTAGAGCAGTAGGCATTGTTGATATGTACAAGATCAAGGGACGACTAGGAACTAGTGGAACCAAGATAGGGGGATTGGTGAGATACTACTTGAGATGATCAAAGCTGCATTGACATAAAGAATCCCACTTGAAGTTTTCATCCTTCTTCAGTAAGTGTGCAAATGATGTACACTTATCTACAAGCTAGGAGATGAAGTGTTGAACGGATTGAAGCTTTCCTTGAAGAGTGCGAAGCTGTCGCAGTGTCTGGGGAGGAGGCATTTCTAAGATAGCTTTGACCTTCTTGGGGTCAATCTTTATACCTCATTTAGAAACTATAAAGCCTAGAAGCTTGCCAGATGTGACCCCAAAGACATTTCTTGGGATTCAGTATGATATGATATTTGGCTAACCTATCAAAGACTTTCTCCAGGTCAGCAAGATGATCCATGAAGGTATGAGATTTAACCAAGATATCATCCACATAATCCTCCAAAATGCTATGGATAAGATCATGGAAAATGGCTGTCATAGCTCTTTGATAGGTAGCCCCAGCATTCTTTAGGCCAAAATGCATCATGTTGTAGCAAAAGGTTCCCCAAGGGGTAGTGAATGTTGTCTTATGCTAATCCTCTTCTACAATTTTGATTTGATTATACCCAAAAAATCCATCCATGAGGGATAGAAATTCATGTCCAGCTATAAGATCTATAATCATATCTATGTTGGTGAAGGGAAAATCATCTTTTGGAAAAGCTTTGTTAAGATCTCTGAAATTAGTGTAGATTCTGATGTCACCGGAAGGCTTAGTGATAAGGACCATGTTGGAGATCCACTCTGAGTAGTCGATAGGTCAGATAACCTTAGCAGCTAAAATTCTTTCTAATTCAGCTTCAACTAGTAATGCAACCTTGGGGTGCATTTTTCTAAGCTTTTGTCTGACGGACTTGATCTTTGGATTGATTACAAGATGATGAACTACAAGCTTTGGATCTAGTCCTGACATGTCTTGATATGACCATGCAAATTGGCCAATGTTCTCTCTTAAGACCTCAAAGAGGAGTTCAACTTGGTCTTGTGATAGGGATGCAACAATGTGAACAAGTCTGGGGATCTCTGAAGAACCGATGTTGACTTCTCTAGTATCCTCAATTAGAATAGAAGACACCTCTGGTTGATTATCTTGAGGAGGCAATGCTAAATCCTCATGTTCTGCTTGTGACTCTAGATTTTCTTGCTAAGGGGTTCTCTTTGCTACCTTAGCTAGTCCCGAATTCACCTTAGTTCCAACTTTCGGTGTATCAAAACTAGGTTGGGGATTTTGTCCAAAATACCCCTTGGGATCTAACTTATAGATATAGGCAGAATCTAGCTTTGTTTGCTTGCGAGGAGCTTCGGCTCCCATGAATCTCAGAAGCGCTTCCTCTAATGTGAACTCATCAATGTGTATGAGGCTTGGTTGGTCCCAATCTATGAGTTGTGGATAGGCGAGTGGTAGGTCAATGAAATGAATGGATAGTTCTTGGAGAACAGAGTCTCCGAGGAAGATTTGGTTTGGGATATCATCGTAGGCTCTCTTTTCAACTTCCTTAAGAATGTCTTCAATTTCAACAAGGTCACGGTGAATGTTTAAAAAAGTGTGATCGTTCTCATTGGTGCCCCCAATTGTGGGTATGCCAAAGCCAAGATCTGACTTTGATTCCCACTTGTGTGCGTCGATGGGGCATTGCATGCCTCTTTCTTCTAGTCCTAGACCACCACCTTGATAGTTCCATTTGTCAGTGATGAGCTTATGTTCTTGGGGATACTTCTATCTGAAGTGATCAAGGCATGCTTGATTTCTTGGAGGTGCACCCTTATGTAACCAATTGTTGATATCTAGAGTGAGCTCCTCATGAAGAGGGATTTTCGAGGATACAAAGGTTGTTGGGCCAAACTATTTGTATCAAGGAGGTAAAATCTCCTTAGCTTTGTGATATGTTGGTCATCCATGGGTGTGTGGATCAAGTGGGAGTGCCCAAAAAGCAAATGCATCAAGTGTGGATCAAGTGGGAGTGCCTCAATAGCAAAATTGGATACCATAATGGCTATGCAGAGCGAAAGGATTTGATCTAGCTTAACCATGGGTATGTCAGTGGGTTTGAATGATAGGGCACATGAGGAGGATAGGTGTCCAACGAGATTACAAAAATTAGTAGCGTTGATATCTGAAGGGACACGAGATTCTATGAGAGCACTGTCAAGGATGTTTTTGTACATAGGACTAGTGTGAAGAAGGTCTAAAATGGAGATTTGGGCTAGCATGTTCTCAAGGTGTTCCAAGATATTGTACTGGCTTTTTGATGGAGCTGATGGTGCTGGTGAAATTGGTGGGCATGCGATGTTAAATCGTGCTCTTTGAGTGTTGAATGCACACTCATTGTTTGGTCCTTGTATATTGATAACATTGACAGAAGGCTCTTTCTTGGATATACAACCTATGAGGCTACCATAATCTATATAGGATAAAGTGTGGTGATTGTTCTTCCTATGTTGTTGGTTTGGCTGGCGGTTGTTGGTGTTGTTGTTATTAGTTTGGATAGGTGCTTTTCTAGGATTTTGGTTGTTGTGAGGGGGAAAAGAATTTTGATAGATCTATAAGCCTGCATTGGGAGAGGTTTGGGCACCAACAGTGATTTCTTTTTGATCAATGAGGTCCTGCACATAATCTTTCACTTTCATGCATCTAAGGGTGGTGTGACATTTTACCCTATGAAATTTGCAGTACTCATTGTCTTTGTACCATGCAACTTTGGATTGGCCTAGGTCAATTTGCTGGGTAGGAGGAGATTTGATGAGGTTTTCCTTAGTCAATTTCTCAAAAATGACATCCAATGGCTCACCAAGGGGTGTATAATTTCTAGGTTGAGGTTGGAACTTGGTCTTTGGTCCTGTAGCTACATTGATGGCATTAGCTTGATTGCTAGACCCTTGAAAGTTGGGTCTTGGATTGTGGCCTTGATAGCTTTGGTGATTTTGGTGTTGGTAGTTGATAGTTTGTTGATTGTTTGGTTGATAAGGTGGGTTGGACTAATTTTGGGAAGGACCAACAATATTCACATATCTGGTGTCAGTGATGCCGTCTATTGCAACGTGCTTATTTTTGTTCCAATACCTAGACTTTTCATTGGAATGTGATTGATTTTGGTTGGCTTCCTTGTAAATCTTGACCACACCATCTTTAATGAGTTCTTGATCAAGGATCATTCCTTTTTCTTTGATGTCTTTGTAGGTCTGCAAACAGTTCATGGTCATGTGGTGAGCCAAGCTAGGATGGGCGTTATCAATAAACATTTTCACCAAATGGCATTCTAGCAAGGTGCAAGATATGCGGGTGGTAAGGGTTTTCCATCTTTGCAGATATTCGAGAAGGCTTTCTCCACCTTTTTTCTTAGTGTGGACAAGATCAACTACTGAGAGCTCTGTTTCAACAAGATGGGCATATTGGGCTACAAATGCCTCAGACATTTCAGCAAAGTTTTTAATTGTGCCATATGGGATTCTATAAAACCATTCAAGAGCTGGTATGGCCAAGCTTTTGGGAAAAAGACATAAGAGGAAGACATCACCATATGCCACTTCTTGGCAGTGCATGTAAAATTATTTGATATGTGTGACAAGGTCTCCTTTTCCTTTGAATTTGTCAAACTTGGGTGTCTCAAAGTGTTTGGGAAATGGTGTCATGGTAATGGCTCTGTCAAATGGGTAAGGACACACATTTTCAAACTTGAAGGTTTTTGGATCATTTCCCTCCTGGATGTTATTCAAAGCTGTCTTCATGGCTTCCCATTCTAAATTAATGGGTGGTGGCTGGGGTGCACCCAATGTAAGAGTGCCCTGAGGTAGGTATGTGCTAGATGGGGCAATGGAACATGGATGACTTTGAGGTATGGGCTGGTAGAGATTGTACATGGCTTGGGCAACTGAATGGTGGATGATGGGTTGCTAAGGTGGAGGAGGCACATATTGATGCATGTGTTGCGAGGCTTGTTGCTGATATGGGATTTGGGATAGGGATTGAGGGACATAGGCTGGCTATGGGATAAATGGATTGCTTTGTGGAGGTAAGGTATAAGATGGTTGTGAAGATTGGAGAAAGGATCAGGGAGCTTGTGGAACTTGACTTGGGATTTGAGGAGTTTGACCAATATATGTGGGTTGTGCCCCCATTTTGGAGGGTATCATGGCAAAGGAGGCCAAGTAATTGGTGGTTGGTGGTGGTGGATTTCCTCCTAGAAGTGGCATAGAAAAATAGTTAGTAATAAGAGGTAATGGATTAATTGGTGGTGGAGGTGGTGGGAATTGAAAGCTTGGGAATGGAACTGATGTGGTTTGATAGCTTGGTGGCTAGATTTGAAAACTTGGTAGAGTGGTGGCAGGAGCTTGGGTCACTTGAGAGCTTGGTAGAACATTGGTAGTAGCTTGTGGGGTTTGATAGCATTGTGGAGTGAGGGCAGTAGCTTTTGGATTTGTGGCTAATGGCACTGAGCTCCAAGGACCTAGTGGAAATGATGGAATTGTGCTCTGAGTTGAGGTAAACAAGCTGGGGGTGATGAAAGGTTGATTTCTTGGCCCCATGGGTGGCATCCCAGTTGTATATTGCTAAGGTTGGCCAACGATGCTAGCACTGATTTGGGAGATTTTGGATTTGGAAGGCTGGGTTGGAGAGCAGCAGTAGTAATAGTGAAGGGAGTGAATGATGAGGTGTTTTGGGCAGAGAGGGTTTGGGATGGAGTGGTATGGACCAATGGTGGAGTGGTGGTGGCTAGATTGGCTTGCAGAAGGGAGATTTCAACTTGAGTGGAGGCTGGTATGTTTGGGTCTGTTGGATCATAAGGATTGGCTTGAGGCTTTTCTTTTGGCACATATTGAGGATAATCTAAATCATAAGAGCCTATTGGGAGTGGTAGTTGTCCAAACAATGGGTGAGATGGATCTGATAAGGGAGGAGGTCTTCCAAAGTTGAAGGCTCCTATATTGTCCCTTTGAAAGTTAGCCATGATTGTTTCTTTGTTCTTGTCTATAATAGCATTCACCAATACTGCATTTCTTGGTTGGTTCATGAAAGCTTCAATGTCAGTAGGTGATGGTATAGTGTTCTCTGGGCAAAAGGATGGTTGAGTGCGCAAGGGGAGCGATGCTATTTGATCCAAATGATAGGGTTCCATTGTTTCTTTCTTCTTCTTGGCTAAGCAAGTGATAGGTGGCATGACAATGTTCCTAGGGATGAGATGCAACAATGTTGATGGATGCCAAGGGGGAAGGCTTTTCTATTCAAATGATTTTTTGAGTTGAGGCAAAGCTATATGACAAACCTAAGGAGGATTGGGTTGGGGATTCTAACTTCAAAGATATGTCGCCAAATCATGAAATGTCTGCTTTCCTATGTGCAAGCTTGGTGGTGATTGTGTCAACTTAAGGATAGACTGATGATCCTTTAGGAAAAACATGAGATTAACCACTTGTGGATCCCAACCTTTAGCTCAAGGTGATGAGGGATAACAAGTGACAAAGCTAGATTACCCTAGACAAAGCTCTGTCAAAGGGATAACCTTGGTGAGGTTGGTGGATTTGCAAGATGGTAGGAATGGCAGACTTTGGCAAGGTGACAACAATTTTGAAGGATTGGATGTGAAGTTTAGGCTTTTGGGATGCTAGCTAGGTTTGAGGGGATTGGTTTGGTTCTAAGGCAAAGATCTAAATGAGATGGGTGAGCTAAAATTCTTCAGGGGATGACTAAGGGTGGTTGGCTTACCTACAAGGATAACTCTACAGTGGAGCTTATGCAAGAAGATGTGGAGGAACAAGGGGGCCTAATCATAGAAATCATGCCTAGTTGGTAAGGCATAAGCAGGGTTAACTCCTGGATGCTTGCTAAATTTGATAGTGCGATCTAACTAGGCATCTTGAAGGGCTTTGTCGACAGATTTGTCTTCTACTTTGTGGAGTTTGGCAATTCGAGGGCTTGGTGTTACTTCCTTTTTCTTAGCTGCAATTTCTTGGTATGCCTGAGATGGCTTGAGTTTGGCTTTGTTAAACTTCTATTTGGGTTTGGGTTGTTCTGACATAAATTCCTGAATCTGTTTGGCTTTAAGAGATTATGGTTGTTTTGCTTCAACATGTTCAACTTCTGAAATAGGCAGTGACTACACTAAATGTGCCCTAAGCTAGGATTGACCAAGTTTGGCAAACATTCATTCAACAAGTAAAAAATCAAGCAATAGATAGGAACAACCAGATAGAAGTTTATGATTCTCATAATGTGATACTTGTGCCACGGAGTGTGTATGTTCTAAAAATATTTTGATCAGCCACTTCAAACACATTAGCATCTTAGATGGTTGTCTACAAGGCTGATAGTTGGTTTAGCTAGGGAGTCCTTGATACACCCAAGGTATGTGAGGCCCAAATCTATAGATGAAACCAAAACAATGTCACACAACCGAGAGGAGTGGTAACCTACTTCTCCTCTTTCACTTCTCAAGGGTATAAATTTTTTTGAGGCTTAGCCCAAGTGACAAAATCTTGATTCCAAGAGAGGTGTCTTTGGATTCACCTCTTGATATTTATACTCTGCTAGAACGCTAGAGTTGAGGGTGTCCCAAGGGGTGATGAAATCCCCAAGTAGGCCTCCTAAAACTTAAACAAGATTTTGGATCCTAATCTTATGCACCCTAGATGGCCTCAAAAGACAAGGGGAGAGAAGACTTGGATGATCTTGGGCTAAAAGACAGAATTCTTTTCCAACTAACATTTAAGTTTTCTAATCTAGACCTTACAAACACACATGTTTAGGATGCAAATGTTCAATTCCAACTTGAAGCATTAACAAAAGTAAAATCGATCAAAGAATGAATACACCAAGAAGATTTAGGGTCAACAAAAGTAAACTTGCGTGCCCAGAGGCCCTCCATGTCACGTATCGATTGATTTTTTTTTAAGGCATTCAAGATTGAGTGTGAGTTTATTTTAAGCCCAAAAAAAAGATTTGTGAAATTCGATTTCAAGCGCGTGCCCGGAGGCCCTCCATGTCAAGATTTGTTCAAATTTTTTTATGCCCAAATGAAGTGTTAGCGAGACTAATGTGCATTCAAAGAATTTTCTAACTTAGAAAAACCAATAAAAACTCAAGTGAGTGGAATTTAATTTTTGTGGAGCACTTAACACCTTCTTAGGTAGACCCATCCCCATATATGGCACTGATATTGCAACCAATGGTTAGAATGATGGGTGATTAAAGAGGGTGAGTCCAACAACAAATTCACTCAAAGTGTCTTTATTTGTTTTTATAACTTAGAAAGTTTCTAAAATGTAGATTCTTTTTATGTCCCAAAAGATGAAGCGTGAAATATTGTAATGATTAATTGACCTTTTGCATTCAAGATTGGATTTGTTGTTTTAATCATGCATTCATAAAAAAAAAAAAAAAAACTTGATTTTAATCCATGGCACTCAAGAGTGATTTTAGCAACATGCATTCAAAGACAAGTGATTAAACATTCAAGTTTTTTCCTTTGAGCATTCAAATTGAGATTTTGTGTGTTGTTTTAAGAACTTTGAAGTGCTTTGTTTTAACCTTAGATCATTCAAGATTGTTTTGGACTCAAAACTGAAAATGACTCTTTGGACTTTGGTTTTCATTCAAGCTTTTGTGTTCTAGTTTTCATGTTTTAAGCCCAAAAATGAGATTCCTAGATTGTTTTGATGCATGAAAAACCTAAGAAACATTCAAGATTTTGTGACAAGACATTTGTTTGGAAAAAATAACAAAGATTTTAGGACAATTTTGGCAACCATTTAGGACTCTTAGTTTTCATGAGATTTTTAAAAGAACTTTAAAATATTTGCAAATGAGGTTCATTTTATCCTTGATTGATGCTTTGAGTTTTATTTAGATTTTAGTGTGCACTTAGTGTTGATTTTGAAATTCTTGAAATGGAAACTTGAAGTTCTTTTTAAAATTCTCAAAAATGAAGTGTTCCTAACTTTGCATGAATGCATCTAAAACCTTGATGCTGCAAGGATGCAAATGATTGGATTGGTTTAATTTCACTTGTTAAAAGATTATTATTTTTTTTGAAAATTTTTAGTGTTTAATGGATTTAAGTATGATTTGGGGGTTCATTTTAAGCACTAAAAAGAAATGTGTATGATTTTGCTTCCTTAAAAAAAAAATGGCCAAGATCTCCCACAAGAAGAAGAAGAAGAAGTAGATGGAATAAGAAGAATATAGACAAGAAGAGGAAGACGAATTCCAAGTGCTTTTTCCACCTATAAGCTTGAAAAATGTGCAAACACTATGAGATAGACTATGAGTTCCTTTGTCTTCTCCATGCTCATGTGGACCTACAAAACCAATTTATACAATCCTACCAATCACAAAAACAAGCAAAATTAGCCAAAATTAGAAAATGACATACAAAACTTGACTAAAAAAGCTAATGAAGATGACCCATGCGGGGTCCCATCGGGCGTGCCAAAATGTATATGAGCAATGTTAGTATGCTAATAGAAACCAAATTTAAATAAATCTTCTACAAACTAAAAAAAATTCATAAACTTCAAGATAGACTAAGATGAGCTCTCAATTGAGAATATGAGCCATTAATGGGCTCTCTCAATGAGAAGCTCTCTTGTTGAGTGGCTTTGTCTAAATAGATAGGATGTATGCTCAAGCTTATGTTTCAAAAAGGGCTTCAAATGGAGTTGGAATTTGGGTGTGAGTGTATGGTTTTGATATAAAATGGCCTCTTAAAATGGAATTATGACTTTACTTCATGGATTGTGTTCTTTTGCAAAGGGGAAGGATCCAATTTATAGGCAAGAGGCTTGAGGGATTGAGGGCTAAGATGCAAGGATGGGGAAAAGCTCATGGAGGGCTCAGATTGCATGAGAGGAGAGCACATGGATTGTGCTTCTTTATAGCCAATCAAGGAGTGACACATGTCACAGGGTGAGAGGATGGAGGAAAGGGGAAGGATGAGTCAACAAAAGAGGCTTAACGGATAAAATCTTCATAAAGACCCTCATAATGGCTTGTAAGAGCAATGAAAGGGCTTGGAAAAGTCATTTATGGCCTAGTGGGCTTCATAAAGTTTTATGGTTGGTATATTTTGAGGGAGATGAGAGGAATTTCGACTTGGGCTTGATTAGGAAGGTTTTAAGTTTTCTTAAGATTGTGCAAATGATTAGAGGATGGATTAGGATGGTTTAGGATTAGCTTAGGGATAGGCAAGTGGATGGCATTTAATGAGGGTGGGTGAAGGAGGAGATATTTGTTAACTTTGACTTGGGTTAGTAAGTCTTAACCCATGTTTAGGGAATGTGACAAGTTTAGGAGGGGATTAGGATTAGGTTTAAAGACATCTTCTAGAAGAGTCTAGACTTTGGATGAAGATAAAGACTTTCTAGAATAGTCTAGGACTTCCTAAGATGAGGATGAAGACTTTCAAGAAGAGTCTAGAACTTCTTAGGATGAGGATAAATTAGATTTTTAGGAAATATAAAGTTTTATTTATTTCAAGGGTTTGGGTTGAGGAGATATTTATTAAAACTTTTTTAATAAACATGAGGATTAACATTTAATCTTAAATAAATATTTTGAATTGGGATTAGGAGTAGGAAATGATGGGATTAGCCTTTAATCAAAATTAAAAAAAGATTAGAAGATTTTGGAAGAGGTTAGTGGTCTTAAGGAAATTGGCCAAGTTTTGGGCAAAAAATAAATTTTTTATTTATTTTAGGTTTTTTGGTCAATTTATTAGTTAAATAATTAATAAATAAGGAAATAATGTTTAAATAAGATCTAAACATTTTTGGGAGGGATTCTTTAATTAAATATTTTTAATTAAGATAAATGGATTTAATGGCATAAAAATAAATAAATTAATTAAATAAATAATTAATTAATAAATGATGATGTCATAAAAAAAAAATTTCAGAAAATAAAAATACTTTATTTTCTAAAGGGTTTAGGTGTCTACAAATGCATCTTTGAAATATTGAATTTTTCTTCGTTATTTCATTTCCACAACCTAAACCATGGTCTCTCAAATTAACCTTGTGACTAAGTGAAAACAATGTGGTCATCTTGTTGAGACATTGACCTTAGGTTGAGCCAATTAACTCTACGACAACATGAACACAATGCTATTGCACCCTTGCCACTTGAACTCTAGTTAATTCTTACTCTACCATGACTATGGAAACCAAAGAGTGATCACATGATCACAACTTAAAATGTTTCAAAGACATAACATGAATAAGGCCATGATACATAGGATAAAAAGATAGGGACAAAGTTTTAAAATAGATCCTTATATAACATTTGATCATTTTGAATATTTGAAAAGTATGACCGTTGGACATGTATGATAGGAAAAATTTAGTTTTTTGTGGGAGGGAAAATATGGCTAATAAGAACCAAATTGGGTAAATAATAAGACAATCAATGATAAATAGTTAATTGATTTGAATATTAGTTAAAATCTATAAGGCTTAATTAGTTGGATCAATTGTGTAATATGGTTGGTGATGATGCCAATATGATGTGGTTAATATAGAACCTTAAAATATTCATAAAAAAAGGTATTTTGTGATTTAGAAGTGACATTGATATGCATGGGTAAACAAGTGAACTAGATAGTCAAACTCATAAACTAGATTGAATAGGTAAATAAGAGAAAATAGTTAAACTAGGAAAATAGGTGAACAGGATAATAAAGTGAATAAGAGATTAGTGAACAAGTAAAAAAAGAATAATTTCTAAATATTTGAATTATTATTGGGATTTAAGAGTTATTTTAAAAAGTGAGAAGGTATATGCATAATTTTTGGAAAGAATTGATTATAGATTAGTCAAGTTAATACTTTTGAGGAAGATTCTTCAAGAAATTTCTTTATGGTCAAAATGACTTATGGAATTTGAATAATTTTGAAGTTAAAAATCAAATGTGAGCCAACATGGTGAAGAGAAAATAAGAAATAAATAGTTAGATGTAATTTGTGATGACATAATTAATTTGGATTATTTGGTTTAAGTTTTTTAAGGAGGTTGAATGGATTTTTAATTAAGAGAAAAAATAGAGAAGAGGATAATTTCTTATTCTAGTCGAATGTGAAGTAGGAGAAGGTTGTGATTACAAAGGAAGTTACAAAATTAAGTGTTATCAAGCCAAGATATAGAGTATCATATTTGCTTCAGTTATAGAGCTAAATTGGATTTAATATGGCACACGTAGTGAAAATTATAGATCATTTTTTATTTGTTAATCTCTAACTAGTGTACCAGAAAAATCCCTTAATTGTGTGGATCCTAATAGGTCACTTTGTAAAATCCTCTAAATAGATTACTCCTATTAGGGTAAAGAGTATAACAGGTCTTGAGGAAAATACCTTAACATTGTAGAATTAAATAGTTCTTTTGTAACCCTTAACTAACCAAGCTCCTAACGAAGTGTATTTTAGAAGAATACACAATTTTTGAGCATCATTATCACATCGTGCTTTTCACCCTAGTTGGGTTTCCATGAGATACATATGGTATCAAATTTGTGTGGATAATTTTTGTAATACCCCATCTAGAGATCCTTAGAAGTAGGGATAAACATAGACTAAGATATTCGTTTTGTTAAGTTAAAGCACAACTATGAGTATAGAATCATATGAGATATTGCAATGGAGGATAACTAACCAAAAAACTAAAGATCCCCAAGCATTCATTACTTACAACTGCATACATTTATGATAAAAAGCATTAAGTATATAAGATTCTTTAAAACCAAAATATAATTTCTAAGGTAATAAAACCATACAAGTAAATTTATGAGTTGAAAACATAACCATAGTGAAATGTCAACTAATCAGACCCAAAAAAAAGCTGATACGCAAATTATTAAGCTCTAGAAAGATGTGGGACCCAAAAGGATATCCAAAAGTATCAATTACATCTTCTGTAACTACAAAAACACCTATTATTTTTTATATGACAAATAGTTCAAAATTATCATACAAGACAAGATAGGCTCCTATACAAGAATCCTCTGTGAGCTAGGTGACTTGATGGTTGACTTGTTCGAGCTCAACAACCCTCACACGAGTTGTTGAATGCCTATGAAATAATTTTCCTCTATCACATGAAATATTATATCATAATACATGACTTTTCTCTCCCATATGACAACATAAGGACAACCATACTAAAATTCTTAACAAGATGTGGAAATAAAGAAGAACCTCTCCACTAAGGAGTACCAGATCCAATTAAATCAAGGAACAAACACTCGAGAGAATAAAATAAAGATTAATTTAGGACTATCATGCTAAATAATAGACATATTACTACTCTAAGACATATATACATCATAAAGATAAAACAAAAGGCACCAAGTACATAAATGAAGAGTATCCATCATGTTATTCTACCAATAACATCTATAATCCATAAAAGTGATAATAAGACTTCTAGATAAAGAAAATGCCTAAGACATAGAGTACGACCACTCATCTAATACATATAAAACATCATCTAAACATCATATCAAATATATTAAAGAAAAGCATAAACCACATAGAAACACACTATGATTCCTCTATCACAAGAGATATTATATTGACATACAAGACTTTTATCTCCCATATGAAAACATAAGGACAATTGTAGTAAAATTCTTAAAAAGAGATAGAAATAAGGAAGAACCTCTGCACTAAGGAGTACTAGATCTAATTAAATCAAGGAGAAAACACTCGAGATAATCAAATAAAGATTAATAAGACTATCACGCTAAATCATAAGCATATTCCTACTCTAACCTAATATATATACATCATCAAGATAAGAGAAAAGACACCAAGTACATACATTAAGAGTATCCATCATGTTATTATATCAATAACATCTATAATCCATAATAGTGATAATAAGATATCTAGATAAAGAAAATGTAGTGCCTGCCCCTAAGTCGCATTTTAGTCTTCATTGCCAAACTCTTTTAGGCCAGTTTTATACTTGATGTTTAGTAGCATTACTTTCAGATTATTAGATGTTGTTTTACACTCAATTTATTATATGATGAGATGACTTGGTACTCTATATTTCATGCATGTATGATGATTATTCAATGTTCTCAATTATCAATGATGATTAGTTATAAAGTTTATTATCACGCGTGCTTTCTTATGGATACTTACCCCATACTGCATGTGTATGGTGTGCGTGTTTTTTTTCTTTATGTATGGTGTTTCTGATGTGGTTAAGGAAGGGAGTCGTAATCACCTGCTAGTCGGGATCTACACGATGCACCACTTCCTGCCATTGTCTATTTAGCTTAGAATATTGTGTCTGTACATGCATGAATTTTATGCAGGTTGCAGGTACCGGGTATCGACTTCCCTGAATTGCCAGGATGAGCGTACCCTATCGCATTATCTCAATGGTAAGAGAGGGGAGATAAACTCTTAAGTCCAAATCCTAAACCCTTTAGCCAATTGTCCTAATTGATAATTAGGACAAGTATCTGAGTTAAGTACCCTCCGAATGCATCAAATGATGTTATTTCGTGATTATAACCCATTTTGTTTGATTTAGTATGTGTTCTTCTATGATGGGTTTTCATATGTTTCTTTATGAGTCCTTGATGTATTTTCTATTAAATAAGTTTAATTAAAAGGATTAATTAATGATTTAATTTAATAGAAAATTATTATGATATTTTAATATTTAATTATATTTAATTAATTGAGAAATTAATTAAATAAAAAGAATTAAATTTGGAGATAAAATTTTAAGGATAATTTAGAACATTATAATATTTATTTAATTTAATAATAATATATTTAGAGTTCATTTTTAAATAAATGCTAAATATTATTGTTATTTAAGTTAATTAAATATTTTATCAATTAAGTTTCTAAAATAAATTAAAAAGTGAAAATATATTAATTATTAAAAGTTGTAAGATTGCATGATGCAAGCATGTGTTGAAAATAAAGAAATTAAAAGATTAAATAATAGAAATTAATAACGTTATTTTAATTTCATAAAGTACACATGAGATTAAAGTAATAAATTAATTTAAAATAGAAGTCAAGTGGTATATTAAATAAAGTTATTTAATAATTCAACTGAATGTGCATGAAAGTTGAATGCAAAACAAAAGAAAAGATAATAAAGGTTAATTTGGAGTTAACTCAGTTGTGCAAAGAGTCTTCTCAGGTGAACGCACAATTAAGTGCCCCAGTTTGAGGAGAAAATTGGCTTATCACAACATTGGGGGTTCATTCTTGGGGGACACGAATTGGGACACGTTTTTGGATGAGAATTTTTGGGAGACTACTTTTGGAAGCGAATTTCAGAAGGCTGATACCAAGAAAGTTTTCCAGAAGAAGGTTACTGAGAGGAGCGAATTCTTTTACAGTTCTTGGAGATTGCATAATAGCATCAGGATCAGGTAGGGTCTTGTGTTTTTTATTATCAATTTATTATGCAATTATCCTTTCTTGCCTTCTTCGTGTCTCGGGTTTGTAAATCTGAATTCTCTGTGATAAATGTTTAAACATTACGATATTGGAATTTATCAGATGCTTGTCAATAAACTTCTGTATACATGAGATTTAAATGGGAAAGGGTTGAATCTAATATCGAAATTCTAGATTAGAAGTTCGTATGGTTGATTATATTTCTATACCAATATAAAAAAAGAGAGGCAATTCTTTAATATATTTATATTAATATATTAAAGAGGAATTGAGTTAGTATATTTATAAATATATATATATATTTATATATATATATATATATATTTAAAATGAAATTAAATTTCATTTTAAAAATTTCTTTTTATAGAAAACGATTTAAAAACAAATCGCTATTTTTTTAAAAAAGAAATATACATTAAAAATATATATATATATATAATTATTGTTTTAAGTGGGGAGGAGGGAATCACCCGTACCCACCCCCACTGCCGACGGTCGACAGTACCTGTGTCGCAGGTACTGCGATGATAGGTACAACGTACCTGCCACCGCAGGCCTGCGGCAGAGCCGACGGGCTTTAAACGTATATGGAAGGGTGTTAATTAATTCGATTTTTGTTTTATTATAATTTTTATTATTTATTAAAATAAAAATAAAAATAAAACAAACAAAATTTTATTATTATTTAAAAATTTTTAATTAATAAAATTTTAATATATATATATATTAATTAATAGATATTTACTTATTAAATATTTTTATCTTTATTAATATTTAATAATTAAATATTAATACATTTAACATAGTTTGTTAATATAAATTTATTAATAATTTTGGTTAAATTTTAATAAATTAACAATTAATAAATAGATTAAAATAAGTAAGTAGAACAAGCAATTATTGATTAATTTAATTAAACTTAGTTTAATTAAATTAATCAATAATGAATATTATTTGACTAAATTATAGATTTGGATTATTGATTTAATGGAAGTTATTATAGAAATGGGTTAATCGTAAGGGGTAGTTATGAAAACTTAGTTACTTGAAATTCGACATTAAACTGAAACATAAACTTTACCTTAGCTCAATAATATACTTTCAAATCCAATCTCTGAGACTTTGATGTTTTCTTTGCGCTTTGAGTGTTATGGGGTTGGTTTAGCGTTGACCAGTTTAGGTTGTTACCAGAGGCTCGGGGTTGTGAATGTGATGTCATGATGATTTGGTCTCAATCTTTCTTAACCCGACCATGGTAATGTGATGAAGTGCTCTATGACATGATTGTATTTACTGTTTGTTATTGCTTTCCCATTTCCTGGTGTGAAGCTAAAGTGTATGTATTTGAGATACCCGACTTAACCATTTTTGAGTCTCGATCAGTTATACTGGATTGCTTTTCAGTCGCTTGAGAGGACTGAAGTGTTTGTTATGTTCTTGATGATGTCATGTTTTGACTTGACCATTTTGGAGTCTTCGATCAGTATTGAAATTTACTATTGGGATACTTTCTGGTTGCTCATTGGAGAACCATTGGATTTTGTGATTTATCATTGATGCCTTCAGTTGCTGATAGAGAATTGTCGTGGTCATATGATTATTATTTGGTGCTCATCTGTTGCTCATGAAGAACTGATGTAAGTTTTTGTGACTTGTCTTTTATGATGTCTTTTCAGTTGCTTGTATAGGACTGAGGTAGTTTTATTATGATTCTTTGATTTATGATTTCATGAGCCGAGGGTAGGTTATCTATGTGTAGTGTCAGGAAGTGGCTTGCAATGGGGATCAGGGCCCTAAGAGGCTACCTGGAGTAACCCATTGTAAGTTGTTTTAATAAGTGAAAACATATACACTAAATAAGAGAAAATGAACCTAATAAGATAATTGTATGTTCTCTCCCATGCCTTGAGTGCTAGTACAGACTAGGATGGGGTAGAGAGAACACTTGGTTACGACCTTGCATTCCATAGTATGCCTCGTCAGTACGAGAGGATATTGGTGGCCGCAGGGATCAGTAGGGACCCAAGATTCCTAAGGGATTTCTCGGGTAACTTCTACGTGACTTTTGCGATGACACTTTCTCACTTGCATATTAGGTTTCCTACGTGTCTTTGTGGTGCCTCTGGGTCTAGATGTCTATCTATGTTGGAACCCTTGAGTTAGTATACTTTTAGGATTTCCAGACTTAGAGAGTACTTGTGTTTTGTGTTTTGATACCTTGTTTGGGACTTGAGACTATCTCCCCAGCGCGGTGGGAGTGGACCATTTAGGTTCCACGTGGTCGGGTGGTAGTGCTTTTTACTCTTACCATTGAGATCCATTCCATGGTCACTGTGGCTAGAGTGTTTGTGATTGGCATTTACCTTCACTATGTTCTTGGATTATTATGATGGATGGGTAGATTTTATGATAGATGTTTTATCATTATGGATGTATGGATGTATCAAGTATGGTGAATAGTATTGTATATATCTTTACTATACTTTGTATCATGGATTCGTGGATGTTGATGCAATTCTATTTTTACATATGTATATTCTTTTAAGCCTTTCATACCCTGTGACTTGTACAGTGGATGACTGAGCATTCCGAATTAATTTGCCAAGACGCATTCGAAACAAATGTATAATATGGACATGGGACTTCTGATTATTCTTT
Source organism: Cupressus sempervirens (assembly GCA_028749045.1). NCBI lineage: Eukaryota > Viridiplantae > Streptophyta > Pinopsida > Cupressales > Cupressaceae > Cupressus > Cupressus sempervirens. The sequence goes on from CM053789.1 coordinate 734,411,798, forward strand.
CATATGTATGTGATAGTTGTTAGACTTAGAATTTAATTAAATTTAAACGTGACTCAACGTCTTGGGATCTTTAAGAAATTTAACTTGCAATGTATGTTTGTCGATGATTACATGTTATTGCTTCCGCTACTATGTGTATGTTATACTTTCTTACTTTAAAAAAAAATGTTTAGCTAACTTAGTGAAACTTTAGGTTAATTCTTTTGGATCCCTTGGCAGGGCGTTACAGAAAATGCATAAGAAGGAGAGTACAACTACTCATCTAATACATATACAACATCACTATGAGGAAGAACTACAATAAGATACATCATCTAAATATCATATCAAATGCATGAAATAAAAGCATAAACCACATGGAAACATACTTTGGAAACCCAAAGAATCCAAAAGAACATCAAGCTCCAACCTCAAAATTAGAATCAAACTATCTCTATATATTTGTTCCCAACCATGTGCTACCCTCAAGCCCACATGCATCATGCTGATGGAGATAGTGACTTGACCAAAATCACACAAGACAATCACTCATGATCCTGAAGACAATAAAACAGATTAGGTCACTAGTCAGACTCACTATAGAATAACTATGTACAGACTCTAGTGTAATATAGATCACTTGGCATCAGCAAAACCAAGATATAAATGAGGTATGACTCAACTCCCCCTAGGATGCCATAAACCTAGAATGGTTCAACTCCAATAGGAGGGAACATGTCATGCCTTCAAATAAACTACTACGAAAGACTATAAATAGTATTGGTTGTACTCTCTTAAACTAGCTCTCTTAGAATGCTCAACAACTATATATGTGTTCTCTTATCTTATCATTAAGTTTTATTAAACCATTTACTATTTTTTATTATCACTTGTTTAAACCTCCTCACATTACCTTGTTAGAGACTTCTAGATTGGGGTAAATGAGAGAAGCCACTTCGCTTATCTACCCTACATACCCATGATCATCACACAATGAGTCCCCATTGGCAATGCAATTTCCTAACTCAACCCCTTAATGAAAAATCCATCAACCAACCTATATCTAGAAGTTTGGATCTCACAAGATCATATCACACACATGTTATTGTGTCTAGGAAAAACCAAATTTACAAATATAATGAAGTAATATAAATACAAGGGTTGGCTATGAGAAACACAATAAATGATAGAAGTATAATAAAATCATTCAACTAGCCTAAATCTAGGGGTACAAATTTGACACGAATCCCAATAATACAATAAATCGCCATGTATCACAAGATCACTTAACTAACCTAACTCTGCAAGTATGGGATTAACACAAATGCCAATGTCCATGAAATAAAAGCATAATATAAAAGGAAACATGGAATACAATCCATTTCCACAATAAAACCAAATAGTGCCAAAATCTCAATAAACCATGAGTGTCATGCAAAATAAGGGAAGATAAAATAATAGAATTTCAAGCTTCTCAGATAATAATAAGACTAAAAACCCATTTGTAAATTATTACCAAATGAACAACTTTGGACTAGGAAATAGAATACCCTAAAATGTCCTATATCCATTCTGATTCCATAATCCTAATCATTGAAAAGAGGGATACTAAATCAAACCTTAAACCAAGATTAATAGGACAATAAGATAAATTAGATCATACTCAAAATGAGGTGATGTAAATAATACCTAGAATTGAAATATCTTGGAATTCAATGAAATTAAAAACCCATTGAGAAAAAATGTCTAAACTAAGGAATCTTATCAAATAAAATTTGAGTTCCAAACACATACACAAAACCAACAACATAATATAAAAAAAAAAAATGCATTTTTAATTTCCTAGAAAAAAGAAATGCTCATCACCATCCAACTGAATGGTTGAATTGCATAAAAATAGAGGATAACTTTATTTCTCCACTCCTTACCATTTAGAAATAATAAATAGAGGATAAAATAAAGTAAAACATTAATAATAGGAAGGTATTGCTTGAAAACCCATAGGAAAAAAAATGAGAAATACAACCATAAAATAATGAGGTAGCTGAATTAGATGAAACCATTAGCTAAAAGGAGTGATCACAATACAAATCCAATGAGCCACTTCATGCACAAATCCATCAAATGGATGAATCAAAATGAGCAAATGAAGGAATTTCTCTAAGAAGGTTTGGAGGAAATTACTCATTTCTCAAATAAATGAAAATAGAAAAAGTGAGCATAGAAACTCACTTTTGGCATAATATATGCCCTTTATCAAGTGACTTATAAAAATAGATTACTAATCCTCTTAATAATCTATTTGGCCCTTTCACAAGTTAAACTAGGCAGTTCCAAAATAAAATAAATCAAATCAAATAATTAAAATCCTCTAACCCATTACATCAGTTACATTTAATTTAATTATTTTTCTGATAATTGTAGAACCATAACTACACAAATGCAATCACATGTCTAATCACGTAATACATATGAATTTGGAGTTACCGAATACTAGATGGTTATTAATAAAAAATATAAGGATACATCACCAATATAAGGATGACACTAGTTCAACATGAAAGGCTAGATCAGTAAGTAAATGTACCACTACTGGGGATATAAGTGATATAGAGTAAACAAACAACATCAAGTGTAGATGGACAATATATAATAGCTGAAGAAACAAGTATGCATAATCATGTAATAAAGTATCTAATTAATTATATTTTAATAATATATTTAAATAATCAATTTATATCATTGCATAATTCTACTATAAGAATGAGATAAATATCGATATCACAATAATTCATGAATCATGTATGGAAAACACAATTCCAATTTAAAAGTGGATATAATAATAAAATACTCAATAACATATAAGGCACAATGTACATGATAAATATCAAATGTAAAGTTCTCTAAATAACATCATAAGGAATCATCATACAGATATGGTCAAAGTATCATTGATCAACATTATCAATTACTTGAGTTAGCATTGTTGTAGGAGCCCAAGTTAGCTATAGTAGACTAAATAACACATAATTCAACCACTGTTCACATCTCAGGGCTAATCATGGAACAAAATCATGAAACCATAAATATTTAGTTAACCACTAGCATAGACCTTAGTGAAACCATCAAATGCATCATAATCACTAGAATCAAGCATAAGCATAATCAATTTTATTGATATAATAACATAAACTAAATCACCCCAAGGGTGTAAACCTCTCACATTTGTTAACAAGATTAATTACAAAGTGAGAGCATCAAAGTGCATCCATTCAAATGACTTATAGAAATTGAATGGGAGAGGCACTATAATTTTTTATATATTTTCATGTTTCTTAAATTTTATTTTACCTATTGTAAGTTTATTAGATTTTGAATAGGTTAAACTATTAATATATTTGATTAATTTGATTTAGTGTAATTTTAAGTTTGAATTGGTGATTACCGATTCATGCCCCCCCTGCCTCCCCTCCTCTATTAAAAATTAGTAGAAATCTCTAGTTCCCTTATATTGAAAGCTTAAGAACCAAGGGAAAAGATTTAAAGTGTTGGTACAATTAGAACAATTGTTATTTTTATTGATGTCAAAACCTTATTGGTAAGATAGTGTCTATTTGAGTAGAGTTTCATATCAAAATTATTGATGAAGAGGATTTGAGAAGGAAATATAATAAAAGGACCTAGAGGAAAGGTTGAGTTGTCAAAAATTACAATTGACAATTTATTCATTAGACCTTGACAAGATACTATGATTATTTAATCATAATCTACAAGGAGAAGACATATGTATTGAAGTCTAAAACAATTGATCAAATGCATAGGCTTGACCAAGCAAAGAGAAGAAGAATAAGGAGCTAGAAGTATATGTCGAGTGATGCTATTGTTGACTAAGAGAAAGAAATATAGTGTTGATTGAGCATCAATATCAACTGAGTATTAGAAAGTATATTGAATAGAGTAATTAGTATCCTCCAATAATTCTATGATGATCGAGCATCAGAATCCAGTGTTGACCGATGGACAACAGTTGACAAATTATGAGGAAATATGGATTTCTAGCAAAAATAATTGAATTCTTAGGATATGTAAAATGTGTTGAAGATAAAGATGGATTACCTAAACAATTTAGTATATAACAAATAGTGTTTGAGCATTTCTATTCATGGATTTAAATAGAAGTTTCTAGAAGAGAAAACGAAGAGAAGACAAGATGGAAGGATTTGATGAATCTAACCAAACCCTAAGATCAATGGTGTTGCTTAAGTTGAAAAAGATCATAATTACCTATTTAAGGAGCCACAAGGGCTAACCTTATAGAGGTTGGAGTAGTTGTTGATGCTATTGATTGGTAAACCTAAGCAAGAGGCTAAGAAGAGTTATGAAGAGATGATTTGTGATCACTTGAGGAATTGCCAAGCAGATCTAAGATAGAGATGATAATGGAGGCAAGTCAATGGATCAAAATATGATCTACATTATGATATGCATTTCCAAAGTGAGTTGTGTTTATTAGATAAAGCTAGTATTACTTTTAGACCATTGTATCAATATTGAAATCCTTTAATCAAGGTTTACCTAAAAGTCATCTGTAAATCCTTTAATCAAGGTGGCATTCTACTAGAAAGTTATAAATCCCACTAACAAGGTCACTCCTAATAGCATGATTAAATCCTTTAACAAGGTCACATTTAATAGTGTGTTTTGTAGCCTTTAACATGGTTGGCTCCTTAAAAATCACTCCAGAAAAGTGAAAATTGGTAGCATGTTAGAGGTGATTTTTCCCAAATTGGGTTTCCACATTAAATCTTAGTTTCATACTTGAGTGAATGTTATTTGATATGTTTTTCTATTAATGCTTTATATTCTACAAAGTTTGTTACTGTTAGAATCTAAAAAGATTAATAACCCAGAAAACTAGTGCAAAGAGTAAATATCTAAACTATGAATGCAAATGATACAAAATCAAAATAGCATCATAGAGTTAGTCTCCAAGAGAGTAATGCAAATGCTGGAAGCAAAATAGCATTAAGAGGATGCAAAAACAAGAGATGCAAATACAAGCCAGGTAGCATGCTTATATAGGCTAGGAAGAGGGAGGAGGTGGCAACACCAACCAATGAGGAGCAACCATCTATCGGACTAAAGATAGCAAAGTATCTTCCCAAGATAGCTAATGGATGCTCACATGTAGGAAGGTGACACCTCACAACCATTCACCTAATAAGACATGCTTTATTAACCTAAGAGAGATTATTAAAAGTGTAGGAAAAACCTAGCAAAATAGGAAAAATAAAAAACTACACTAACACCCCCCCATAAGCGAAGCTTAGGTGGATGTAGAAATGGGTCCCGACAAGTCAAGCCTGATGAGGTACCCATGTACATAAAATTCCCCCAAAAGAGAGAGAAAAGAGACTCCCCAAAGAAAATTAGGACTCCAAGTGAGAGGAAGAGGCCCCCCCAAAAGATGAAGCATCCCACACCCCCAGCAAAGCTTGCAAATTTTGTCCAGTAGATCCACTTACATCGAACAAGTTTTCTTCCCTTAGGAAAAGGGACAAGATCCCAAGTGTGGTTCCTCATCAAGGAACTATACTCTTCCTGCATAGCTATATCCCACTCATAAATACTAGAAGCCTCATGAAAGGACTATGGATTTGAGGTAGTAGCAATGAAGATATGTAGAGCATCCTGGAATTGTGAAAGAGTCTGCTTGGTGTCTGATGGATCCCCAACCCAATCACCTACAAACTGCAAGGTTTGTCTAGCCCAAAGTGGACCAGAAGATGGAGAATCTAGAGAAGAATCATCAACCTATGAATGATGACTAGGAGAGGAAGGAGGTGAGTCCTCTAAATCACTATCTACATCAATCACCCTTTTGTAAAGGAAAAAATAACAAAAGCATAATTGTTCACCTTCAATGATATAAAACTAGTATTATTATTTAGAATTTCAAAATGAAATAAACTAATGAAATGTGTGGAAATTGATCAAGATTAGGATTATAAAAATTTTAAATTATTTGGAAGAAGAATTAATAAATTTTCATAATTTTTATAGATAATTTCTTAGTTGCTGAAAAATGGTGAAAATTAGGGGTCTAGTTCCCACCAGTAAACTATATGGAAATAAACTTACTCTTGTTTGATCTCAAACTATGTTATAAATAACATATATATTTAAAAAACTCAAAAATAAAAATTGGCCTTAGACCTATATTTTCTCTTTTATAATGATTCAAATTTCAACTTTCCTGAAATCAATAGTTTTCATTTCCCACCACATTTTTCGAAACAAATATATTTTGACTAGAATAAAAATTATACATTCTACAAGACAACTCTCTACTCTAGAATGTCATATAAGTTTAATTTTTTTTGTTATGATTTAATATTTTTTCCTTTCTCAAAATCAATACCTTTTTGAGTGTTAAAATATGTGCTTGTAGATTTTTTTAAATTATAATATACTATATCTAATTAAAACACTATAAACTCTATATGAGAATATTCTTGACCTTGAGCTCTATAAAATGGTGTTGATAAGTGATCAAAAAAATATCATAAAAAATAGTAAGAGTTATTAAAACATCAATTTTCTAAAATAATTATATTTCTCTAGTAATTGGATACAAACTAGCATAAAACATGCATTTAATAGACATTTTCAATTGGAAAAGTGTGAGGCCATATATAAGTTAGCTAGAGTGAATTTATCTAGGTCATATGTATGAAAAAAATTGATTTTAGATAGGAATACTCAAATTCAGTCATTCTGATAAGTCATCTTGAAAGGTGACACAACTTTGTACTTTTACCTTGGTAATATTTGAAAAGGACATGCATAAAATTATAAAGTGCTTGAGATTTGACAGAGGAAGAGAGTTTATCTCTAATTAATTCAACATATTCTATAATGACAGAGGAATCAAGAGACAAATTTCAACAATTCGAACCCCTCTCGAGAATGGAATAGCTAAAAGAAGGAATAGATCAATCATGGATTGTGCTAGAACATTGATGATGGAGAAGAATGTATCATAGAAATATCAGAGAGAAGTTGTAAATATAGAAAAATGTACTTTGAATTGAGTACAAGTCAAGAAAGGTACACATATTACACCCTTTAAGTTATGCCATGGGTATAAACCTAATGTGAAATATTTAAAAATCTTTGGAAAAAAATTCTATAGACTGAAGGAAAAATAAAAATGAAAAAATTGATGCTAAAAGTGATGAAGGAATATTCCTAGGATATTCCACGAAAAGAAAATCTTATAAGTGTTTGAATTCTAATACTAACAAAGTTGTGGAAAGTGCAAATGCAAAAGTTGATGAACTTTTTAAAAAGAATGAAGTTGAGTGCAAGGTAGATTCTAAAGATTACAACACTCATATATCGAAATGAAGGTGTTCCTTTCACCTTACTTGAGCTAGAGAATAAGGCTATTGAGAAAAAAAAAATTGTGAATGTCAAGTTTCAGCAATAGGCTACCGACCAATAGATTGTAGGTTTTGTGCATCAACAAAATGATGTTGAGATACAAGAAGAAGTAGCCAAACACCAGGAAGTCAATGTTGAGAAACTAGAAACACAAGGAGAGCTAAAAAAGTAAACTTAGAATAAACTTTCAAGATGAACCTAAAGAAAAAGAAAGAAGCAAAAAAAACTTACACTAGAAAAATATGTGAGAAGACATCATGCACCTAAAAAAATCATTAGAAACAAAGACTTTGGAGTTATGACTTTGGAGTTATGCCAATGAAAATATTAAGAAGTGACACATCTTTACTTTGTAAGTTTGAACCTAAAAAAGTGAAGCATGCTTTGGATAATGAGGATTGGATTGAGGCAATGAATGAAGAAATTGAACAAATAGAGAAGAACAAAACTTGGTCATTAGTGCCTAGATGAAAGGACAAGAATGTTCTTTGAATAAAGTGGGTATTCAAGAACAAAGTGAATGAAATAGGCGGAGTCACAAGAAAAAAAGATATATTGGTATGGAAAGGATATGCACAAGAGGAAGACATTGACTATGGGGAAACATTTTCCCAAATTTCAAGATTGGAAGGAGTTAGAACTCTACTTGCATATTCTTCTTACAAAGGATTTAAAGTTTATCAAATAGATGTCAAATCTTCATTTTTGAATAGAATACTAGAAGATGAGGTTTACATTGAACAATGAGAAGGATTTATTGATCCCAGCAAGAAGAACATGGTATGTAAACTGCCTAAAGCACTATATGGACTAAAACAAGCCCCTAGAGCATGGTACAAAAGGGTGCACAATTATTTGGTAAAGATTGGTTTTGCAAGAACTAATGATAATAGTAATCTTTACTTGAAAAAAGAATGTGGTAAAGGGGTACTATTAGCTGAAATATTTTTGGATGATATCATATTTGGAGGAGAAGATGCATTATACAAATAATTTTCTAATGAGATGCAAAAGGAATTTGAAATGTCTATGTTTGGGGAAATCAAATTCTTTGTTGGTTTACAAGTATATCAAATTAAGAAAGGTATCTACATTACCAAATCCAAATATATCAAGGAGATATTGAAAACCTTTGGGATGGAATATTCAAGGCCAATGAGTACGCCTATGGCTACTAGACATAAACTTTATAAAAATGACGATTCTACTTATGTGAACCAAACATTGTATAAGTCAATGATTGGAAAGCTACAATATGTTGTTCACAAAAGACCTAATATTCCATTAGCTATTAGGATTGTATTAATATTTTTAGTAAATCCTAAGGAAAATCATACAATGGAAGTAAAGGGAATACTAAGATATCTAGAATGAATAGAAGACTATGGCTTATATTACAAAAAGAATGACAAGTTTGAACTAAAAGTGTACATGGATGTTGTTTGGGAAAGAAATCATCATGACAAAAAGAGTACAAGTGGTGGAGATTTTTTCTAGGAAAGAGATTAGTTTCATGGACAAGAAAAATCACAACTACATTTGACAATCAATAGCATAAGATGAATATGTAGTAGCATCAATAAATTGTTATAACATTGTGTGGATCAAGAAATTATTAAAAAGAATGAAGGAAGATGTCACTAATCTAGTTGTCATCTACTGTGATAACACAAGTGTTGTAAATATATAAAATAATCCTATGGTGCACCCCAAGAACAAGAACATTTCTATCATCTATCATTACTTTAGAGAATTAGTTCAAGATCAAGAGGTAAGATTAAAGTATGTGAGCACAAAGGAGCAAATAACTGATATTTTCAACAAGGCCTTACTAAAGGATACTCATGAATATTAAAGAGGTAAATTATGGATGATCACCCTAGTGAAGGCTATTGAAGAAAGATAGAGCTCTACATCAAATGTGTTGATCAAAATATCTGACAAATTGATGTAGAAAGTCATACTTTAGGAGACAACTAAAGTAGTGAAGAAAGATGATAGATGAAGAACAACATATTGACATGAAGATATCTACATGGTAAAGATGTAGGATAAAGATGAAGTGTCTTTGGAATTTTTGTCAAAGAGGGAGATAATATATAGTTACCATATAGAGAGGGAGATATTCATGAAGATTTAACATATGATGAAGAAAATAGTAAAATATCTTGTAGAGAGAGAGAATGCATTAACCAAGAAAAATTAGTGAATGGTGTCACAAATAGTCAAGGAACTTAGAAGCTTTGTAGTTGTATCTCAAAAGAGGGAGATGACTGATTTGATCAGCTGATCTGATATAGGGAGTCTATGTGTTGCATATTAGAGCTACATGAATGAGAATTGGAATGAAACTCAAAAGTGACATAAAAGGGAGACTGTTGGATATTGAGTTTAGAATTAGAATGAAACTAAGGATATTAATGGAGATTTGATACTGTACATAGAGGGAGTTGCTTGAATAAGTTACATGTTTTTTGGATTGCATGGTAACTAGAAGTGTTTCCATCAATGCAAAAGAGGGAGATTGTTAGAACTACAATTGGAACAATTGTTATGTTTTTATTGATGTCAAACCTCATTAGTAAGATAATTTTTATCTAAGTGGAGTGTCATATCAAGATGATTGATGAAAAGGATTTGAGAAGGACAGAACAAAAGGACCTAGAGAAAAGTTTGAATTATGAGAAACTACAATGGACACTTGATTAGTTAGACCTTGATTATTTTCTTCTTCCATATTATCGACCTTTGTATTGACATCTCTCCAATATAATAGATAATAATCTCCTATATTAAACTACATTTAACTATCATCATACTCCTATATTTTCTTCAACCATATTTATCACCAATGATGATAGCATATATCTTCATATTCTAGGTTGGTGTCTATAACATATAATGCTCACAAATATCACTAGACAAAACACCAAGATCAGAAGAAATATTAAATATAATTAGAGAGACCAGAAAAAATACTATGCACTTTATGGATTTATATGAAAGTTTTTGTAGAAGTAGATGTATAAAAATGTTGCATATGCTTAATTTTTTTGCTTTTTAGTCTCTATTTTGTTTTTTAGTCTTTGTATATCTATAGAGAAACAAATTGGTTTCTATTTGTAATAGAATTAATAGGATTGTACTATTTAAAACAAATTATATATATTTTTCTAATTACCATAGAAAGCACGATGGAAAAAGAGTGGATTCTCCTTAGGGGACCATATATGATGGAAGAGGTAGGATTCTTCATCAAATATTGGATATCCCATTTCAATCCCAAGATGGAAAAAATTAAAGAAGTACCTATCTGGCTATGAATTTATAATTTTCCACATGAATATTGGAATGATGAATCATTCAAGGACATTTGTATCTAATTAGGGAGGTTCATCAAATCAGATGAAGCAATTTAGAATGTATATTTTAGTATATATGTGAAAATATGTATTATATGGAACCCATCTACTCTAATACCTAAAAACATCAAGCTTCATTCAGATGAAGGTATATCTAGACAAGAGATCTAAGTTGAGGATATTATGGAGCAATGTAAACAGTGAAAAAAATGGGGGTATGTAGAGGTTGATTATCTCAAGGAAAAGAAAGGGAAAGGTAAGGACAAATCAGTTTTGGAAGAAAGATTAAAGAATGTGAGTCTACCAAATAATGAAAAAGAAAAATTGACCACATTAGAGATTCCATATTCCCATAATATTATCCCAAGTAGAAATAATATTGATAAGGGTACACATATATCTACTGACTCAGAGAATGATGCTTTAGTAATTGAGGAGTTTTTAATAGGACAAATAAAGTATGAAAAGTACCTAGAGAATTGTGATCCTCTGGCTTCTATAAAAACTATAAGCTATCCAAAATAATTTACACATGGTACCTTAAATCAGGAATTATCACTATTGACTAAAGTAACCTCAAGTGTGGTAAGCAAAGATAAAGAGGCTATTGTGAATGGTTCAGATAGTGAACCTTTATCACCAAAATATTTCAATTTGGTGATGTTGGAAGGGGAAAAAGATATGAATGATAAATAGGAGGAATTTGATTATGAAGAGGATCATTTTGGATCTTTTGAGGAAGTTGAAATTTTTGAATCAAAGATGAATAGGAAAACTATGGAAAATTTTGTTGAAGTTAAGATTGGGAGCCACAAGTCAAGAGGAAGAAAGTCAATCCAATTTTTTCTAGAGGATGTTGGTAACATGAAGGGAGAAAAGAAACCAAGATCTCAAAGAGACATTAACTCTCCCAAGAAGCTATGAAAATCCTAACTTGGAATTTTAGGAGCTGCAATGCCCTTATAAAATGATGTTTCATCAAAAAAAGATTTGATTAGGAAAAGGAAGACATAATATGCATCTAGGAAATAAAGGTAGAAGTGGATTTGATAGATTATATTTTTGGTGTATGATAGTGATGGTCAAGGTTTTTTGTATATTTTTTTGATGCATTAGGAGGCCATGGAATCCTCTTGAATCCCATGATAGTTTTGATGCCCCCTCCCTCCAAATCTAGGAGCTAACGGTTGATATGGTTCTCATCAAAGCCAATGAATCTAACTGAGTTGACTATCAATGTACATGACTCAACTCACTGATAAGAAGAAAGAGGCTTGAGGAAAAAATTATAGATTGATCAATGCTAATCTATAGGAGCTAATTATAATTTTAGGAGATTTTAATGCAACTCTATCCCCTTTTGAAAAATGGGTGGAAGGGAAGTTAGCCAAGTTCAAGAAGATTTTCAATAATTTGTTATGATTAATGGGTTGTGTGAAGTTGGAATAGAGGGTGCTTTTTTTACTTCAACAAACTGAAGGAAGGGATTCTCAAATATAGCTAAGAAGTCGGTGTTACAAGCTAGGGTTGTCGTTGCAACAAAATATCAACCTATCAATGTTCAATACAACCACTAGAGTTATAGAACACAAGATGTGGTTAAGCCATGTCACTAATTTGAAAGGGGAATGTTGGAAGTTAGTTCAACAATCCCCCCTTAGTGTTAGTCGAGGAGATTTTAACCTATGACCAAGCTCTAATACCACTTGTTACAAGCTAGGGTTTTCATTGCACCAAAAGGTCAACCTGTCATTGCCTAATACAACCAATAAAATTATAGAACACATGAGGCAGTTAAGCCATGTCATGAATCCCAAAGGGGAATGTTGGTAGTTAGTCCAACAATTGGATCATTTCTTCATTCATGACCCATGGCCTATGCTTCCTTTCCTATTTGAAGCATGCATCATTGAAATTTATTACTTTGATCACTAACCTCTATGATTTCTCATTCATCAAGATGGCATTCCCCTAGATGCCCATTCAAATTAGAGTTGACGTGGTTCAGGGAACCTAGATTTATGGAAACAGTTACTAATTTGTGGAGAAATTCCCCAAATAAGAAAAGTAATTTTTTATTTTTCTCATTGAGAAGGTAAATTATATTAAAGAAAAATGAAAAGCTTGGAACTGAGTTCATTTTAGTAACATCTTCAAAGAAAAATTTGAATTGGAAGGTTACTTGGAAGTACTCAATAATAAACTTATGATGGAAGGAATAGACTTTCTAGATTTCAAGACAAAGAAGGGTTTAATGAGTAGATATGGTGTTCTACAATGTGAGGAGATTTATAGGAGGCATAAATCTTAGGAGACATGGCTGAGAGAAGGGGACCGCAACTCCAAAAAAATTCATCCTTTTGGAAAAGCTCACAAAAGTCTCAATAAAATCTTGTCTATCACTTGTGAGGATGAGACCTCAATAGATTATGTTGAAGCAATAAATTAGGAGGTTGTATCATTCTTTGATTTATTATGGAGAGTTGACCCTAATGACATATGACATGCCTAGGAGAATCTATTTGAGCTTATCCCTAGTTTAGTTTTTGATGTAGACAATGAGAAGTTAATACAACCTATTACACTCAAAGAAGTGAAATTGATAGTTTTTGGACTAGGTGGGATACAACCCCAGGTACAAATGGTTTCTAGGAAGTATTCTATCAAAAATTTTGGGACATCTTGAAATTTTGGGACGTCATGACTCTCATAACAAAGAAGGAGAAACTAGATACTTTTGACAATTTTCATCCCATTTATTTGTGCAATACTATATACATGATCATTACTATAGTAGCTATCAACATATTGAAGTAGGTTTTCGATAAATTAAAATTCCCTGACTAGATTAGTTATACAGCAAATTGAAGCATCATTCATGGAAACATTGTAGCCCATGAGGTAATTCACTCTTCCTAGTCCAAAAAATTAAAGACATGTACATTATCATAAAACTAGACATTAAGAAGGCTTATGACATATTTGATTGGGGATTCTTGATACATGTATTGGGAAAGTTTGGATTTTATCAAGGATGGATCAATTGGATTAGCGGGATGATCTCTAGCTATTGAGATTTCGAGCTTCCTCAAGGCTTCTTTGAAACTTCTCAAGGCATCCAAAAGGATGATCCCATCTCTTGATTGTTAATTTCCTTAGTAGAAGTCCTAGTAAGGCTTATAGCCAACTATAAAAAAAACAACCAATGTAAGGGAATTTGAATTGTTCAAGAATTGGATCTATAATATCACTCTCAATTCACTAATGCCACTTTCTTTTTTTAAGTACATACAATGGATGAGGCTAGGATTCAATGAAGAATTTTTAGGACACCTAAAGTCTTGTCTTAGAATAATTGATGAATTGGAATAAGTCTCCAATATTATTCATAAATACAAAGGTTGAATCTTAGTAGGCAATTCCAGGTGTTTTTGGGGGTGCATAGGAATGTTACCTAAAAAATTTCTTAGGACTCCCCTATTTGAACGTGTAACAAAGAAGGAATACTAGAAGGATTTGATTGACTAGTGTTGTGGATGCATGGGAATATGGAAGAGTTGATGGTTGACATTAGTTGGGTGTATCCTCGTGCTTAAATCTACAGTTCAACAACCTTACCCATCTACCCCATGTCATGATTGAAGATTCATATTAATGTCATATATATCATTCAACAAAGAATGAAAAAATTCCTATGGAATGATAGTCAGGTTCATGATAAATTCCCATTCATGGTTTTGGATAAAGTTTTCCAACTGAAACAATGGGGTGATGTTGGATTGAGGGATTGGAAAGTCCTTAATACTACATTGGGGAAAAAATTGGTGTGGCAAATGTAATCTCATCCATCCCAAAGTTGGGCATGAGCTAGAAGTGCTAAATATTTAGATAACATGGAAGATGAAAGAATACTAATTACTAACCACCTTAGATGGAAGATTGGAAATGGGAAAAAATTCAACATTTGGTCTGACTCCCAGCATGGAGAAAGGTCTCTAGATGAGTTTTATGTTAGGGGTGAGGTACTCATTACAATGACTCACAAATAATGGAGATAGAAAGTGTCTGATTTTGTTGACCTAAATTCTTTTCTACCTGGTAGATCACTTACTTGTAAACATCTAGATTCCTTGAACCTATTAGTTGAAGGAAAATAGATGCTCAAAGAAATTTTTATTAAAATGAAGGTAATTAGGTCTAAGGAGAAAGACTCTTTATGGTGTTGTGAAGAAAAGAGTTGTCAATATTACCTCAAGGTGGGATATACCCTTTTGGATACAACCATGATTTATTTGATAGGGAGAAAAAATTGTGCTAGCAGAATTCTTGTTTGCCTAAGGTAGGTGCATTTCCTTGGTTGGCTAGGCATACCTAAATTTGATTTGGAGATAGGCTAAAATGCCTTAGCTTTGTAGGTCATTTTAGGTGTTAACTTTGCAGCAAGGATGAAGAAGCTTTTGACCATTTATTCTTGGACAGAAAATTTTCCCATGGAGTATGGGATTTCATTTTTAATCCTATGGAGTAGCATGGTCCAATGCTGGCTAGTCTATAAGATTGCTTGGAGTCTTGGCCTTCCTTTCCTCAAACCTCATGATTTTCATCAATCTGGACCAATGTTCCTTCAATCTCCCTTTGGGAGATTTGGAAGGAGCAAAACATATGGATTTTCTAGGACAAGGAGGAGAACCTATCTAGATTCTTGATTAGACTTGAAAAAGCCATTTTTGAAGTTGTTTCTAATGTTGTAACTCGAACTAAGTGCCCTTTTAATTAGAAAGATGCTTTCATCTAGAGGAGGTAGACAATGCTTAAATTTTGGCTAGTTTAAGGGTCTTTGAGCTGATTCCCTAGCTTCAAAAAATGTTGTGTTATGGTCTCTTCTTGATCATGGGTGGTTGAAGGATAACTTTGATAGTTCCTCAAAAGGAAATCTAAGACCCTCAAGTATTGATGTGGTGGTGTGTTCCAAAGATGGTAGTATCATGGCTGCGTGTGCAAAAAACAAAGAAGATGACACTAATAACCAAGAGGGGTGTTTAGTTTTTGTTGAAGCAGTCTTGGTTGGAATTAATCTTGGAGGACACAAAATCCATTTCAAGGGGGATTCCCATATTGTAATTAATAGAATCAAGAAATGTTCCCTTAACACTTGGTATCTAGATAAATACATTAAATAGATAAGGTTTTTTCTCAATGTGGTGGAAGAATTCAAAGTGTCGCATGTTCTTAGAAAAGAAAATACTTTGGTTGATAGACTATCTAATAGTGGGGTGATAGGTTCAATTAAAGAGAACTTTATATTATGGGAGGACTATAGGTATGTATTAGCTTGTGACTTGGAAAGATTATGAATGAACTCTGCAATAGCTATATTATTGAAGGGCATTCAATAGGTTTATTGGCATGCTTGGTTTTATAGGGTATGGTATAATTCTCTATACTTTTGTCACATTATAGTTAGGTTTGAACTAATTAGGGTAGTGGTGGCATTTTAAATTATGGATAGAATGCATTTCAATATTGAATAGAGTAATCACTTGTCCTACATCTTAGACCTCACAAGATTTGGAAGTCAATCTTTAAGGAAATGGAGACTTATTAAGTGTTGTCAGGTATGATTTTAGCCATCCTATTGTTTGGTGTCAAACTCATGTAAAGAGGAAGTGTGGTGTTCTTGTAGGTGGGAGTAATGTGGGTCAACCTATTATTCTAGATGAGGTTGACATATCACTCTTGGAGGAATGAGATGGTGGGATGGTGAGAGGAATGGGAGTGGGATGGTTCTAGCCATCCTTTTGTTTGGCATCAAATTCAAGTGAAGAGGAAGTGTGGTGCTACTATGGGTGGGAGTAATGTGGGTCAACCTGTTGTTCTGACTAAGGTTGAAAAATCACTCTTGGAGGAATGAGATGGTGAGATGGGTTGTAATTTGGCGTGAGCCAAGAAGGCTAAGATTCCAAAGATGGATGCTTTCTCCAACTTTATCCCCAAGGATGCTGCTAGTTGGCTCTATTGTGTGTAATGTTGTTTGTTATACATTAGGTGTTGTTTTTTATGGATTCTTATTACTAATTGAAGTCATAGTGTTATGATTTAATTTTTCAAAATAATTTGATGTAAAAATAAGTGATTTTAAGGTAAGGAGATTTTATTTACATAGGCATGACATGAGACTCATTATAGTTATGTTACCAATGTTCAATATAATTATGTATATATGCTAGAGTACATACTAGCCATAAGAATTATATTAATTTAATGTATATTAATGTCTACTAGATAGTTAATCTAAAAGATAAACATCTTCTTCCTATTAGAGAAAAAAAAAATTGTTTGCAAATTTATATTAAATATCATTTTTTTGATAAGATGTAACATAATTCCATTTGGCAACAAGAAGTGTGCATTACATAAATCATGCATGACCCTATTCCTTTTGGATAAAAGAATGTATTATAGAAATTATATAACAACTTCAGTTATACTCTTAAATAGCCCTTCCAATTTGATAGATTGAAGAGCTTATAGAAAGGTCATGACTTCTAGTCTAGATGTAACAACCTTTAGTTTGATTGAATCATAGTAGATTTTCATATTTATTTAACAATTATTTGTCTTGTGACACTCTTTATAATTTCAAACCATTTTTAGAGTATCATCTTCTTAAGATGAATACCTTGTGGAGCTTGAACTCATTCTCCACTCTTGATATTTTCTACCTCAATAATGCTAGGTAGTAATAGTCAAGTCCATGTTAGCCTAATTCTTAGATTATATATAATTTATCAACAGCCTCAACATAGAGAAATATTTCATCAACTAATTATTTCTTATACAAAGTGTGTAGCCCATGCTTATTCATAACCATTAAGCCATTTTTCTTATATTTTTCATAATACCCAAAGCAATTTGAACTCACCAAAATATAATGCATTTAATGAATTTTGGGGGCTTATATTTAGTAATGATTTTATTTCATAAACTTACATGAGAAATGAGATATGCCATATTTTCATATCAATCCTTTTAAAGTTAAATAAAAAAAGTAAAAGATATAAGTGAAGTTTTAATATTTACTAGATTCAATCTCCAAGATAATGCTCTTGCACTACGTGTTGTTTAATCTACTTCCTACTATTTCAATATTACAAGTCTTACTAATAATATAACCATTCTCATACTTGTTTACACTTAGTAATATTTACCCTACTCTCTTTCAATATGGTTAGATTTATTTCATTACCCCTAATACCACTCCACTTTCACAATAAACTTATCTTGGCACTTCACTTTCCTAATAAACTAATCTTGGCACTCCACTTATTCCATTTGTTAGCCCAAATACAATTAATTATTTTTACCTCTATTAGACTTGCAATAAATAAGAAATTTAAGTCTTCTTGGTAATCCTACAACTCATAATGAATAGAGGATTCACAGCCTTCTTAAAAAGATAATTTATGAATAGATCTCTCCAACCTAATAATAATAATCTTACTCATCCTCTGACATGCCCACTTCCATTTGTTTATCTTTTCTAATAACAATAATATAAACTTTGATATCTAACAATTTAACTCTTATTCAGTTGTCTATCTTTGATTGGCCATTAACAATTTTTACCACTTTCTCTACTAAAATCATCTATGAATTCGAAATGGCTTTCAAACATGACCAATTTTCCCATGTACCATCATTAAGAAAATGGCAGAAATAAGATGCATTCATGGATTACAAATTCTAAGCTGGCTAGCATATTTGTGGATAGATAATTGAATTTAAGACGGGAAAGCCTAAAGACACGCTGTGTATTTTTTTCCCCAAGAGCTGGAGTTGTGAAACGAAATGTAGCGTCATCAGTGACATAAAACATATGTACTTCTGGATAAAGAACAGACCTATCACCATATAACACGCCTTTCTACTTACTTGGAACGAACGAACAAAATGGTGCCATACACTGGAGATTAGAAGTGCTGTGACTTATGATTAGATGGATACAAAATTATACTGAGATATATAAGCAAATTGCAGGACCCCACTTTATTGGGATACAAACTACTAGAACTGAGCAAGAAGGACGCTCGCCATTCAGACGTTTGAGCGATTTCCTATCAAATCGATAATCAATGCAACATGCATCAGTATAACGTCATATTTTTTATCATTAAGGAAAGTGACAAAAACCAAAAACAAATGAATAGTCTTACAAAAGAGCTGGAGAAAACTTGCACAAGGGAGCAACTCTTAGCATAGTTGATACAAGGTAGGTTGTGATAGTATACATATTTGTTAAAGAGTTTGATTAAAAAAATCTATTTTTTGAATAAATTATATAGTTTGATATGTTTGAGTTGGAGTAGTATTAGGTCATAATTGTATTATAATTTTGACATGGTGAAGCATGTAGTACAATTTGAATTATCAATAGAATAAATTAAGGTAGAAATACTTATTGAAAAATTGTTGTGGACCTTCTCTATAACATTACACTATTAAAGTTACAGTTGAATTATGGTAACAATATCACAATTTTCTATGGGTGATTATAGCCTAGGGTTAAGAAAATTTAAGAGATGACTTCCATCCTAGTTTTCGTTGCTAGGGTTTCATCCTCTTCTATAGTCATTGGCAATCCTTCAGTCAAGCCAGCGTTGGTCTCTGCTATTATTGTAGGTGTTGCAAGCATGAATGCTGATGATATTCCTATGGGGGAGTATTGTAGATATGTTACATCCATGACTGAGTTTGTCATTCATGTCAACACAGCAATTTTTTGTGGTATCTGACAGAAGAACAATGAAAAGATTAAGTTGGTACGGATGACTAGTTGAGTATTATAACTATCTGAGGTTATGGGAGATACTTTTGAGTATCTAGTATATGCAATTAACATTAGAAGAAGAAATGATAAGTCTAGAAGAAGTTATGTAAGTTTTGGCGATGTTTATTCTGAGATAGAGTTTATAGAGGCATGTTCTAGTAAACTTGTTATTTCTCTTAGCAAAGTTGATATTCTGATGATTGAGGTTGAGGAAATGAAGAAGACATGTTGGTGATGACGCGGCTAAGATTGCTTGTCATAATATTGTGTGTACAGAGAGTTATTCAAATTGCAAGGTAGAAGATTAATGTTATCACTTACTGTAACGTCTTCTTAATGTGGTCCTATAATAATTAATTGAGAAGGTCAAATAGCCAACTCAGGGAATTGTTTTGAGGACTTGATATAAAGGAAGGACCTTTTTCTTTATCATGACATAGTTTTTATGATTTTGATGATTGAGGATAAGCAACAACAAGAGCGGAATAGAGTAGTGCGAAAGTGAAGGAAACTTTAATGCCAAGGTTTTGCTAAGTGATCCGAGGTTTGATATTTTGATCCGAGCTTCATGACCTAGTCTACAAGGTCTAACATTGATTGGTTCAATTGACAGAACAAAGGAAAGAAGAAAATAATAGTAAACTACATGTTTGAGCAGTGAGCCCTTCTTGTAGTTGAAATTGCATGTTTGGGCAGTGGGCTCTTTTTGCATATATTATACTACAACTCCTAACAGAGTTGGCACAACTCTTAACAGGGTTGGAATCTCCTAACAGGGACTCTATATACTAATGTTGTAATAGACTCTTAATAGGGTCCATCCTCTAACATGGAATATTTATTTTAGTACATCATCTTGTGGGCATCATTCCCACCAGGGTTTTTCCTCAAATCAAGGGTTTCTCTAATTAACATCTCTGGTATAACTGTCTATGTGCATCTTATCATGGTTTCTTTTTACTTTGGTTGAATGGTTAAGTTTGTTTAAAGAAGAATTTTTTTTTAATTTTTAGATGACTGATTCACCCCCCCACACCTCTCAGTTATCTTAGTGGACTATTGTTTCTAACAATTGGTATTAGAGCATCAGGTCCTTGAAGATAAAGTTTAACAACTTTAAGAGATCATGGTGAGAGAAGATAGTCCTAAGTCAAATAGTGTAAATTTTGACACAGAAGATAGAAACTCCTAGTGAGTTATCTAAAGAAGACATGAAGATCAAGGAAGGTATTGACCTAGTTATAAGAAGATAAAAAGAAGGTATGGAAATTTTTTCTTGTTGGATATGTAATGAGTTTGGTCATTATGCATCTGCATGCCCTAAGAGAGTAAGGAAAACTAGAAAGAGTTTGCTTTCTAATGAAGATGAAGAATTTAAAGCAAGTATAAAAAGATTCTTGAAAGATTGTGATAATGATCTTGAATTGGTTAAGAAAAGGAAGTAGTAAAAGAGATAGCTTTGGTAACTTTTGTTGATCTAGAGGCTAACCATGAATATGTGGAAGTTATCATTGAAAATAATTTATAGAATGAGAATAAAAAAAAAAGAACTAAGATCTAATCCTAGAGCAAAAGAAAGAGTTGAGTTGAGAACCCCTGAAAAAATGAAATTGCACAGAGAAGGAACAGGTCAGTTGCAGAAGCAGCAAGAGCTATGTTAGTTGAGAATAAGGTATCCAAGAAATTTTGGAGAGAAGTTGTGAATACAAAAGTCTACACTATGAACAAAGTACAAGTTAGGAAAGACACAAACAAGACGCCTTATGAACTATGGTTTGGTTAAGTATTTTAATTTTTTTGGGAGTTAGTGTTATATCAAAAGAGATGATGATATTGGTAAATTTAATGCTAGAAGTAATGAAGGTATGTTTCTCGATTATTCATTAAAAAGAAAGGTTTATAGATGTTATAATCAAAGAACTAAGACTATTATGGAAAGTGCAAATGTGAGAATTGACGAGAAATTTGGGATACAAGAGAGAATAGTTGATTACAATTCAGATGATGATGTTGTTACTAAGCCAAGGAATGATGAGGTATTTCTTAAGACTAATAATTATTTACAGAATGAAGGAGAACCAAGGTAGGAACAAATCTTGAAACCTACAACTAAGCCAAGAGTTGAGATAGCAACTCCCACTTCAGGAAAGAATATGATAAAGAATCACCCATCCAAGTAGATCATCAAAAGCAAAGACAAAGGTACGATGACAAGAATTAGAGTCAATGAAGAACTATGCTTGATATCTCAAGTTGAGCCTAAGAATGCACATAAACCATGTAAATATGATTACTTGAAACAAGCCATGAAAGAGGAATTGGATCAAATAGTAAAGAATGAGACATAGGAATTGGTCCCTAGACCAATAAACAAGAATATGATAGCAACAAAATGGATATTTAGAGACAAAATGAATGAACAAGAAAAAGTTGTAAGAAACAAAGCAAGATTGGTATGTAAAGGTTACTCACAGCAAGAAGGGAGAGATTATGAGGAGACTTATGATCTAGTGGCTAGAATACAAGAAGTAAGATTATTCTTAGCCTATGCAACATAGAAGAAATTCAAGGTGTATCAAATGGATGTCAAGTCAACATTTCTAAATGGAGAACTTGAAGAAGAAGTGTACATTGAGCAACTTGAAGGATGCCCTTTGATAGATGACAATGACATAGTATGCAGATTAAGGAAAGCATTGTATGGTTTGAAGAAAGCACCCAAAACTTGGTATGCAAGGTTGGACAAACATTTGACAAAGCTTGGATATAGAAAATTTATGGCAAATAGTAATCTATATTGGAAAGAAACCAATGATGGTTTGATGATTTTGCTAATGTTTGTTTATGATATCATAGTTGAAGGAAATGATGAAGAAAGTAAGAAGTTTTTAGAAGAGATGAAAAAAGAATTTGAAATGAGTATGATTGGAGAGATGAAATATTTCCTAGGATTGCAGATTGTATAGAATAAAAAAGGAATTTTTGTTTTCCAGACTAAGTACTTGAAGGATTTACTAAAAAGGTTTGGTTTGGAAACATGCAAAACTATTGGAACACCTATGGTAACTAAACACAAGTTATCTAAAAAGGATGAGACACCTATTGTTGAGCAGAAAAAGTACAGATCTATGATTAGAGGACTACAATATATCTGACTCACACAAGGCTAGATATAGAAAATGAAGTTGGAATTGTTGCACAATTCCAAGTTGATCCCAGATAAGCACATTATGCAGCAGTCAAAAGGGTATTTATATATCTAAAAGGAACATCTGAGTTTGGATTGTGGTTGACAGATCTAATGGTTTTACTCTAAGTGCTTATACTGATGCAGATTAGGCAGGCAGTATGGATGACAGAAAGAGCATTAGTGGTGAAGCCTTCTTTCTTGGAGGAAGATTTCTTTCTTGGTTAAGCAAGAAGCAAGGATTGTACATCAAAAAGTATAGCAGAAGCAGAATATGTTGTAGTAGAAAATACTTGCAATCAAGTCATTTGGATGAAGCATATGCTAAAGAATATAAGGATAAAAATCAATAAACCTATTGTCATAAATTGTGACAACACAAGCATGATAAATATTTCTAAGACTCCAATATTGTATTCAAGAACTAAGAATATTTCTATTAAGTATCACATGTTGATAGAGAAAGTTGTAGAAAAGGAAATCAGATAGGAGTATGTGAGCACTAAAGAGAAGATTGCAGATATATTCACTAAGCCTCTTCCCAAAGTGTCTTTTGAGTATTTGTGAGGTTTTCTTTGGGTTATGCTTCTTCCTACATTAGAGTAGAAGATGCAAGAATGCATCAGTCCAGTGTAATAGAGCACCATTGTTGTCTAGACTAAATTTTGATGCTTTCTGCATGGGTGAGTATCTATGATAGTCAGAGTCATCTAGGACTCTTGTTGAATTTTGTTTTTGAACAGTGTCTTTTGACACTTGAGCTAAGAAAGAATTAGTTGTTGTAGTAAAATTTGGTTGCTAAAACCTTTGACATTGATGTCAATGTGGGAGAAGTTTGGCATGAGTATAGTATATTTGGAAGAAGTACATAATGGAATAATAGTTTGGTAGAAGAATATTAAGGTATATCAATGGGGGAGAATGATTGATGAAGAGGATTTGAAAAGAAAGGTGAACAAACTTTTGTTGGTATTCTTGGAACTAGATGTTTTTCATTTATGTTGCCATTAATGTCAAATGGGGAGACTTTGTGAGCATGAATGTTGATGATATTCCTATGGGGGAGTATTGTAGATATGTTACTATGATGATATGTTACATTCATGACTAAGTTTTTCATTGATGTCAACATAGCAGTTTTCTATGGTATTTGATAGAAGAACAATGAAAAGATCAAGTTTTTATAGATGACTAGTCGAGTATTATAACTATCTAAGGTTATGCAAGATACTTTTGAGTATCTAGTATATGAAGTTAACGCCAGAAGAAGAAATGATAAGTTTGGAAGAAGTTATGTAAGTTTTGCTGATGTTTGTTCTAAGACAGAGTTTATAGAGGCATGTTCTAGTAAACTTGTTATATCTATTAGTAGAGTTGATATTCTAAGGATCAAGTTTGAGGATAAGAAGAAGACATGTTGGTGATGACAAGGCTAAGATCACTCATCATAATATTGTGTATATGGAAAGTTATACAAGTTGCAAGGTAGAAGATTAATGTTATCACTAACTGTAAATCAATCCAGTGTAACAGAGCACCATTATTGTCTAGACTAAATGTTGATGCTTCCTATTGGGTGAGTATATGTGATGGTCAAAGCCATCTAGGACTCTTGTTGATTTTTTTTTTGAATAGTGTCTTTTGACACTTGAGCTAACCTAGAATTAGTTGTTGCAATAAAATTTGGTTGCTAAAACCTTTGACATTGATGTCAATGGGGGAGAAGTCTGGCATGAAAAACAACATGCATAATAGTTGGAAAAGTTTGACATGAGTATAGTATGTTTAGAAGAAGTATAGAATGGAATAATAGTTTGAAAAAAGCACATTCAGGTATATCAGTGGGGGAGAATGATTGATGAAGAGGATTTGAAAAGAAAGATGAACAAACTTTTGTTGGTATTCTTGGAACTACATGTTTTTCATCTATGTTGCCATCAATGTCAAAAGTGAAGATTTTGTGAGCATGAATGTTGATGATATTCCTATGGGGGAGTATTATAGATATGTTACTATGATGATATGTTACATTCATGACTAAATTTTTCATTGATGTCAATATAGTAGTTTTCTTTGGTATTTGATAGAAGAACAATGGAAAGATCAAGTTGGTATAGATGACTAGTTTAGTATTATAACTATCTAAGGTTATCAGAGATACTTATAAGCATCTAGTATATGTAATTAATGTTGGAAGAAGAAATGACAATTCTAGAAGAAGTTATGTAAGTTTTGGTGATGCCTATTTTGAGATAGATTTTATAGAGGCATGTTCTAGTAAACTTGTTATATCTATTAGTAGAGTTGATATTCTAAGGATCGAGGTTAAGAATAAGAAGACATGTTGGTGATGATATGGTTAAGATCACTCATCATAATATTGTGTATATGGAAAGTTATGCAAGTTGCAAGGCAGAAGATTAATGTTATCACTAAGTGTAAGATGTTCTTAATTTGGTCCTATAATAATTAATTGAGAAGGTCAACTAGCTAACTCACAAAATTATTTCCAGGACTTGATATAAAGGAAGGACATTTTCTTTATCATGACATGGTTTTTATGATTTTGATGATTGATTATAAGTAACAACAAGAGCAGAATAGAGCAATACAAAAGTGAAGGAAACTTTAGTGCCAAGGTTTTGTTGAGTGATCTGAGGTTTGATATTTGGATTCGAGGTTCGTGACCTAGTCTACAAGGTCTGATAGTGATTCATTTGGTTGAAAAAACAAATGAAAGAAGAAAATAATAATGTTTGAGTAATGAGCTCTTCTTGTAGCTCAAATTGCATGTTTGGGCAATGGGCTCTTCTTGCATAAATTGTAGTACAACTCATAATAGGGTTGGCACAACTCGTAGCAGGGTTAAAATCTCCTAACATGGATTAAAAGTCTCTTAATAGGGACTCTATGTACTAAATTTTGTAATAGACTCTTAATAGGGTCCATCCTCTAACAAGGAATATTTATATTAGTACATCATCTTATGGGGATCATTCCCACTGGGGCTTTCCCTTTGATCAAGGGTTTCCCTAGTGAATATTTCTAGTGTAATTGTCTATGTGCACCTTCTTATGGTTGTTGTTTACTTTGGTTGAATGGTTAAGTTTGTTTAAAGAGTTTTAATTTTTAGATAACTGATTCACCCACCCTCTTAGTTATCTTGGTGGACTATTGTTTCTAACAGTAGGTTTGTGTTGTTGTTCTTACTCATCTTAAGATTTAGTCTTTGACATTTAGGTTTTCTCCTTCTTACATGAGGTTGACTTTGGGTGTGCCTCCTAGTGTTTCTATACCCTCATTGGCCCTTGCAATAAATAAGCCTATCATTTCTTTTATAGGTCCTCACATGGTTGTTCTTGGTGGCCCTAGGCTCAATATTGGGAATAGAGGGCCTCCCTTCCCAAAATCCATTGTGAGATTCAACAAGAGCTATGCTCATGCTACTAAATCTTCTTTTATCAACCCTTTAAGAGTAAATTATCATCCCATTTCCTTTTCCAATGCCTTACCTAAGGTGGTTTGTGGCCCTAAACTGGTGGAGAATATTGACTGTTACCAACAATGTGGGTTGGTGAGTAGGTTTGAAGGTCTTTGGCCTTCTCTCCTAGATCTTCACTATTGGGTAAATAATAGTTGGAAACCCCTTAATTCTAATGATTTTTCACTTTACCCTTGGGCTAAGGGTGCCTTTTTTGCTACTATCTCTTCTTCTAAAGATGGAGATCTTATTAGAATAAGAAGGTTGTAGTGGACAAGGGAAAACAAATAATTGGGTCAACTGGTACTATTTTGGAGGAGATACTTGATGAGCCCATGCCCAAGATGTAGAAGCCATAAGATAAACAAGTGCTTCAAATAGATGAATAGTCACCCACTTAATCCCCATTACATATAGGAGATTAATAGCTTACTAAGGAAGAGATGGAATAATTGAGATCCTAAGTGAGTTTTTATTACTGCCGCAAAGTTGGAAGAAGGGAATACTTAGGAACCTCCCATGCCAAGCCTTGAGTTAACTATTGTTGGCTATAGAGGAAGGGAGTTGGACCCTATTATAGAACAAGCCAGCCATGAATTCATTTCTGATGAATTTTTTGTTAAATCTAGAGCCTTTTATTACTTTGCATGGAGGACCAACATTCAATTGTTTGAAGAAAGGTGTAATAAGATGAAAACATAGCATCCTAAGATGGAGGAGGTAGATCTATATAACCAAATAAAGGAGGAAATGATGAAAGAGTTTAAAAGCTTGACCCCTGAAGAGGGGAGGAAAATGAAAAAATCATTTGGGGTTTTGTTGCTGCCAAATTGGGACATTGTTGATGCAATGGTTTTTAATTTTTTCACCAAAAAATTAAATGTAGATGAAAAGGTAAAAAAAGAACTGAAAGGTTCAAAATTTAGTGAAGATCATGTTGCATTAGTGATCTCCTCAATGAGAAAAGCATCCAGAACTAGCTCTTCCTAGCTTGATGATACTGATTTGAAAGGGAATTTAATTATGAAAAGGGTAGAAGATGCTACAAGTGGAGAGGCCACAAAGCTGGGTGTTGGAACAACCAACTTCAACCTAGCCACAACCTAGAGGGATAAAAGGCAAAGATTATAATTATAGGATAATTATGAGAAAGTTTTGATTACTTATAATAGAGAAGTTCAATAGAGAATTGAGCTTGAATATAAGTTAATAGGACACTAAGGACAATCTAGTAGGCCTAGAATCACTTGTCCTTATCCACCAGTGGTGCCATTAAATCCAATCCCCTTACTAAAATTCTAGACACCCCATAGAGACCTCAATATTACATTGGAGAGGATTTTGAAGAAGAAAAGAGTAAATTGTGGGCATTGCATGTAGAGCTAGATATCCTATATGAGGATAGATTACGGAAATCTATCATGTATTTAGTTGATAAAATTAGTTGGCCAACATTTTATGAGAAATTAGAAAAGGTAATAAACATATGGGATGAGGTAAAAGAAAATGATGATGCTCTAAAGCCAATTGTCAATAAATGGAACAATAGAGACAAAGATGTCATTCTTTTGTGCTTTTCAGTTGTTACTTTCTCTTGTAAACATATAGAAGAGACTTATGAATTAACTAATGATATCTCCAAGTTTGATAATAAGAGAACTACATCACAAAGGAAATTCATTAATTATCTTGAAAAATATAAGAGTAAATGTTTTAGACTCTTCCCCCATGCTCAAGAGAGAAAGAATAAGTTTAAGAATAAAGAGGAATGGGCCCAAGAATTGAATGACCTATTATGTCTTCATATGAATAGAGTCATAAATGAAAAAGGAAATGCATGGTGGGCAGCTATAACTAAAGAAGTTGTAAAAGTGTAATTATTTTATGATTCTTTAAAAGAAGATTTTATTGAGATTGACAAATTGGGAGAATATGTGATCAAGAAACAACATGATATTTTGAATTCTAATTGGCCAAATGACACTTTTTGACAAGTGGATGGCAGATTTTGTTCATGAAAAACAATTGGGATATGGTGAAACTGATAATGATGAAATGGAACAGCATAAAGTGCAAATAATTAGCACATTAGTAAGAGTAGAAGAGGACAGAGGTAAGCAACCAATTTTAGTTACAAGCACAAAGGCCTAAGTAGATGGCTTGGCATTAGGAAATACAGATGTGACTATCAATCTATCAGTACAAGATGACATGGATGGAGAACCCTAGGTTCAACTTAGCTTTTAGGTACCAAAACAAGGACCATCACATGCAAGTCCAATGATCATGTACTCTGAGGAAGAGAAACAACAACAACAACAAAGCCAATCATTAACTCCTTAGCAATAAAAAATGCAGTAGAAGTGGTCCCACAATATAATATTCATGATGAAAGACATTCTGTTTCACCATTTTTTGTCTTTTGTGACAATAACTTTGTAAATATCTTTATGTCTTAAGGATAGCTATCAGTACTCTTTAGACCTGAAGCTTGTTGCATCTCACACTATATAAGTGAGATTCCAAGGCTAGAAAAAGAGGTCCTCATCATTGTATAACTTTAAGTTTTGTTAATTTTCATTTGGTCTAGTCCTTGATGCAAGTTTTGTGATGTATTTTCTCTACAAGTCTGAGGATACATTAATTTTCAAGGATCATGGTGTCTTGTCTTGAATTATTTTGAGTTCTATTTCAATGTTACTTAATTTTCAAAGAGAATTAATACGAAGAATTGTTATTGACTGGTTATTTTAAGATTGCATGGGCAAAGCTTGTTCAATTCAATGCAACTAAGATAGGTTGTATATCATATCACTATTTCTTTTAATTCAATGAGTTAAGTAAATGCTTCAGTGATATGGTAGAATTTCAAGCTAGTAGCAAGGATATGCATAAGAATAATTTTTAGGGAGAATAGTTTATTATATTGATTGTAATGTAGTCAATTAGGTCAAATAGTTGGATAGACTCTGAATCCCAATGGATGAGGTACTTATCAATAATTTTAGTTTTCATACAAAGAGATCATAGATTGACATCAAGAAAAATCTTAAAATCAAAATCAATTTTACTTTAAATGCATTGAAGAATACCATAGTAGGTCAATACTTATTTGCATTTGATCTATGAGTTATAGTTAGTTGTTGTTACTTAGGATTAGTTGTAAATTTGAGAAGAATTATGACCAATCTGCTATAGGGGATGTGAATTTTAATAAAATATCATTGAATGAATGAAATGTGAAAGCAATATCAAGTTATTAATCTTTTATCCCTAATGTGCACCCGCCTGAGTTTTGCAGAGCCAAAAGAGTAGAAAATCTTTATGATTTTGTTGAAGTTGGGTCCAGATCTTAGGACCATTTAGTAGATCATGGGAAGTAGCTAATACTTAGGTTATCTTGACCTTCAGCATCTTGGTATCAAGTACCTTATTTCTTGGTAGTGTTAAAACACCAACAAAATGGCAACTCTAATAGGGAGTTGTTTAGCACATGCTTATGTGTAAAAAGTACTATAGTTTCTTTGGTCCTATTGTATATGTGTTTGTCAGTTCCTTTTAAGTAATTACTCATAGTTATTTTGGATGTTTCTAGTGACAAACCTTGAGAATTTAAAACGGATAAAGTCCTCAACACCACAAGTGTAGATTGACATACACTACCCTTGTAAACATGTCTTATCTATTAAGCAAGAGTTGCAGTCCTATGTTTTTTGTGATCAGTTCTTTTGTGTGTCAACCTATTTCATACTATCTCATGTCTTTTCCCTAAGTCAAAATCTATTTTATGATTTATTTTACCTAGGATAGGGTGGGGACTTAGTCAAGGTCTTGAAAACTAGTGCTTGTTGACAAATAATTTCCACAAATGACAGACAAGAGAAAAATTACACAAGCTTATACAAGGGCCAATCCTGAAATACCATTATATACTGATTTACCTCAAGGTGGTAGGAAGAACCAAAACAAGAAGAAAAGAAATGAAAATCCTACTTGGAAACCAAGGGGTAGTGTATTACTAAACTCTCAATACCAACCTATGGTAGGGAGATAATCTTCTTCACTAAGCTCTGAATCAAAAACCATGAGACTTTTAGGAGGGATGTTTAGTGCCCCATTATAAGAAGATCAAGCTTACCATGACAAGAATGTTTCCTCGATGGGAGATACATTTAATAGACCAGATGTGATAGATGAAATAAACCATAGGTTTGGATATACGAATGTCATGGAAGATCCTTTTTGTAAGAACTTTCCTTAGGACAAAATAACACCAAGATTAAGAAGCTCAAACACTAGCACAATATGGACCAATAATCAGAATAACAATAATGAAAATATCATATGTGTACATACACACTAGAAGTGCATGTATATAAAGGTATCTATAATGACTATGAGTAAGCAAAATGATAAGCCTCACAACTAAGCACATGTCCACCAAGAGCGAATTATCCTCCATTGAACACATAAGCTAGTGTGATGATGAGAGGATAAGAATATTGATGTGTGTCTCATAAAGAGATGTTGTAGACACCATGTGCTTAATTAGAGTGTGAACAACTATGTTTTGTATATGACAACTCAGATAAATATGAAAACTCCTATGTTGTCATCAAGACAACTCATATAACTACCTATACTCCTAGGTGTCTATATGATAAATAATAAAATAATTCATTTAACCTAAGTAAACTTAAGTAAAGTGTAATAATAATTAATTATTTACACTAACACCCCCTATTAAGTGCAGCTTAGGGAAATGCACTTAAGCTCACAAAAGCTATAATGAAATTGCATGATGGGTCCTAGCTAATGGGCCATGTTAGGTAGCCATGTACAAATGCAATGCTCTACATGTAATGCAATCTCTCTAAAAATGGAGAAAGAGGGAAAATATCATGGGAAAAACCCTCCTTGCAAAAGAGAGAAAAGTATAAGAAAGAAGAGAAGAGTCATGTGAGCCCCTCGGTGAAATATTCCGCACACCCAAGAGATCTTGCAAATGAAGATACTTGACCTCAGTGAAGGGTTTGGTGAAAATATCTGTGACTTGCTTTGTTCTAGGACAATACTACAATGTAATGACCTACTTATGTATTAGCTCTCTGATGTAGTGCATATGAACCTCAATATTTTTAGTCCATTGATGTTGAACTGGATATTTTGAGATCTCAATAGCACTCTGATTGTCACAATAAATGATTGTAGGTTTAGGTATGTCAAATCCAAACTCCTTCAAAATATGTTGTAACCAAATAGCTTCTATAGCCATAGTAATAGTGCCTTGATACTGAACCTCAGTTGAAGAAAGAGCAGTTTTTTGCTTCTTACTTTGCCAACAAATGGGGCCAAAACCAAGGTGAAACATGTACCCTAAAGTAGACATGCAAGAATCAAGATCCCTTGCATAGGTTGAGTCTATATAACAAACCAATTGAAGTCTAGTACCTATTATATAGTGTATCCCATGTGTATGTGTACCCTGTATGTAGTGCAAGATGCATTTGGCAGCCTTCCAATGAAGCTCATGTGGCTCTTGAATGTAGCAAGAAACCATGCCAACTACAAAATCTATGTCAGGGTGTGTATGTGTCAAGTAGATAAGACTCCCAACCAACTATCTATACAATGTAGCATCAACAAGTGAAGTGAAATACTTTGCCTCTAACTTAACACCTAAAAGAAAGGGAGTAGGAGCAAGCTTACAATCACTCATGTGAAAGCAAGAAAGAAAATAAAGAGCATACTTGGGTTGAGAAAATGTGATCCTAGTTGAAGACTATGTGATCTCAATACCAAGGAAATAATAAAGTAAACCCAAGTTTGTCATAGCAAATTTGTCTTGCAAATAAGTCTTGACATTGATAATGATGGATGAAATACTTCCTATAATGATCAAGTCATCTACATAAAATGTGAGTATCAAATGTGAGTCATCCCTTTGAAGAATGTAGACATTTGAATCTAAATGAAACCTAGTGAATCCTACTAAGAGTAGGAATGAATCTATCTTGACATACCAAGCCCGAGGAGCCTGCTTAAGACCATAGATAGACTTTTTCAAATTACAAACCAAGGTAGAATCCTATATGAACCCCTATGGCTACTCCATATAAATATCCTCAAGAAGGTCAACATTTAAGAATGCACTCTTTACATCCATCTAATAAACAACCCAACCCCAAGCTAGAGAAATAGCTAGTGTCAAATGAATGGAGTTCATCTTAGCTACCGATGCAAAGGTCTCAGTATAGTCAATACCAAAAACCAGTGAGAAAAATTTGGCAACAAGTCTAGCCTTATGCTTATCCACACTTCCATCTACTGCAAACTTGATCTAATAGATCCACTTACTCCAAACCAACTTTCTTCCCTTAGGAAGAGGAACTAAGTCCCAAGTGTTTTTTTTTCATTAAAGAGTTATATTCTTCGTCCATGGCCTTGTCCCATTCAAGAACCATTGATGCTTCCTTAAATGACCATGGATCAGAAGCAATGGAAATATATACATGTGGAAATGATTTGTGTTGTGACCTTGTCGTTCTCATATCTAAAGGATTCCCCACCAATGAACCTACTGAATCAAGTGTTTTTTGTGCCCAACACGGTCTAGTGGAAGAACAAGAAGGAATATCATCAACTATTTGTGGACCCTAAAAAGGTGGTGTCCTGTGAGTCAAAGTTGAAGGAATATCATCTTCCAAGTCACTATCATCACTTTCCATGAAGGAGGAAGGAGGAGTTGAAGGAGCCAAACCTAGTCAAGTTTCTTCAAAGTGAACACTCCTCTCAAAGAATATTTCATGTGTCTCTAGATCCATGAGTTTGTATGCGTTGATGTGGTCAGGATATCCAACAAACATACATGGTTTTCTTTGAGGTTCCAATGCCTTTTGCCTTTGTGGAGGTATCGTTGCCAATGCTAGACAACCAAAAACTTTAAAGTGTTTTACATTTGATTTTATGCCACACCAAGCCTCAAAAGGTGTAATTCCATCTAATACCTTATATGGACTTCTATTTTGGATATAATTAGCACAATTCATAGATTGTGCCCAAAACATTTGGTCTAGAGACTTATGTTGTAGCATACAAGAGCTCATCTCCTAAAGGGTTCTATTCTTCCTTTCAAAAACACCATTTTTTTGTGGAGTGTATGCAACTAAATGTTGAAGATCACTACCCTCATGAGTATAAAAGCCTATAAGCCTTGAGTTCACATATTCCCTTTCATTATCTATTCAAATAATCTTGATGGCTTTCCTTGATTGCTTCTCAACCTGAGCTTTGAAGGTGGTAAACTTATCGAAAACTTCACTCTTATGAGCAAGAAAGAAGACCCAAGTGTAGCATGAAAAGTCATCAATGAAGGTGAGAACATAACAAGCCTTTCCAAATGATGGTACTAGAAATGGTCCAACTACATCACTATGAATCAATTCAAGAATAATAGTAGCTCTCCAAGACTTCCGCTTATCAAATTTCTCTTCAGGATGCTTGCTTGCTTGACAACCTAAACATACACCCTTTGAATATTTGACTTGAGATAGACTAATGACCATATCCTTGTTGCTAAGTTGTTAAAGATAGTAGTAATTGAGATGTCCAAATCTCTCATGCCATAGTTTACTTTGTGAATTTGAGTGGGTCAACAAGGAAAGGGAAGTGTACTTAGGCACAAAATGAGAAAAAGAATAAAAGTCTTGTCTCATGATTAGCCTTTCGAATTGCCACCATAGAGTCATCTTGTAGATTTTTCACAACAACTAAATTAGGAAGGAACTCCACTTTGTTGCAACATCCATAGTGAGTTATTCGGTAGATGGAAAGAAGGCTAGTGCTGAGGTTGGGAACATGAAGAACATCCTTGAAGACTCTATTTTCCAACTCAACATTCTCTTTCCTTCAACTTCCACTTGTGTGTCATTTCCCACATAGATGTAAGATACATGTGATGGTATCAATGAGAAAAAGTTCTCCCTTGAAGCACTCATATGATGTGTAGCTCTTGAATCAAGAACTTGTTCCTAAGAATTTTTTATACTTGCTACTAAAGCTTGTCCCTTACCTTTTCAAGTGGTTGAAGATCCCTTATCCTTATAGGAATTTGGTATATCAATTTTTTGTTTCCTCATTAAGTTTAGCAACTCATAAATCTACCTATGCTTACACTCATGTTCATCATGACCATTATTCTTACAATAGGCACATGTTTTCTTCTCCCTTTTGTTGAAGTTGTTCTCCTTCTTATTATTTTTGGAAAAAGACTTTCCTTGTTGTGAAGAAGATTGCTATGTAGAGGAAGATTGTTGTCTGTCATCCTATTTCTTAGCCTTCCACTACTTTTTCTTCTTATTGAAATTTTTACCACCTTGATTCCCTTGATTAGCTACCAAGGCTTTGGTTTCGGAAGACTAGAGAATTTCCATACTCACTAACTTTTCATGTTCTAAGACCAACATTTCTTAAAATGACTTGAATGAAGGCTTAGTGAAGGCACTACCCATTGTTAACTTGTGATTACTATAAGTGGAAAGAAAAGTTGCATATTCAAGAGGAAGATGAGTCATCACATGTTTGATCAACTTTCCATCCTTGATGAGTTCACCATAATCCTTAAGCCATGCCCTATACATGTCTACTTGGGTAAGATAATCTTTGATCATGTTGAAATTCCTAGGATCCAATTTGAGAAGATTGTCCTCAATGGTGTAGGCCATATCTTCATCTACTACCCCATACAATGCTTCAAGTTTATCCAAAAATTCTATTTGATTGTTAATGTTCTTGATGTGATATTTGATAGGATTTGAGATATTATTTAACAAGGTTCCTAGGGCCATTTCTTATTTTGATGCCCAACCTTCTTTATGAGACATGTCAACATCATCATCAAGTTTTTTTGTTACACTAGTTACATCATGCAATAAACCTTTTTCAACCAATGGTTCCTTTATATTTTCTTTCCAAGTAGCATAATTATGTGGTGTTAACTTAGAAAAAGAACCCATAATACAAAAGAAAGAGCACAATATCAAGGAGACAAAAGAATACAAGACATGCCCCCCTTTTTACTCAATCAAAGAACCCCCCCAAATGAATACTTTTGGTACTTTATATGTAGTGCATTTACAATAGGCCACTTGTCAAAATGGACAAAAGTGGACTTCTAATTTTTCTATTTACAACCTCCTCTTGGAGTTCAAATTTGGGACTTAGTAATGTAGCTCAGATATACAACAATTTTGATGTTTGATCAAAGCAATACAATGCAAAAAAGGACCTATTTCTACAAGTGGTATTTCTATCCACACAAACCTTTAATTTGATTGTAAAT
The DNA here is from genome assembly GCA_028749045.1 of Cupressus sempervirens. Classification (NCBI taxonomy): domain Eukaryota; kingdom Viridiplantae; phylum Streptophyta; class Pinopsida; order Cupressales; family Cupressaceae; genus Cupressus; species Cupressus sempervirens. Next base: position 734,447,420 of record CM053789.1, read on the forward strand.
ATGAAAAGTGGACAAAAAATTATGCACTTTCAAAAAAAATAGAACTTGAATATGTGTCCAAATGAGCCCAAACTAAGCCTTTGAAGTTGCAAAAATTGAGATTTGCAATTTGTAGAAAAATTTAGGAACAAAGATCTGAAACAAAAAAAAAAATTCTAAGAAAAAGGAGTCTATATGAGGGAGATATCATTCTTGAAAAATCACCTCTGTAATTATTTTTCCTAAATCACTGCTATAGCACACCCAAAAACTAATTGACTTTAGATTTCACCTTAGATGTCTGATTTTGATGAAATAAAAGTTGATTTGGGGTTTTTTTGACCTTTTGAATATGATGCCAATGTTTGATTTGTACGAGCAAGCTCCAATCTTGTCCTACAAAAAAAATAAAAAAATCTCCTACTAGCCTAAAAGGCCAATTTTTTTGCAGAATTTCATAAATAAAATGCAAATCCAAAAAAAATAAATGGAGAGATGCAAAAATATTTAGATTTGAAAAATTAATTGCATAGTTCTAAAGAGATCATACCAAATTTGCAAATTAGGCCTTTGGGTTCCAGTTTGCAAAAAAAAATTGCCTCAATTTTAACTATGGCCTAGGGAAGGCAAATTTATAGTCAAATCTCACCAAATTGACACTTTGGACACAGTGATGAGGTCTGCTTTGGCTCTAGATGCTCCCAATTTTTGCAAAAACTTCTTATCTAAATCGAGGTCCTCTGAGAGGTTAAGCAAAAATGTTCTCCAATGGCTATGTCAAGAGAAGCTCCCTGAGCTCTGATACAATGTAAGAATTTTCCTTAGGGAAAAATAACACTAGGATCAAGAAGCTCAAACACTAGCACAATATCGATCAATAATGAATGATCAAAATAACAATAATGAGAATATCATATATGCACATACACACTAGAAGTGCATATATATAAAGGCATCCAGACCGACTAAGAGCTAACAAAGTGATAAGCCTCACAACTAAGCACATGTCCACCAAGATTGGATTATCCTCCATTGAGCATAGAAGTTAGTGCAATGATGAGAGGATAAGAATATCGAGGTGTATCTCATAAAGAGATGTTGTAGACACCATGTGCTTAATTAGAGTGCAAACAATTGTGTTGTCTATATGACAACTCAGATGAATATGCAAACTCCTATGTTTCTATATGATAAATAATAAAATAACGAATTTAACCTAAGTAAACTTAAGTAAATTGTAATAATAATTAATTATTTACACTAACACTTTTAATCCTAGAGTAATTCCATATGTGGAAACAAACCTTATAGATCTTGATGACCCTACTAATTTAGAGGCTACTTTTGCAGATCCAAAGGAAGTTCACTCAGATATAGGAGTTCTAAAGAAATGGGTTGTAGAAGAAGCCAAACATGCTCATTTAGAAAAAGAAAGAGAACAAGCCACTATGAATTCTCTCATTGAGAGATAATTTTCTCAGAAGAATGGCTGCCCTAAAAGACTAGAATAAGAAATTGGAGGAAAGGACTTCAATCCTTGATGTTCATGTTTTTGGGGATATAGATCATTTGAGATCCAACGTTATAGAATAAGAAAAACTTATAAGCCAAAGGAAAGAACCTGAGATATCTAAGGTTCAACACTACAAGCCTGTTCAGATAGACCATGTAGAATCTATTATGAAACCCATAAATAAAGGAAAAGGTAAGGCTATAGGAATTTGGATAAATAAACCTCAAGTTGTAACAAACAAGTCTATAAATCCTCCCATGTCCAAGTTAGATATGGATCTAGAAAAGGCCAGAAAGGAGAAGGAGGGTCTAGACAAAGAGCTTGAGAAGGTTGAAAATGAAGCCCAGGTAGCAAAAATTAGGAGAAAGATTCAATTTATTAAATCAAATTTTGTCTTAGCCTCACAACCTCATTTATCCACACAAGTCACAACTTCTATACCTACTTGTGGACTAGTAGTCTCTAACCAAAATATGACTCAATCTATCCCTACTTCATCATCTAACACTAGTACCCAAATCCCCATTGTTCAAATACAACTATCTCAAAATATTATTCATAACCAGACTATTAGTGTAAATAACTATTATTTACACTTTACTTAAGTTTACTTAGGGTAAATGCATTATTTTATTATTTATTAGTTTAGACAGATAGGATTTTTCATTCTCATATGAGTTGTCATGTTGACAACCCAAGAGTAAGAAACTCTAATTTCACATGGTGTCTACAACACTGGAGTTTGCATAATTAACGAAGTTATCATATTGACAACATAGTTATTTACACTCTTAATTAAGCACATGGTGTCTGCAATATAATTTTATGTGACACACCTTTGTAAGCTTATCCTCTCATCCTCACACTAACTCTTGTGCTTAATGGAGGATAATCCACTCCTGTTAGACATGTGCTTGGTTGTAAGACTTATCAGTGAGCTGACTCCTAGTTAGTCTAGAGGCCTTTATATTAAGGCACTCCTAGTGTGTACAATATTTGAGAGCATCAATTGAATATCATATTGTTATTCTAATCATACTCTATTGGATTATTTTGTGCTAGTTATTAAGCTTCTTTTTTTTGGGTGATTTTGCCCTAAGGAAAATTATTACATGGTATCAGAGCCATTGGAGCATCATTTCATAGCCATTGGAGACCATTCTTGCTTCACCTCTTTAAGGACACCTTGATTAGAATCTGAAGTATCTGTAGCTATTGGGAGTGTCTAGAGCCAAAGTGAACCTCGCCATTGTGTCTGGAGCATTGATTCGATGAAAATTGACTATAAATTCACCTATGTTAGGCTATAGTCAAAATTGAGGCAATTTTTTTTTGCAAATCGAAACCCAAAGGCCCAATTTGCAATATTAGGTATGGTCATTTTTTAGATCTACAAATTTATTTTAGATTTGTATTCTTTGCAAATTTTATTTTGGAATTTTTGGATTTTTTGAATTTGTATTTTCAAAAAACATTCTGGCCTATCAGGCCTACAGAGAAATTTTTTTGCAAGAACCGCGTGGTGAAATCCTGGCCCCCACAGAACATTTGGCAAAATATTCTCTATAATTCTAGCCACAACATTCACCAAAAATCAGCGACACATCTTTCCATCTGGTAGACCGCATTCCACAAGTCACCAATGTGCACTTTGCTTTTGTCTTACGAGTGGTGGCTTTGTTCTTTTAACTATTATTCACACCAAAACTTTGGTGCATATGGGATATTTCCCACACATTCTCAGTGTAGGAAACTCTGGCAACTACCTTCACCTTACTAATGTCATCCACCAATCGACGATCTAAGTATCCCCAATGGCCCTCTATTGACCAATCCACCAACACTCAACACTATTTTTTAAACTTCTAGCAATTTTAAAACCCTCGCTAATGATCTGAGTCTTCCAATCATCTGAACCTCCCAATACTGACCTGGAATCCCACCTCCCACTGGTTAAGACCTAGTCCAACATATTTTTCACATTTTGATACCACGTGGCCATCTCTATGAACACCACATGGACCCCTTGTGCACACTAGTTGAACAACTCAGCATGCCAATGGACTACCAACATAGTTGTTCATGCACCTACCTCAATAGCCCTATATAATCTAAGTTAGGATACCAATTAGCAGCCATATGTTGATTCACCCTACCATGCCTGCTACCACATGTCCCATCCATAGAGATGATGTCATTAGTGATGTCACTACCACATCATTCGAGGAGGACCCTTCTTTCTTTGACATTAGCCAACCACTAAATTAAAATTGACAGTCATTTGACTATCATCCACAGGCCAAAGTACACTACCATGACAATTGTTTGGACATCAAATTTAACCTCGCAGTTTCTAGATCAGACCCCTCTCTAGATTGAGTTTTGATTTGACAGTCTGACTTTGGGAGGCCATACTCAATCATTCAAGCTCCAAATTAGATGCAATTTTTTTATTTTTTCTATAATTTCTTGAGCTTTTTATTGGTGCTATTCTTTTCTTGTTTTGGTGCATTAATTTTTTAGAAATTATAGTTTTTGGTGACTATACTTGTCTAATCCTACATTTTGCAACTTCAAATGCTCTGTACGGGCTCATCTAGACTCCAAATTAGGTTCTGTTCTTTTTGAAAATAAATAATTTTTTATCTACTTTCTAGATCTATAATCAAATTATAGGCTTGTGTGGACAAAAACACCACTTTTAGAAATATGTTCCTTTCTTTGCATTGTATTGCTTCAAAATTGTTGTATTTTTGTGCTACATTTTAAATTTCTAGATTTGAACTATAAAAGGAGGTTATAAACAAAAAAATCAGACGTCCACTAAGGCCAAAATTGGCAAGTGGTTGTTGTAATTGTACTAAGCATAAAGTGCCAAATCATGCATTAGGGGGGGTTGTTTGATTTTTTTTTGCATTTTGGGTGGTGCATACATTGATCTCATGGAGTTTTGTTTCACATGTCAGTTTGGTGTAAGACCTAGGTTGACAAAGAGGAACTATCAAAAATGGAGTGCCTTGATAATTGATCATATAAGAAGAGAGCATAAGGAAGTATTTCCTTATCTATGTTCCAAAGAACTGCCCTCTAATGATCATACACCTATTAAAATATTTCTAGATGTCATTTCTTTTAGTGTCAATAAATATTTCTTTGATTTCATTGACAAGTTCAATGATCCTTATGACATTTGGATAGCTCTTTAGAAAACATATGGAGATCCCACAGTTCCTCCATTTCTAGAAGACATTCTATCATCAGTCACTCCAGTTATAGTACCTTTAACTCTAGATGAGATCACACATCCTAATACTCCGATTGATTCTACTGATCCAGTTGTAGCCACATATGCTCTTGATTCAGTATAGTAGGATATACCATATCTTCCTACTTTAGCTTCATGGGATGACTTCCTTCCAAACATTGTAGGGTTGTTTGTGGAGTCTCACATTGATAGTGTGGGAGTCATAATAGATGACATCAATCTTCTCTTTGTTGAGGAGACTTCTTTACTCCTTGTGAGGGCACACTCTAAACCTCAACCACTTGATTGTTCAAAAATGATTGTGGACATTTCTTTACAACAAATGGAGAAGGATTCTTTTACTTTAAAGGAGACATCTCAGTCTTTGGGAATTGTATTCCAGTTTCCTCAGACTTACATAATTTTTGAGAATTCTACCTGCCAGTTGGGGAGCATTCTCTACTACACCTATGGCACCCTTTCTTCCTACAAGAAGGAACTTCATTCATCTTTCATGGTGCATATTCTTTACTCATCAAGGAGCTTCTTTCATGGGCGTGCATTCATTATGGAGGGAAGGCTACATTTTTTCTCTTCCTCCATGTTCCTATCAAGATGCTTCATCATCCTTGGAGGTTGTTTTAGTTTCATCTATGGACATTTTACCTTGTTTGCCACCTTATTTTTGGCATCCACTAGATTAGTTCAAGGCATCTTCATTCATCAAGGACTTGTCAATATATGAGTAGATTTCAAAGGCAACATCCACCACATACTATGTATGTATTCCTCTTCCATCTTCCTATCCATAGTGGGAAGCATATTTGCACCTATACTTGGTGTATTTTCTTCCTAAAGGGAGAAATGTTGTTTTTCGGCATTGGATTTTCTTATGTCTTCCAACACTTATCGTCAGGAGATCCTTCACTAAAAGGGGGATTTCATCAAGGGATTCTCTATTGTATATGCATGGCATATGTCATAATGGGGGGGTCTTGTTTATGTTATCCATTCATGCATCTTTCTTTATTGTAAATATCTCTCTTTTTGGGGTAGGGTTTTTCCCATGAGGTTTTCCCTCTTTCCCCATTTTATAGAGAGATTTTATTGCATTGCATTTGTACTTGGGTACTTAACATAGCCAGACCCATTATGCATTTCATCATAGCTTTTGTGAGCTTGAGTGAATTCCCCTAAGTTGCACTTAAAGAGGGGTGTTAGTGTAAATAATTATTATTTATGTTTTACTTAAGTTTACTTAGGATAAATGCATTATTTTATTATTTATTAGGTTAGACACATAGGAGTTTGCATACTCATATGAGAAAGAAACTCTAATTTAGCACATGGTGTCTACAACACTAGAGTTTGCATAATTAACTAAGTTTTCATGTTGACAACATAGTTATTTGTACTCTTAATTAAGCACATGGTGTCTACAACATAATTTTATGTGACACACCTTTGTAGGCTTATCCTCTCATCATCACACTAACTCATGTGCTTAATGGAGGATAATCCACTCCTGTTGGACATGTGCTTGGTTGTAAGACTTATTGGTGTTGACTCCTAGTCAGTCTAGAGGCCTTTATATTTAGGCACTCCTAGTGTGTATGATATTTGAGAACATCAATTAAATATCATATTGTTATTCTAATCATATTCTATTGGTTTATTTTGTGCTAGTTATTGAGCTTTTTGGTCTTGGGCGATTTTTCCCTAAGCAAATTCTTACATAGACCAATGTAGCAAGAACATCAAATGTTGTTGGTTTTCAAAAGAAGCCTATATACAAGGAAAAGTATATACAAATGTCATTCTTAGGTATTCTTGGTTTTCCACATCAAATATAATTTGACTTAAGAGACAAAGTTGTGAAGTTTTCAAGAAATAATGTTGTTACTAATGAGTAACATTTGAGAATCTTTATAGATATGTTGAATGATTTTGAAGTTGAACATGAGGATGTAGTGATGAAGTTGTTTGTGCATTCATTAACTAAGGATGCAAGAGACTAGTTCATAAGACTACCAGATGATAGCATTAGTTCATGGAGTGACTTGGAGAAGTTATTCAAAGAATAGTATGAAAATAACACTAATGTTGGATTCATGTTGAATGACTTCAACAACATCAAAAAGAACCCTAATGAATCTAACTTTGATTTCAGTGTAAGGGTTTAGAAGGGAATGTACAAGCTATTTCAGGTAATGAGATTAAATGAAGATGTGTTCCTTACAACATATTTCAATGCCTTTGACAATAAATGGCTTATCAATTAAGAGACAAAGATCCCAAAACTGTAAGGGATGCTTACAAGGTAGCTATGAATATTGAAAACAATAGGAAAGCATTTGGTAAGCTAGGAAAGAGAGATGATCCAAAGTTGTTCAATCATAAGAGAAATAAGAAAGGAAATGATAAATACCCTACATGTAAGAAGCCTGAGGAAGCCACAATAAGTCAAGTGTTGGATTTATTGAAAAAGATGAATGCACTAGTTTTCAATACACACAAATCCAATGCTAGTGAAAAAGCCTTGATAAACAATAATCATTTCAATAGGCAACCAAGAACACAAGAACTACCCATATACTACCCAATGGAAAGATGGTAAAACTATTCCTTATTACACTCAAAATGTGAAAGATAAGGGTACCCTAGAGCCTCTACAAAGGAATTCTGTTGACATGAATGATGACATACCATGGTACATTATATGCCAATCACCTCACTTCTCATACTACTATGCAATTTCACAATCATTTTCTACAAATTAGAATGCACATAATGAGGAGGAAGAGGAAGAGAAGAATCATGATGATGTAATCTATAATATGGTTAATACGTGTGATGATTATGAATATTCTAATCTAGAAGAACATGAAAATGACATTGCTAATCAAAGAGTTGTTTACCAATTACATCATTAGTAGATATTTTTAGATAACGAGGACTATGATGAAGATAAAATATGTACTACATCTTCTAATGTTGGTCATATATATATATATATATATATATATATATATATATATATATATATATATATATATATATATATATATATATATATATATATATATATATATATATATATATATATATATGAGAATGTCTTCTAAAGAGAAAATTGACAACATTACTGCAGAAATGATTTCTCAAGTTCATAGTAATTACAATTTGAGAAGAAGGACAATTGGCCATGAAATTGGTAAGTCTTCTAGTATTTTTATAAAGGATATTACTCATAAGATGAAGGATGACAATAAGAAAGATAATGTCAAGAAGATGAATGTTAAAGACAATAAGACCATGAAATGGGAGCCCAAAAAGAAGGTCCAATTTTAGACAAATGAGATAGTTAACACAAGTGTGCAAGAGAAGAAGTCAAGATCTGATATTGCTAAGAAAATAATAGTGCCTTCTATTCAAAATGCTTCAGCTCTAGGTGTGCTTCTAAAACCTACCATATCTGAACCAATTGACATTGTTGGTTTAAATAAGTATTTACTTATTACACTTTACTTAAGTTTACTTAGGTCAATGCATTATTTTATTATTATGCATTACTTTATTATTTCTTAGGTGAGACACTTAGGAGTTTGCATACTCTTATAAGTTGTCATCTTAACAATACTGGAATAAACAAATCTAATTCAACACATGGTGTCTGCAACACTGGAGTTTGCATAATTTATTGAGTTTTCATTTATACAACATATTTATTCACACTCCTATTTTAGTACATGGTGTCTACAACATAATTTTTTGTGATATACCTTTGTAGGCTTATCCTCTCGTCATCACACTCACTCATGTACTTAATGGAGGATAACCCACACCTAGTGGACATGTCCTTAGTTGTATGACATATCATATTGCTAATTCCTAGGCATTCTAGAGGCCTTTATATACAAGCACTCCTAGTGTACTTGAACATTGAACTGAATATCATATTGTTATTTTGATCATACTCTTTTGGTCTACTATTGTGCTTGTGCTTGAGTTCCTTGATCTTGGGTGAATTTTTCCCTAAAGAAAATTCTTACATTGTATCAGAGCTTGGGGACATTCTCTTCACATAGCAATTTGAGACTATTCTTGCTTCAGCATCTCAACTTTGATCTTGAGAATCCATAGAAATTGGGAGCATCTAGAGCCAAAATAGACCTTGCCATTGCCTCTAGAAAATCAATTTGGTAAAAATTGACTATAAATTTTCCTATATTGGGCCAAAGTCAATTTTGACGAATTTTTTTTTTGCAAACTGGCACCCAAAGGCCCCAATTTGCAAATCCGGTATGATCTATTAAATATGCACAATTATTTTGTCCAGATCTATAATGATTTTTCTCTACATTCTTGTTAGTATTTTTCTACAATTTTTGTGGAATTTTTTTGGAATTTTTTTTTAGCCTATCGGGGCTGTAGAGAATTTTAAAAATTTTTTTTGTAGCAACTGGGCTGTGAAATCATGGCTCCCATAGGGAATATTTTGTGTTGTGATAGAAAATAATCCTCTTTATATTTAGTGGTGCTCACTACATTTCTAGCTAAATTCCCAACATAGTCTGGCAAGCGACATACTGGCATTTCCACACAAATTTGGTAAGAACAATGTTCACATTACCAACAGCTTGCTTTGATTTGATATCTGCAGACATTTTCATTTAAACAACCTCTAGGATATTTCCACATTGCATGTGGGATAATAATCTCACATCCTATTGGTCATAAACCTGCCCTTTCAACTACGCAAGGAAATTCTGGCAAGAAAGAAATTCTTGGCTCCGGTGAAATGTCCGCTACTAGCTGAAACATTTCCCAGCACCCTCCATTTTACCATTTAATTTGGAATCACTATAGTTACCTCCCATAAAAGATAACCTTCCCTAATGGTCTGTATTTTCTCTGGTAATGATATATTCTCCGGTGATCATGACAAGTGTCTAGCATAGACCTTGCCCTACCAACAAAGCATCCACGTGGACAAACAACACATTGTCACATGGAGTGATAGTACGACTAACACACAGACACCCCTACATAGTCAACATGTAGCCAAAGGACACATCAACTAGCCATGTCAGATCTGTATGGTGATACATCTAAAAAATTTGTACAGTTCATAGAATCTATAGGTCTATTGACTTCAGTGTGATGTCACTAGAGGGACCTGAGTCTACTGATGTCATCGTTTCATGCATTTAAAATTGATGTCTGCATGACCATCATCTATAGGAAAATTAGAACAACTATGAAAATCATTTGACTATCAAATATAACCTCATCTTTTCCTACCTAGACCCCTCTCCAGATTTAGTTTTGATTTGATAGTCTAATTTTGGGAGGCCATATCTTAGTCATTCATACTCCAAGTCAGGTGCAATTTTTTTTGATTTGGCTAGAATTTCTTAAACTTTTTAGTAGTGTAGTTCTTTTCTAGTTTTGGTGCAAGGCTTTGTCAAAAATTTTATTTTTTTGTGACTGTACCTATCCAATCCCACATTTTACAACTTCAATTGCTCCATATAGGCTCATTTGGACTCAAAATCAAGTTTTTTTTTTTTAAGTGCATTATTTTTTGTCTACTTTCCAGATCTATAATCAGATTATAGGGTTGTGTGGAAAAAAGTACCACTTTTAGAAATAGGTCCTTTTCTACATTGTATTACTTTGATATAACTTTAGAATTGTTGTATATCTGAGATACATTGTGATGTTCTAGTTTGAACTACATAAGGATGTTGTAAACAAAAAAATCAAAATTCCACTTAGGCCAAAATTGGCAAGTGGCTATTGTAGATGCACTAAGTATAAAGTGCCAAAATCTTTCATTAGAGGGATTTTCTTGATTGAGTGAAAGGGGGGGGGTGTTTCTTGGTGTTGTGTTCCTCTTTTCCTACTTTTTTCTTTCATTTCTTACATTATGGGAAATTTTAGTTTTCAAAAATTAACACCACATATGGTGTCAATTAATGCATAATAAATTTTCTCAATATGTTGATGGCACCCTTCCTAAACCAATAGGTGATCAAGTATCTAAAAGTGATATTAATGCTTGGGAATCGATAGATAGGAAAGCCCTAGGTGATATTTTGTTGGGGGTTGAAGACAAAATTCTCTATCAGATTGAGAAGTACAAGACATCGAAAGATTCTTGGGATGCCCTCAATAACCTATATGGTAAAGTGTTTGAGGGGGATGTTTACAAAATTGAAGACAAGCTTGTCTCCCTAGATCCTAAGACATTTAATTCTATACAGGATTTTATCATAAAGGTGAATGAATTAAGAATGAACCTTGATGATAGTGGTAGTCCTATTAAAGATGATAGGTTAGTCTATCTTATTCATAGTAAGCTGCCATCTAAGTACTCCACATTTGTCTCTTCTTACAACACCACAAAGACTACATTAGGGGTTGCCTATTAGAAACTCACTTTTGATTTTTATGCTCAACTATTGGATGATGAAGAAAATAAGTTGAAATCAATGGGGATTCTCAATTCACCCAAGTCTAAGGCTTTGGTGGCCAATAATGAGGGTTCTCAAAATTTAGCTAGTTAATCTTCAAATAATGGAAATGGTAAGAAGAAGTGGAAAAATTACACAAGAGGATATAGAAAAGAAAACACCACCATCAAATCAACAAGGCAAGTCTTCCACGAATTCAACCAAGAAGGGGGACACTAATAAGGAGAAGAAGTGTGCCTATTGCAAGAAGTTGGGTCATGATGAACATGAGTGTTATCATAGAAATATTGATGACTTGACAAACATCATGAAGAAACACAATGTTCCACTGCCTCATGCTTACAAGGAGAAAGGATCTTCATCTTCATATTCAAAGGGCAAAGGATAAGCACTTATGGAAAACTCAAGTTCTTTAGTGGAATGGATTCTTGACTCAGGTGTCTCATATCATATTGGTTCTTCAAAAGGAGACTTTTCTTCATTGAAGCAGTCTAAGGTACCACACATCTTTGTAGGAAATAATACAAAAATGGAAGTTGAAGGGACAGGACATGTGGAAATGGCAAATGAGGAATTCAAAGACGTTCTCTATGTTCCAAACCTAAGCTCTAATCTACTCTCAATTTACCAAATCACTCACCTTGGAGAAGGCAATAAAGTTGAGTTCTTTCCTCATTCTATAATGGTGTGCAATCTCAAATATGATTCATTGGTTGCAATGCAAAAGTTAATCATGACACACGGTTGTATTCTTTCTCCCACTTTATGCCTAAGTCTCCTTCACATGCCTTGCTGACTTAATCTCATTCACAAACCAAATTATGGAATGAGTGGTATGGACATCTTCCCTTCTACTATGTTTATCAACTTTTCTCAAACAATTTGTCAAAGGTCTACCTACAATCAACTTTTCCAAAGGTGAATGTTCAACATATTTAGTGGATATGCATCTAAAGGAGAAGTTTGCTAAAGGGAAGTCTTCAAGAGCACTAGTTGTTCTTTAGTTGGTTCACATGGTACTAGTAGGTCCTCTTTTAGTGACATTAGTTAGCCAAGGTTGCTACATACTCACTTTCATTGATGACTTTCCATGCTACAATTGGGTCTACTTTCTTCATCACAAGAATGTAGTGTTGGACAAGTTTCTAGCCTTCAAGATTCATGTTGAAAAGAAACCAAGGAAACCCATAATAGTTCTTTAGATGGAAAATGAATGTAGATATGTTAAAACGGGACTTAAAGACTTTTGCACACTTGAGGATATTGATCTTCAAAATCCACTAGCATTTAGTCTACACAAGAAAGATGTTGCAACATTGAGGAGTTGAACTCTTAAGTCAATGGAAAGTTGCATGATACAAGCCAAGTCTCTAGATCCTAGAATTGAAGTCGAACCTATCAGTAGTGCCAATCACATACTTAATAGGTCTCCTCATAATGCCTTATATGGATAGACTCCTTTTGAAGCATGGGGTGGCAGAAAACTAATTGTGAAACACTTTAGAATCTTTGGTTGTCTAGCATGGGAAAACATATCTTCTAGGGGATGTAAGGCACCACCACCTAGGCCTTGTACTTTCATTGGATATGAAGATGGTGTTAAGACATATAGACTTATGGATCTTGAGAAACATGAGATTTTCATAAAGAAGAATGTTCAATTTGAGCATAGTTCACCCAACTTATCCTCTATTCCTCTCAGGATAGTTCACCCAACTTATACTCTATTCCTCTCTACACTTCATACATTATGGAAACTAATAGAAACACTAGCAATAGTGATTCAATAGATTAAGATATGTGGGATCCTATTGATAGATATAGGGAGAGGTCATAGCATCAACACATCCCACATGCATATATTGCCACAGTGATAGGTCCAGCACAACAAGGTACAACTAGTCTTCCAGCTCCATCATTAGAGGATGACTTCTTCACAAATATTTTAGGTTTGTTTGTTGACTCATACATAGTAGATTTGGGAGACATTGTTGATGATATATATCTTCTTTTTGATGAAGAAGATCCTTCTTTAGTTGTTGTGAGGGCTCACCCTAACCCTCATGTCCATTCTTTACATGATTGATCTTTACAGGTTTCTATGATTGTGGATTCTTATGTATAGCAGTTGCAAGAGGTCTCTTTATCATTAGAGGAGATAGTTGGTTCTTTGGGACAAGTTCTACATCCATCCTTACTAGATCCAACATTATTCTTTTCAGTTGCATTGGAAGGGGTGATAGTGAGTATTGACATAGGGACAGTTGAACAGGTTTTAGAGGCATCATTGATCATCGAGATTCTTTCTGCACATTAGGGAAGCATCTCATATATACCTATGATATTGTTTCTTCCAAAGACGAGGAACATTATTCAGGAGTCATGGATTAGCTTCTACATTGGAGTAGCTATCACTAATTGACATTCTACATTTGGGGGGACTACCTTGTCTCTCTTCTTCTTTTTTTTTATTGGGGGGACTTTTTCCTCATATGGGGTTTTTTCCTTCTCATACTTCTCTATTCTATATACTTGATGTATGTCATAATGGGGGGCTCTTGATTACTCCATCCATGGATGCATCTAGTTTTTTCATATTCTTTCTAAGAGACAATATTTCCCATGAGATTTCCCCCCTTTCTCTTCTTTATGAGAGATTGCATTGCATTATGTACATGGGTACCTAACATGGCCTTCTAGCTAGGACCCATCTTGCATTTCATCTTAGCTTTCATAAGCTTAAGTTCATTCCCCTAAGTGACACTTAAGGGGGGTGTTGATGTAAAATAAGTATTTACTTATTGAATTTTACTCATATGATCTTGCCGAGTTACAACCAAGGTATTTTTTAGTGGCTAATATTTGAAAATTGGCTAATTTTAGGTTTTTTTGGCTAGTAATTTGGTTAATAATTTAAGATTTGATACAACCTAAATCACCATAGTTTCATAAAATTTAGTTCTATAATATTTAAAATTGCTCAATAATTTATTTTATTGAAAAATTTAAACTCAAATATTCACCACAATATTCATTAGAGATGATTAGATTTGAGTCACCTCAATATAATATATTATTAGAGAAATTAAATTGAACTAGCCAATAATTATCATAATTATTAGTTACTTTAGGGATATATCACCAATATTTAGTTTTTACTATTGATTTAAAGTATATGTAATGGTCCTCACAATATTCCATGAGGTAAAAATATGTTCAATTTTGATTTGTAATATTCCATGGTGATTAATGAACTTCCTATTATTATTGAGATTAGTCAATATTTTATTTAAAAAAATTATGATTAAAAAATAATAGTTGATATTAATCATATTTAGAATAAAATTTTGAGAGATTTGCCAATAGAAATAATTTTGTTTTTTCAAAATAATGAAAGATGTGCCTCTTCTTTTGGAGGCAGCTTTCTTAAAGTTTACCCTAGCTGTAACTACAACAATTAATTGAAAACCTAGGAGAAATAAGGAAAATAAAGAGTTCTCAGTGTAAATTTGGATCTATTTTGATATGTATCTTCTTTTATGTTCAAAACATATTTCCTACATTTGGCACTATGGCATGGAAGAAATATAGGTTCATTGCAATTCAAATAGGAGAGTTCATTGAACAATTAAGTAAAAATTTTGAGTCAGTAATGACTAGTTACTTTGAGGACTTCAAGCAATCTATGAAGAAGAGATTGAGGATTCTAGTATCATTAGTGGAAAAACATTATGATTGTCTTTTTTTCTTAGGTGATGATTATTATACATTTGTTCAAGCAACAACTCCAAGAGTAAGATGACCGAGGCCATTAGTCTATAAAATTAATGTAGATGAGGCCTCTACAAAAATAAAAACATTACTTGCAGAAGAATCAAATAAAAGATTCCAAAGCACTTGGGAATTATGAGATGGCAAAATCTAAGATTACTATGGAATTAAATACTACATCTAGCATCAATAAGAAGGAGAAACTAGTAAAGAAATTGAAAGTGAAATTCAATGAAGGTGTAAATCAGAAAGAGGATGAAGAGGAAGAAGTTACTCAGATTCAAGCACCAATTGCATTGACAGAAGGAAAGGGTGAAGATCAGCAAGAGGAAGAAATAGAAATGATAGAAGCTGTCAAGGAAGAAGAAACTGAGGAAGTACCTATTCCTATTGATCAACAGAAGAGAAAGGCTAAGACACAAATAGTGACAAGACCCAAAAAGTTTGCTAAACCTAGCTAGCCCAAAACTATAATACTTACTACAAGGGCTAGTGCATTTGTCATTGCACCAAAGGCTAAAGAGAAAGCCAAACTTATAGAGCAAGAAGGAGCACAGAAAAGACCACGAAGAAAGTACATTTCTTAAGATGAATCTAATGAGGAAAGAACTAAATTTGATGACAACAACCAATTCCAAGTGGTGAGTCATAATCTATCTTTAGATCTAGACAACCTATGTGAGAATGTTAGAAATAATGAAGATTTATCAAGATTTTCTCACATTGATTTTGAAAATCTTAGAAAAGTTGAAAAGAGTCAAGTAGAGGAGGCAATATATGCCATGATGGTTACTTTCAAGAAAGCTCCTGTAGAGATTGCAAACTCCATACCTAAAAGCCTATATGAAAGTTATGAGCAAAAATGTCAATATTGTTTAGATACTAAAAGGAAAATTAGAGAAACCTCCATTTCTCAAGTTATGCCTCAACTTAGCAAGGAATAATTGCTAAAGCCATAAAAAAAATATGTTGTTAGATTTGTTCGTAAATATAGAGCCTTTAGCATATTATAGAATAACATAGAAGATGTTGTAAAGAAGACTAGACACAGGTGGAAAGTCACACATGGGCTAGCTATAGTCAAAATAGGAGAAAAAGAGCCTATTGAGGTTAAAGATGATGAAGAAGATGACAATAATGAAGACATAGTTGAGAAAGATACTAAAATGAACATATATGATCAGGCTGTAATTGAGGAAGAGCAATAACAAGAACATAGTGTGCAAGATACATAATTGCCAAATGTCAGCCCTCAACAAATAACAAGTGCGAATATTGAAACTATCATAGTAAAGGATGTTTTTGATCTCATTACTCAGAATGTCAATCCCTTAATAGAGGAAGACTTGAAAAGGATACTTGATCAATCTACACTAAAGGCTAAATCATGTGACAATCCTGTATTGGTGATTGTAGATGAAATTCATAAATTAGTGTCTGACACTAAAAGGAAAGAGGTGAAAACACAAGAACCATCTACCATCACCCCTCAAGTAATTAATGTACAACCTTCAAATGAAATACTATAATTTACACCTACAAAGGTTGATACAATTGGAAAAGATAAAGTGGAAACTCAAGCCACTACTGGAACACATAGTCAAATAGGTCAGATAGATTTATCAACACTTCTAGCACAAGTTCATGGTGCAATTCAAGGTAATGTGGTGGAAAAGAACAAGCCTAAAGAGACTGAGTTGACACCAAACCTAAAGGAGCTAGCAGCAATTCAAGCACTAGTAACTTTACCAAAATCCGGCATTCCTTCCAGTCACACTCTTTAGAGGCCAAGGATAGATGCAACACCTTTGCAATTCTCAATTCCAAGTCCAAGTTCATCAAAGGTAGAAGAGGTAATAACATATGAATATGTTAGCCTAGATGAAGGCATTGTTTTTCCAAAATATGATTATGCCACAATGACAATAGAGTATATGAGTATACTTCAAGAAGCCCTAGCTAGAAAGAAACATCAAGAGCTACTCAAAAGGGATCATAGGAAGAAGCAAGCTTTTCTTGATATCAATGAAATATTTTTGGATGCATTTAGTCTATGTACTTTAGATGGAACAAAGCCACTTATTGAACAATTGACAAATATAGTAAAAAAGGTAAGTGATGCAGACCTTGATACTAATGCAAATTTTTAGAATGGTCTAAAAAGAAATTTCAATGTAAAGTAAATGAGAAAATATCCATTGATATAGCACTTACACAAGTTGCATTGGCAACTAAGATAGAAAGTGTAAAGAAGGTACTTGAGAAATTTTTCTCTCTATACACCAAACTGTGTAATCCTACACTCTTCACAAAAGAGGCAAGGAGTCACATTTTGAGCTTGGAAATCCAAATAAATTCATTAGGAACAAAATTGAGAACGAATCCAACTCAAACTGAGAATCATTTTAGGATTTTATTACAAACCCATAGTTAGTTAGTAGTGTTATCTATAGATGAAGCCAAAATAAGGGCCAAACTAATAAGCATCCAAACTACATTGACTCCTCACATGGAGATTTTACACAAGGAGTTAGGCTATGTAGAAAATCTTATGAAGAAAGACCCCAATCTTTCTACATTAGATGGCCTAATTCACCTTGTTGTCAAGCTGGCCATCCAAATTAAGTCTTTGGAGGTAGCTTGTGACAATTGGGATGCCACTCTTAAGATTATTCTTGATGTGCACAAATCTTTCTTGGACAAACACACTATTAGTGTATAACCCATTGACATTAGTGTCAGAAAGGGGGAGAAAGTTAGCTTAAGAAAATGGGGAGAAAGAGTATTAACTAAGGCAGAGTAAGAGCATGGGGGAACACCCAAGGAATAACAAGAATGTAAAAGAGTATTAGTTAAGACACATCTACTCAATTGGAGTAACATTTTGAGTATAGAAATAGATCTAACAACTCAAGGGGAGTTATAAGACTTTTGAGGTATAAGTTGTTACAAAATTTTGATATTTGGAAATTTTGTATAAAAGCCGAATAAGAGATATGTTATGCCCATAAGAATAAAAGTGTCAATACATGACCAAGTGTTTTTTAAACTCATGTCAAAGGTGGAGTTTCATGATCTTAGATTGGTTTTGACTAGTCAGTGTCTCTACACATAGTAATTTACTTAGTTCATGTCAAACAAGTATTATATGCTGAGCACAACATGTATAAGATAGAGCATGCTGAGTTCATAGTGAGTGTTGAGTTAGTCCTGTGCCAAGTCACTCAAGTGCTGAGTAGACAACATATGCTGAGTGATTCAAGAGCCAAGTAAGAAGTCCATGCCAAATCATTTAGATTTTGAGTCATAGCATAGAAACTAGTATATGCCAAGCATTAGAGACTTCAGATGTTGAGTAGCATAGTTTAGTCAGAGTTGTTAAACTATTTTTGAGCTGACTTAAAGATTGAATTATGATGTTTTGGTGTTAAGTACAAATCTTAATTTGGAATCCCTATGAATTACATGCATCCAATTAGATAAAGGGAAGATTTAAGTAGAAAAATGGATGAATCATAGCCATTGATTAATACTTAACCCTAAGTCACCTAAGACCTATTTAGGAGGAAAAACCGTAAACTTCTTATGAACATGAAAGAGAATGAATGAATGATCAAAGAGATTTTTGCATGCACAAACTAGGACATTCATGGTGACCAAGGTATAATGATATGAAATTGCATTAGAGAATTGGTTAAAGGAGAACAAAGAAAGGAAATCGTGAACATCAGAGGGACATTTGATTAAGAAGGATAAAAAATACATTATTTTAGAGGTGATCTGTTATCAAGAAATAAAGTGTTAACCATAGGATCAATGCTGAGACATTCTAATAGGTGAATCAATTAAATCTCTTAACAGAGTTTTCCTAATAGGCTCTATTGAAATCCTCTAACAAGGTGCTTACTTTATTGTGAGTTGAAGTCCTTTAACAAAGCACACTTTTAATAGGGTGTTGAAATCCTTTAATAGGTAGACCTAATAGTCTTTGTAAGCCTTTAATTAGGTAGACCTTTTACAAGGTAGACCATGTCTTATGATCAAACATTGTAACCTTCATTGGATACACTTTATTACATTAGTAGTGAAGATTTGTGGGTGTCATCCCCACCCTCATTTTACCTTCTCATTGGAGGGTATCTAGGTAATCATATCTGGTGTCATATATGTGTGAATGCTTACTTGTGTACATGATTTAGATGTACATGTTTTACATGGTATTTTAGTTTACCTATTGAATGTATGAGATGGTTGTGTGGTGAATGTTTTATGGGTTGAAGTTTAAAGTACTAATTCACCCCCATCCCCCCCCATCCCCCCAAATTTTACCTTTCCTATTGTAATTCCAACATCAAATGTTGATAAATGGCTAATGAAGATATGTAATTGTTGTCATTTATGGAAACACATGATGTAGATGCTTACAAGAAACCTTAGAGATAAAGATACTTAGCTTTTGGTACTCAGAAAATTGTCTAAGTATGAATTTGGTATACAATAGTGTATTGTTTTGTATGTAACTTGTTACTAACATCATATTATGACTACCAAAGTTATATGGAGATTGTATACATGTTGATGATTATGTGAATAACCTTAAAAGTTAGTAAAAACTATATGAAAAAGAGTTATTTGTGTTTTACTAGTGAAACAAGACAACATAATTAAAGGAAAAAAATTATTTTGTTTATAAAATAATTACTTGTCCAATTAGGGTTCACATCCTAGATGTTTACTCTAAGTTGGAAAATTATATTATGGTCTTAGCCAACCTAGCAACAATTTGTGTAAAGGCATGGTATCTATACAAAGGACATCTTGCAAATTAAGATGGAAAAGTTGTGTTGACCAATTATATGAGAACTTTTGTGAAAGCAATATATGTGAAGCTTGTGAAGCTATTTCGCGATCTGAGCTTGAACTAAGAAAGAGCCTATATTTCATAAGTCTAATTACTTGTCTGGGTAGTGGGCTCATCTTGCATCTCCTATACTACACCTCCTAATAGGGTTAGAATCTCCTACCAGGGATTCAAAGTCTCCTAACAGAGACTCTCTATACTAAATTTTCTTATTGACTCCTAACAGGGTCCATCCTCTAACAAGGAACTTATATATTAGTATATCTTCTAGTGGGTATCATCCACATTGGGGTTTTCCCTTGGCTATGATTTCCCTAGTTAAATAAATATGGTGTTATGAGTTATCTTTGTACATGGTTACAATTACTATTTAGCATTACTTTATTACTTTTTTTTATATATGGTTTAAAGTAATAAAGAATATCTAGTTGGTGTCTAAAGTTTGTAGATTACTTATTTATCCCCCCTAGTAATTCCTATTTCTAACAATTGGTATCAGAGAACAGTTACTGAGAAGAGGCTTAACACCTTGAGTAAGATCCCTATGGATATGGAACATTTTATGGAGAACCTTGAAGAGGCACTTGAAAAAATTGATATCCTTATTGAAGAACAAGATATGATAAAGGATAGATATAAAAACTCCAAAGTATATATTGGACAATTGATGGATAAGATTGAACATCACAAATCCAAGCCTAAATCTATTAAATCTAAAACTAATGATAATAATTATTCAATGTTGAAGACAGAGTAACAAATCTTGAAGCATGAATTGAAGATTACAAATCTAAAATTAACTTTGAGGAGTGATTCTAGAAAAGTTGAGTTTGATTTGAAGAATGAGAATACAGATCTCAGAGAAAGTTTGGAAAAGAAGACATCTAAATTTTAAACATTGAAAGAAAATCATGGAGAACTTCATAACTACAATACTATTGTGAAAAGTGAGCTAACTTAGTGTAAGCAACAACTTGAGAAGCTTTATTATAGCAAAGAAAAGCTTGATGATTCTATGTCAATATAAAGACCTACTTATGATAAGATTGGTCTTGGTTATCTATTTAACATATCTACAAAGAAAATTGATATAAGATTAGATGCGAAAGGAAAAGATAAATTTGTTGATAAGATTGAAGCTACTCAATCTTCTAATAAATCTAAAGAAGTTGGACAAGACAAGGAAGTTGAGATTTTGGATAAACCAAAGCATGTAGAATCTCATATGGAAACAAGGTATGAATTTAGAGGTAAGTGTTTTTCATATAATGAAATAGGTCATATGAAAAGAGATTGTACAAATAAGTTATTTAATCATGTTAAGAATTTTTAATGTCATAATTTTCATGGTATGGGTCATAAAGCAATTGATTGTAGGAAACCTAAACTTATGATAATGATAGAAGGAATAGTAAAATGTCAAGAAATACTTAACCTGCAAATAGAAGAAGAACTAATGAAAGGACATCGAATAAAGGAAGACCTTATGAAGAAAGAAGATAGATTGTGTATTATAAGTGTAACAAATCTAGACACATTACTTGGAATTTTCATGCACCTGATGATCAACAAAATCCTAGAAGCAGAACTCTAGTATGTCAGTTATGCAACAATTTTAGACATACAACAAAGTATAGCAGAATGAACAGATTCTTTGGAGATAGAAGGAATAATGGAAGAAACTTTGGAAATAGAAGAAATGATGGAAGAAGCATCACAAATGATAGAAGGAACCATGAAAAGAACTCTGGAACTAACAAAGGCAATGAGGAATAAAGAAATTTAGTCAGTGAACTTCAAGAAGTACTCAATGAGGCATTTGTAATTGGTCTAGAGATCTCCAAAGAAAAGCTAGAAGATGATGAGACAAGAAGATCGAAGTCAGTTATCAAGTTTGATTTAATTAAGTTGAATTAAGCTTGTTCACAATACCAAAATTTGAGAATTTCATCTAGAGATTGAACTAGAGGCAACAAGGTTGGGAAAAGGTGCATCGAGATATGTTTAGATTGTATCTAAGCTCACTTGTAATTTGGAGCTTATCTAAACTATTTATGAAGGAATTAAGAGTTATTGATATTATAGAGTAAGTCAATTATGTAGTAGAAGATTAAAATTATGTTCGTACTGAGAATTTTTTGGAGCAAAGTTTTGTGGAATATCATCATGATGAAAAGAAGCTATGGTAAACTTTATGTAGCATCTAAAGATCAGATAGAAGATCTTGAGGAGATATTTGATTTAAAAGTGAAATTGACATATTTTTTATGTTTGCAAAGTACACGATTAATGAAAATTCAAGTTGAAGGAATCAAATGGAGTGCACACTTTATTAAAATTTCATTGAGATTACATCAAAAGCATAGAGCACTTAGAAGTAACTTGACAAGGTGATTTCGAAGGAAACCTATTTTCAAAAAAAAATATTTTATTGCTTATCCACAAAATTTATTTAATACAAGTTTATATTTGATAGAAGCATGGATATATTATTAGTTCAAAATGTTGAGAATGAGGAGAGAAATAAATTGAAATTATTTTTTGTGAAACCCATAGAAGGAAACCCTAATTTAGCATTATCCATTACTCTAAACAATGTAGTTTATGTGGAAGATGTATGGATTTATCTTAATAGCAAGTTTGAATCTATTGGGAGTGAGTATATTAATAAAGATATGGAATTAGTCTTTAATCATGATATGAATATGAAGCCTAGATTTGAACATTTAAGATAAC
Organism: Cupressus sempervirens; assembly: GCA_028749045.1. NCBI lineage: Eukaryota > Viridiplantae > Streptophyta > Pinopsida > Cupressales > Cupressaceae > Cupressus > Cupressus sempervirens. The sequence continues at coordinate 734,470,003 of CM053789.1, forward strand.
TAGACTTGTTCAAATATCATTTCTACTAAGAATTGGACATAGATGAGTAGACATAGATCATACTAAGTAGAATACATGATGTAAAATTATGGATGGAAGATAGTGTAGTTGATATTTAAAATAACCTTATTCATGAGGTAACTGGTCTTAGTAAACAAGGTAGTGTACCTATAGAAAAGAAATTGGTTAAGAAGAAAGTTGAGAGTTACACCAAAGCAGTTTACAATGGAAAGGTCACAGTGATCAAGACCATTAAACATGACATATTTAAACTAACCTTATTCATGAGGTAATTGGTCTTAGAAAATAAGGTAGTGTACCTATAGGTAAGAAATTGGTTAAGAAGAAAGTTGAGAGTTACACCAAAGCCATTTATAATGGAAAGGCCATAGTGATTAGCACCATTAAAGAAAATGATGTAAGATTCTTGAGTAGATTCATTGACTACTCTATATGTGTAAGTTCTAAGATTGAAGAATTATTAGCTAGATTCATCTATGCAACCTACAAGATATGTGTTGAGAAGGAAGAAGTTAACTTCAGTGAAATTCTAAAAATGCAACTTCTTGAGAACCTTGAGAAAATAAAAAGGACTAAGAATGGTGTGTTTAGATTTCAGTCATTGATCAATCATTTCATTATTCATGTACTTAAGAGATTTCCATATTTGTTAGTCATAGAGATTAATATTAGTGAGAGATGTACAATGGAGAAGATCATAGAAGTGTGTAGAAGACATCCAATAGATAAAATATTGGATAGTAACTTGATAATGAAAACATTTCAGAATGAGATGAGACAAAGATTCAGAATTGCACCTGCAATTGTAGATAGATTTAAAGAAGATATTTGTGTTATGGTTGATACAGATTTTACTTACATTCAAGCAATACAACTTCAAGAAACATTTATTGATCCCTTAGGTTATGAATTGAGTGATAAAACAATCGTTGTATACTTTGATTTATTGTTGAAATTAGAGAAGGACCAAGTTGAGTACAAATTTGGAACCTATGATGAGATTACCCAATCATCTCATTAGGCATATTTGGAGAAATCATCTTAGAAAAAGATAGAAACAATAATGAAGAAAACTTTATCTGGGGCTAGTATGACTGAGATTGAGTCACAAGAAGTTAGAGGGACTATGAAACAAGGTATATTGAATGTACAACCTTTGTCAATGTCTATTGCAGAAACATCTTCGAAATAGAGAATTCCTTATGTAGCAATATCAAATGTACAAACAAGTGAACTAAAGAGGAAATTAGAGAGACTAGTGGAAGCTATGAACACCAAGACAAAAAGGGTCAAGAAACAAGCCAATGGACTAGGAAAGAGACAAAAAGACATTATTGAATTTGGGTGATTCTAGTGAAGAAGAAGAAGAAGAAGAAGCTAAATAGATAGAGAAGGTAACTACTTCTAAGAAGTCAATAGGAAAAGCTCAACAACCATGGAAGCACAAATAGAGAAGATAAATCTAGCTATTGCTAATGAAGGAAACTTTTCTCAGATGAAATTTTTTTATGACTTGTATAATAACTTTGAAAAATATTAGATTGATATATCTATTATGAGATACATAATAGCCAATAATCTAAAACTCAAAGATATTGAAGGCATAGTAAACTAGAAAGTCTATGTAAACTTATTGAGAAGAAGGCACCAACTTGAGAATATGACTTATAACTTTGTAATTCTATGATAAGAACAATATGCAAAACTGATGATGAAGAAGAAGTCAAGAGATTCTTCAACAATCTAGCATCTTACTTGAGGAACAAGGTAAGACCATTCCTATTTATGATGGATGAGAAAGGTAAGTCAAGAAGTGAAACTATAGTAGCTATAAGTTTGATGATGACAAAGTCCAAAGCGACATCTTCACTAGCACCCAAAACCTTGAAAGTGTCAGTAAGTGGTGACACAATGCAGATAGATCAAACCAATATTACCATTAATATTGATGTTACTAACTTGTTTGAAAGTTCCAAATAGACTAAACCTCAAATTGAGGATATTGAAGAAAAATTAAAACAAATTGAAGAGGAAAAGATTTTATTAGAGGGAGAGAAGAAGAAAATAGAAGAGACCAAGTAGAAATTGCTTGAAGATGAGACATAAAGAAAAGTAGAGGAAGAAAAAAAAAGAGTAACTGAAGAAGAAATGAAAAGGAAAATAGAGGAAGATAAGAAGAAGATATTAGAAGAGGAAGAAAAGAGAGAAAAAGAAAGAAAGGAAAGAGAAGAGAAAGAAGAAAAAGAAAGAGGAGTCAAAGAGGTAGCTAAAAATAAACAAAGGGAAGATGGCACTAAACCTTCTAGTTCATCTACTTTTCTTTCACTTGCTTGACTGACAAATGATGATGATGATCAAACTAACTTGATCTCATCTTTGTCAAAACTTATTGAAAAGAACAAAATAGTGAAGAGCCTATAGAGAACCTTGATGGAGGTTACTAATAGATTACATAGTACTCTGGAAATGCAACATACAAAGGCAGATCCTAAATAGAGAGAACATGAAGTGCTAAAATATTTTGATGAAGAATTCACAAATCTATTGAATGTTGTATAAATAAAGGCACATATCTCACATGATGCTAACTTGTTTAGCACTATTTTCCAAAATATTAAGAACAATTTGATAAGTCTTGATGCTTGTATCAAGGAACTTCAAAGGTGTCAACAAGATGGAAAGGTATTGTACATTAAGTGTACCCTATCTCACAAGTTGACTAAGGGTATTGATAGTTAGATTGAAGGAAATATGAGTGGGCTAGAGGCTCTATCTAGACAGTTACAACATCCTTCTAGTAAAATTGATGACTTTGAAGGACAAGTAGCCAGTATTCATAATGATATTAGAAAACTAGAACTTTAGAAGGAACAAATTTTGAAGAGAGTATCGCATTTCAGAGAGCCTATTTCTCCGAAAATATCTATTGTTGAGAAATAGTTGGAGGAATGTGTCAAGGCCGAGGACACTTATTCTAATATTTTATATTCAGACCTTAATGCAATTAAGATTGAATCATATGCCTTATGTACAATTCTCACCTCTAGTGAATCAACCAAGAATACATGGACAAAATGAATGAGCAATCTTAAGGCAAGTTTTGGTGATTGCATGAAGATACTATCAACTTAAAGTAGAAGAACAATTTTTTTTTATAGTTTTTGATATTCTAACCTTTGTCATTGATGTCAAAGGGAGAGAAAATGCATAATAAAATTGTAAATTAGGTAAAGAAAAGATAAAATTATAAGATATGAAATCATATTGTAAGGGGGAGCATATGTAAGATGAACAAGTTGTAATAGATGTAATGTTATTGTATTATTTTTTAAAAAGTTTTTGATACTTAGCCAATTTTCCCTATTTGCCATCATTGCCAAAGGGGGAGATTTTTGATAATTGGATAATGAAGATATGTAATTGTTTTCATTTATGGCAGCACATGATGAACATTCTTACGGGAAACCTCAAAAATAAAGATACTTAGCATTTGGTACTCAATAAATTGTGTAAGTATGAATTTGGTATACAACCATCTATTTTTTTGTATATAACTTGTTACAAACGTCATATTATGACTATAAAATTTAGATGGAGATTGTATGCATGTTGATGATGATGTGTATAACCTCAAAAGTCATTATAAACTAAAAAAAAAAAGAGTTATTCATGTTATACTAGTAAAATAAGACAGCGAAATTAAAGGAAAGGAATTATTTTGTTTATAAAATAGTTGTCCAATTAGAGCTAACATCCTAGATGTTTACTCTAAGTTAGAAAAGCATATTATGGTCTTGGCCAACCTAGTAACAATTTTTGTAAAGGCATGGTATTTATGCAAAGGACATCTTGCAAATTAAGTTGGAGAAGTTGTGTTGAGAAAGTGTATGTGAACTTTGTGAAAGTGATATATACAAATTTTGTGAAGCTATTTTGTGATCCAAGATTGAACTAAGAAAGAAACTATATTCCAAAAGTCTGATTACTTGTTTGGGCAATGAGCTCTTCTTGCAATTGGAAGCGCATGTTTGGGCAGTGGGCTCATCTAGCATCTACTATACAGAAACTGCAAACAAGGATTCAATGTCTCATAATAGGGACTCTCTATACTAAATTTTCTCATTGACTCCTAACAGGGTCCATCCTCTAATATGGAACTTATATATCAGTATATTATCTAGTGAGCATCTTCCACACTAGGGTTTTCTCTTGTCCAGGGTTTCCCTAGTTAACAAAATATGGTGTTATGAGTTATCTTTGTGCATGGTTGCTGTTACTATTCAACATTATTTTATTACTTTATTATGTATGGTTTAAATTAACAAATAATATCTAGTTGGTGACTAAATTTTGTATATTATTGATTCAAACACCCCTCTTAGTAATTCCTATTTCTAACATCGAAGACACTCCATAATCAAAAGCTCTTTTAAATATTTTTTTCCAAATGTTTACAATGATCCTTTTGTTTCTTAGAGAAAGTTGTCAGATCATCCCGATATACTACCATAATAAAATGAATCAAACCATCAAAAGCTACATCTATAGTTCTTTAGAAAGTAGCCCCTACATTTACTAACGCAAAAGGCATTCTTACATACACATGTTGTTTTGTATTGTTCATCCTCTTTCACCTTAACCTAATTATACCCTAAAAATCCATCCATCATGGATAATAATTGATTTCCATAACCTCCTATAATAATGCTTCCATGTTTGGTAAGGCATAGTTGTTTTTGAGAGATGAGATGTTAAAATTTCTAAAAGTTACACATAATCTTATATTGTGATTCTTTTTTCTTACTAGGACCAAATGAGAAACCCATGTTGAGTGATTAAATGGTTTTATAATTCTAGCATCCCTCATTTTAATTTACTCCTCCTTCATTTTAGGAGCAAGAATAGGGTTTATAGGCCTCTTTCTCTACCTAAAAGGTTTGTCATCAAGTTTCAATGACACTTCATGTTGGAATAAGTCTTCCCTATAAGTGTTGAGGTCATCATATGACCATGCAAATACATATCTATACTTGCTCAACAAATTAATGATATCTTTTCTAATTTTAGAGGTTAATTTCTTCCCTATAAACATCTCTTTAGGAGAGCATTCGGTCCCTAGATTTATCCTTCCAACATACTTTTCATCTATAGTAATCTTGTCCTTTTCTTTGGTATCCTTGTTATCAAATATTATTTCTAGTGCTACAAACCCCTTAGTAATTTTGTTTGTTCTTAACTGAATGACTCCTTTGCAAAATAATATCTCTTTCCCATCAACCTCTTCCACAAGATTATCAAGGTCTATAATTTGACTTTAATACCTCCCTTCACATACTATAAAATTGATGATGCCCCTATCATCTTCAAAAACTTTTCAATTGTGCACATTATCAGGAACTACCAGCCTATTTTTATTTCTACTTGTGTGATATCTATACAAGGAATACTACCTTGCCTGATTGCCAAATTAGCCAAAAATTCCATAAGATTTTTTTTAGATGTATCTAACCAAGTTATTTTAAATGCATCAAAATGTTAAATGGTATCCCATACTTCATTTTTATATTGTTTCATCTTATTCTTCCTTGTAGAAAATTTATTTCTAACTTGGGAAACAATCATATCAAAATCACCAAAAAAATTTAAAATTTGAATACCATGTTCATCAACTATCCTTAATTCTAACAACAATGTCTCATATTTAGCTATGTTATCAGTACACTCAAAAGATAACGAGAATGAATATTTGAAAGTTTTACCTTTAGGAAAAACAAATACTATACCTACACATTACCTTCTTTGGAACATGAGCCATCAAAATTCATCCTCTATATTTTATTATGATCTATGGAAACATATTCACTAATGGGATCCACTTTTTGCAATGCTTCCTTAGAGGTACTTGAAAATTGTCTATATCTGTATGGCAAAAACAAAGTCATCTAATTTGGATTGACATCTTCTACCAAATATGTTGTCCTGGGTTCTCTATCTATCCTGATATTCTTTCCATTTATTGGGATAGTTGTGTAAGATAAATCTAATTGAATGTTGCCTCGTACAAAATTAGACCATTATTTAGACAAAAGTGTACCATACATAGCAGGAATCTCCACTACTATAATATCAGTCTTATATACCTTTTCAAGACAAGAAGGAAATTTGAAATCAACATATTTTATAATTCCCACAATAGGGACATATAAGTTTTCCATAGCATAACATTTACCATAAGGAGTATCAAGATCTAGATTTAGACTTTTTATCACATCAATAGGCATAATATTTACAATTGCTCCTAAATCAATCATGCAATTTTTTACCAATTTATCATTTATGAGAAAAGTTAAATAAAATGAATTGATTTGAGTATGATCCTTATTAACAACAGTTCCTAGATATATTTTGGGTATCATTTGAGCATATTCCTTTTATTTTTTATGGCTTTCTACTTCAAATATCAGTTTTAAAGCCTCATTCTTGTAATACAAGAATTTCATAATTTCCATTAGGAGGATATTGAATTTTACCTGAGATAAAGCTTGAACTATGAAGGAATTAGAGTTATGAGAATTCTTACTGGTAGGATGCTTGTCATTTTTTTTTCTTTGTAAGATTTTTTTTCTCCTCCCATCTATTAATATTTTGATCCTTACCTTTGGTTAGTTTAACTCCAATCTTGGCAAACATCCTTTCTTTTTTTCTCTGTCCTTCATTGATCTCTTGATTCCCCAACTTATAGTTGCTTCTTACTTGTTCCATTACTGCAATAGTATAAGCTTCCTTCTCCTCCTCAGAAAAATTTTGATTCATGGAAATTCTTCACCATCTAAAAATACTTCTTGATTCATTTGATACTATCCATCCATATAATTTGTTGTGTAGTTATCCTCTAATGATTCCTTACCCTAGCATAATCCACTTGATACTACATTACAACTAGGTTTTCTATCATTATCATTATTTTTCTCATCCTAAATATTTTGAGAAATTACACATTGGTTTTCCATATGAGGCAGTCCACAAATATCAGACCAAGGCTTATTATCAGAAAAATAATTAGTTATTTTGAGAGGATCTAGAGCCTCCTTGGTGTTGACTAGTTTTCTATCTTTCCAAGTAGTATTATAGTTCATTTCTTGTAGCCTATATCTGTGATTCTTAATAAAAGAGTGGTTATTTATTTTTTTGGGGGAAATTGTTTCTTCCACTTCCATATTCATCTCTTTCATGATGTTCAAAATTTTATCAATCTTGTCTTCTTCTTTGTTCTACTTGGGAGCCTTAGGATTAAACAACTTACGATCATCCATTTTCAATCCTTTTCCTGCAACCTTTCTAATGTTCTCCAAAGATAGGGAAATTTTTTAAAGCTTCTTGGAGGGTGGCAGGCTTTTCCTTCTCGATCTCATAGCTCATCTTATGATCCAAAGCATCTATGTAGAAGTCCATAAGGAACATGTAGAGTGCCCTAGTGTCTCTCAACATATTATTGAATCTCCTATTAAATTTGAATATTGTTTCATTTTGATTTTTCTTGATACTAGTTCATTCATGTAAAGGAAACAAATGACCATTATGATCACCAAAATGCTCAATGAGTTGACCAACACACTCCTGCTAACTTCCCAAAGATCCATCACGTAAACTTCTGTACCATTCTGTTACATCTTTAGTTAAGGATTTTACAAATAACTTCATTAGGACATCCTCATAGGCTTCACTCATTTCCTCAATTACTACTTTTGAATTTATACAATGAGTTTCTGTTGATATAGCTCCATTCCCACAGTATTTTGGGATTATAGTTCTTAAATCCTTGGATATAGCATTTGGAAATCCATATATAGGATAGAGGTCTAGTTGTCTATATTTCTCTAATGGCACATGATCCCTAATATTCTAATTGAACCTATTATTTTGCCATATATTATTTCTTTGCATATTCTTATTATTGTTCATATTCCTTCCTCTAGGTTGTCTATTATTTTGTGCATTGTTGTTATTACCTACAAATGAATTGTTATTTCCATCATTATTATGATTGTATGCATTATTATTATGACATGCATTGTTGTTGTTCTAATTATTATAAGGCTACCTTAAATAGCTATCAATATCTCTTCTTCTTTCACCCATATGTGGATGTTGTGTAGGGTTATCTACATTTTTATCAGCATCAATTTATGCTCTTTGACTATGCTGATAATTAGAAAATCTATAAATGCCACTCCTACCTATTCCATGTCTTTCTTCTTCTCTCTTTGGTCTAATTTATTTTGGTGATGGTATAATACATTGATTCCTTGTTATTCCAATCAATTCTAGGACATCACTAGGATACCTTTTCAAAGCTCTTATAGCTCACTTACTTCTCATTAAATTGCAAATTCCTAAATCATTTTGCCTACTCTAACATCTTCTTCTTCATAATCTTCAAATTCATCATCTGAAGACTAATCATCTTGGGGGTCTTCAAGATTTTACTGAAGGAAGTTAGTCCCTCTATAAAAAGGGATGTGCTCTTGAAATTGAGTTCCATTCTCAAGATTGTTCTCATCTTGGATTTGAGTCCCATTGACTATATCATTAGGGGAAAGGTCACTTAGTTTTTCAACCACTTTCCCATAGCTTCCAAATATCATGTCGACCACGTTTATTAATCTTCTATTATGCTTCTTAGGAGCATACTCTTGGTGCTCACCAGCATGTGTAGATCTTGTTCCCCACATAAACTTTAATGACACCCTTCCAAAACTATCCTGCTTTCTTAGCATGACCAACTAATTGTTCATATGCCTTTTAACTTTAGAGTCACAACCTCTACTATAGAGGAAAAGTTATAATTTTTTCTTTTGTGTTCTATCTCCAGCAGAGTGTACAGACTCTTTGCTCTATATTTTTTATCTTATAAAACCAATCACTTCTAGGTTACTTCATAATCCCTTATTGTGCATGCAATTCCCTAGTAGAGTCCCCAATTTGTTCGTGCCCAAATTAGCAAATTAGGTTTCCTATGGAATGATGATCCAATTATGGGAAATCCTAATAGTGATTTTCTAGTTGATAGGTTCCACTCCAAATGAATGCAAACCTCTACAATTCTGCCTCTATTGAACCAAGGATGCGAGGCCAATGCCTCACACCCTAGAGGTTTTTTAGAGAAAATAATTTATGAGACTTGGGTGTTCTAGGAATTTAATTAAAAAGTTGATAAATATTTTTTGGTGTGATGTATGAATGTAAGATGGATCAACGATCTTTGTCACTTGGATATGTGTCCTTGAACTACAATTAGCACGAAAACTCAAAACAATAATCAAAGACAAGTACCTTAACTAATGGAGTCATTGTCATTATTCTATCTATTATTTAAAATATTCAAAGTAACCCTTAGAGATAGACAATAAATCCCTTCAAGATAAATTTCTATCACTTAAATGAAGTATAAATTGTTAAATACTAAAGTATATTTCAATATTAAGTCCTATTGAATTTAACACTCTTGAAGATCCCAATAAGACAACAATAAACATTGAGCAATCAATACAATATTACCATTTAGCAAATATTGAAATAGCTTGCATCATTCAGTCAATTAAACCAAATGTAAAATTTGATCTAAGGAAACAAAATGTATGAGATAGAAATGATATCACCAAAAGATCAATCAAGCACACAAAACTGTTGTAGAATTTGAAATTTTTTACCACAACTGCATGTGTTGTTGGTGCATATAGATAACACTATCTGAAGTAGACCAAAAGGATGGACTCCCTATTTAATATATGTCTAGAATATATGGTAATGTCTTTTTCCAACTTCAGTCTTTATATTTATAGACAACAAATTGGTTACAAGATGAAAAGGTGTGACCCATTGTTTACAAAATTGATATTAATCGACCAACTACTAACCAACTATTATATGCCAATTAAAATCAAAACAAACTTAGAAAGGAAAATAGATTCATTGGAATGAATCTAATGTTGATTTCTCAACAAAATCATTACACTATTTAAAGTACTCTTGATACTTGTCATCCTTGAGGAAGTTTGCATCACTGATCACCTCATGAGCCTTGATCTCCATCTCAGTCATTTGTTTAATTTGCTTGCTAGTCCTTGTCATCTCCAAATCATCATTCCTCATTGTTCCCAAGGCCTATTCCTACATCACATGGCAAATCCCCTTTCTGCGACCTCCAATAGGTGTTTCTGCTATAGAATATAGCAATCAAAATTTTCAGTCTTGGTTGTGATTTTTCATCTTATTGCTATAATACATAGTGATACATAAATTCATATTGCTCATTTCTATGTCCATTATTCTCCAAATGTGATCTGCAATCAGCTTTGATCCATCACTATAGGCAAACATGGCCTCTCTTGAAAATATCACTACCCTATCATTGTAACATATGGAGATCAACCAACTTATCACTAATCCCTACAACTTATCATATAGTGATATAACCACATTCATCGCTGATCGCCAAAACCAAAACCTTATCTCCTTGCTTATTGATGATCACAGAAGGTTATGGAACTACACTAATCTTTATTGCTCATCACCATATCGATAATGTGTCTTCTCTACATAGTGATAAACTTTATGGCTATATGTTGTAGCTATTCCTCGTCCATCTTTGAAAATGACCCTGCTGCTATCACCATAATACATACTTATACTTGATGCTTCATCGCTATAGCTATAGTGATATATGAAAAGATCATATATCTCACAAAATTTCAAGAAAATCATAACCAAGATCCATAAATAGGGATTGTCATGTAATGAGTAAGCCTTGGGAATGCATCTTGAGATAGGCATCTTTGATTTAGATGGCAAGTCATAATTTCTTGCAAACAAAAAGAAATACAATAAGTATTTCTTTTATTTGATCACAACCATATAATCAACCTAGGCTTGAATATCCTTGAAATGATAAATAATTAGCAACCTGAAAATAAGTCAATGAAATCAACTATAATCAAAGCAATAATAGGTGGAAAATATTTATAAAATATTGAGTTCCACTACCAACCATGTGTTTTGGGGTCTACGTAGTGTAACAACAACATGGGACTACCTCATACTCCTTGCATGAGGTACTTAGCTATGCTACATTGAGGTACCCATACTATACCCCTGGTGAGATTTGGACTTGTGACCTCTCTTTGAAAAGTACAAGTTCTCCACCACTAGGTCTTCTAAGATTGAACACATTAGGTTTCAAGTTTAAAATTGCATTTTTAAGATAAAAGTTCCATGATAAGTTTGAACTACACATATCATATCAAAGCCATAATTATATTGATCAAATCATAATACATGAGAGTACATAATTTAATTGCTTATGTACCCAATATCCTAAGAACCAAATTATTCATTCAATTTTTTAATTTTAGCACCATTTTAAAATTTTAAGGTATAAATTTCCTACATATTGATTCATCAATTAGTAGTTCAAATGAAAACACATTTATTTTAATTTAAGAAATACATATTTTTTAACTTTAACGTATGTATAACTTTTACACCCATTGAGTATATTAAAATAACTTGATCAAATAACAAATAAAACTAAACATATTCTTCAAATTAAACCCAAAAAGGTGATTAATAATAAAAATGGAATGGTCTTTAATATCTGATGTCACAGCTAACGTCATTTCACGGTCATTTATTAGTTTGGCCTTTGCCATGTTTTGAGAAGATTCTTTCCCATTTGTTTATTTATAAATTAGTAGATTGTACAAAGTATACAAATTCTTGTTATCTGAAGTTAATGATACTAAGCAGAGTAGGTGTATATTAAAATCAAATTCTTCATTTTATTAAGTTGTCTTGAATTTATTCAGATGTTAAATCATTTTTTTTTTGAATGCGCGACTTGAACAAAGAACATGTCATGTCTGACACACAAACGGCACGAAAATCTCACAAGCTGAAACCTAAAACTCAAAAAATGGTGTGCCAGTGGGAATTTGAAGTAGTTAGCCGCTCTGTTCATATGTTCAAAATTGTTTAAATAAATGGTGTTTTTCATTCTCATTGAACAGTTAATCCTTTATCATCAATGTTCTGAACAGGGAGCAGCCATTATGATTTCGGAAACCATTAATAATAACAAAATAGCTACAAAATGTTTTATGCGATACAAATTAAATTGAAGTGGCTAAGTTCTATTAAGTTGTGTACATATTATTGATGATGTTACCCATTACATAAGAATACCTGCGTACATCTATCATATGATGCTACTTTTTGCCACTGTTGTCATAGGGTTCCTCCAACTTTTACACAGCAACAAGCGCAATTTCTGGCTTTATTTTGCTTATAATCAATGCCCACTTCATCCAAATATTTGTTTATTCTGCCATCAAAGAAGACTTGATTTAGACCACACATTTGACGCTTCTTCCGGACGTTCTCAGGAATTCAGAATATGTTTCAGAGCTTGTGAATTATTATAACTTTGTGCATGTGAAGTTGGCTTATTGATTATGTGATATTAAGTTTGGATTTGGTTTGGTTGACAGATGGATTGGTTTATGAGCTGCTTTAGCACTTGCACGTCCTCCAAATTGAAACTGAATTGCATACTCTCCTCTTATATGATTATGAAGACAGGATACGTGTAGTTAACCTAAGATCAAGTAAAAATAGGAAAAGAAAATCTAAAATTAAAATCTAATTCAGTAAAGTACAAAATTATACACTAACTAAGAAGAAATATCAAATTCTTTATTTACTGAATTTATGTTATTTTTGAAATGGAGAAAATTGTAAAAAGATGATTAGGGTTAGTGTAGGCTTGCATATTTAGTGACTAAGGGTCATCTATATTGTTCTTTACCGTACTTAGGACCTCTACGTAAAGGCAAGAAAGAGCAAGGATATGAAGCGAAATGAGAATCATATACATAAATCATAGATTCTTATGACTATAAGTGTATATGGATTTTAAAGTGGTGTAAAAGAATTAATTGCTTATTGGCAATACAGTGTAAGTGCTTGATCATCTAGACACAATTTACTATTTACTATTGCATTGATATCTCTTAGCAAGGATGAAAAGAATAGAAGAGTGCAAATAATCAGCTCTAAAATTGGGCCACCCTTAAACATCACACACTAAGGAAGATACTAAACTTGAAAAAAATAAGTCAACTTTGACTATTTAGCACTTTTAGTCTAGGAAAGAAGCCTTAGTGTGTGATGTTTAAGCCACTTGCTAAAATTGATGTAGACGGTCTTGGCACTCAACTCTTCCTTAGCAATGTTTTTTCTGTCCCTCCTTTTTTTTGTGTCTTGACATTACTTGGTCATCTATTTATAATTAATCGAAGAATTATAAATTGGCTCTCCCTTGATAAAAAAAAATCCTACAATCTATGAGTCGGTATTCATTTTATGCTTATAATGCACATGTTAGTCATGAAAATCTACCAAAAATGTTGATATATGTTCATTGTTGGCTAAAATATTTAAGTTTGTGTAAAATATAATTTTTTTTTCTCATCCCATTTCCTTTATTCCTTGTTAAGTGAAAAAATATCCTCATCCTATAATCCCATTTACATATTCTTTAGCGTCATTGTACTATTTGCTTGTAGCTATTTGTTATAAGCTAGGGTTTTCGTTGCACCAAAATATTGACATGCCAATGCCTAATACAACCCCTAGACTTATAGGAGACATCTAAGGATGTTAAATGAACTCATGAATCATGAAAGGGAACGTCAGTAGTTAGTCTAACAATGCCCCACTCAGTGTTAAATGAGGTGACTCAAACCTATGAACAAAATTTTGATACCACTTATTACAAGCTAGGGTTGTTGTTGCACCAAAAGAATAACTTGTCAATGCTCAATACAATCAATAGACTCATAGGAGATACAAGAGGTTGTTAAATCATGTCATGAATCCTAAAGATGAATATTGGTGGTTACTCCAACACTATTATCCTATTTAAATATGTGAGCCATGAGTCATGTTAAATCCTCAAAGTTAAGCATTTTAAACATTTTTCATTGAAAAGCTTACCTAATACTCTCCATACATAGGCTATCATTTATGTTTAAGGATAAAATCTTCACAATCCACTTTAGGATTTATTCTACTCAAGAATTATTGTTCATAAAAATGGGCACATATTTTGGTATATCTTATAATAAAGGAAAAACTTAAATCCTAAAATTAATGTAATGGAAATTTGTGGTGTTAAGTATGTGTGAGTGATGAACTATATATAGATTATTTAATCACCTTTATATTAGTTTAAAAATATCTAATTATATAGATAACTTCAATGTTACTTTTAATATAGCTTTTAGTTTATTTTGATCCAATGCCTTCATAGTTTGTCCTAGCAACACTTTTACAATAGAATTTCTAACTTTGTTAGTGATCCCAATTCATCAAATTTATGTGTGTAATAAGTGAAAGAAAGGGTAAATTATTTTCTACTTATTATGCGGATGTTAATGTAAGAATAACCAAGTAGAGTGATATTTTTCTTCACACCCCATTTTAAGGCTCCTAGACTAAACCACCATTTTGGTGGAGATAGTTTATAAGTTAGTTTAGGGAAACAAAATTTACATTTTTAGATATAAATTAATGAATGAATCTTGTATAGTACAATAAAAAGGATGTAAAAATAGATATCTTTTGTGGTAGTTGTAAGGAAACTCAGGTGCAGAAATAGCTTCCTACACTAATCTCATAAGGAAAGTATGATGCGAATCCTATTAGAAATCTTCTACACTTACAGATTCAATATCATGTAAACAACAATATTGCAGCCAACCATGCATACAAAAAATAGACAGAGAAAGGAACACATAACACAAGGATTTGCCGATGGGGAAAAACCTTTCGGTAAAACAACCCCACCCCTTCAAAACCTGCAAAATGTATTATCTTCAACAGAAGGTTACAATACACTTGCAATGCAAGTTCAACATCAACAACAAAAGACTCCAGTAGCTACTCACAGTACCAACAATACACCGGTTGAGTCTAATTATCATATCATGATAATTCATGAATTTATTATGGAATTTTGTTGTGAAAATATGGTATAAAAACTTCAAGCTTAATCTTGAAGGTCTTAGAGGCTCTGGATGGGCTCCAAAATAAGGTCGCATGGAGCTTCAACAAAATAAGCCCTATAGCTCAGAATATGAGGATTTTAGAATGGGGTTATAATAGCCAACCAAATCAATTTTTCACAAGTTATGGTCTTTCAAAGTTGGGCCAACCAAAATATCCAAAATAAATGTCATAATTGATTTGAGCCAACTCTAAATGTAATTTTAGGGTTCATCAGCCTCAAGTGTTAGGGTATGATGTTTAGAAACTTCTTGGGCAATGTAAAATTTCCTATATAAGGAAGGCCCAAAGATTGTTTAGGATAGCTCTGGGTGATAGTTCATAGCTCTATCTTATAAATTATTGTAAGGAAGGCACTCATGTGGGTTTGCATATTGTAGTTCAAAATTGTATAATTTTACATTTATAGAGATAATAAGAAGCCAAATTTTTGTTCTTACAAATTTTTGTTTTTTCTTTATTTGTGTTATGTGTTTTTGTTATTAAGGGGGGCACCCTTCATCGAGTGGTATTAGAGAATGAGTTCTTAGGAATATAAATAGATCACAATTTACAAGGCAGTTTGCACTAGGACCATGGTTTGGGCTACATGTATAGAGAGATCACCAGTTGTGAGGCAATTTACACTAGGGTTTCAATGAAAGTATGAAAATTCCTCTATGAAGAGAGTGTGTTGGAAGAGTTGAAGGTGTTGCACTTAAGGGTTTTAGAGCCCTGTAGAGACAAACATGAGCATTGGAAGAATAAATATATAGAGGGATAAATATTTTTATAACAGATGAAAGTGAGGATGAAAGAGAAAAAGAAGAAGTTGATTAGGAGGAAGAAGAGGCAATTTTGAACCCAAAAGATGAAAAGCTTTTTAGGGCATTCCAAGATTGGGTAAAGACCTAAGTTTTAGGTTCCCACATTTTTAATAAATCTTAACCTAGAGGAATTGATTGATTTGATCAATGGATCAAAATAATACTCTTAGTATGAAGATATTGAGGATCTTTATAGGTTGAAGTTTGCAAAAACCAAATTAAAGGGTAATGCAAAGATCTAGTGGAATGAGATTAAATTGGAGCAATATAGAAGAGGGAAGGGTAAAATCATAAGATAAGATCAAATGATAGCTAAATTAAAGAAAAAATTCATTCATGTTGATTATGAGCTTAAGATTTTGAAAAAAATGCAAGTGTAAAAGCAAGTGGGAAGGTTTATTGACGAGTATACCAAAGAGTTGTATTGAGTTCTTATTAGAACAGGCCATGCAGAAGATATCAAGGACAAATTATCTTGTTACCTTAATTGGTTTAGGTCAAGCATTTGAGAGGAATTGAGTCTAGTTTGAATGAATAGTATTGAAGAGACATATCATTTTTTCCTAAAAGGTCGAGGAAAAGACGAACAAGAAGTTTGATAACACCAATAGTGGTAGAGGTCACAATGGAAAATCTGGTAAATAGTCTTATGGAGGCCGTAATGAAGATCAAAAGAAAAAAGACAAGGCTAGTAGCAACAATTAGAACCAAAGGGGAAATAATACAAATTGATTCCATGATCTAAATAATAAAGATCAAAGAGGTAGAGAAAGAGGAAAAAGATCTAGAAGAGGAATTTTTTTGTGGAACCTATTTTCATTGGGGAGAAGAAGGGCATAGGGCATTTAAATGCACATAGCACCAATGAAGGATAGCTTGGAGAACCAAAGGAGAGGCAAGAGTTGAGCATGTTGACGAAGATGTCAATTTATCATATTCTAAAGATGTTGAAAGAGGAGAAGTATTGGTTGACATAAGAGTCATATTGAGTGGTGATAATGAACTTGATTAGAGGAGTTTGTTCCTGACAAAATGAAAGTGTGAAGATAAGTGTTCTAATGTGATCATTGATTGTGAAAGCATTGATAATATGATGTCCAAAAAGATGGGAAAAATGTTTAAAGATCAAGAGACAGAAACACCCACTTCCATATCATATTCTTTGGATGTAGGAGGACCATAAGGTCATGGTTAATGAGTAGTGCCTAGTAAATTTTTAAGATTAGGAGCTACTAAATGAGGTAATTTGTGATATCATACCTATGGACATATGTCACATGTTGGATGGTAGAACATGGCATTTTTACAGCCATACTGTACATGATGATTATGTTAACATCTACACCTTGACAAAAGATGGAGTGAAACATATGTTGAAGCCATTGAAGGAGAAAAAATAAAAGGTATGCAATGATGCTAGAGTATGTTTTGTTGATGGAAAAAACTTCCTAGAGGATATGAGGTGTGAGCATATGTTTTTTTCTATAATTCCAAAAGATGGTAAAGAAGAAGTAGAAGAGGTGGTTTGTAGAAAATGCATATTTGTTGGAAGAGTTTTAAGATTTTGTATCAAATAATGTGCCTGATCGATTACCACTAGTGAGGAAGATCAGTCATTGCATGGACTTGATTCCAAGAGCTAGTTATCAAAATAAGATAATGCACAAAACGACACTAGTAGAAAATGAAGAGTTGAATAGAAAAGTGGATGAGTTATTATAGAAGGGGTTGATTCAAGAGAGCCTAAGTCCATGTGTTGTATCAATAGTATTAGCACCAAAGAGGAATAGATAATAGTGGATGCACATAGATTCTTCGGCTATCAACAAGTTCACAATCAAGTACAAATTTACATTATCATGTATGGATGATATTATGGATTATTTGAGTTGAGTTGTTTATTTCACAAAGATAGATTTGAAGACTGGATACCATCAGATTCAAATCAAAGAAGGAGATAAATGGAAGATTACCTTCAAAATAAGGGAAAGATTAAATGAGTGGTCATTCATGCCTTTTGGGCTAACCAATGTACCAAGCACTTTCATGTAGCTCGTGAATGAAGTAGTGGAGGAATTTATGGGTAAGTTTAATATTGTTTAGTTGGATGATATTATGATTTTTAGTATGACATTGAAGGAGAATATAATTCATATTCATAAGGTGATTAAAATTTTGAGGGAAGAAAAGTTGTTGATAAATCTAAAGAAGTGTAGTTTTGTGAAGGAGTTTGTGTACCTTGGATTTGTAGTTTCAAAATAAGGTCTAAATTGAACCCTGAGAAAGTGAAGGATATCCTTGAATGATCTACTCCAAGGATGGTTGTGAAGGTAAAACATTTTCACGATTTGGCTAGCTTTTACAAGAAGCTTATTAGAGTGTTTAATAGTATTTGTAGACCCTTCACAAAAGTAATGAGACAGGACAGGAAAGAGTTTAAATGGGATATAGGAATAGATAAGAGTTTCAATTTATTGAAATAGAAAGTTACAAAACAACCCATTTTAGCACTTCTAGATTCAAACAAGGTGCTTAAACTAGAGTATGATGCTAGCGCTATTGCAATTAGAGCTTTTTTTAGTGAAGAAGGTAGAATTCATGCTTATTTCAGTAAAAATTTTAGTGATGCAAAAAGAAAGCATTATGTTTACAATCAATAATTTTCTAATATAGTTCAAGATTTGAACAAGTGGAGAGACTATCTTCTTCCTTAAGAGTTTATTTTTTATACTAATCATTAAGCTTTGAAATATTTGAGTAGTCAATGAAAATTGAACCAAAGGCATTTGAAGTGAGTTGATTGTTCGTAGAGTTATACATTTTTCTTGAAACAAATGAGTGGGAAGTCTAACAGAGTTACAAATTCTCTTAGTGGAAGCCAACTTTTTTTGACAAAGATGCAAATTGAGGTGGTTGGGTTCAAGGAGCTAGTTTTCCAAACAAGGTAGTACACAAAATGACACCAACAAAAAGTGAAGAGTTGAACATGCAAGTGAATAAGTGTTTACAGAAGGGGTTGGTTTGAGAGAGTCTAAGTCCATATTTTGTACCAACCATATTAGCACCAAAGAAGAATGGATAATGTAGGTTGTGTATAGATTCTTGAGCTATCAACAAGATCACAATCACTTACATATTTCCAATGCCAAATATGGATGATATAATGGATTATTTGAGTCAGGTTATGTATTTTGCAAAGGAAAACCTAAAGAGTGGGTATCATCAGATTTATATCCAAGAAGGAGATGGATGGAAGATTGCCTTCAAGAATGGGGAAGCAAGAACTTTCATGCAACTTATGAATGAGGTAATAAGAATTTTCTTGGTAAGTTTGTCAGTTTTTACCTAGATGACATTTTGATTATGTTAGCATGAATGTTGATGACATTTTATTAGGATGTATCCTAGAATTGATGGAGAATTGGAGAGATTGAGAACATGACTATGTTTTTCATTGATATCAACATACTCACAAGATTGGAAGAGTAACAAAGAAGGATAAAGATTGGACAGATCACATATTGAAGATGAGGTCAAGTGCAATTGAGGACATGTTCTAAAAAGCATCATGATTTAGTGGTTAGGTGCACATGCAGAAAGTCAAAGACTAGTAATAGTTATTTGAGACTTACAGAAGACAGTTTGTAGATAAAGTTTCTAAAAAGTGGTTTTTGATGATTGTATTATATCTCCTAATAGGGATAGAATCTTATTGAGCACAATTAAATAGAGGTAAAGGACATATTGATGATGATGTCACTTAGTGCACAAAGTCCAAGCTTGCACATCTCAAGTTTTGTAAATATTGTGAGCTAATAGTATTATGTAATTCTAAAAAAATATAACGTAGCATGTTATCTTAATGAGGTCCTCTTACAATTGTAGTTGGGAAAGCCTCAGGGCTAACTCAATGAATTATCTTGAGGCCTTGATATAAAGGAAAGATATTTTGCTTTTGATGAAGTGTGCTTGTTGATAAAGTGTCGATGTGATAAGTAAAGAAGATTGGTAAATGCGAGTAAGAAATCAAAGGGAGTATTGTGATGTGAGTTTGTAGATCTGGTATTGAGAACTAAGAAGTGTTTTGGTGTGTAAGAGACATAGTTAGATGGCAACATAAGAGTTTGAGCTGGTAAGATTAGTTGTATTTCTATTATACTGAAAGGAATAATATAGAGGCTAGTTGGATATGAGTTTGGTGGTTTTCCACTGCAAACTATTTGGACAGTGGGTCCTTCTATCTTCTATAATTCCAAATAAGGTTGGAATCTCCTCACAGGGATTAAAAGTATTCTAATAGGGATAGATATATACTAAATGTATTTTATTAGGTCATAACAGAGTCCATCCTCTTACAATGAACTTATATATTAGTATATCAATTTTTGGGTACCATCCCCACCATGGTTTTCCCTCTAGTCAAGGGTTTCCCTGGTTAACATATATGGTGTTATTGTGTATGTGTATCTTTGTATGGTTATTTTTTTTATATATCACATGTTTGAGGTTTATTAAAATTGATAAAATTAATATTGATATGATAATTGATTCACAGCCCCCACCTACCACCCCCTCCCCCTCTCACTTATCTTGGTGGACTTTACTCTCCAAAAATTGGTACTAGAGCATCAAATCCTTGAAGGAAAAGATCAATAGGTTAAGGAGATCAATGACAAGTCATTTCAGAGAATAAAGTCATAAGTTTGATGGACTTAACTATGATAGCTAGAAAGAGAAGATGAAGATACAACTTCTATGCATGGGGCTAAAATATTGGTTGATTGCAAATAATGAACAAACCATAGTTGAGGAAAGGAAACTTGAAGAATTTTTTGAAGTTGAAAGAGATTTGTTCATGTGTAACATACTTACTAGAGAAGCACTTTTGTCAACTCTTCCGAAAATTGAGTATAGTCAAGTAAAATCTTTGGGATTATCTAGTGAAATTTGGAAAGCTTTAGAATCTACTTTTGAAGGTGATAAACATGCTAAGAGGGTTAGATTAAAAAATTGGATATGTCTATTTCAAGAAGCTGAGATGATGGAAGATGAATATGTAAGAAGTTATATTAGTAGAATATAAAAAATTACTATAGGAATCAAGGTTTATGAAGGAACTAAGGAAGAAGATTAGATTATATGGAAGATCTTGAATACTTTGACCCCACCATTCAAGAAGAAAACATAGATAATGGAGAAAGTAATACCTTATACAGAAAAGTTCTCTAGAGAGACTCTTCTTAGAATATTGGAAGCAACTTAAATAAGTTTGAAACAAGCTAGAAATTTTCATAGAGTGTAGACTATCTTTAGCATATTGAGTATTTTTCCTACCCTTTTTAGGAGTGCAAGCACTAGTGGAGATTATTCAAGCAACAATAGATCAAGATCAAAGGAAGGAAAAGCGATTTAAGAAGGAATTGCCCTACTTGTGAGAAGAGAACCGGATGGTAAGAAAATAATTAGATGTTGGACTTGTAATTAATTTGGACATTATGATTCTAAATGTTCTAAAAGAGTGAATAAGTACAAAAATAATTTCAACTCTTGAAATCCTAGAGAATTTTTGTATGTAGATGATGATGATGATTTAGATGAAAGAGTTTAGAATGAATATGATGATGAGTTAGGATTTTTTTTCTATAAAAGAAGAAAATATTGAAAAGGAAGTTGGACAAGAAAAAGGCCTAATGTCATAAGTTGAGAAGAAAGTTGATTGGATCATACAGAGTGGTTATTGACATTATATGACTAGTGATATGAATAAATTTGTTGACTTCAACATTTGTGATAGGGAAATGTTAGAGTTGGGAAGAATGTGGATTATTGTATTAAGGGAATAGTTTCTATTACTCTTGATGGTAAAACTAACAAAGATGATGTTTATTTTGTTGATGGATTGAAACATAATCTTTGAAGTGTTGGATAGTTGGTTGACAAGGGATATCAATTACAACTCATAGAGAAGACATGTATTATCAAGGATAAAAATGGTAAGATGATTGGCACTAGTACAATATCTAAAGGTAATTTTTTTCAAATGAATCCTGCAAAGATGACATGCTTGGTTGATAAAAATAATAACTTGTTGTGGTATAAAAGATTTTTTCATATAAATTTTGATAACATTGTGAAGGCAAGTAGTACATTTGTTGTTAGGCATTTACCAAAATTTGTGAAGCCTACTAATTTTATACACAAGGAATGTGTTATGGCTAAGAAAATGAAAAGATCCTTTTCTAGCAAGAACTTCACAACAATAGAAAAGTTTGAGATTGTTCACACTCATTTGAGTGGTCCTTCAAAGACAACAAGATTCTATGGTGAAAGGTACTTTATGATACTTGTTGATCTGACTTTACTAGGATGATGTGGGTAGCACTTATTCAGGAAAAGTCTAAAGCATTTGAGAATTTTAAAATGTTTAAGAATAGAGTTGAGAATGAATTTGGATTAAAGATTAAGTGTTTAAGAACTGATAGATGTGGAGAGGTTACCGCAAATGAGTTTAACAATTTTTGTGAAGTGAAAGGCATTAAAAGACAACTATCAACCCCTATAACACTTGAGAAAATGGTATAGTTCAGAGAAAAAACAAGTCTATAATAGAAGAAACAAGAGATATGATGTTTGAAAATGATGTACATCAAAGACAGTTTGGAGAGAAGTAGTTAATACGACAGTTTATACAATGAACAAAGTGCAGATAAAAAAAGGTACAAAGAAGACTCCTCATGAATTATGGTTTAGATATGCACCATCAGTAAAGTATTTTAGGATTTTTGGAAGAAAGTCGTATATCAAGAGACATGATGACATTGGAAAGTTTGATTCAAGAAGAAATGAAGGTATGTTCCTTGGTTATTCATTGAAAAAAATATCTTATATATGATTTAATTAGAGGACTAAGACTATTGTTTAGAGCGCATATGTGAAAGTAGATGAGAATTTTGGAGTTGAAAAAAAAATACTTGATTATATAATTCAAATGAAGAAGATAATCATAAGGCTAACCAAAAAAATATTGAGTTGTTTTATGAAACTAAAAATGACTTCCAAAATGATATCCAAGTTGTGGAATAGAGAGGGGAGCTAAGATATGATCCTAGACCAGAAGTAATAGTTGAGATTGTTACACCAAATAAGAACTTGACAAAGAATCACCGTATTGATCATATTATTGGAAGCAAAGACATAGGAGTTATGAAAAGAAATGGAGTGCATGAAGAGTTATGTTTGATTTCTCAAGTAGATCCTAAAACTGTTGATGAAGCTTGCAAGGATGATCATTGGATTCAAGCAATGAAGGAAGAACAAGATTTGATTGTTAAGAATGAGACATAGAAATTGGTCCATAGACCTAAGGATAGAAATTTTATATGAATTAAGTGGGTTTTTAGAAATAAAATGAATGAAAAAGGAGACTTTGTAAGAAACAAAGCTAGATAGGTATGCAAAGTATACTCACAACAAGAAAGCATATATTATGAGGAGACATTTGCACCTATTGAATTGAAGCAATAAGAATGTTGTTGGCTTATGCAAAAAATAAGGAGTTTAAAGTATATTAGATGGATGTGAAGTTGACAATTCTGAATCAAGAACTTGAAGAAGAAGTATACATTGAGCAACCTAAAGGATTTATTTTGATAAAAGAAGGAGATATGGTATGCAAGTTGAAGAAATCATTGTATGGATTAAAGAAAGTACTTAGAACCTGATATGTGAGGTTGGACATGTATTTGAAAAAATTGGGATTTGGTAAAGGTACTGCAAATAGTAATATGTATTTAAAAAATTGAGACTGGTCTGTAGATTATTGTGATATTTTTGGATGACATAATATTTGGAGGTGATTACGATGCAAGTGACACATCTGTTAATGATATGAAAAAATAATTTGAGATGAGCATGATTGGTGAGATGAAATATTTCTTGGGTTGGCAGATTTTTCAAAATAATGAAGGTATATTAATTTGTCAAAGTAAGTATTTGAAAGTCGTATAGAAGAGATTTAGTTTAGAGAGTTGTAAGCCTGTTAGTATACCTATGATAACTGGTCATAAGCTATCTAGAAAAGATGAGAGACCTACCATTGAGGAGAAGAAGTACATATCCATGATTAGAGGTTTACAATATCTGAATAATACAAGACCATATATAGGTAATGTAGTTGGTATTATTACAAGATTTAATTCCAATCCTAATGAAGCCCATTAGGGTGTAGTAAAGAGGATTCTCATATATTTGAAGGGTAAAACTAATTTTAGGTTATTGTATGATAGATTAAATGACTTTACTCTATGTGCATATATTGTTGTGGAATCAAATGACAATATGGATGATAGAAAGAGTATGAGTGGTGGAGCATTTTTTCTTGGAGGGAGATTGTTTTCTTGGATGAGCAAGAAATCAAACTATATTTCACAGAGTACAACAGAAGCAAAGTATGTAGTAGCACCAAACAATTACAATTAGATTATGTGGATGAAATAGACACTGAAGTTAATTGGGATAGAGTTTTCAAAACCTATTATCATACATTGTTATAACACAAGTATAATAAATATTTCTAATTATTTTGTGGTATATTCTAAGACAAAGAACATATCTATTAAGTATTATGTTTTGAGAGAGAAAGTTGTATAGAAAGACATCAAACTAGAATATGCTAATACAAAGGGGAAGATTACAAATATATTTACAAAGCATTTTCCCAAGAATACATTTGAGTATTTGTGAGGTATTCTTGGAGTTACGTGCTTGCTAACATTAGAGTAGATGATACAAATTACATCAGTCCAGTGGTACATATCACTATTATTTATCTGGACTAAATGTTGGTGTTGCCTTTAAATACTTGTATCTTTAATTGAGCTATGTCATGAAGGATTATTGGTAGCTGGTATTGAATAGTGTCTTTGGACACTTGAGATGATTTAAGATTTTTGGGCGATAGATTGACATAATAATGCATTTGTGATTAATGTCAATGTGGGAGAATGAGAATGCATGAAAAATATCTCCTTCATATGGGGGAGAGAAGTATATGAAGATAATAATGGGGGAGAGTTGTATATGAACAAAGTATTGATGTTAATGGGAAAGTACATCAATGAGAGAGAAGAAACTAATGAAGAGTTGTTCCTTAAAGATTCAGATTTGATTAATAAAGAGGATTTGAAAAGATAAGAGTAGTAGTATTTGGAATTCTTGGAACTTAGATGTTTTTCATCTATGTTTCCATCAATGCCAGAAAAGGATATTGTTAGCATAAATTTTGATGATATTGCTATGGGGGACTATCCTAGCACTACTAGAGCATGGGATTAATTGATAACATGAGTGTGTGTTGCATTCATGAATATGTTTGTAATTGATGTCAACATACTTAGAAGATTGCAAGAGTCAAAGATAAAGATAGAGACTATATGGATCATGTATTGAGGACATGTTTTATAGGTTGTCTTGATTTGGTGGTCAGGTGTGCATGCAGAAAGTCAAATACTAGTAGCAGTTATTCAAGATTTATAGAAGACAGTTTGCATATATAGTTTCTCAAAAATGGTTTTTGATGTTTGCATTATATCTCCTAGCATGGATAGAATCAAGTTGAGCACAATTAGATAAAGGTAAAATATATTATGATGATGATGATGTTAGTTAGTGTGAAAAGTATGAGGTTGAATGTGTGAAGTTTTGTAAAGACTATGAGCTAATAGAGTTATCTAATTATGAACATATATAATGTAGTGTGTTATTTTAATGAGGTTCTCTTGTAATTCTAATTGGGAAAGCCTCAGAGCCAACTCAATGAATTATCTTAAGGACTTGGTATAAAGGAAGGTTGTTTTCCTTTTGATGAAGTGTGTGGGTATGCAAGTTCACAAAGTGTGTATGTGATAATTAAAGAATATTTGTAAATACAAGTAAGCAATCAAATGGATTATTGTGATATGATTTTGAAGATCTGGTATTGAGATTTGAGAAGTATTTTGGTGTAGAAGAGATATGATAAGAGGATAGAGTAAGAGTTTGAGTTACTAAGAGTAGTTGTATTTCTATTGTTCTAAAAGGAATAATATAGAGGGCTAGTTGGACAATGAGTTTGGTGGTCTTTCCCTTGAAGCTAAAGTCTCCTAATAGGGACTAATATGCACTCAATATATTTCATTGGCTCCTAACAAAGTCCATCCTCTTACATGAAACATATATAGTAGTACATCATTTTGTGGGTACTATTTCCACCAAGGTTTTCACTCTTATAAAGTGTTTCCCTAGATAAAATATCTTGTGTTATTGTGTAGTGTATCTTCTTATGGTTTTTGTTTATATTGATCACATGTTTGAGGTTTAATAAGGGTTAAAAAAGTAATATTGATATGATATTAGAGGAACATATAATGCATATTTGTAAGGTGTTTGAGAATTTTAGGGAAGATAAGTTATTTATAAATATGAACAAAACTAGTTTTTTGTATAATGATGTGGTGTACTTGGAATTTGTAGTTTTAACAAAAGGTCTTAAAATGGACCCTAAGAAAGTGAAGGCCATCCTTGAATGACACACTCTAAGGAATGCTACTAAGGTAATAATTTTTTGATGTAGTGCAAGGCAAGAGAATCCCCAAAGGAGATGTCCTAGCCCCTAGCAAATATAACCATATAGAAAAAACAAAAAAAAACAAGAAGCAACCATGCATGATCTGGTACCAAATTATAATAATTTGTTCATAAAATATAATTGATTACATGTAATATGCCTGGTCGTAAGACCTTCTGGGTTAGGGCCAAATACAAACAACAATTATAAAATCAATTCTACAAAATCCAACAAGATCTAACTTACAAAACCAATCTCAGCTAGTCCAAATACACAACTAGATAAGAACATGAAGAAGAATCCACACTTGTACCCTCACATCCACCAAGAGATCCTCTAGTTCCTAAGCCACATCTCTAGCTCTTCAAATTCACATCTATCCTTCATTCCATCCCAACTAAATGTCTAAAAGACTTCGCAAAACCCTCTACTTATGCTAATCTAAACCAAAAGTCATCCTAAAATGCTAAAAAATAAAACTAAATACTTGAAGAGCAACAAGTTGGCCTGTAATAGCAATTAAATGTGTACAAATCGATATCTGAGCAAAATCACAATATCTCATAGCTCTGATTAAATTTAAACTCATCCCCAAAATTAAAGGAGGAACTTTAGGCCCTATAAAACCCCTTAAATTCATAAAGGTTGAACTCATTAAGGATATCTGAGCATCCATCAAAGTCATGTATAACAAACTGTCACACAAAGCTGCCAAAAATTGATATTCCAAGAGAATTTCCATGTCTCACAACTTATAATGAATTAGGGCTTTCACCTTGGATTATAGATATTAATCTAGGCCCTCTTCAATCCTTGAAATTCTCACCCTCTCATTAATTTTTCAAAATTCGTTACATGGCCTACAACAGGCATCCAAAAACCAGAAAAACATTATTTCAGCAGCAAGGTAAAAATGATTCAAACTTTAACTCAATCCATCTAATCTCTATGAAAACATGAGGAAAGGTTCTCCAATATGTCTCCAACACATCCCTAACCATGAAATCATAACTCCACCAAAATCCAAGCTCGATGCTCCTTAACACTTAACAAAAATCCCTCCATACATGTAGGATTACGAGCAAGCCAAAGATGCTCTTGCACCAAACACCCCAAGTTCAAAAAGATGTTCTAGTAGCTAGAAGAAACATCTTCTAGGATTCAAATTTATATACATGTCCTCTAAGTCTTCAACTTGCACACTCTTTCCCTTTTTCTTCTTCTTCTTCTTCACATCCATCATAGGTGTTCCATAGGTCTACTTTCCATGTTGATCTCCAACCTTCTCAGAATCTATCAACTCAACTAGGTTGCCAATACTTAGGTTCCTCCTACTAAGATATTTATTCTACAAAGGAATTAGGGAAAACTTCCTACCATCTTTCTCAATAGTAAACATATTCCTAACACAATCATGCACAACCCTGCAATAATACTACCAAGATTTGCCAAGTAACACATGACAACTATTCATATCCACAATATCAAACAACACTTGATCCTTATACTGCCCAATCTAGAAATCAACAAGGCATTTCTCCCTTACTTCCAATTCATGCCAACCTTGCAACTAGCCAATCCTTTAGGGATAAGAATGTCCCATTCTCTTCAAACCAAGTTTCTAAACCATCTCCTCAACAACAAGATTATCCATACTACCACCATTTACAATCACCTTGTAAACTTTACCACTAGACTTATAACAAGTCTTGAACAAACTAGTTCTCTGATAGGAATCTAGTGTCCTCTCCCAATCAAACATTCAAAAGATCTATGCCATTCTTGACCACACTTCAAAAAATTACCTCTAAACACACCTCCACCTAGTCTTTTCTATTCAATAGGTTTTGGTTCACCTTCTTCTTTCAGTTTAGCTTATGTCAAACTATCTTGCTTCTCCTTCCCTTGGGAACTACCTTGATTCTTCCTCTTTATCTTCTCCTCTACTCTCAAAGCATACTGATAAGCATCCTTAATTGAAGAATATTCAACATACCAACCTCATCTTGAATATTGAATTTCAAACCATTAATATACCATGCTACCTTATCCTTTAACAATTCTCTATGCCCAGACCAAATAGTCAACTTGAAGAACTCCTCTATATAATCTTTCACAATCATATCCTTCTATTTTAGACTTTGCAACCTCTTAAACAATGCAAGGTCATAATCAACAAGAATGAACTTAGCCTTCAACTTAGTCACCATCAATCTCCATCTAGTGATCTTTATTTCACCTTCCTCTTCTCTTTCTCTTTTCAATTCCTTCCACCAAAGAGCAGCATGTCCCTTCCACTAATTGTGTGCTAGCCTCATTTTAAGTAGATTCTCAATATCCTCAAGCTCAAATTAGTCCTCCAATTCACCAATCCAATCAATTAGTTCTTTAGTATTTAAAGTACCTAAAAAATTAGAAACCTCCATCTTATGCTTCAGCTTCAACTAAGATCTAGGTCTAGCAAACTGACCAACCCTAGTTCCAATAGGTCTCCCCAGATTATCAGTTCTATCCTCACCACTAGATCTTGTAGCTTCAAAGTCTTCAAGAACTTCCTCATAACTTCCTTCAATACCCACATGCCTAGGTACACCTAAAGCACTTACAATTTCAGCAATCATGTCACTCTTCATCAATGCAATCTTAGATATGAACTCTGCTCTTGTCTTCTCTTCGATCCATTCTTCTAAAACATCACTAACATCATCAATTTCCCTAGGGTCCAATCTTGTTGGATACATCTTCCAAAATTTTAGCAAACCTTGAGCAACAAACCCACCAATCTAGAAGATAAATCAGCCACAAGATCAACCTTCTTTGCAAATCCTAGTGTAAACTACCTCAGCTTCAGTGATCTGTCAACACAGTTAGGAATACTTTGCTCTAATACCATCTGATGTAGTGCAAGGTAGGAGAATCCCTAAATGAGATATCCTAGCCCCCAACAAATATAACCACACAGTAAAAACATAATAGCAAGAAGCAACAATGCAAGATCTAATACCAAATTACAATAATTTGTTCATAAAATATAACTGATTACATGCAATATGCTTAGTTGTAAGGCTTTTTGGGTTAGATCCAAATACAAACAATAATTACAAAATTATTTCTACAAGATCAAACAAGATCCAACTTATAAAACCAATCTTAGCTAGTCCAAATACACAACTGGATAAGAACACCAAGAAGAATCCACACTTGTACCCTTAGGTCCACCAAGAGATCCTCTAGTTCCTAAACCACAGCTCTAACTCTTCAAATTGACATCTATCCTTCATTCCATCCCAAATGAATGATTAAAAGACTCCATAAAACCCTTACCTATACTAGGCTAAGCCATGAGTCAGCCCAGAATGCTAAAAACTAAAATTAAATACTTGAAGAGCAACAAGTTAGCCTATAACAACAATTAAATGTCTACAAATTGATATCTGAGAAAAATTGTGATATCTCATAGCTCCAATTGAATTAGAAATTGTTCTTTGAACCAAAGGTATAACTCCATAAATTTGCAAAGGCTGATTCATGAAGGATATCTGTGCATCCGTCCTGAAAGTCATGTACAACAAACTATAATGCAAAACTATTAGAAATCAATACTCATGAGAATTGCCATATCTCACAACTTATAATGAATTAAGACTTCCACCCTGGACCATAGATAGTAATATAGGCCCTATTCAATCCTAAAAGTGTGTATTCTCTCATTCATTGCAAAAAATTAGTTATATGGCCTGTAAGAGGCATCTAGAAACCAAAAAAATATTGTTCTAGTAGCAACATAAAAATGACTCAAACATCAACTCAATCCATGTAATCTCTATGCAATAATCATGAGGAAAGTTTCTCCAATGTGTCTCCAAAACATTTCTAACCATGAAAGCATAACCCCACCAAAATTCAACCTTGATGCTCCTCAACACTTAACCAAAATCCCTCCAAACATGCAGGATTGCAAGAAAGCCTATGATGCTCATGCATTACTTTTTATGGTCTAGAAAATAACCAAGAAAATAGACCAATGCATCTAAGGCTCAAAAATTCCTATTAAAGATACATTTGATTGCAACCTTGGGCTAACTATAAGGCATAACTCCTTCTTTACTTAAGACTTTGCAAGACCTATGTGGGTTAACCTTGAGGTTTTGATATATGGTACCAATGCAATTTAAACATAAATTTGAACCTATTAACAACAAATGCAACCCTTTTATCTTTTGATACTTATGCAATGACGTAGAAATGAGATAGCTACAAATCATAGCCTATGAATGCATAATCTAAGAGAGGGTTAATTCTTTTCAGCCCACTACAAAATGTGAGATACTGAATTTATCTAATTAAAATGATTTGCGTAGATGCTCTTCATATCAACTTGCATTTGATTTAGTGATCAATGCCTTATCCATTGCAACATAGAGTCATTACTAGCAGGATGACCTAACTTGATTGCCTTACAAGTAAGTTTGTCAACTAAAATCCCCAAATACTATTCTTATGATATATCCCTTTCATATACCCAGAAACCCTATCAGAACATTGAAGCATATACTTGACTCCTTGAATCAAAAGCAACAATAGATCTAATATAGAACTCATCCAAGATGTCTTAAATCAAATGAACCTTATTCACTCAATTACAAAGCTAATAGCATATGAAGAATTAGGAGACAAAATATGAAAACCCAAATAATTCATTGTAAATCTCCTTTTATATTCATCCTTGGAAAGACTAAATACATAAACTAGTAAAACTAAATGAAACTCAATATACTTCACATGATCTAACATCAATTTCCACTTATCTCAGAATAACAAGACATTAAATGAACTGAAAATCTGCACAGGAGCAGATGTGTGGCCTTCACTGCTAAAGCTTAGCTTAATAGATAGGAAGCAAAACCAACAACAACCTTGGTTTTATAGTGAAAACTAGAACCCTGCTGGTATCATAGAGAAAATTGCCAACCCCTAATGAGAAAGAAAAATAGAATGATATAGGAGAAAAGAAATTTCAGTTTTCTTCAAAAGACAACAATTGTCCCATCATAATTCTTTCCCAAGAAATTGATAAACCTCTCTCTACCCTCTCTCTATAATTGCATATCAAATCCTTAATCATCTTGGCCTCAAAAAGCATAAAATATCTGAGATATTTGATGGAAATCATAATTGATTGCAAAAGACAAAGAATTTGAATAAATTCCATCAAAATCAAGCAAATTGTGAAATACTTGCAGCAAAACACATCATTATGCATCAAATTTTGAACAAATTGAGCCAACAAAACATATCAAATGCATCCCAACTTAATTATGTAACTACATTGATGAAATCATTGCTTAGAACTGAGCATCCCACTAAAAACACAAAACCTCCTATAGCATGCACCAGTGACCATCTGCACAAAATATGATTGCAAAAATGGATAGTTCATTTCTTGTTGGTTCCAATAGTATATTATACTGCACATTTTTCATTGAAATCATGGTTCTGAGACCAATTTGAAATTTTGGCTCCCCGACCATGAAAGAGCATAAGACTGATTTTTTTTAAAAATCTATATATTTGAACTATATAAAACTTTAAAACTCATTTAATTTTTCAACCTTGAAAATTCTAGTGCATTTAGATTAAAAAAATATGATTTAAAACTTTATTTTTTCCCTTTCCATTTTCCCCCAATCATCTAGTGCCTAGTGTCCACCTCTGATTCGTCAGGCCCCACATCTACCATGCATTTGAAATATCTTAATCTTCCCTTGTCGTATGATCTTAAGACCCCACTTTTCTTTCTACGATATCATGACAAAGTCAATTTTTGTAACATTGCAGGCCCTTGAATTTTACCTTGTGATGTCATGTTTGATTGCAATATCGAACACCTTTGCTTTAATCTCTATGATCTTACAAATTTTATAAGATCATAGGCCTTCACCACTCTTCGTCCAATCTCACACTTGGCATATAGTTGACCCTCTTCAAAATGTACCTTTCAATCTCCTAACATGGTCGTAAGATTGCATCACAATACATCTTTGGTCACAATCTCATGACAAAATCATAAGGTTAGAGCACTTTATGTTGGCTCTCCCCAACCATACAACAAATGGCCATGTGGCAGGTCAAAATTTGTTTTTTGTGCCCTTCTCCACACCTTTGCATTTATCTTTATGATCACTTGATAACTTTCTTCTTTCTTTGATTACACAACAAGAGGCCCATTATAACATCTTAAGGCTTCAAGCCTTACCTTATGATCAAATGATGACCACCTTAGCATAGGATTGTAGGCCCTTGAACTTGATCTCCCGACCATAAAATGTGGTCATAATATCATACATCTCAAACTGAGCCTCCTAACCTTATGCTTGGGGTCCCATCGTAGCATCTTAATGCCTTGTTTTTTACCTTATGATTCTATGAAATTCACAATTTCATAGCCTCATATAGCTAAGACCGAGCCTCCCAAATTTCACGATATGATCGTAATATCAGAGCCCTTTCAAAGCTGATTCTTGACCACATGACATGGTCATAACATCGCTCGAGTGTAACATTAGAAGTCTTTCCCTCTCCTCTTTACGACCTCATAATGAGCTTATGGAATGTTGCCAGGTGTCCTCCATCTTTTGTGTTGCTCGTCAAAAGTTGTTGACTCTACCACCAGCTTGGCCAAATGGGCCCCACATAGACTTGTTGTGCCTATCACAAAGAAACATGTCCTTTGAAGACAACTTACAATTGTGTGTTTGGGCATTTAAAATGGTAACCACTCTCCATCATCCCCAATGTGGGATAAAATGTTCTTGCACATGGTCTCCATTTATGTTGTGGCCTTCTTCTCTGTTGTGGTCTTCTTGTAAAAATGTGGATTGCTACCTTGGGCATGAATGAATCTCCTTTGACTTGCAGTAATGCATCTGCCCTATCATCATAGACATGCCCTTCCTCTTTGCCTAGGATATAGCTCAAAACGTGGGTGCTCTCCAACTTGTATGCCATTTCCAACTAGGGGAATTCTCTTGTTTCCAATTGCAACTTGAGAAACTTCAATCCGTACATAATTTCATCCATCTGATGTAATCAATTGGCTACTCAAGCAAGAAAATGCATTTATAAGGCTTGATTTTTTTTAAATTTTCAATATGTGACTAAAAATTGACCATGCAATTTTTAGTCCAAACAGTGGCTCTGTCTAGGGATGCATGTCCCTTATAGGTGTGGCAATGATTTAGATCTCTAGATGAAGTATACCACACACCTAACTTCTCTTGAACAACTTTATTGAAAGCAAGAAACAACTACTCCTATTACATACAAATGATAGCCTTGGGCCATCAAAAAAATTTCACAACTCCTTACCTTTTTCATACACCTAATTCTCATTATCATCTTCTTGAGGTAAACTAAAACTTTCATTTACATTAGTTTCACCACATACATCAAATTTTCTCATCGGTAGATTAGGTGAAACAAAATCATTCTCATAGTGCATATAGAAACTTGAATTACTTTCTTCATCTTGCTCACTATGAAAATATGAATCTACATGATCATAAAAACTGACATCAAAGTAAAATTGATCATCACTAATTGATTCATGGACACCTTCATCCATAAACACAAATATTTGGTACTCTACTCCATTCAACAAGTCACATGAATCAAATTGTAACTCACCTTGTGCCTCCAGATGTGAAGAGTATGTAAAATATGATTTCTCCTCATTTGCAACATTAGTAGTTTCTAAATCAAACTAAACATTCACTACAACCTCTTCACACTGAAACAATTGATTAGATACCAAATTACAAGAATCATCATGAAATTGCATGTTCACAATATGTTGATCCATATCAATGTTTTCTTCAAATAACTCATTAGAATAAACCACTTCATTAGTATTACTTTCCTTAGCATATGAGCAATATGAATGTATCTCAACCTCATGAAAACATGAACAAAGTGAACTAGCAACATACCTTATCTCTACATCCTTCTTATCAACATAGAATTCGTTATGTGTATTGATATATGGATTACCACCATATACACCTCCAAAACTTGATAGAGAATATTCTGAAACTATATCTTCTTCAACATCAAATTTAGGGGAAATGACTTCACCATATGAAAATGAAAAATGTGGCAAAGCACAAGAATCCTTGGATAGGTTAGCATACCTTTCAAAATCATGAGCCAACAAATCTGAAATCTCATCAACACTTAACAAAGCTTCATTACTAGATTCTTTTCCTTGGCTGTGATTATTATCTGGATAGCTTGACAGATTTATAATAGCATACTCGTTAGTAATACATTCTAAAAAATTAGAACCCTAATTATCACATACATCTTCTTCTTTAGACAATACCTCAACAACCGGTATCTTAGCATATTCACATTCATCACTAGAAGAAAGACTCTTATTGTTGTTATACTTTTTCTCTTCTTTACTATCATCATCATAGAAAAGTGAATCCACATTATGCATGTCATCAAATTGCTGATCACTTTCCTCTAATTCATAAAACTAAGACTCTTCATCTTCAATATCATTTTCAAAAAATTCATTGCATTCACTATCATTAGATTCATTAGCATTCAAAGCACTTTCAATCTCCATGAAAAAATCATGGATTTCAATAATCTTTATTAACCTTGACTTTACTGACCAACCAATTGAATGTGGTATAAAAACTTCTAAGAGCACCATTGCCCATGAAGACTCCTTAGGTTTAAAACACTCATCAAGATTCATAACTATTGATTTAAATTTCATGTAAATTTGAAATCCACTAAGACCCTTAATATCACCAATTGTATTTCTTATCATTATGATGGTCTTATTATGAATCTTTCTTTTCAACCTAGCAATATTTGCATGAAGACCTTCAAGATTTTGCACATCTTTTTTAGACCTAGACTTTGAATCCATTTTTTAAAATACTAAACTCCTACCTCTATTTTCTTAGTGTTGAAAACACTAGATAGAGGCAACAATTTTTATCATTCAACTTTCAGTTGGCCCTGCTACTAGAGAACCTTTCATTCTTCCCAATCACTTTCTTCCCTTTCCTATAGCTCTTCTTGGCAACTCTTCTTGGTCACCTTGATAATTAGTTGCTTTCCTAGAAAGACAAATACATGGAAGCTAGAAATTCCTTTATGTGTTCCTGCATTAAGCCTTTGATCTACTAATTGGCACTGTGTAAACATGAAAACTTTCACACCATAGATAAAATTCTTTGTAGAGCTGCCACCTCCTTGAAGAGGAAAATGAAATCACAATAGTGATTCACCCTTTGGAATCAACTACTTCAAAAAATATGAACAACCACATAAACTATCAATCAAGAAATTTATACTTCCTCTTTCCAAACAAACTAGATTTGCCCATAAATATTGAAAGCCTTCTGATATTACAATAAACCATGCACTGGCACAAAGATGTAGACTAGAGTCACCACTCAATCTTGGTGAGAAATGATCTTAAATAATTTACCATTTGTAAATTTTGAACCAAACTTTCAATATTGAAAACTTGCAGATCACTAACACCTTGAAAAGAGAATGCACTTCATAAATTAATTCTTGACTCTAAAACTTCCTCAACAATAGATGCAAAAATTGAACTAATTAAAGATAGACTTATAACAATCATAGAACACAATTTACATCCAATCTTACAACATACTATTGTCCATGAACAAAGCTTAACTGGGGAATACAAAATTCAGCGGGGATATGAAAAGAAAATCACAATCACCTCACTATTGTAGCAAACTTTGTCCTACTATATTGAATCCTCTTTAAATCCTTAAGGTTTGTCTATCACACAAATTCAATACAACTCCCCAGCAGAGTTACCACTTTGTTGGTGACTTAGATGGGCAAAACAATACTGAAAATAGGACTAAAATATTCAATGAACACCAGAGAATCTTGTCCTTTTAACAAAATGTATTGTCATCTTATCTACCAAGAAACTAGACCAATGCATCTAAGGCTAGTAAATTCCTATTATAGATACACTTGACTGCAATGTTGGGCCAACTATAAGGCATAACTCCTTCTTCACTTTAGGCTCTGCAAGACCTAGGTGGGTTAACCTTGAGGTTCTAATATATGGTACCAGTGCAATTTAAACATAAATATGAACCTATTAACACCAGATGCAACCCTTTTATCTTCTAATACTTATGCAATGACAAAGAAATGAGATAGCTACAAATCATAACCTATGAGCCCATAAGCTAAGAGAGGGTTAATTCTTTTCAGCCCACAGCAAAACGTGAAATAATAAATTTATCTAATTAAAATGATTTGTGCAAATACCCTTCATATCAGCTTGCATCTAATTTAGTGATCATTGCCTTATCCATTGCAACATAGAGTCATTACCAACAAGATGGCCTAACTTGATTGCCTTACAATTAAGTTTGTCAACTAAAATCCCCAAATTTTATTCTTATGAAATATCCCCTTCATATACCTAGAAACCCTAAAAGAACATTAAAGCATTTACTTGACTCCTTGAATCAAAAGCAACAATAAATCTGATACACAACTCATTCAAGATGTCTTAAATCAAATGAACCTTATTCACTCAATTACAAAGCTAATAGCATATGAAGAATTAGGAGGCAAAATAAGAAAACCTAGATAATTCATTGTAAATCCCCTTTTATATTCACCCTTGGAAAGACTAAATACATAAACTGGTAAAACTAAATGAAACTCAAGATACTTCACATGATCTAACATCAATTTCCACTTATCTCATAATAACAACACATGAAATGAAAAAAAAATCTGCACAGGAGTGGAGGTGTGGCCTTCACTGGTAGAGCTCAGCTCAATAGATAGGAAGCAAAACCAACAACAACCTTGGCTTTATAGTGAAAACTAGAACCCTGCTGGTATAATAAAGAAAACTGCCAACCCTAATGAGAAAGAAAAAGAGAATGATATAGGAGAAAAGATTTCTCAAATTTGATCAAAAAATGACAAGTGTCCCCTCTGAATTATTTCCCAAGAAGCTGAAAAACCTCTCTCTACCCTCTCTCTATAACTATATATAAAATCCTTAATCATTTTGGCCTCCAAAAGCCCAAAATATCTGAAATATTTGATGGAAATCATAACTAATTGCAAAAGATAAATTTTTTAAAGAAATTTAATCAAAATCAAGCAAATTGTGAAATACTTGTAGCAAAACACATCATTATGCATAAAATTTCAAACAAATTGAGCCAACAAAGCATACCAAATTCATCCCAACTGAATTCTATAACTAAATTGATGAAATCATTCCCTAGAAATGAGCATCCCACTATAAACACAAAACCCCTTGTAGCACACACTGGTGACCATCTACACTAAATCTAACTACAAAAATGGATAGTTCATTTCTTGTCAGTTCCAATGGTATATTATACTTCACATTTCTCAGTGAAATCATGCTTCTAAGACCAATTTGAAATTCTAGCTCCCCAACCATGAAAGAGCATAGGATTGAAGTATATGCAACTTTAAAACTCATTTAAATTTTTCAACCTTGAAAATTTTGGTGCGTTCAGATTAAAAAAATTTGATTTAAAACTTTATTTTGTCCCTTTCCATTTGCCCCCAATAATCTAGTACCAAGTGTCCACCTCTAATTCATCGGGCCCCACATCCACCATGCATTTGAAATATTTTAATCTTCCCCTATCGTATAATCTTAAGACCCCTTTTTCCTTTCTATGATATCATGACAAAGTCAATTTTTGTAACATCGCAAACCCTTGAATTTTACCTTGCGATCTTATGATTGATTGTTATATCGCACACCTTTACTTTAATGCCTAGCATGTGGTTGGGCATCTTCAAAATGTACCTTCCAATCTCTTGACATGGTCGTAAGATTGCATCACCACACATCTTTGGTCATCATCTCATGGTAGAATCATAATGTCAGAGCACTTTATGTTGGTTCTCCTTGACCATATGACAGATGGCCACGTGGCAAGTCAAAATTTGTTTGATTGCGGCCTTCTCCATGCCTTTGCATTTATCTTTATGATCACATGATAACTTTTTTCTTTCTTTGATCAAATGACAAGAGGTCCATCATAACATCTTAAGGCTTTAAGCCTTACCTTATGATAAGATGAGGACCACCTTACCATAGGATTGTAGGCCTTTAAACTTGATGTCCCAACCATACGACATGGTTGTAATATCACACATCTTAGATTGAGCCTCCCAACCTTGTGCTCAAGGTCCCATTATAGCATATTAATGCCTTGTTTTTGACCTTCTAATCCTACAATATTCATAATTTCATAGCATCGTGCATGTCAAAGTAAGGCTCCCTAATTTCATGATATGATCATAATATCAGAGCCCTTTTAAAGCCAATCCCTGACCACACAACATGGTCACAACATTGCTCAGGCATAACATTGGATCTCTTTCCCTCTCCTCTTTGTGAACTCATGATGAGTTTATGGAATGTTTCCATGTGTCCTCCATCTTCTGTGTTTCTCATCAAAACTTATTAACTTTGCCACCAGCTTGGCCGAATGGGCCCCACATAGACTTGTTGTGCTTGTCACAAAGAAATGTGTCTTTTGAAGACAATTTACAATTGAGTGTTTGGGCATTTAAAATGGTAACAACTTTCCCTCATCCCCAATGTGGGATAAAAAATGCCTACACATGGTCTCCATTTATGTTGCAGCCTTCCTCTTTGCTATGGTCTTCCTGCAAAAACATGGATTGCTTCCTTGGGTGTGAATGAATCTCCTTTGACCTACAGTAATACATCTACCCTATATTCATGGACATGCCCTTCTTGTTTGCTTGGGATATAGCCCAAAACATGGGTGCTATCTCACTTGTATGTCATTTCTAGTCAGGGGAATTCTCTTGTTGCCAATTGCAACCTGAGAAACTCCAATCCATACATAATCTCATCCATCCAATGTAATCAGTCGAGTACTCAAGCAAGAAAATGCATTTATAGGGCTTGATTTGTTCAAAATTTTCAATACATAACTAAAAATTGACCATGCAATTTTCAGTCTGAACAACGCCAAAATAAAATATTATGTTTATGATCATGAATTCTATGCTATAGTTTAGCCATTGAAGAAGTGGCAACACTACCTTCTTCGTAAGGAGTTTCTTTTTGTATACTAATCATCAAGCTTTGTAATATTTGAATAGTCAAGAAAAGTTCAAACAAAGAAATTTAAAATGGGTTAAATTTTTTAAGAGTTATAATTTTTTTTTGTTATACATGAGTAAGAAGTATAATAGAGGTGAAAATTCTCTTAGTAGAAGATAGCTTTAGTTAATAGAGATGAAGACTAAGGTGGTTGGGTTAAGGGAACTCAAGAATTTATATCGAAAGGATCTTTATTTTATTAGAATATTTAGAATAACTGATAGGGGAGGTGGATGAATCAATTATAAAAGGTCTATATGTACCAATTGAAAAATAAACACTTACATAACTTTAGATCTCATCATTCCATTACTCGATCTCTACCATAAACTATTAGTAACATAAACTAGTTGCCCATTGTTCTAAATATAATAGACTTGTAGAATGTAAACATTAATCACTAGAATATCATAATAACATCCAGACAAGTTTTACATTGGGATTTATCATAGAAACCCCATTTGGAAAAAAACACAAAGAACATGTCACTAATTTTCACTCTCTTGAAGTGAGCTCTATTAGGATCCAACCATGTTAAAAGTTACAATACACATTATTTAATGTGACCTTGTTAAAGGATTTTCTCACCCTATTAGGAGTGGCCTTGTTAGAGGACTTTAGAACATTTCATTAGAATGTCAACCTTTTAGAGGATTTCCATAGACTATTAATTCTCTATAACTATTAGGTCAACCTTGATTAAAGGATTTCAAATATTGTTCACAATAGTTTCAAAGTAACAAGAGGTTAGATCTATTAAGTACAACTCACTTTTCATGTATATATCTCTGTTCAATTCTCATGTACTGATTCAATGTCTAACCTACACTAGACATCATCTTAGTTTTCTAATTTGCTTGCCAACCCTTCAAGTAATCACCCTTCACTTCTTCTCAACTCAATTCAGCCTTCTACTTAATTATCCAATCAATAACATCAGAAGCAACTCCAACTCTCTAGAACATCCTTGGGCATCTTCTCTTTGTTGTCTCAGTGAAAAATTTTGCCCTTGTATTCCTTAAATATGTAATTATGATCTTTTTTCGCTTAATAAATACCATAGATCTTAGGGTTTATGATTCAATCCATCATATGCATTGTATCTATTTTCCATTTTTTTTTCTCTCCTTTTCTAGAAAGTTCTTCTGGAACCCATCTCTTAGGTCATTTACCTAATCCTCTCCTAGAATTAAAAGATCCAACTCATCAATAATTATCTTTAACATGCCTTCCATATCCCAACAAAACAACTTAGTTGGATGGAAATTACAATTCCTCATAAATATTTAAAATGTTGTTCCTCAGCCAACACTAGGTCCTAACTCTCAATCAACATTGGGTTACTCAGTCACTAGTAAACTTCTTTCTTAGAACATTCACTATCACTTGGTCAATAATGATGCCTAGTCAACAATAACTTTTCTTGGCACTTACTATAGCTTGGTTGACCCTAGCATCCCTTAGTATGTACATAGAAATTATTTAGTCTTCTACTCTATTGCTTAGTCAAGCCTATACATTTGATCTATAATTTCTCACACTTTCAAGACTTGAACATTACTATCTTCTTCTCTTGCAACATGATTTTAACAATCAATAATCTTATCAAAATCCAACTAATCAAGTGGCTATTTTTTGTTTCCTCATCATAAATCAACCTATCCTCTAGAAGCTTTTTTTTATGAACAACTTCTCAAATTCTCTTCATCAATCAAATAGATATGACACTTAGATTTGATAGAAAACTATATTATCAATAGATTTGACATCAATGACAACATAAAAAATATTTTAGTTGTAGTTTCCAATAGATTTTGGTGAAGTTTGGGAAGCTTGCACAAAATTTGTTACACTTAACAAGAAAAAATAGCTAGATTTTATAATATAGGATGCTATGCTAATCAAAGGAAGTCCATTGTGCATTCCTAGAAGTTCAATAAGGTAGAATCTCATCAAATAGAATCATAGTGGAGGATTGGCCAAATATTTTGGTAGAGATAAGACCATTTCTTTTCTTGTAGAGAATTATTAATGACCATAGTTGTAGCAAGATGTTAAGAAGTTTGTACAGAGTTACATCGCATGTCAAATATAAAAGCAAGTGAAGATGAATATGAGGGTGTATCAACCATTACCTATATTATATAAGTCATAGGAAGAGGTCAACATCGATTTCATTTTTTATTTACCAAGGACTCGGGGAAGGCATGATTAAGTTTTTGTGGTGGTTAAGAAGTTTTAAAAGATGGCACATTTCATTCCCTCTAAGAAACTTAGTGATTATATTTATGTTCCAATGTTATGTTTCGAGGAAGTGGTGAGACTACATGGTCTACCAAAGAATATTGTTTTAGATTGAGATACCAAGTTTGTTGGGTATTTCTTGCATAAAATGTGGTAGAATTTGAAGAAAATTTTGAAGTTCATCCCATCACATCATTCATGGACTTATAGATAGATGAAGGTTGTGAATAGGAGTTTGAAAAATGTTCTCAGTTGTTTGGTTGGAGATAAGCCAAAAGGATGGGATCTAATTTTACCATAGGTAGAATTTGCATATAATAATTCTACCAATAAATGTATTGATAAATCACCATTCCATATTTCATATGGAAAAAAGTCCTAGGAATACTTCTAAATGGATGAAGGTGGATAAAGGAGGGAAGTAGTGCTAAAGTAGAGGATTTTGTAGAATATTTAAGGAACATCCATGAGGAGATGAGGAAGCACATTACACAGATGAATACACAATATACAAGTAAGGAAGATGAGTAAAGAAGGTATAAGGAATTTGAAATTGTAGATTAAGTCATGGTTCATTTGAGTAAGGAGATTTTTCCAATGGTTACATATAATAAGATGAAATGAAGAATTTTAAACCATGAGGATACCAAAAAAGTATGATTCTAGAAATTCCTATGAAGAAGAGTTTCCTATTCAACTAAATATTTTACTATTATTTAACATTTCATATCTAAAAAATTACCATGAAGGAGGTGATGGAGATGAAGTTGCAAAAGTTTGGTGGAGTATTCTAGCAACTCCTTTAGCTACAAAGGATATTGAGGAGATACTAGAAAGTCATGTTGGCAAAAGTATAAGGAACATAACATATGAAGAGTATCTAGTCAGATGGAAAGGGTTTCTAGTAGAAGATTCATCATGGCTAGAAAGGGAGGAGGTGACTATCTTGGTTTTCCATTAACTACCTAAGTTCTCAAATTACCCTATGTGTCTAATCTAGGAGCATCCTAGGTGTAAGATTAATCTTGCATAACCCAAAAATATTTATTTTCTATTTATTGAATAAGGGTTGTCTCTTTGCATATTTTTCTTTGGAGGTCTTCTACTTAGTAAGTTGGTCACATGAGCTTATAATGTCCTAATTTTAGAGGTGGAGGTTCATCTTGCATATATGAACTTGTGAGTTGGGGATATGTTTCATATCATGAGTGTTTGTGAAGTTATTATAGATATTTCGTGTGTAAAGTTTGTATAAAAACTTCATGTTCACTTTTTAAGCTTTAGAGGCTTAGGATGGGCTCCAAAATGAGGTAGACTAGATCTACTATGAATTGGGCCATATAGATTAGAAGATGAGGATTCTATAATGAGGGTGGTTGGATCCACAATAATGGGTTACACTTTTTAACCTACCTAAACACTAAACTTTGACTTTTTATAATAATAAAAAAAAATTTAGATGCAAATTATTGTTTAATCATTAGAAATTTGAAGATGAAGTAAATTAGATTCTTTTAGGATTTTTTTTTAGATTCTAAGTACAATTTTTGTCTAATTTTTTGAATTGATTTGGTTGAATTATTTTTTCTCCCATGAAAATTGGTATGTTGTCAAAAACCTAATTTTTAAAGAGTGACTCTATTTTTGACAAGCATGATTATTTTGCTATAATAGATATCAATTTGATTCTTTTGAATTTAGTTTATTAACATCTATACCAAGCTCATGGAGGTGGTTTGATGTCATTATCATTAGTATTGCATATTTTATTAGCATTTAAAGTTGACGTAACTTTAATTTTGACATACGTTGTTTTTTATTATTTTTC
Organism: Cupressus sempervirens; assembly: GCA_028749045.1. Classification (NCBI taxonomy): domain Eukaryota; kingdom Viridiplantae; phylum Streptophyta; class Pinopsida; order Cupressales; family Cupressaceae; genus Cupressus; species Cupressus sempervirens. The sequence goes on from CM053789.1 coordinate 734,513,850, forward strand.
AAAAAAATTATTCTCTTGTTGCTTATTTTTCCATGAGTGTCCAATACAAAGGTTTATTTTGGGAGGTAAAGTTGCGTTTGATTCACACAAAAAATCATGTACATAATTAAATAGAAATATATTAGATCTATAATCATTACAAAGCTTGTTTTGAGTTCTTATTTTATGCAAATGGGAAAGTATTAATTTTCCATTTGTGCCCTCTAATTGAGTCCCCAAGCCAAGATTTCTATAGAAATTATTTAATCTTTGAAAAATGTGCTTGGGTTTTTCTATAGAAAGTACTTTCTATCGAAAGTTGAAAGTACTTTCTATGAAAACTATTTTAGCTAGTTTTTATCAGAACCATTTGAAAAACATTTAGGTGATTTCAACTAAAGACTTTTTGATCAAATGTACTATAATTTTGATAGAAAGTAAAGGAATTTCTATCAAAATTCCCTAAGGAGTTTCTTTCAAAACTACATAAGAGAAAAATTGCCATTTCAATTGTTGAAGAATTTCCTTCCTCCGGAAAAGTGTAACCCACTATTGTGGGTTCACCCGGGTATAATAGACAATCGGGTTAGTAGTTTACAACTTATATCTTCCAAAGTTGGGCCAACCAAAATTTCTAGAATAAATGTCATAATTGATTTGAGCTGAGTCTATATGTAATTTTAGGGTTGGTTGGCCTCGAGGGTTAGGGTTTGACATCTAGAAACTTCCTAGATGGTGTAAAATTTCCTATATAAGGAAGGCCTATGGATTTCTAGGACAACTCTGGGTGATAGTTCATAGTTATATCTTGCAAATTATTGTAAGGAATGCAACCATGTAGGTTTGCATATTGTATTCTAGAATTATATAATTCTACATTTGTAGAGATAATAAGATGCCCAAATTTTATTCTCACAAATCATTGTTTCTTTATATTTGTTATGTGTTTGTGGTATTAAGGGGGTAACCCTTCATTAGTTTTCCATCAATAATATATTAAAAATAATTCTTAATAACCATTACATCATCCATGTATATGTCATTAGTTCTACTTATTGATCTTTAAGTATTTATATTATAATATAATATTTGATTTCATATGAATACATATTTATTATGTATAGTGCAATTGAATGTATTCTTTATATTTACAAGTTGCATATTATAATTTACCCTGCCCTTTTTCTATTATTGTAGGTTATGATGTCAATCTATACCAACCTACTTTTGTATGTACATGTTAGTTCTTTAGTCATATTTGATGATGTAGAATTTTTATAAATGGATTGTTTGATTATATAATTCCAGTTTGGATAGTCATAATTAATTTCTTATGATAATAATATATTATGTCCTTTTAGTTGAGGAATATGGTTATTCTCTTGATGATTACTTATAGGATATAATGTGATTTATATTCATGGATTATACTTGTACACATGTTATACTTGCAAGTGTATGATTAGTCTGTATAATTTATATTTCTATTTGATGTGTCTAACATGGCTGAGAGATGGTTGTAGTTACCTATGTGAGGGATCTACATGATATACCACTTCTCACCATTATATATATAATTATTAAATAATATGTCAAAATATCTTTACTTATTTTTTTTAAAAATTAAGATATATTGTATTGAGGCTGGATTTTTGTTTTTCTATGTGTGTGTTAGCATGAATGATGTTGATATTCCTATAGGGGAGTATCCTACCATTGCTAGATAATTTGCGAGATTGTTAGTATGATTGTGTTGCATTCATTATTGTTTTTGTCATTAATGTCAACATACTTATGATTATGTGAAGACTAATAGAGTAGAAAATATAGATTGATATCACAGATTGAGGATTGAAGATGAGGATGAGCATAGTTGATGACATGTTCTATAGAGTGACATGATGATGTAGCTAAGAGTGTATTATAAAATATGAAGATAGCATTCTAGAAGAATTCCCAAGAAGTAGTTTCTAGTAATTGGATTATATCTCCTAACAAAGATAGAATTTGGTTAAGTACAACCATATAGAGAAAAAATACATGATGAAGATGGTGTGGTTTATCACATTAATCTAAGGTTCCATGTGTGAATATTTGTAAAGAGTATGAGCCAATAGTGTTATTTAATTATGAAAAGTTGTATTCTAACATGTATTGTATTATCTTGGTGTGTCCCTATATTAATCGTGAATTGAGAAAGCCTCAAATTTGACTCAATTAATTATTTAGAGGATTTGATACAAAGGGAATTTATTTTCTTTTAGGTTAAGTATGGTAAATGATTGTGAAAGAAATTGTAAGTGAATTTTGGGTAATGAGAGAAAGAAAACTAGATGTAAGATCTAGTGAATATGATAAATTGAGTATCTTGAGACCAGAGAAGTGATTTGTGTGGATAAGACATGACAAGATGAAAATTAATTTTCATTTGGAAAAGAGAGATATAAGTGGATAGTTATTTATTTGTATTATTGTGTGAAGGACAATACAAAGAGAATTTGGGCAGTGAGTTCACTGGTCTTACCCTTGAATTTATTTGGTCAATGGGCCCTTCTACTTTACCCAACTCCTAACATAGTTGGCACAACTCGTGATAGTGTTGGAATCTCCTTATGAGGATTCAAGGTCTCCTAACAGGGGCTAATATGTACTGAATTTATTTTATAGACTCCTAAAAGGGTCCATCCTCTAACAAGGAAGTTTTATATTAGTACATAATTTTGTGGGTACCATCCCCATCAAGGTTTTCCCTCTAATCAAGGGTTTCCCTAGTTAAAAAATCTATGTTATTGTGTATGGTTATCTTCTTGTGGTTTTTGCACTTGTTGATTACATATTTTAGATTTAATAAGGTTAATAAGAGTTGTTTTAATTAGATAACTTATTCACCCCCCATCTTATTTATCCTAGTGGACTTTACTTTCTAAAAATTGGTATCACAACATTGGGTCATTCAAGGAGAATCTTAACATCTTGAGGATATCTGTGAAAACTCATGTCAAAAAAGAAAGTTTTAAGTTTGATGGAACCAACTATGGCACTTTGAAAGAGAAGATGAAGACACATTTTCTATGCATGGGTCCAGGATATTGACTGATCACTAAGAAAGAGAAAGAAGTGGTTGAAGAAGATAAGCTTGAGGAATGTACAAAACCATACAAAGAATTGTTTAAGTGCAATATTCTTGCTAAGGGAACAATTTTTTCAGCCCTTCTTGAAAATGAGTATAGTCAGGTAAAATCTTTTAAATTGGTATATAAAATTTGGAAAGCTTTGGAATCTACCTATGAAGGTGATCAGTGTGCTAAGAAGGTTAGATTATAGAATTGGATATGTCTATTTCAAGAAGCTAAAATGATGGAAGATGAATATGTAAGAAGTTATTCTTGTAGAATATCAAAAATTGTTGCAAGAATTAAGGCTTTTGATGGAACAAAAGATGAAGATGAAATTGTATGGAAGATATTGAAAACTTTGACCCCTACATATAAGAAGACAATTTAGATGATTGAAAAAGTTATACCTTGCACATAGAAGTTCACAAGAGATGCTCTTTTCAGAAGATCATAATCAACTGAGATAAGTTTGAGGCAAAGTGGAGATTTACCTAGAGTTGAGACTACTTTCAGAAAGTTTAGTGTTTAACCTACATTGACAAGGAGTGCAAGTAATAATGGAGATTATGCTAGTAGTGAAAGAGGAATATCTAAAGAAGATGGGAAGATTGAAGAAGGAATTACCCTACTTATGAGAAGAGAACCTGAAGGTAAAAAAATATTTACATGTTGGACATGCAATGATTATGACCATTATTCTTCTAATTTTCCTAAGAGAGTAAAGTATAAGACAAATTCCAAGCCTAGAAAACCTAGAGAATGTCTTTATGCAAATAATGAAGATAAGGAAGCAAGTGTAGAAAGATTTTTGTGTGGAAGTGATAATGAAAGTGGTAAAATAGTATTTTATTATATTAAGGAAGAAAGTCTCAAAAAATAAGAAGTCAAAGAAGAAAATGTATTAGTTTCATATGATAAAAAGAAGAAATTTGATTGAATCATAGATAATGGTTGTTCACATCATATGACTAGTGATATGAATAAATTTTTTGAGCTCAACTATTGTGATGGAGAAATTGTTAGAATTGGAAACAGTGTGACCTATCACATAAAAGAAATAGGATCTATTCATCATTATGGGAAAACAATCATTGGAGATATTTATTTTGTTGGTAGTCTAAAACATAATCTTATGAGTGTTGGATAGTTAGTTGACAAGGGATGTGAGCTGCAATTCATATAGAAGACATGTATAATCAAGGATAAAGATTTTTAACTGATTGGTATTAGTACAAGATCAAGAGGTAATATGTTTTCAGGTCAATCCTATTGAGATGATATGCTTACTTTCTAAGGTTGATAATAGTTGGTACTGGCATCATAATTTTTTGTCACAAAAAAATTGATAACATTGTGAAAGTGAGCTCTACACTTTTTGTTAGAAATTTTCCTAAAATTTTAAAGCCTACTAACATGGTATGCAAGGAATTTATTATGTCAAAGCAAAAGAAAAGATCCTTTCCAAGAAAAAAGTTTACTACACCAATGACATTTGAGATAGTCCACACAGACTTGAGTGGTCCTACAAAGTTAAGAAAATTATGTGGAGAAAGGTATTTCATGAATCTTGATGATGATTTTACTAGGATGATGTGGGTACAACATTTTTCAAAGAGAAATTTAAAGAATTTGAGAAGTTTAAGATGTTTAAGAATAGAGTTGAAAATGAATATAGAATGAGGATTAAATGCTTAAGATTCGATAGAGGTGGAGAGTTTGATTCAAATGTGTTAAATAATTTTTGTCAAGTAAATCACATTAAAAGATAGCTTTTAACCCCTAAGACACATGCCCAAAATTGTATAGAGGAGAGGATAAATATGTCAGTAATAGAGGCATCAAGAGCTATCCTATTTGAGAACAATGTTTCCAAGATATTTTGGAGAGAATGAATTAATACATTAGTATATACCATGAACAAAGTAAATATCAGACAAGATACTGGTAAGACCCCTTATGAGCTTTGGTTTGGATATGCACCCTTAGTTAAGTATTTTAGAATCTTTGCAAGTTAATATTTCATTAAGAGAGACAATTTATGAGAGAAATTTATGTCCCACATTATACCATATTTTAGCCTTCATACTAATTTCCATATCCATTTTCATATTCCATTTTCTCCTTCTATGTTGTACATGATACAATATATATGAGTGACATTTAATCTAGGTATTAGATAAAATATTAGAATAAATAAGATGTGATTGTATTTATCTAACATGTTTATTATGTCATGGGAACTTGTTGTCACATTTGGTGTAGAAACTATTATACACAGCTGACATTTTGCCCACATTGGTTTCTCTTCATCATACCCTATTATAGACAATGCAAACTCATGCAAGCTGCATTTTCTAACTACATAGAGACTTTTGGTTTTGATTTGCTAGTATTATTTACATAACCCAACATTAGAATATTTTTCTACTATTGGAGATATATCACATGGACTAGAATTTGTTATGAATCAACTAATTCAAACCATGAATCAACAACTATGAATGCAGACAATATTTTTATGTTGGAACAATAAAACTAATTGCCTATTCCTAGCATGAGATATATTTTTGTTCGATTGCCACATATTAGTTATTATTTTATTAAGAGAGACAATGGCATTGGAAAGTTTGATGCAAGAAGTGATGAAGGTATGTTGCTTGGTTATTATTTAAAAAGTTAAGAATATAAATATTTTAATCAAAGAACTAAGCCTATTGTTAAGAGTACAAATGTTAAGGTTGATGAAAAGTTTGCAATTCAAGAAATAATTTTGATAAACAAATTAACCCAAAGGATAACCAAGCGAATGTTGGTTTATTTAACGAGAATGACATAAATTTGTAGAATGATATACATATTGTGCAGTAAAGAGAAGAACCAAAGACTAAATCTAGAGCTAAAGTAAGAGTCAATACAGTGACTCCTAATTGTTGGAATACTTTAGAATAATTGGGAGGAGGTTAAATCAGTTATCCTAGGTCTAGATGTATAAATAAATCTTTTCACAACTTAGTGAACCCATAAAATATTTATACCTATGCATGCATCCAAAAGATTATGCAATCACTTAATACTTGTAGGTTACTATCAAATCAACTTGCAGAAATGTAAAACATGAAACATAATAGATTCATCAACACACTTGACACAATGATTTAGATGGAAAACCAATTTGGGAAAAACCACGAATAACATGCTACTCTTTTTCACTCTTTGAAGTGATGCCCTATGAAAGGCCAACCCTGTTAAAGGTTACAATACACACTGTTAAATATGACCCTGTTAAAGGATTGCAATCACCTTGTTAGGAGTGACCCTTGTTATAGGACTTTAGACCATTCACTTGGAATGTCACCCAGTTAAATAATTTACAAATGACTGTTAGGTCAACCTTAATCCAAAGGATTTACCCTAGACTGAAAAAGTTGTTATAGAGTAATGGTAAGGCTTTTATTTGATAACAACTTATAACTTCATTTGTAGATTATAGATCACTATTCAGTCCTCCATTCTGCTTGGACTTAATACATTGAAGCTCTGATAGCTTGTTCACCCTTCAAGCATTCATATTCTTAAGGCTTTTTGGTTAACATGTCATTGCAGACTCTTCTCTTAGGCCACTTGATGAAGAAAAATCCTTGTCTCCTTTTCTTCCTTACATTCTTACATATGAAAACCTTACTTCATGACCAACCATTCCTATAAATAGTAAATTAAGATCTTTTGCCGCTCATTCTCCATCATCCAATTTATGGTTTGGATGGGTTAGGTAAGATATAATGAATCTACCCCATGGTCCATATCTCTTTTAGAAACTTTTCCTAGAATCCTCTTTGAATTTTGTGCCTCCAGCTCATCAATCTTATCTTCCACTTGGTTCACATAATCCAAGAAAATAAACTTGTCGACTTGGATCCATCAAATTCACAATCTTTTAAAAATTGTAGCAATTGGACATTATCTTGCTTCTGAAGCTTGGCACAAACTGCGTTGCTCGACATCCTCTAAAAAATTACTCAGCATGAACTAAAGTTTACTAGTGCTCGACATCAACTAAACTTTACTCAACATCCATTGTTCTACTTGGCATGCACTAAATTGAACTTTTACTCAACTTCAACTAATTTTTGCTCAGCCTGCAATGACTTTTCTTGGCACCTACTATCCACTCAATCAAGCTTGGTAGAAAAACTTTGTGTAACTTTTTCTTTTAAAACTTTTTAGTGTAACCTGCCTTTGTAACCTTAAGTAGATTATCAATACAATATGTTATCATTGTCTTAACTAATTATTGTACTCCTCTACATAATCATAACTCAACATTTCCTCTAGGTGCTATTGTTACATCTTTTGAACAAATCCTCTTCATCAATCAAATAACTAATAGTACTTAAATCTTATAAGCAATTGTCTTACCAAAAAATAATAGATTTGACATCAGTGACAAAAAAATGATTGAAGCACATTGTTCATACGTATATGTTCTCAAAAATCTCTCTTTACAATTTCCTTCTTTGATTAGCTTCTTCAATCTATTCTAAACAATATCCCTCTTTGGCATTGATGGCAAACCAAACTAATCAACCAAATGGAATACATCTTGTTCAACCAAATTGACTAGGTTAAAATAGTAAGACCAACAAAATACCAAAAGTAAAATAATTTCTTGTATTGAAATCTCTCCCTCTAACAGTAACTTCCATCTTTTGAATAGGTTACAAAACTCTTTCCTATAACTCTATCTGAGTTTCTCCTTATATCTCCCTCTTACTAGGCAGATGGTAGGATTTCTCCTTCTTTGTTGTCCCCATCAACAACTGTCTCTTTTAACAATTTTCTCCCTCTAGGATAAGTAACTTTCTCTAATTATTCTGGCTTGATCAGTAATTATCTCCTTCTTTGGCAATAACATCAAAAACTTGTCATCTTAACATGCATATATAAGCTTTTTAAGTTTCTTCATTTTTCTCCTTCTGTCACCTTACTTGTGACTAATTTGAAATTTCAGCTCTTTTATTACTTCAGGCAGCTCCTAAAGTAAGATCCACTACACTAATTTGTAACATATGAAATTCAGCTTGTTTGATTCAAGGTACTCCTCCTTTTACTTAGATAGCCTTTGATAGGGGTATTACCCCTTGTTTACCTCTTAGATACTCATGAGAATCCTTAGGTAATGCTTTTGTGAAGATATCAACAATTTTCTCTTTTGTGTTGACATATTCTATCTTCACCTCTTTATCTTGAACTAATTCCCTCAAGTAATGATACTTGATTGTAATGTGCTTAGTCTTTCTGTGCATCACTAGATTCTTTGATATATTGATAGCACTTGTATTATCATAATAAATTATCACTAGTTTTTTTATCTCTTCCTTCATACCTTTGAGTAGTTGTTTTATCCACACAATGTTTATACACTTTATAGTAGCAACAACATATTTAGCTTCAACAATAGATTGTGAAGTGCAATTTTGTTTCTTGCTAGTCCATGTAACTAGCCTCTTGCCCAAGAAAAATGCTCCTCCACTGGTGCTCTTTCTATCATCAATGTTTACAGCCCAATCAACATCAATGTAGGCTCTTAGTTCAAATTTCTCAATTTTCTTGTAGTATAGACCAAACTCTTTTGTTCCTTTTAGATATCTAATTATTCTCTTTACAAACATCAAGTGATTCTCCTTGGGATTAGCAGAGAATCTTGCAACTATCCCTATAGATAATGCAATGTCAAGTCTACTATGTACTACATATTGTAATTTGCAAATCATAGACCTGTACAATGTTTGATTCACCTCAGCTGAATCATCATTTTTTGACAACTTGTGTCCTGTCACTATAGGTGTACTTACTAGTTTGGAATCCTCCAATCCAAAAGTTTTCAATATTTCCTTGAAATACTTTGACTGAGTGTTGTCCATAACATATTTCATTTGATATGCTTGTAAACCCACAAAAAATTTGATCTCTCCAAACATAGACATTTCAAATTCTTGCTTCATTTGATTTTCCAAATCCTTGCATAAGGCATCTTGACCTCCAAATATGACATCATCAACAAAAATTTTAGATAGAAAAATACCTTTTCCTTTCTCTATCTTCATGTATAGATTTTTGTTATCATTAGTCCTTTCAAATCCAAGCTTCACAAGATAATTATAAATTCTCTCATACCATTCTCTTGGTGCTTGTTTCAAATCATATAGAACTTTGTGTAGTCTACATACCATGTTCTTGTTGTTAACATCAAAAAATATTTCTAGTTGTTTTATGTAAACTTCTTCCTCTAATATGTCATTTAGAAATGCAAATTTAACATCCATCCAATAAACTTTGAAATATTTTTATACAGAATAAGAAAGTAAAGTTCTTAATCTTTCTAATCTAGCAAATAGAGAAAATTTTTCTCCATAGTTAATTCCTTCTTCTTGTGCATATCCTTTTCAAAATAATCTTGCTCTATTTCTTGTGACTTCACAATTTTCATCTAGCTTGTTTTTGAATACCCACTTAGTCCCAATCACATTTTTGTCTTCTAATCTAGCCATGTTTTGTTTTTCTCTATTTGTTCAATCGCTCTTCCATGGATTTACTCCAATCCACATCTTCTAATGCATCTCTCATTGATTTGGGTTCTTTTGTACTTAGAATACATGTATCATCTCTCAATCTATTTCTTGTCATTGGTCATTGGTCATTGGTCTTGGTTTAGCTCTAGTTTCTTCATTTTGTCTCTTAGCTTAAGAGTCACTGTGTACATTTGTGTCGGGTAATTCAACATCTCTTTCATGTATACTAATCTTAGAATTAGAATTTTCTTAAAATTCATTCTATAACTCTACATTTTAATGTAGCTTTGTTCTTGAATGCAACTCAACATTCATGGGATGTGACTCAACAGTCACTAAAACTTGTTGTTGGTTTGTAGATTGATTTGCAACATCTTCTTCAATAGGCATACCTTCATAAAACTATACAAATGATTTCTATTAATTTACTTCTATATATACATCAAAATTCACATTTGCACTTTCCACAACTTTTTTAGTGTTAGTATTTAAACACTTATAAGCTTTACCTCTTGTGGTATATCCTAGGAATATACCTTCATCACTTTTTCCATCTAGTTTACCATTCCTAAATTCTTTAAGAATGTAACACTTGCTTCCAGATACCTTAAAATATTTCACATTGGGTGAGTATCCATACCATAGATCAAATGGTATTGAATGATTACCTTTATTGACTTGTACATGGTTCAAGGTATAGACAATTGTACTTACAGCTTCTCTCTAGTATTTCAAAGAAACATTCTTCTCCATCATGAGTGTTCTAGTATAGTCCATTATAGATCTATTCCTCCTTTTAGGCATTCCATTTTGTGGAGGGGTTCTAGGTGTAGATGTCTGACTTTTAATTCCTCTATCATTACAAAACATCTCAAACTCATTTGATGTGAATTCTCCTCCTCTTTCAAATCTCAACACTTTAGACTTTTACCTATTTCCTTCTCAAATCTTGCTAAGTACCACTTAAACATTTGGAAAGCGTCAAATTTCTATTTTAGAAACATAAGTATCATTATTCTATAATAATCATCAACAAGCAACATAATGTACTTATCACCTTTGTAGCTTTGCACATCAAATTAACCACACAAGTTAGTATGAACAATCTCTAGTATAGCTTTAGAGGTATAAGCTTTACTCTTAAAACTTGACATTGTCATTTTACCTAACAAACATTGTTTACACATCATATTATCAGGCTTCTTCAACTTAGGCAAACCTCTAACATTTCTCATGTTACTGATACTAACCAGGTTATCAAAATTGACATGACATAACCTTTTTGTTCCAGAGCCACACATCATTAAATTTTACAACAAGACAAGTAGAATCTTCTATGTCAAGATAGAATAGATTACTCCTAGTTTGATCACCCTTTCTAATTAGTTTCCCGTCAGTGGCATATATCTTATAAATCTTGTTTCCAAGCTCAACCTTACATCCTAAATTATTTAGTTGTGATACACTCAAATGATTATAGTTAATTCCTTCAACATAGTAAGAATTGTCACATAAAATCTTATCTATGAGTGTGATAGAACCTTTTCCTTTCATCAAACATGGTGCATCATTACCAAATCTTACACTATTTCCATCATAATAATTCAAGATAATGAACTTACTTTTATCTCTAGTCATATGATGCCAATAACCACTATCAATGATCCATCTATCATTCTTTCCCACACAAGTCACAATTGCAGTTGCCTTATCTTCATCAGATTTGTCCTTCATTATAGCATACACCACTTCATCATCATGTTCATCAGAATCATCCTTTGTTTCCTCTTTAGCAATGTAGCATGACTTTTTTCCTTTGTCTCTGTAGTCCTTGCTATCTTCATATCTTTTTCTCTTGTATTTGTCACCTCCTCTATAATTCTTCTTTTCCAGACATCTAGCAAAAATATGACCATCCTCATTACTATTGAAACAAATGATAGGTAATTTTCCTTTGAACTTACCTTTACCTTTGTGGAATCTCCTTGCTAGTAGTGCTTTAGGTTGTTCTACATCATCCTCATCAATATCATTATCATTGGACACATACTTCATCTTTTTCTTCTTTTTCTTCTCTTCAAGTTCTTTTAATGATACATTGGCTTTGAAAGTAGATTCAATACTTTCAGGTTTGAAATTATCAAATTTAGATAGCTCAAAAGTAGTGATTCTACCTACCAAGCCTTCAAGTGATAGATCATTCCCTAGTATACATCTCAATTTTTGAATTGTAGAAACTCTAATAGCATATACAAGTAGTAGTGTTCTAAAGACTTTTCCTAGCACAGTGCCATCATCTAATTTTCCAGTGGCTCCTCTTATTGTATTAACAACTTCTTTTATCCTTGCAACATATTGAGAAATATTTTCACCTTCTTCCATTCTCATATCATCAAACTTACCTTTGAGAATTTCAACTTTGGCTCTTATAACATTTGCATCTCCTCCATAGATAGTGGTTAGGGCATCCCACATTTTCTTTACACTATTAAGACCTTTGATATTATCAAATTTAGTATAGCTTAGGGCAGAGGCAATCTCCAACATTGTCTAGTTGTGTTCTTTCTTCTTTCTCCTATCCTTAGTAGTTGGGGCACTAATAGGATTAACATGCTCAGTGATAATGGTAGATTGTGCATGATCTCCAAGTCCTCCAAGGTGTAGCTTCATCAAGCTTTTCCATGCAGGAAAGTTATCTCTATTGAGCTTGGGTACTTCTCTTTATGACATCATTATCTTTGTGCTTCTAGTACCTTCAAACTAGTCCTCTTAAGCAGATGGCTCTGATACCAATTGTTGGAATAATTTAGAATAACTTGGGGGGGGGAGGAGGGCATGAATTAGTTATCTAGGGTCTAGATGTATAAATAAAACTTTTCATAGCTCAGTGAACCCATAAAACATTTATACCTATGCATGCATCCAAAAGATTATGCAATCATTTAAAACCTGTAGGTTACTATCAAATAAACTTGTATAAATGTAAAGCATGAAACAAAAAAGATTTATCAACATACTTGACACAATGATTTACATCGAAACCCAATTTGGGAAAAACCACCAATAGCATGCTACTCTTTTTCACTTCTGAATTGATGCCCTATGAAAGGCCAACCTTATTAAAGGTTACAATACAAATAGTTAAATGTTACCCTATTAAAGGATTTCAATCACCCTATTAGGAGTGAGCCTAGTTAGAGGAATTTAGACCATTTAGTTGGAATGTCACCTAGTTAAAGGATTTATAAATGACTATTAGGTCAACCTTAATCTAAAGGACTTACCCTAGACTAATACAATTGTTATATAGTAATAGTAAGGCTTTGATCTGATAACAACTTACAACTTCATTTGTAGATTACGAATCACTATTTAGTCCTCCATTCTGCTTGGCCTTCATACATTGCAACTTTGATTGCTTGTTGACTGTTCAAGCATTCATATTCTTAACCCTTCTTTTTTAACATGCCATTGTAGATTCTTCTTTTAGGTCACTTCATGAAGAAAAACTTGTCTCCTTTTCTTTTTTAGGTTCTCGCATGTGACAACCTTGCTTCATGACCAAACATTCCTATAAATAGGAAATTAAGATGTTTTTCCACTCATTCTCCATCGTCAAATTTAGGGTTTGGATAGCTTAGGTAAGATATAATGAACCTACCCCACATTACATATTTATTCTAGAAACTTCTCTTAGAATCATCTTTGAATTTTACTAAACATAGTTTACCTTGAATTCTATGCCTCTAGCTCATCAATCTTATCTTCCACCTAGTTCACATAATCCAAGAAAACAAACTTGTCAGCTCAGATCCATCGAATTCATGATCTTTTAAATAATGTAGTAGCTCAACATTATCTTGCTTCTGATGATCAACACTAGATTAAAATTTTACTCAGCTACAACTAATTTTCTACTCTTCTTGCACTGACTTTGTCTGGCAGACAAGCTTTGTGTAACGTGTTCTTCTAAACTTTCTTAGTGAAACCAAACTTTTTAAACTTAAGTAGATTATCAATACATCATGTTATCACTATCTTAACTGATTCTTTTACTCCTCTACATAATCATAATTGAACCTTTCCTCTTGGTGCTATTGTTACATCTTTTGATCAAATCCTCTTCATTAGTCAAATAAGTGATAGTACTTAAGTCTTGTAAGCAGTTGTCTTACTAGCAAATAGTAGGTTTGACATAAATGAAAAAACAATGATTGAAGAATATTACTCATACTTATACATTCTCAACAATCTCACTCTTTGATTAGCTTCTTCAATCTATTCTCAACACTAATAAGAATCTAATAAAGAATTATCCTACTAATTAGATTATTGGTAGCAAGAAGGAAATAGTTATGACAAGGAACAAGGTACAAAGAGAATAACTATGTTTGATTTTACAAGTAGAGCCTTAAATTTCATATGAAGCTAGTAATGATGAATTTTGGATCAAAGCAATGAGAGAAGAATTGGATCAGATTTAGAACAATGATACGTGGAAACTAGTTCCTAGACCTAAGGACAAGAATGTTATAGGAAGTAAGTGTATTTTTAGATGTAATATGAATGAACAAGATGAGGTTGTGAGAAATAAAGTAAGATTGGTACACAAAGGTTATTTTCATAAAGAAGGTATAGATTATGTGTAAACATTTGCACCTTTTGCTAGAATAGTGGTAGTTAGAAAATTTTAGGCTTATATTGCTAACAAGATATTCAAAGTGTATAGATGGATGTTAAAATATCATTTTTTAATTGAGAATTTAAGGTTTTTTTTTACATTGATAAGGCCAAAGGTTTTCCTTTGATAGAAGAAGGAGATATGGTTTATAATTTTAAGAAAGAGTTGTATAGATTGAAACATACACCTAGAGCATGGTCTGGGAGGCTGGACAAATATTTGGAAAATTGGCAGTTGCTAAAGATACTATAGAAAATAACTTATATTTGAAGGAGATTGAGAATGGTTTACTAATTGTTGAAGTGTTTTTGAATGATAAAATATTTGGAGATGATGATGAAGCAATTGAAGCATTTTCTAGTAAAATGAAGAAGGAATTTGAGATAAGCATGACTGTTGAGATGAATTATTTCTTGGGATTGCAAATTGTGCATAATAGTGATGGTATTTTCCTATCATAGACTAAGTATCTAAAAGATTTATTGAAATTATTTGGTTTGGAAAGTTGTAAACCTATTGGGACACATATGGTTATTGGTAAGAAGTTATATACAGATCATAAGGCACCTACTATTGAGAAGAATAAGTATAGATCTATGTTTGGAGGTTTGTAATATTTGAATCATACAAGACTAGATATAGTGAATGCAATTGGAATTGTTGTGAGATTTCAAGATGATCCTAAAGAATCACAGTATGTAGTAGTAAAGAGGACCTTTAGATATTTGAGAGGTACACCTAATTTTGGTTTATGGTATGATAGATTCAATGAATTTATCTTATGTGCATATATTGATGTAGCTTGGGAAGGTAGTATGGATGAGACAAAGTGTACTAGTGGTGCAGAATTTTTCTTAGGAGGAAGTTTAGCTTCTAGGCTACACAAGAAACAAGATTGTATTTTACAAATCACAATAAAAGTAGAGTATGCAACACTAGAAAATAATTGTAATCAGATCATGTGGATGAAGAAAATCCTAAAAGACATTGGAGTTGAGTTTACAGATCCTATTATCATAAATTGTGGTAACACAAGTACATTGAGTATGTCTAAGAATCATGTGGTACATTCTAAGACAAAGCACATAGATATATTAAGTACCATGTTCTAAGAGAGAAAGTTGTAGAGAAAGAGATCAAACTAGATTATATCAATACAAAGGATTAGATAGAAGATATATTTACAAAGCCCTTGTCGAAGGATACATTTGAATATTTGAGAGGTATGCTTGGAGTTGTGCCCTTGCCTACTCCTAAGTAGTTGATGTATAGATTGCACCAGTCTAGTGGTATAGAACACTATTATTTATCTAGGATGGATTCATGTGGCTTCCTCTATGGGAGCGTATATGTGTTTGAGATGAGTCATGAAGTTGAGAGTTGGACATGAAAAATAGTCAATGGAGAAAATATTAACATCCATGGGGGAAGGATATCAATGGGGGAGAATAAAATTAGTGGATATTTTTTCCTAAGATTCAAATTTTATTGATGAAGAGCATTTGAAATGAAAGAGTACATATGAGAAATTGCAATAGAGATATATTTGGTATTCATGGAAATTAGATTTTTTTCATCTATGTTGCCATCAATTCCAAATGGAGAGATTGTTAGCATGAACATTCATGATATTCCTATGGGGGAGTATATTAGCATTGTTGGATCATTTGGGATATTATTAGCATAAATGTGTGTTGCATTTATGATTGTGTTTTTCATTGATGTCAACATACTTATGGTTCTTTGAAGATTAATAGAGAGGAAAAAAAAGATTGAGATTGTGAGGTTTAACAACCAAAACTAAGGATGAGTGTAGTTGAGTACATGTTGTACATAGTGTCATGATGACATGGTTAAGAGGGCATGAGAAAATATTAAGACAATTGATAGTTATTTGAGATTTATTGAAGACAGCGCTACGAAAAAATTCTTAAGAAGAAATTTTTGGTAATTAGAATATATGTCCTAATAGAGATAGAATCTAGTCAAGTGTAGTTTTTATAAATCAATAAGATATGATGAAGATGGTGTGGTTGATTTTGCTAAGTTTGAGGTTGCACGTGTGAAGATTTGTAAAGACTATGTGCCAACAGTGTTATTTAATTATGAAAAGTTGTATTGTAAAATGTATTATATTATCTTAGTGTGGTCCTATATTAATTATAAATTGAGAAACCCTCAAGGCCACTGAACTAATTAGTTTGAAGATTTGGTATAAAGGAATTTTATTTTCCTTTTAGTTAAGTGTGGTAAGTTGTTATGAAAGCAATTATAAGTGAAGTCTATGTAATGCAAGTGAGTGAACCTGGATGTAAGATCTAATGAATATGATATTGAGTATCTTGACATTAGAGAAGTGGTTGGTGCATGTAAGGCATGATGAGATGACAAAGAAATTCTATTTTGGAAAAGAGATAGTTGTTGAAAATTGTTTATTGATATTATTATGTGAATGATAATATAGAGGTCATTTGAATAGTGAGTTTGGTGGTCTTGCCCCTAAAGCTATTTGGATAGACAATCCTTCTACCTTCCATAACTCCTAATAGGAGAGTTTGGATCACCTCATAGGGATTCAAAGTCTCCTAATAGGGACTGATATGTATTGAATGTATTGTGTCTAGTTACCTTATTTTTCCTTTTGCCCTTGTTCATTACATGTTTTAGGTTTAACAAGGTTAATAAGATATAATTTAATTGAATAACTGATTCAACTCCCCCATCTCAATTATCTTGGTGGACTTTACTTTCTAACTATATATATACATATAAGTATGTGCAAGATCATGGTGTGCCAAAAAGTGGCGATGTGAAAAAAATAGAGTTTGAAAATGTTTAAAAGCATTTCAAAATCTACTCTAACTTTTTTCCACCCATCCTGATACCAAAGCTAAAAAGAAGGCCCAAGCCTTATCAAGTATCCGATATGAAATCAGATACTTGATACTTGTACTATGGTTTTTTTAAAAATAGCAAACCCAAGGGTTGTTTGTTCATATTGTGTTTTTGGTTTTGAGCTCGGATATCTGATCTATGAACAGATGCACTATATAAGTTAGTGAATTTTTTTTAATGTTTTCAATAAATTTTATTATAAATTTGTTAGTTTTAATTGAATTTATTAAAATTTAGGTTTATTTTGATAGAAATTGTTGAAATTTAGGTTTTTTTAATAGAAATTATGTTTTGCGAATTAATAGGTATGGCTGACCAAAATGATGATACTAAGGCAAGAAATACTATTCCTCATAAGCCCCCACCAAATGCTTTAGTGCCCTCTCAAAATTGTCCACCAAATGATCCCCTGCCCCCTTAAAACCCTCATTGAATCGAGGATTTGATATTTGAAAATTTGACTAAATTGAGGGCTTTGCGAACAACATATACTACTATACCCACATTGGCTCCTATGTTATCCATGTTAAACACCATAGTGGATAACATTGAAACACTTATCGAGGAACAAAATGTCGCTCTTCATTGGTGTGATGAAATGCATGATATATTTGATGATGGGTTGGACTATGATGAGGTTGTAGCCCTAAAAAATAAGTAAAGATGATTTGGCTACCCTTTTTGCCAATCGAAAAACCAATTTACCAGTCAACCACAAAAAGCCCAAACTATCGATTAAATGGTGCACAAATGACACCATATGTGCAAATTGTTGGGATTGTAGGTGGATGGTTTTTGACATCCCTCCACATAGCAATTTAGAGGTGCCATTTTATTTCCTTAGAAAATTGTATGTAGAATTTGTGTTGGGCCTAAAGGTGAACTATTGGAGCATGAAGCCCAACATGGGTATAAGAGGATGAGCTCCTCAAGAGAGACCCTCTTCCCAGTGGAAGAAAGATGGCACATTTTCCCCACTACTAATGTCTCCCCCCTACTCGAGTGTAGCATCTTGATATCATTACATAGGCTAGCTCTTAGACTATTAGAGTCATTCATAGATTGAGAAGCCTATTGATATCCCAGCCTAGGTCAGTGTTTCCTCACCGTGTTGATGATGTTGGCATGAGTTCATCATCAACAAGCTCATCACATTTTTGTGTGCCCCATCCTTGCGTAATGTGCAAGAATATTTTGGATCCATAGGTAATCATTTTGAGTATTCGTTTGTATTTGATGAGGATACACCAGATGCACATGCAAAGGCTATAGACCCTGATGCTAGGAGGAAGGGCATGCAGATGCATGGACTCCTTTTGTGTCAGTACATGTATACATTTTTTTGTTATGACATATGCGGTTCAAATTTAATCTTTATAATAGAGTAATTTTAATTTTTAAGCCATATTGACTTATACATGTACATGATCTTCATTCATTTATAGTTGATGACTGAGGAGGAGTTGAGACAAGTTGATGATGTCATGCTCTCGACTATTTCATTTGGCTTTGAGACATCTATGGTAATTATATTATCTTCTCATTATTTTTTCTATTTGATATTGTAGTATATATGGTTTCTAATCTTTCTTTTATCTTGCAGGTACTACCTATCCTTGGGGGACAAAGTGTGAGGGATGAGCCAAGACCCATTAACAAAAGAAAGGTAATTAGGTGCTTTCTATTTGATTAAATATCAATGTATTCTTGTAAAATGTTTGTGGTAATGAAATTTAATTACATTCTTTATTGTATAGGGTGTGGCTACTGGTGATGAGCTCATGTAAATTCCACGTATAGACACTTAGGCATTTCCATTTGCACTGAGAGCCCCATTGTATGTATAAGTATCATTTATTTTTTATTTTCCTTATTTTTATAAATTAATTCAAAGCTGATTTCCGTGGTATTTACAACTAGTATTTTGTATCTCATAGGAAACTCCTAGTGCACATGACATTGGATGAGAGAGTTTTGTATCTTTGATGATGTAGCCACTATATCCTAAGGAGGAGCCTACACTAATAAGTTGTAATTTGAATTCTTGATTATATGTTGTAAATTTAGCATGCTATGAATTATAATGTTATAGTTTAAGTTGTAGATTTATCTAAACATATTTGAACATACACAAGCCATAATTAGCGAGGTACAAGCATTTTCGAGGGCATACGAGAGGACTCCTGACTGGTGCAGGAGGTCGACAAGAGACGTATTTATGATGAAAGTTAAATAGTATAAATCTTCATTAAAAAAAAAGATCATTATGCATTTGAGTAATTCAATATTAGATACAAAGAATCATATAAATTTAGTAGTCTAACTTTGAGTTTTCCTTTTTTGTTTATGTAGGAGACATATGATCCACCTAGTGCAGCAAAGAGGCTATATTTTGATCATCCACCAGTAGCTTAGGATAGTATAGTTTTCATAGGATGCATCATGAGAAATTTTGAAATGGCATATGCCACATTGTTTACAGAAACATTGATATTATACACATTCCAATGGCATGATCAGCCACATTTTGCATATGGATCTATGTATTTTGGTATATATTTGTGTAATTTTTCTATGGATACATGAACTTTGATATATATTTGTGTAATTTCTCTATGGATACATGTATTTTGATATATATATTTTTCATCTATGTGCATAATGATATACATATTAATTAGTATCTAGTATTATTCAATTTATCATGGATCATGTGTATTGTTCATATTTATGGAATATCATTAATTTTGATCATGTTTGTTATATTTGATTCAAATGCAATAATTTGTGAATAACATTGTAACAAACTTTATTATCAAATTTGGATGCAACATTTAATTTGAAATGCCATCATGAGTTATATCTTTTTTCTATCAAAAATTCTATAGTTAATATATGAGAGTTCACTTTCTATCATGTGATTGAGAGTAAGCAAAATAGGGAAACCTTATTTATAGAGAGAAACTGGAGAAACGAGTGACATACAAAAAACCATTGTTTTCCTTGTGGTTTTAATTTTAGATTGGATTTATTCCTTATCTTGGCCGAATGATGTAGAACCCTTCAATACACCTTTAATAAATAGTAATTTAAGTAAGGGGATTCACAAAAGGATGGTAGTCTATCAAGGAATTGGGATGAACTCAAAGGCTTCAACAAAGATCCATGGCATTTTAGACAATAACATCAACACACTTTTTAACCTCCTACACAAGGTTCACATAACCCCAAAGCTGATTTTAAACTCCACCTTCAACCTTGAAACTAACTCTTGGCTTCAAATTTAATCTCAACACACTTAACAAAACTTAGGAAACAAATCATCCAAAACATACCTTCTTGTTGTCCTTTGTATAAACCCAAACACAATCATTCATAACTTTTGAACCATACTTCATTTCCTCAATCCAACCATTGAGTAATTAGATCCCTCCATAACATATCAAAAAATTAGGCCAATCAAATAGTGGAAAATTGAGATATGGCACCCACAAAAGCACTAAATTTTTTGTGACAAAACAATCTTCCTTTGACAATCTCATTAAAAATATGTTACCAATAAAAGTGTAATAATAGAAAATAATACAAATTGTAGAAAGAAACTTTTTTGTATTGCTTCTTATTAATCATACACTATACATCTAGTTTGTATTTGAACAATATACCTTAAAGATACTCTCTAAGAGTTATAAACTAACCAACTTTTTCCATTGACTGACTTCTACTCCCTTTGAATTGATTGATGACAACTTATTGTCAAGTTTTTATTGTAATTTAAATTGTCATTGTATTTTTTTCCCATTATTGATCTAATCAACATCTAAAGGCTCTAATAAGACATTTTTCTCCTTGACAAACCCTATAATCCCTTACATTTCCATAATTAGCCTTTTGGGCCATATTTTGCATATAATGCAACTTTTACGTAAACTAGCTTCATTAATGCGTTCTATCATTTCACACCTTATATAGGTGTTTCCAACCTTGTATGGTCATGTTCAAACCCCTAATTAACTCTTTGCACTCATTTTCACTTTACAAGAAAAAGTTGCTAAATTGCAATTTTGTAACTTTTACAATTTTCAGCAATTTTTGCTATAACTTTAAATTCTCGATTAGACGAGTTCACCAAACGTGGTAAGGGGTTATTGATAGCCCTCACAAGCTCTGAGTTATGACCCTTAGAAGATTGACCTTGATATGCACTTAGAGCACCTTGGAGACTCTTCAGTACAAGGTGGCTATAGATGATGGAGGCTCTCTATGGCTAGAGCAAGGGTGTCACTAGGGCTCACCCACCCATCTAAAGCTAATGGCACTGACTATTAAATGCCAAGATCAATGATTTCAAAGTTACATTGTGGTGCACTAATGAACTAAGGCACACTACAAGTTTTGGCATAGAGCGAGATTTGTTGTGTTGAATTCAAACGTAATGTGATCTCTCAAAAATGAGATAGGTTATTTTAGGCCTCGACATGATTGTCCTATTACATTCAAAATTTAATTGATAACCCTCACAAGCTCCAATTTATGACCCTTAGAAGATCAACCTTGACATGCACTTAGAGCACCTTGGTATGGGTTGGCCGTGAATGATGGAGGCTCTCCACGACTAGAACAAGAGTATCATTAGGGTTCACCTGCTCATCCAAAGCTAATGGTGCTAAAGATTCAATGCAAGTGAGGTACAATGCAAGTTTTTGCATCGAGTGAGATCTCTATTTTGAATCCAAAGTGATCTCTCAAAAATGAGATAGGTTATTTTAGGCCTCGACATGACTGTCCTATAGCATTTGATGTTTCATTGATAGCCCTCATGAGCTCTGACTTATAACCCTCAGAAGATCGACCTCAATATGCACTTAGAGCACCTTGAAGACTCTTTGGTATGGGATAGTTGAGGATGATGGAGGCTCTTTGCAGCCAGAACAAGATTGTCATTAGGGTTCATCTACCCATCCAAAGCTAATGGAATTGATGATTCGATGCCAAGATTAGCAGTTTCAAAGTTACGATGTGGTGCACCTATGAACTAAGGCACACTACAAGTTTTGGCATCAAGTGAGATCATTGTGCCAAATTTAAATAGAATGTGATCTCTCAAAAATGAGATGGGTTATTTTAGGTCTCAGCATGACCATCCTATAGTATTCAATGTTTCATTGATAGCCCTCATAAGCTCTGAGTTATGACCCTCAAAATATTAACCTCGATACGCACTTAGAGCACCTTGGAGACTCTTTGATACTAGGTGGTTGTGGATGATGGAGGATCTTTGTGGCTAGAATAAGGGTGTCACTAGGGTTCACCCACCCAACAAGAGATAATGGTGCAAACAATTCAATCCCAAGATCAGGGGTTTCAAAGTTACGTTGTGTTGCACCCATGAATTGAGGCACACTACAAGTTTTGGCATCAAGCGAGATCACTGTGCCGAATCCAAATCAAATGTGATCTCTCAAAAATGAGATAGGTTATTTTAGGCCTTGGCATGGCTATCTTGTAGTATTTTAAATTTCATCAATAGCCCTCATGAGCTCTGAGTTATGACCCTTAGAGGATCGACCTTGATACAAACTTAGAGTACCTTGGAGACTCTTCAGCATAGGGTGGTCGCGGATGATCGAGGCTCTCCATGGCTGGAACAAGGGTGTCACTAAGGTTCACCCACCCATATAAAGCTAATGGCACTAATGATTCAATGTCAAGATCAATGGTTTCAAAGTTACGATATGGTGCACCTATGAACTAAGGCACATTGCAAATTTTGGCATTGAGTGAGATCGCTATACTGAATCCAAATAGTATGTGATCTCTAAAAAAAGAGATAGGTTATTTTAGGCCTTGGCATGGCCATCGTGTAACATTTGAAATTTCATCAATAGCCCTCATGAGCTCTGAGTTACGACCCTTGGAAGATCAAACCTCGATACACACTTAGAGCACCTTGGAGACTCTTCGTTATGGGATGGCCGTGGATGATGGAGGCTCTCCATGGATGGAACAAGGGTGTCACTAGGGTTTACCCACCAATTTAGAGCTAATGGAACTAATAATTTGATGCCAAGATTAGCAGTTTCAATGTTATGCTATGGTGCACCTATGAACTAAGGCACACTACAAGTTTTGGCATCGAGCGAGATCGTTGTGCCAAATCCAAATGAAATGTGATCTCTCAAAAATGAGATAAGTTATTTTAGGCCTCAACTTGACTATCATGTAGCATTTGACCTTTCATTGATAGCCCTCATAAGCTTCAAGTTACGACCCTCAAAAGATCAACCTTGACATGCACTCAGAGCACCTTGGAGACTCCTTGGTGCAGGGTGGCCGCAAATGATGGAGGCTAGAAAAAGGGTGTCACTAGGGTTAGTATTAAAAGAAAATATATTATTTTTAACCTTTCTCAAGCTTTTGGCATTAGGCATAGTGCAAGTTTGGTGTTAGAATGTATTAAAATCATCATTTTTTAGGTCCCTCCACATAAATTGCATTAAGTAAAATCATCTTTGTTTCTTACATTAAATGAACAAGTTTATATTTACAATATATCAAGTGTTTCATCATTATTACATCAATACACAATTACCAAAAATCATAGTCTCAAAAATATAGTGTCAAAAATCGTAGTGTCAATAAATTATTGTCAAAAATCATAGTGTCAAAAATAGAATAGATTTTTCTTCATTTTGCTCCTTATTTACTTTTATATCTTCATACATGGCTACTCTTCATAATGTGCCCACATTCTAATATCATAAAAAATATTAGTAACTTATTGTATTAAATAAAATAATCAAACGTTCACTAAATCGTTATGAACAAAATAACATAAGAAGTAAATATACCTAGCTGAGTGTTCCAGTAGGGTCCTCTCTTTGTTTTAGGGTCTCCAACAGGGCTTCATGATCATCATTAGTAAAATTTATTTTATTTTTGGTCTTCCTTGATGCTTCAATAACTTTACATTTGTTGCTATAATAAGATGTGAATATATGAGAATTGTTTTGTGCTTCTAGTAGTCTTTGAATTTAGGAATTTCATTCCTTCTAAGTATGTATGTCCACAACCATGTTCCAGTGATAACCATTGAACCAATAGAATATTTGAATCCATCATCATCTATGATCTATTGTGCAAGCTTTTGTTTACCTCTTACACAATGTGCTAACCAATATTATGATTTCTCATCATTCCCCTATGGTGCAACCAATGCAAAGACATGTCCTGGCCGAAGAAGATCTGATAGATGGTTATGCTCAAGTGAACTTTCCATGTCATCATTTTTTATAGAGGGTATGATATACAATGGAGTAAGATAATGTGGAGACCATGTGTCCACCCACTCACTTGACTCATAGTGATTTCAATCACACTAAAACAACTAGGACAAAAGAAAGCTAGCTCTTGTGTCCAAATGGTCCATTTACTAGAATCAGAGCTCTAAAGTGAATGGATTTTTTATGAGTCTCTCACTATAGCACAATCTGATCTATCGCCTATGGACCCTTCTTCAACCAACCAAAAGAACATGCATACTACTGAATCAAGATTCCCCCCTGTGATAATGTTGAACTACACCAATCAACAATGCTATGAGCATCAAGAAGCTCTGCTCGTAAAATCTTCAATTGCTTCTTAACTAGAGCTCTCTTTACACAAGCCCCTACTCCATAATATTCCCCTTTTCCATGGCTAGACTCAAAAAAGATTCAAATATGAAGCACCCCCCTCTCTACATGCATCCTAAATAACCAATAAAACATGTGAGCATTCTTGAATTGACCTGTATGGTTATCTGACCAAATGATATGTCTATCCATAGAAATTGCATGCTCCTATAAGAAATCAAAATAGTTCTCTAAAAAATGTTGCACAAACTTGTGAGAGTGAAATTTATCATCACTCATATAAAAATGATACTCTCTAACAATCTTTCACTTATCTTTCACACTATCAAGGGCATGTCTATATGTTATGTGGAAAAAAATAACAATCTAAATGGAGTTGTAATACTGAGATTGTGTCTCATTTTGAGGCTGCAATCTGTAGTTCTCAGCAAAGTCAACAACTAATATAATAGTGACAATGGGAAAAGCCTCCTTACACATTCTATATTGTTTATCTAACCACTAAGACCCATGACTATTTCTTCCTTCACATCATCAGATAGCTTCTTATCAAAATGTGTGAGTTTGCCACGAAAAGCCCATGTTTCATTTTGAAGAGGGTCATCAATTCTCTCTTGTGTACTAAGTGCTCTTTTCAAAGTAGTATGATTTAGGTTCAAGTCAATACAAGTTTGTCTCATATATCTACCCTTCCTCAAATGATGACTTATCTATGAGATTGTAATAACCCTTCAAGTAGCTCTCTTATACTTCTCCCTATTATTTTTCCCAATGCTATTGAGAGCACTAAAAAGATTCTTCACAATAATGACATTTCTTTCCAATTTTTTATTGACATGAATCTTCAATTTGGAAAGCATAGGTCTCATCATTTTCATATTTAATAAGTGCATAAAAAGCTGACATTGCTCTACCACTATCTTGTTGCCAAAAAATAACTTATATAGTCTTGAAGCCCATAACCGAATGGTTCTTTCTGATTTTTTCCCTTCCAAATTGGTAATAATTGATTCATCAATTCCAATTATCCATTTTGGTATTCTAGAAACTTCATATCAATTATAATTAGGAGATATCTAAGGTTCCTGTGCATTTTCATGTTCGACATGGTCAATCATGCAATTTACATTATGACCAGATAGCATTTCATTCTCCAAATTTTCATTCTCTAAATTTTCAATCTTGGCATTATCATTCTCAATTAGTACATTTTCATTCCCCAACTGCACATATTCATTATCTAACTCTATGATTTCACCTTCGACAAATACATCATCAACTTGACTAACATTTAACATACCTTATCTTTTTCTTCGATGATTTACCTTGTCCTTTTCCCTATATGTTGCAATCTCTTCATACGATACCTTCCTTTTCTGTTTAGCCTTTCAACAACTACTACTCCCTATTTAAATGACAATATCAATTACCTGATGATATATTATCAAACCTTTTTTGATCATTTGGGTCCTAAAAAATTAGTTTTCCCAAAACTCATGAAAATGGCCCACAAAAAGTGATGTTGTTGGGTCTGTAGTGATAGGGAATATGTTGGAAAAATCATGCTAGTTTAATCAAGTATTTGATCTCATATTAGATACCTGATACTAAATCAGATATCCAATATCAAATTGGATATCCAATATTTATTCTCAAATTTTGGAGGCAATCCTGGACAATGTAACAAATTTCATTAACTTATATGTATTATTGTTACATTTCATGATAACGTATGTCTCTAGGGAACCTAGAACCCCTAGGGACATAATTTTTGTTCCAATGCATTGAGAGGGGTCATACATTAACCTATGACCCCTATCAATGCATTTCATGACAATGTATGTCCCTAGGAGCCCTAAGAGCCCTAAGGACACATATTGTTGGTTCTAATGCATTGAGAGAGGTCATAGGTTAACCTATAACACCTCTTAATGCATTTAATGACAATGTATGACCCTAGGGGGCATAGGGCCCCTAAGGATGAATTTGGTTAGTTCCAACGCATTGAGAGAGGTCATAGGTGAACCTATGATCCCTATTGACACATTTCATAACAACCTATGTCCCTAGGGGCCCTAGGACTACTAAGGACACATTTGGTTGGTCTTAATGCATCAAGAAGGGTAATATGTTAACTTATTACCCCTCTTGATGCCTTTCATGACAACATATGTCCCTAGGGCCCCTAGGGCCCCTAAGGATGCATTTGGTTGGTTCAAATGCATTGAGAGGGGTCAAAGGTTAACCTATCACCCCTATCGACATATTTCATGACAATGTATGTCCCTAAGGGCCCTAACGACACTTTTGGTTGATTCTAATGCATTGAGAGGAGTCATAGGTTAACCTATGACCCCTATCGACACATTTCATGACAACATGTGTCCTTAGGGGCCCTAGGATCCCTAGGGACACATTTGGTTGGTTCGAATGCATCAAGAGTGGTCGTAGGTTAACCTATGACCCCTATCGATGCATTTCATAACAACATATGTCCCTAGGGGCCCTATGACCCCTCGGCACACATTTGGTTAGTTCTAATGCATTGAGAGCGATCATAGGTTAACCTATGACCCCTCTCAATGCATTTCATGACAACAGATGTCCCTAAGGGCCTTAGGGTCCCTAGGGATGCATTTGGTTGGTTGGAATGCATCAAGAGGGGTTATAGGTTACCCTATGTCCCCTATCAACTCATTTAATGACAATTTATGTCCCTATGGGCCCTCATTGAGAGACCCCTCTCAATGCATTTCATGACAAT
Organism: Cupressus sempervirens; assembly: GCA_028749045.1. Classification (NCBI taxonomy): domain Eukaryota; kingdom Viridiplantae; phylum Streptophyta; class Pinopsida; order Cupressales; family Cupressaceae; genus Cupressus; species Cupressus sempervirens. Next base: position 734,541,488 of record CM053789.1, read on the forward strand.
ATAAGTCTCTAGGGGCCCTAGGGAGCCCAAGGATGCATTTAGTTGGTTTGAATGTGTCAATAGGGATCATATATGTGTCTAGGGGCCCTAGAACCGCTAGGGACACATTTGGCTGGTTCCAATGCATCGAGACGGGTTATAGGTTAACCTATGACCCTTATCAACATATTTCATAGCAACGTATCTCCTTAGGGGCCATAGGGCCCCTATGGATGCATTAGGTTGGTTCCAATGCCTCGAGAGGGGTCATAGGTTAACCAATGACCCCTGTCGATGCATTTCATAACAACATATGTCCCTAGGGGCCCTAGCACCCCTAGGGACACATTTGGCTGGTTCCAATGCATCGAGAGGGGTCATAGGTTAACCTATGACCCCTCTCGATGCATTTCATGACAACGTATGTCCCCAAGGGCCCTGGGGCTCCTAGGGACGCATTTGGTTGGTTTAAATGCCTCAAGATGGGTCATAGGTCAACCTATGACCCCTCTCAATGCATTTCATGACAATGTATGTCCCTAGTGGCCCTAGGACCCCTAGGGACACATTTGGTTGGTTCTAATGTGTTGAGAGGGGTCATGGGTTAACCTATGATCCCTCTCGATGCATTTAATGACAACATATGTCTCTAGGGGCCCTAAGACCCCTAAGGATGCATTTGGCTAGTTCTAACATGTCAAAAGCTATCATAGGTTAACCTATGAACCCTCTTGATGCATTTCATGACAATATATGAGCCTAGGGACTTTGGGACCCTATGGATTCATTTTTTTGGTTCCAATGCATCGAGAGGGATTATAGGTTAACCTATGACCCCTATCAATGCATTTCATGACAACATATGTCCTTAGGGACCATAGGAGCCCTAGGGACATTTGGTTGGTTCTAATGTGTCGAGAGGGGTCATAGGTTAACATATGACCTCTCTCAACACATTTCATGACAACATATGTCTGTAGGGGCCCTAAGACCCCTTTGGATGCATTTGGTTAGTTCTAATGCATCGATAGGGGTCATTGTTTAACCTATGATTCCTCTTGACATATTTCATGACAACATATGTCCCTAAGAAGCCCTAAGGCCCTTAGGGATGCATTTAGTTGGTTCCAATTCATGGAGATGGTTCATAGGTTAACCTATGACCATTCTCGATGCATTGCATGAAAACATATGTCCCTAGGATCCCTAGGACCCCTAGGGATGCAATTGGTTGGTTCTAATGTGTCGAGAGGGGTCACAAGTTAACCTATGACCCCTCTTCATGCATTTCATGACAAAATATGTCTGTAGGGGCCCTAGGACCCCCAAGGATAGATTTGGTTGCTTCTCATGCATTGAGAGGGGTCATAGGTTATCATATGACTCCTATTAATGCATTTCATGACAATAGATGTCCCTAGGATCCCCAAGATCCTAAGGGATATATTTAGTTGGTTTGAATGCATCGAGAGGGACCATAGGTTAACCTATGACCCCTCTAAATACATTTCATGAAAACATATGTTCCTAGGGGCCCCTAGGGACTCATTTGGTTCATTGGAATGCATCGAGAGGGGTCCTTCTCGATGTATTTCATGACAATGTATGTCCCTAGGGGTGCTAAGGCCCCTAAGGATGCATTTGGTTCTTTCCAATGCATTGAGAGGGGTCATAGGTTAATCTATGAACCCTATTGATGCATTTCATCATAACATATGTCCCTAGGGGTGCTAGGACCTGTAAGGATGCATTTGGTTGGTTCTAATGTGTTGAGAGGGGTCATAGGTCCTATTGATGCATTTTAGAACAATGTGTGTCCCTAGGTGCCATAGGGCCCCTAGGGATGCATTTGGTTGGTTATAATGTGTCGAAAGGGGTCATAGGTTAACCTATGACCCCTATCAATGCATTTCATGACAACATATGTCCCTAGAGGCCCTAAGACCCCTAGGGACACATTTGGTTGGTTTGAATGCATTGAGAGGGATTATAGGTTAATGTATTACCCCTCTCAACGCATTTCATGACAACATATGTTCCTAAGGGACCTAAGACACTTGGGGATGCATGTGGTTGGCTCTAATGTGTCGATAGGGGTCATAGGTTAACATATGACCCCTCTCAACATATTTCATGATAATGAATGTCTTTAGGGCCCCTAGGGCCCGTAGGGGCACATTTGGTTAGTTTGAATGTCGATGCATTTCATGACAATGTATGTCCCTAAGGTCCCTAGGGACCCATTTGGTTGGTTCAAATGCATCGAGAGGTGTCATAGATTAACCTATGATCCCTCTCAACACATTTCATAACAACATATGTCACTAGTGGCCCTAGGGCCCCTAGGGATGCATATGGTTGGTTTTAATATGTCGATAGGGGTCATAGTTTAACCCATGACCCCTATTGATACATTTCATGCAACATATGTCCCTAGGGGCCTAGGACCCCTAGGGATGCATTTGGTTGGTTCTAATGCATCAAGAGGGATCATAGGTTAACCTATGATCCCTCTCAATGCATCTCAAGATAACATTTGTCCCTAGGGGCCCTAAGACCCTTAGGGATGCATTTGGTTGATTCCAATGCATCGAGAGGGGTCATAGGTTACGTATGATCCCTCTTAATGCATTTCATGACAACATATGTTTCTAATGTCTCGAGAGGGGTCATAGGTTAATCTATGACCCTTATCGATGCATTTCATGACAATATTATATTTAATAATAATATTATTGTATATAATAATAATCATGTAATATTACTATATATATTTAATAATAATATTTATCATATACATTACTATATTATATTTAGTTATAATAATAATTATATTGATAACTATATTATATTGGATAATAATAATCATAATAATCCTCTAAAATTTCCCTCCAAACAAGATTTCCCTCCAAAATTTCCAATGTAGGTGGTTTCCCTCCCAATTGGAAAATTAGCAGTAATCAGATACCTAGTTTCGTAACGGCTATCCAATCTCTAATCGGATACTCAATTTGAAATTAGGTATTTGATTAGGCTTGGTATTTACCAAACCTATTTGGTGAACCATAAAAATGTGTTTTAGAAGGGTTTGACTAACACTCAAACTTTGAGTAGTCTTTCGACAATGTTATTTTCATCGAAACTGAATGAAATGGAAAGGGTTTCTTTGTAATTCTCTCAAGATTCCATCGATATAGTTGTATATGCTACTTGAGTATGTTAGAAACACTAAATTAAAACAATCAAAAAAAATTTGCATACTAATTTAACATAACTTCATGAGAGACAAAGTGAAGTCCTCAAATGAGAATATGAGCCATGGATAGGCTCTCTCAATGAGGATGATCACTTGATGTAGAGGTGTGTCTAATAGCTAAGATGGCTTGATTATGTATGTATGCTCAAATGCTCAAATGGGCTTCAATGGAGGATTTTTGATAGGTTTTGGTGAATGAATTTGATGTAAAAATGGCTTCTCAAAATGGCATTATGGCTTTACTTTCTAGATTGTGTTAAAATGGCGTGGGAGAGGATTCCTTAAATAAGAAAAGGGCTTGAGGGACCAAGGGCTAGGATGCAAGGATGGGAGAAAGATTATTGAAGGTTTAGATTGAATGAGAGGAGAGCACATGGATTATACTTCCTTACAGCCAAACAGGGAGTGACACATGTCACAGGGTCATTGGTTAGAGCAAGAGGGGTTGAGGGGTCAACAAAGGAGGCTCAAAGCTCATAAAGACCCTCATAATGGCTTGTAAGAGTAATGAATGGGCTTGTAAGAGTCATTTATGGCTTTGTGGGCTTCATAAAATTTTATGTTTGGGATATTTTGAGGGGATAGACTTTGGCTTGGCTTAGGAAAGTCTTAAGCTTGTTTAGGATTGTGTAAATGATTAAGGGTAGGATTAGAGATGGGCAAGTGGATGGCATTTAATGAGGGTGGGTGAAGGAGGAGATATTTATTAACTTTGTCTTGGGTCAGCAAGTCTTAATCCATGTTTAAGGAATGTGACAAGGTTAGGAGGGGATTAGGATTAGGATTAAAGATAAGGATTGACATCTTCTAGAGGAGTCTAGGCTTTGGATGAGGATGAAGACTTTCTAGAAGAGTCTAAAACTTCCTAGGATGAGGATAAATAAGGTTTTTAGGAAATAAATAAAGTTTTATTTATTTTAAGGGTTTGGGTTGAGGAGATATTTATTAAAATATTTTTAATAAACATGAGGATTAATATTTAATCTTAATTAAATATTTTGAGTTCGGATTAGGGGTAGGAAATGATGGGATTAGCCTTTAATCAAAATTAAAGAAGGATTAGAAGATTTTGAAAGATGTTAGTGGTCTTAAGGAAATTGGCCAAGTTTTTGACAAAAAAAAAAAAAAAATTTATTTTGAGATTTTTGGTCGATTTATTAATTAAATAATTAATAAATAAGGAAATAATGTTTGAATAAGATTAAACATTTTTAGGAGGGATTCCTTAATTAAATATTTTTAATTAAGATAAAGGGATTTAATGGCATAAAAATAAATAAATAAATAAATAAATTAATTAATTAATAAATGATGATGTCATCAGAAACTTTTTTCAGAAAATAAAAATATTTTATTTTTAAAAGGATTTTTAGGTGTCTACAATAGTATTTGTCAAATTATGAGTTCGATAAGTATTTATTTCTTAATTTTCAACGAAGATGATTGTAAAGAGCTAACTGACATACTAATTGAAAAATAACTATAACTTTCAAATGGTATAACATTTTTTAAATCCAAAATTTGCTTGACATTCTATGCTTTGCCTAGTATAAGGAAAAATAATAATAATTTGGTTAAATTTTCAATTAGTTAAGGTGGTTAGACATTGGGAGATTTTTTTATTCGAAAAAAGTTTTAGTAGAAAATTTATATTTAATTATTTATTTGGAATAAAAATACCCAAAAATATGTGTCACATCCAAGCATGCGTCTATTTTTTATATCTATAATTATATTAAAAAATATTATCATTTGATTTTGATTAAGGTGGTTAGACATACACCTACTTTTAGTTTTTGCCCTAAAATTTTTGTAGTACTGCATTAAAATCCAAACTTTTGACCAATCAAATATTTTTTTCTCTAGATAAGGCCTAGTAGTTTAGAAATTACATTCAATTTCCTACTAATTATTTTCTTACAACTTTTTGATATAAAATCCAAAACCACTTTAAAATTATGTGTCAAGTTGACATAACCCTAATTTGCTAATTTTTCACTGCCACTTAACGCCATAGTTTGGTTGACCATGATCTTGTATATGTGTGTGTGTGTGTGTGTGTGTGTGTGTGTGTGTGTATAATGTATGTATATATATGTATATATATATATATATATATATTATGTATGTATGTATATACATACATACATACATATACATATATATACACATATATGTATGTATGTGTAAATGTATGTGGGTAAAAGCACAAACCTGTGTTACCCTTTTGTAAAGGAAAAGGCTAACAAAAGTAAAATTGTCCACCTTCAATAAAATAAAATTGGTACTATTATTTTGAATTTGAAAATGAAGTAAACTAATGAAATGTGTAGAAATGGATGAAGTTTAGAATTATAATTTTTAATAATTATTTGGAATAAGAATTGATATATTTTCCTAATTTTTATAGATAATTTTTTAGTTACTAAAAAATTCTGAAAATTAGGGGTCTAGTTCCCATCACAAAACTATATGGAAATAAACTTATTTCTCTTTGATCTTAGACTATGTTATAGATAACATATGTAGCTAAAACAATCAAAAATAAAAAATGGCTTTAGAGCTATATTTTCTCTTTTATAATGATTCAAATTTCAACTCACCTAAAATTGATAGTTTTTATCTCTCACCACATTTTTAAAAACAAAACTATTCTAACCAAAAGAAAAATTACAGATTTTTAAAGAGGACTCTCTCCTTTAGAACATCATATAATTTTCATATTTTTTTGATATGATTTAATATTTTTTTCTCAAAATCAACACCTCTTCGAGTGTGAAAATATGTGCTTGTAGAATTTCTTAATTACAATATATAATATCTAATTAGAACACTATAAAATCTATATGAGAATATTCTTGACTTTGAGCTCTATAGAATGGTGTTTATGTGTTATTAAAAATATATCATAAAAAATAGTAAGAGTTATTGAAACACTACTTTTCTGAAATAATTTTATTTCTTTAGTAATTGGATACAAACTAGTATTAAACATGCAATTAATAGACATTTCCAATTGGAAAAGTGTTAGAATATATATAACTTGGCTAGAATGAATTTATCTAGATCATATGTTTGAAAAAGAATGATTTCTAGATAGAAATACTAAAATTTATTCATTCTGATAAGTCTTCCTAAAAGGTGACACAACACTTTTACCTGTGTATATGCATGAGAGTCAATGTAGATAATTTTGAATCATATATGATTAAAAAAACATTATTCTATAATTTTGAACTCTCTTGTGGATATGTACAACTCTTCTTAGAGTATGCTCATGTCTTTGCAAATCCACATGGCCTTGACTTTCTCCTTTTAACCTTTTTTACATGCTTTGATTCCTTGAGTGTTAATTTTACTTTATTTTCCTTAGGTTTTCTTTTTTGCAATCTATGTTTGGTTTGTCCTATGAGTGGCTCTTCAATCAAATGCATCATGCCATTTAGGATTTTTATTGTGAGGATATGGTTGAGTGATCTTTTGAATGGAAGGAATAAATAATGGAAAGGATATCAAGAATAAGGTGAGTATTAATACCCCACAAAAGATTTTTGAGGTTTTTAAAGAAGATTATGTAAAAGAAAATGTCAAGGTTGTTGAACCATCTCTCAAGGTAGTAATGAAAAAAAGTCTATTTTTTAATTCCCTTAAGTTGTAGTGTATAATCAAGGATTTGGTAGAAGAGAGAATTTGGTACCAAGAAGATGAGTGGAATTCAAAGCCAATAGTCTTGGAATGGGAGATGTTATCATCCTCAATGTTATGATCTCTAGAAGAGGACAAGAAAATATGACTCCTCCTAATGGTCTAAAGTAGATCCACACTCAATAAGGGGATGAGTGGAACACATATTTTAAGACTAGGGATGGTTTATATGAATGGATGCTTATGTCATTTGGTCTTTCTAATACACCTAGTATATTCATGCAATTAATGAAAAATATACTACAACCTTACATTAATAAGTTTTGGGTAGTGTATTTTGATGATATATTGGTTTTCACAAAAGAAAATAAAAACACTTACAACACTTGGGAATCATCTTCAGTCTACTAATGAAAGAGAATCTCTATGCAAATTTGAAGAAGTTTAGATTAGTTTTAAAAAAAGTGATTTTCCTGGGCCTTTTCATTTTTGGAGATAGTGTTCAAATAGATGTACAATAGGGTAGGTCAATCCTAGAATGTCATATTTCTACTAGGATAATAGAGGTAGCATTTTTTCATGGGTTGGTAAATCTATATCAAAAATTCATTCAAAATTTTAGTAGTGTTATAAAATCCATAGAAGAATATACCTAGTATATTCATGCAATTAATGAAAAATATACTACAAGCTTACATTAACAAGTTTTGGATAGTGTATTTTGATGATATATTGGTTTTTAGAAAAGAAAAGAAAGACACTTACAACACTTGAGGATCATCTTTAGTGTACTAAGGAAAGAGAATTTCTATGAAAAATTGAAGAAGTTTAAATTAGTGAAAAGAAATTTGATTTTCTTGGGCCTTTTCATTTTTGGAGATAGTGTTCAAATAGATGTACAAAGAGGTAGGGAAATCCTCGAATGTCATAATTCTACTAGGATAATAGAGGTAAAAAAATTTCATGGGTTGGTAAATCTATATCAAAAATTTACTCAAAATTTTAGTAGTATTATAGAATCCATAGAAGATTGCACCAATGGAAGGAAATTCACATGGACAAAATATTTTGTGGAAACTTCCAAAGTTTTGAAGAAAAATTGATATAAAGCTCCTATATTGGCAATTGAAAAATTTGCAAAGGTAGTTGAAGTAGAATGTAATTTTCCCATGTTGGAATAGGTTTTTTGCTTAGCCAGTTAGGTAAACTAATAATTTTCATTAGTGAAAAGTTAAATTAAGTAAGGAAGAATTATTCCACCTATGATTTGAATTTTTATGCACTTGTTCAAGCCTTATTATGGTGTTGGCGACATTATTTGGTTCCACAAGAGCTATTATTGCTTAGAGATCACATTTCCTTAAAATACATAAACACAAAAACTATATTTAATAGTAGGCATACTGAGTTATGGTGTTGGAGACATTATTTGGTTCCACAAGAGTTTTTATTGTTTACAGATCACATTTCCTTAAAATACATAAACGCAAAAACTATATTTAATAATAGGCATACTAGGTGGGTCTCTTTTTTCTAGTAGTATACATGTGTTTTGAAGCATAAGTTTCAAAAAAAAATATTGGGTTGTCGATGCCTTGAGTAGGAACGTTACACTATTAAGTACAATGGAAACTAAAGTTATAAGTTTTGATGTCATTAAAACATTTAATTAGATTCATGATTATTTCTGGTAGATTCCATAAAAACTTAAAAATCTACCATCTAGTAATTTAGATCATATAAGAGATGATTTTATAATGTAGGATAGTTACCTTTTGAAGGAAAAAAATAAAATTGTATAGGTCAACTAGCTCTATAAGAGAATATTATTAGAGAATTTCATAGTGGTATGTTGGATGGTCATTTTATGAAGGAAAATACAATATCCCTAGTATAAGATAAGTAATACTGACTAAAGATGAGAAGGGACATCACTTAGTATGTACCATGATGTAGAATCTTCCTAGTGGTTGAAGAACACTCCCACAACATAGGTTTGAAAACCCCATTACTCATACCCATAAATCCATTGATAGATTTGAGTTTGGATTTTGTGTTGGGAATTCTCCACACCCCACAAGGTAATAATTTTATTTTTTTAGTTGTTGATAGATTCTCAAAGATGTGTCATTTTACTTTGTGTTAAAAAAACTATTGATGTAACCAAGATAAAATACTTATTTTTCTTGGAAGTTGTTTGACTAACATGGCATTCGAAAGACTATCATAGATGGTGGGGATACTATAGTTTTATGTAATTTATGGATGGACTTAGTAAAAAAAGGAATTGATTTACACTTTATTAGTTCCTATAATCTCCAAACATGTGGGAAAATTGAGGTAGCTACTTGGAGTTTGGGAAATTTTTAAAGGTTCATTGATGAGAAAAGCCCAAGTAGTGGGACTTGGCATTACTCATGCAACTTTTTCTTATAATAGTATTATCAATAGGTCAACTAGGAAATCTCTATTTCAAGTTGTATATGGTAATAAACCTCAAGGTGTTTTGGACCTCATGCAACTTCTTGTACAAGATATATTTAGTGATGATGGGGAAGTATATGTTCAATGCCTTCAACAACTCCAACAAGATGCAAGACAAAAATTAAAAGATAGTAATGAGAGATACAAGGTTATTTTGGAGTTTAGAAGAAGAATAAATATTTAATGAAGGTGATTCATTGATGGTATACTTGAGACATGAAACATTTCGTACTGGACCATATCATACCGTAAAATAGAAAAGGATAGGTCCATGCAAAATTGTAAAGAAAATGAATTATAATGCCTATGAGGTTTGTTTACCTAATAATTTGGATATTTATCTTGTATTTAATGTTTCTAATTTGAATGCATTCCATTGAGAGTTTGGTGATACATATAGAAAACAAGAAGTTGAGTGGAAGCACCAACTTCAAAGTAAGAAGAATGAAAAGATTGCCCAAATTCTTGACAAACAAACTATGTTCACATGGCATGGTCCATACAAAAGCTATTTGATATAGTAAGTTAGATTACCAACAATAGATAACACCTAAATATCAATGTGGGAGGTGATGAAGTTGTACACTACAAGGCTAGAATAGTTAACAAACCACAACTTACAAGACGTGTTCTTTTCAACAAGGGGTGAATGATGCAAGGAGTTTCAAAGGTCATAAATTTTTACTCAAACTGACTTTTTCTTGAAATTTTATAAGTGGATTCATCAAAAGGAGTTAAGTAGATTTCCAACTAAGCCAACTCTACTAGTAGCCTTTTCAACATTTTTTTGAGAGATAGAAAGCTCATTTAGACCTTCAAAACTAACTCATAGTTTTTTTTTTACATTTTGGAGAAACTTTTATTTGTAATAACTTCAAAATTATGTTTCTAATTTTTAAGATTAGTTGGAAATTACTCTCATCTTAGTTCAGAGTAGCTTTATGCAAAAATCTATCTTTCTATTTATTTTGAAAATTTACCCTAATGACAATATTCAAAAAATATAAATATTTGTCAAAATAGGAATTTCAATTTTTAGAGTTTTTAATTTATTTATACACTTGTTGATAATTGTAAAGGTGGTTGTTGATGAATGGAAAATGTATTGAGATCTAAAACTTTGTTTAATTTTTTTGGTTTCATTCTTAATTAATGAATTAGTATGAAGATATACTAATTGGTCGGTGGATGCCTACTAGCACTTTCTAGAATGTACTCCTAGTCCTTAACCCTCTGGGGTCTATTTAAGGAGATTCCTGGCATTGTAAAAGGCAGTTTGGAGTGGAGTTTGAGAGGAGGTACTGAAAGGAGAAATTATCTCCAGATTTATGCTATTGTAAGCCCTTAGGGCATGTTTTGAAGTTTATTTTCTCTGTACTGTTTGTACTAGCTTATTTTCTCAGTTAATATAATTTTCCCTTTTTGTTGTGTCCATTTTGGTTCTTGGGTTGTGTCCCCATCAATTTTGCATTGAAGTAACCCTTAATTGAATGAAAAATCAGAAATATTTTTGGGTGATGCAAGATTTTCTTTACACCCAAGATGCTTTATACATCAAGAACATGCAAGAATATAGTACAAAGAGAATACTAATTACAGAACACTTCAATTGTACAAGGAAATGTGAAAAAATAAATATATATCTCCACATATATATTTATTATTTCTCTTATGACTTGGTTTTATCTATAAGGAATGTTTCACATATAAAGTGTGTAGTCATTTTAATCTTTTATATAGACATATCTTTGATATAATTAAATTTTTAGAAATGTAAGGAAATGTAAGTTGTCAAATATAATTTCTAGAAAATTATTCTCATTCATTCTAGGTCAATTTCATGTAATAAATTAATTACATGGAATTTGAGATCAATTTGTAAGGAGAAAAATGGATATACATATTATTACAGGAAATATGCAATCAAAGAATGTAGAATGATGAATAATTGGACAACATTTTAACTCAAAAAGGAATAAAGGAATTTGTATCTATATTTTTGGTCCAGTTAATTCACCAAAGGTTTTTCCTCAAAGAACCCATTCTAATTTTTATCAAATCACTCTCATACATTCTTGGTCAATTTTAAAAAATAATTTGGCTACATTAAACTCTAGATTGATGATATTTTCTCACAATATCATGTACTAATTCAAGATCTAAAATATTCATTAGACTAAGGTAATTAATTTATTATATAATGAGAAAAAATTAATTAATCTATTGATAATGACAAATCATTCTATAATAGCATCATTATTAGTCATATCTATCATTGGTCCTATAAAAAAATACAAATATTCAAATTTGTTTTTCTTAAATATTTTGATTATATTACTTACTCTTTGTTATCTATGAGAACTTTATTATCTAAATTACTTGTAATGTGTGTGTGTGTGTGTGTGTGTGTGTGTGTGTGTGTGTGTGTGTATGTATATATATATGTATGTATGTATGTATGTATGTATGTATATATATATATATATGTATGTATATATATATATATATATATATATATATATATATATATATGTATGTATGTATGTATATATATATATGTATGTATGTATGTATATATATATATGTATGTATGTATGTATATATATGTATGTATGTATGTATATATATGTATGTATGTATGTATATATATATATATATGTATGTATGCATGTATTTATGTATATATATATGTATGTATGTATATATATATATTTATATATATATGTATGTATATAAATATATACATATAAATATACATACATACATATATATATGTATATATACATATGTATATGTAGATATACATATGTATATGTACATATAGATATCTACATATAGATATGTATATATACATATGTATATCTACATATATGTGTATATATATATATGATTGACCAAAATTATTTATCTTTTAGGTGTCTATTTTATTTATAATTTAATAGTGTAATGTTTTTGAATAAAGAAGTAGCAAGAGTGTGTTAGCCTTAAGTACAAAGCACATCCAAATAGAAACACCCAACAAACAAACCAATGCCAATAAAAATATTGCACAAAGTCACTATGAGGGGTACTGAAAGAGAACACATAAAAGAAAAAGGAAAAGAGGTTATCACCTATATATAGAAGGAAAAATATCACACAACAAGGGAATGCAAGAGAGAAACAACCAAATCCAAAAAAATATAACACAAAGTGAAAGCCAACAAAAGAGGGTCAAGCTCACACCACAAAAGATGTAGGGCATGAGTTTCTTCTTTTCCTTTGGATAAGTGTCTGAACAATACAATCCTTAGGCTCCTTAACAATGGAGGCCCTAGTAGGGTAGTCAAAAAAACAACCACCAAAGTACTAAAGAAGTTGAGCCATAATAGTAAAACCATGATGTATATCCAAAAAAGAAGAGGGAGTAGAGCTGGCCATCTAGCCAGATGGTCAAGGAAAAATAGCATCAGTGGAAATAGTAGGAATATTTGAAAGAGTAGTTGAAGTTAGCCCATGAGAGGTACATATATCTAGGTCATGAACAATAGTAGGAGCCTTGTAGTAAACTTATATAGGTTTAATATCATCATTACTATTCTAGGAGCAATTAGAAGAGGACTCTATGAGGGAGTAATCCAAAAACATAGTGAAATGGTTAGAGAAAGAAGCCTTCCACCAAGTAGAAACACCTTTGTAGTATAAAAGATCACAAACTAAAGCCACGTGATCAATAGAAAAGAAACTTTGATAATGGAAGGGGAGACTCTTTGATGCAGGAGCATCCTGGGTGTAAGAGAAATCTTGCATCACTCAAATTTAATTTATTTTTTCTTGAATAAGGGTCTCTCAATTCAAAGCTATTTTTTGTGCAGGCTTGCTACTTAGTAATCTAGTGACACAATTTCAAAATTTCAAAATTTTAGTGGTGGATGTTCATCTTAGATATATTAGTCTATAGGTTGAGGCTCAATGCCATATCTTGAGTATTCATGGAGTTATTGTTGACTTTTAGTTTGCAATTTTGATATAAAAAAAATAGGCTTAGTTTTGAAGGCCTTAGAGGCCCTAGATAGGCTTTGAAATGGGATCAATCAGAGCTTGCACAAGTCAAGCCCTTTAGATTAGAAGTTGGGGATTCTGAAAAAGGGTGATAATAGCCAATCTAAGGAACCATTTGAAAGTTATGGTCTCTTGATGAAGCACCACACCACCATTATTAACTCACAACCAAAAAAAAAAATGTGGAGACAAAGAGAAAGGAAAATGCTTTACAAAGCATCCATTAATACTTGAAATTCATTACAAGTTCTCCAAATGAGAGAACTCCAACTTCTTACAATATAAGAGATCTACCACATTAAGAGCTTCCAACTATGTTGCACATAAAGTGCTTCTAGACAAGAAGATCTTACAACCAAAGAGCTTGAACTCAAAGAGCTTCATCAAGAAGAGCTTCCCAACTAAGATCTTACACACTAAGATCTTTCACCTCCAAAGTTTTTACACAAGATGATTACACCTACAAAGATTATATTACAAGAACTTCCACTAATTAAGATCTTACCACTAAGATCTTTCACCTCAAAATATTTCTTACAAATGCTTATATGCCTTTCTTATATAGCCACTTACCACACAAGATATTAAAAAAACAACCAATGTGGGATAAAAGGTAAATACAACTATCTTACAATAAATATTAAATTCCCACCCCAATGATAACTAAGAACCCCATATGGGCCAATTGGAAATTACATTTTCCTTTGTGAATCACAACAAATATTAAAATCATGATTTATAGAACTTTGCACAAACTTCTAAAATATCACCTACACACCTCGATAAATGAAATGATAACTATTTTCTTATTTTCCCTTTTATGTTACCAATGCATCTTGGTAGAAAAAATATCTTTTTCTTATTTTCTATGTTTTTTCTTTCTATTTTTTAAACTTTCTCTCTCCTCCAATTATATATATATCATGCCCCCTATTATTTTTGTGTTACAAGATGCTCCTCCATTAGACACCCATGGTAGGAATCTTTTTTCTAAATATGGATTCACAAAATGAAGTAGCCACTAGTGATATTTATTTTTCTTCTCTTCCAATACCTCACTCGAACAAGTATCATATACCAATATATTTCCTTCTTTCTTCTTTTCCAATACCTCATCAGAGTAAGTATCTATTGTTGACAATTCTCCTCGGCAATTTGCTTCATCCAAATATAACTCTCATCCTCCTACAATCTTGTTGAATCTAATATACTTGTAATAAACTTAGCAACACCATACCAATATTTCTTTGCATACCACACATCACTAACAAGATCATCATGTATACCATCAACATTCAAATTCATCTCAAATTTGGCACTCCATAATTCATAGAAATTTACTTCTTTCATGTATTCATCTTCACTTTCTTCTGTCATGTCATTAGCAAGTCATATAATTGCTTCACTTGTTTGATCTCCAACAAAGGAATTATAATCTTCCTCTTCTACTATAGTCTTCAAATCATCTTCATATGCTTCGAACTAAAGAGATTGGTCATCGTGATGCTCTTCATCATCTTTTTTGGTCTTCTTCAACATTAGGCTAATAATTTTGTGAATATTTATTGTCTTTCTCTTATTTTGTACCACATATGTGATGATCCACTAGATCTTCTATCTTTTTTGCATCCAAATGATTATTAACATCTCTCTTCTAGTGACACACTCTTATCTTTTGTAACTCCCCTTCTAATTCATTCACTTTCTTCTGCAAATCAAAGAATGTAACTCATAATTCCTCTTGATTTCTTTCTCTATTTTTCTCAAGTCTAAGAATCCTCATAATCCATCCAATAAAAAAAGTCATTTTATTCTTTCTCCTCTCCATAATCAAGTTTTCATAAGAAAAAATTCATGCAACACAAGCACCTCATGCAAACTACCTCATAGTTGGTGATCTGTCTACACACTCAAGAATTCCTAACCAAACTTCATGAAACCCAAGGTCCTCGTCAAAACTGGCTCATGTTTGGCAATTTGTCCAAATACTCAAGAACTCTTGCTCTGATACCACTAATGAAGTGCTACACCATCTTTATTAACTCACAACAAAAAAGACAAAAACATTAAGACAAAGAGAAGGGAAAATGCTTTACAAAGAATTCATTAATACTTAAAATTCATTACAAGTTCTCCAAATGAGAAAAATGTAACTTCATACAATATAAGAGAGCTCCTAGACTAAGAGCTTCCAACTAGCTCATACACGAAGAGTTTCTACACAAGAAGAGCTTACTACCAAAGAGCTTGAACTTAAAGAGCTTCACCAATACAAGCTTCCCAGCTATGATCTTACACACTAAGATCTTTCACCTCCAAAGCTTTTACATAAGAAGATTACGCCTTTAAATATCCTATTACAAGAGCTTCCACTAACTAAGCTCTTACTACTAAGATCTTTCACCTTAAAATCTTGCTTACAAATGCTCATTAGCATTTCTTAAATATAGGCACTTACCACACAATATATTACAAACACAACCAATGTGGGATAGAAGGTAAATGCAACTACCTTAAAATAAATATTAAATTCCCACCCTAGTTACAACTAAGCACCAGCATGTGGGTCAAATAGAAATTATATTTCCCTTTGTGGATCACAACAAAAATTAAATGTATGATTTTAGGAACTTTGTAAAAGATTCTAAAGTTCCACCTATACACCTCGATAAATGAAATGGAAACTACTTTTTTTTTTATGCCACCAATGCATATCAGCAAACGAAATGTCCTTTTCTCCATTTTTTTTCCATTTTCTATTTTTCTTTCTTCCCTTTTTTTCACTCTCTCTCCTCCACTTTTTTTTAGCATGCCCCCTATAGTTTTTGTGGTGCAATATTCTCATGAATCACCTCCCAAAGTTATGTGTCAAAGGTGTATTTGGCTGCATATATATATATATCCTTTTCTCCATTTTTTTTCCATTTTCTATTTTTCTTTCTTCCCTTTTTTTCACTCTCTCTCCTCCACTTTTTTTTAGCATGCCCCCTATAGTTTTTGTGGTGCAATATTCTCATGAATCACCTCCCAAAGTTATGTGTCAAAGGTGTATTTGGCTGCATATATATATATATATATATATATATATATATATATATATATATATATATATATATATATATATATATATATATATATATATATATATATATATATATATATATATATATATATATATATATATATATATAATTTTAGGGTTAGTCATTCTCAACAGTTAGGGTTTGATGTCTAGAAACTTCAGATACTGTGTAAAAATGTCTATATAAGGAATGACCATACATTTTCTCGGACAACTTTGGGTAATATTTCATAGCCATTTGTTGCAAATTATTTTAAGGAAGGTGCCCATGTGGGCTTGCATATTATATTTCACAATTTTGTAATTCCATATTTGTGGTGATAATGAGAAGCTTGTATTTTGTTCTCTCAAATTGTTGTTATTTCTTTGTTTTTGTTATGTTTTTGTGGTATTAAGGGGAGTACCATTCATCAAGTGGTACTATAGTAGGTGATCTTGAGTGTATTAATAGATTGACGATTGTGAGGCAATTATATTGGGACTATGGTTTGGTGTAAGGCCCCTTCCCTAGTACCCTATTATAAATCTTAATAAGATGAATATGATTGGAGATAGGAAGAATAAGGAGATGAGATGTCATGTTTCTATCTCTTGTGTATACAATGTGAATTATAAATAGTTACCTTACACCTTATGATAGAATGATGGAAATAAGGTTTGGGATCTAAGTATGTCATGATTGGAATTTTCCTTCTCAGTAATGAACCTAAGATCTTATTGAGATTGATATATATTTTAGTTAATTTTGTGTTAAGTATCTAATTTGAAATTAAATTAGGTTGATAAGCTAAGACCTTATGTAATAAAGGCTTGAGATGCCATAACTTAGAAGCTATGTCGATGGGTTCATGGTATTATATGATTTATGAGTATAATTGATTTAGGTGGTTATTATGGAAAGATGAATCAATACCCACTATTATGATATTACTAATAGTCAGAGATGAAAATTGTTATCAAAATTGGATAAAGGTCTACATAGAAGAATTTGATATGGTGTAATGTAATGAATTAATTATTGTGCAAGTAGTATTAGGTGGATATGTGGATATTAAAGAGGACATATTTTATGGCCCAATAGAATGTGATACTATTAGTAATCAAACTATATTTAATTGAATGAAAGGATTCTAGTTGTGATGTTTACATTTAGGAGATGTTGATCTAAGACATGTGTTCAAAACTAATTTTCATCTTGGCTGATTTAACATTGTAGATTGAACATTTCATCAATATGATCAGAAATGGATTATGACATGGTTTAGAATGTTAGTTTGATTATTTGATTATATAGTAATATTGATATGCAACTTCTAGTATTTTAATATTTTAGATGCTTTATATGAAAATGATTAGAAAATAAAAGTTGATTAGGAAAATTGAGTATGTTATTGCAAATTATTCAATATGCAATTTGTCATGCACCTATATACATGCATTTTATGTGATTTTTCATTGGGATATTGATGTTTGAGTTTAGTGTGTAGGAAATTGAACCATGGAATTTTATTGAGAAAATAAGGTCCAAACTTATGTGAACATGATTTAGCCAAGGTGAATCTTTGGAAGATCCAAAAGCCTCATTGTGATATGTTTTATTTCATAAATGTAAGCTTGCATATGTGTGGTAAATTTAACTCATAAATACATGAGGGACATGTCATGGTGATGTGTAATGTGCTTTAATGTGTCACTTGACACTTGTAAATTGTTTATGTGTGGATGACATGTCACCAAGGGTTTAAGTCATGGTTTTACTTAACCTTAAACTAATTACCTTTCAAAAGAATCAAGAAAATCCACTTGGAGAAAGGGTAGGATGGGTCACCATCAAGAGAAATTTCGAATTCAAACTTGACAGGGATTTTAGAGGGTCAGTAGGTGGTCCCAAAAAGCCATTTATGTGAAAATAAGCTACCCATATGTTAGAATAACTTGTTAGGGGCCTAAACTTGATCATTTCAGTGCTTAGCTAGCCTAGGGGGACTCTTAACCAATGCATTCTTCCACAAATTCAAAAATTAGGTTATCCCATGAGTTCATTCCCATTTTTCCACTTGGTCAAAAAGTAGCAAAAGTGGTAGGGACAAAGTTGTATGAAGTAGTGGCTTGATGTATTTGCCAAAATAAGTTAGTAGAAGATCCTTTTTAGTGAACTTGGACAGACTAGTGGAGTGTTCATCCACTCTCTAAGTTTAAAGACAATTAGGGTTCTAGAGGGAGAAAGACTAAGGAGAAGGGAGCTCTTCATCAACTATCATTTCCTTAGCTTGGACCAAGATTGATGCCCATGCCATGAACTTCTTTTGCACTTGCATAATGGTGTTGTAATCTTGTTAAACTATTGTTGGTGAAATTAGATTTCATATTGACTTGAAGTGGCTATAGATTGTGTTGCATATTACTTTCTTTGGGATTTCTTTCTTTGTTCTTTTTTTTGGAGTGCTGATTGTTAATGGTTGTGAAGGCTTCACTCACCCTTGGGAGGGAAGAGATTCCTTGGGTGAAGGGGTTAGTTGGGCTCAACATTGAAGTTGAGATATTTCCCTCTTGGAGAGGGTTTTGTTGTTCATGGAGTATGGGCTCCATTGAAGCCATATGCCTTGTTTGTTATGGGAGGTATAAGTGTATGGATGTGATGAAGAGGATGTATCTGATAGCCTTGAAGAGACGTTATGTAATTGGAAATGTATATGTGTATATGGATAATTGAATTATCATCTTTGGAGTGCTCACCTTAACCAATTCTTGCATGATTCCAATGGTGAATCATTGTGTTAAACCTTGGAGGGATTGTAAATATATTGTGACATTGAATTTTGCATGCATTGTGAAATGTTGAGTGTAACCCTTTTGAGTCTTGTTTCCCCTGCTTGGTGGGTGGATTCTTAGAAGCCTAGGATGGGAGGTGAGCCTCCATGGTTCTTGGTTTTGTGTTTTTTTTGCAAATTTTTGAGGATGGGATCTATGAGGAAGTTAGGGTTCTTCCCTTGGCATTGTTGGAGAATTAAGTTCTGTGTTGATGTATCATATAGTTGAAGAAATCAATCCTTCCCATTTCATTTGTAATGTGTTGTGATGGAATAATCTTACATTGTGGTTTTATGTATTGTGAGAGGGATTTACATTCGTTGTATATAAATATGAATGAGTAAGCTAAGATTGGATGTTATGCATATAAATGACATTGTAGGAAAAGATAAAATCATATTCATAGTGGTTTAAGAAGGAAAGAAATAGTTCATGTGTAAAGGAATATCCATGGTTGTGAAGTTTATGTTGAAGTCATTTAGATGAGTTACTTCTCCTTATGTAGATTCAGGTATCAATCAACATTTAAAATTTCTAGATTACTTATGGGAGAAAAAAATTGTAATAGTTATGCAATTTAAATGTAAGTGATCTCTTTATTTTAAAGCAATGGAAATAAAACTTTCTATGTTACAATACTCACTTGTAAGCATGATAAATATTTCAGTATGTCCAAGTAGGAAGCCATTCATGAGATTATTTATCATATGGGATAATATAATTAACCTGGAGCAAATGCGTGAAATGTGCTCATTTTATTATACTAGTGAGTTTTAGTTCTCTAATGGATTAGATGGATGTAAAGGAATAACATCAAAACAAATATTAAACATAATATGGTAGCCAAATTTAGTCACCTCTAAAACCCATATTCATTGCATCTTAATTTGAATATAAGAGAGAAAGAATGCATTTAACTCAAAATAAAGCATGTCTATACATACATGTTTACTCTCTGGAATTTGTGTGGGAGAGGGAAATAGTTCCCCTCCCGATTAAAAATAATAAAATAATCATAAGAATATTCCATGTATCCTGTCTTGTAGACAAAAAGAGATATATCAAATAATGAATTAGGAATATAAGATTTATATTCATCGAATTAGAATTATATATTTGCACATGAAGGAAGCTCATGGTAATCATGTGACTACATGTCACAAATCCACACTTAGAATAATATAAATAATATTATAATAATGTGTACCCTACTACAATGTCAAGTAAGGAAGCTCAAAATAAAATAAAGAAAATATATATAATATATCACCTAGAAATTCCTAGAATCCATCCTGAAAAGATCATGTGACTTTGGTATAGGACACATATGTCCTTACTAAAACTCATTAAAATGAAACCATATCCTAATGCAAGTAAATTTTTTTATTAGGTTGAATAACATATCAAGACAACCTATAATCTCAGTATATACAAATATCGAGAAGTTAATAGATATTAACCACTTTACATCTAATCATGGTATTATATCAACAAAACTAATTTTCTAATTTCTGATGCCAATCATAGTGGAAACTTCAAGGACTAATCTATTTAAATATTTGAGTGTATGTTGCAACCCTATAATCATAACTGATATGTACTCCAAACTCTTGGCCTTTCATAACCTAGTATAGAAGTGTTCATTTCCTTATGTTATATCCTAAATGTTACCTTTAAAAAAAAAAAATTAGTTGTGTTTTTCCTAGTAAATTTGGGCATGACATTATGGCTAAGCATGTAGATAGATCATTGATTGTGAGGTATTTTTCACTAATTTTCAGTGAAAACACAAAAAATGCCTCCACAAAAAGAGCAAGGAAGGTGAGTTTTAGGTTATAGTCCTAAGGCTTTTATAGCCCTTGAGAGA
Source organism: Cupressus sempervirens (assembly GCA_028749045.1). Classification (NCBI taxonomy): domain Eukaryota; kingdom Viridiplantae; phylum Streptophyta; class Pinopsida; order Cupressales; family Cupressaceae; genus Cupressus; species Cupressus sempervirens. The sequence goes on from CM053789.1 coordinate 734,562,653, forward strand.
AAGATACAACCATTGGAATAAAAAAATCATAGAGGAATAAATATTTCCATAAGAGATGAAATTTAGGAAAAAGAAGAAGAAGAATAAAATGTTGAAGAAGATGTAGTTCTAAACCTAGAGAAAGGGAATAATTTTAGGACCATCTCCAAGATTGAAAAATTACCTAGGTTTGAAGTTCCCACATTTTTGGGGAATCTTAACCTAGAGGATTTGAACAATTGGATCAATGAATTAATAGAGGAATTCTTTGACTATGAATATATTGAGGATCCTAATAGGGTCAAGTTTGTAAAGGAAAAAATGAAGGGTCATGCAAAGATTAGGTAGTACGAGATTCATTTGGAGTGAAATAGAAGAGGGAATGACAATCACAAGATGGGAATGGATGATAGCTAAGTTGAAGTGAGAATTTATTCCTATGTGTTATTAGCTTGATCTATTGAAGAAAATACAAGTTTTAAAGAAAGCAAGGAGATCTATTCAAGAGTATATCAAAGAGTTCTACCGAGTTCTTATCAGAATAGGCCATGCAAAAGCTAATAAGGAGAAAGTTTTTCAATATCTTAATGGCTTGAGGCCAAGTATTTAGGTGGAGTTGAGTCTAGTTCAAACAAATAGTATTGAAGAGCCATACCAATTTTCCCTAAGAGTTGAGGAAAATATGAACAAGAAGTTTGATGACAAGAATAGATGAAGAGGTCACAGTGGAAGATCTGATGGATGGTCTCATGAAGGCCTAAATAATGATCACAAGAAAAAGTATGAGGCAAGAATTAGTAGTCAAAAGAACAAGAGAAATAATTCCAATCATTTCCATGATTGAAAAAATAGAGTTTAGAGCAAAAGAGGAAGAGGGAAAGGATCTGGAATAGGAGGTTTCTATTGAAAATGTTTTTATTGTGGAGAAGAAGGGCATATAGAATTTGAATGTTCCTAGCACCAAACAAAGATTGATAGAAGAATAGAAGGTGAGGAAAAAGTAGTGCATGTTGATGAAGATACCAAATCATTACATTCTAATGATGTTGAAAGAGGAGAATTCCTTGTTAACAGAAGGGTAAACTAAATTTAAATAAAGCTTCTACAAACTAAACAAAATTCATAAACTTCAAGATAGACTAAGATGAACTCTCAATTGAGAATATGAGCCATTAATGGACTCTCTCAATGAGAAGCTCTCTTGTTGAGTGGCTTTGTCTAAATGGATAGGATGTATGCTCAATATGCTTCCAAAGGCTTCAATGGATGATTGTGGATTTTTGGTGTGGATAGATGGCTTTAGTATGGATTTGGCTCTCAAAATAGCATTATAACTTTACTTCATGGATTGTGTTCTTTTGCAAAGGGGAAGGATCCAATTTATAGGCAAGAGGCTTGAGGGATTGAGGTCTAAGATGCAAGGATGGGAAAAAGCTCATGGAGGGCTTAGATTGCATGAGAGGAGAGCACATGGATTGTGCTTCCTTACAACCAATCAAGGAGTGACACATGTCACATGGTGAGAGGATGGAGGAAAGGAGAAGGATGAGTCAACAAAGGAGGCTCAAGGGATAAAATCTTCATAAAGACCCTTCATAAGTGCTTTGTAAGAACATTTATGACTTTGTGGGCTTTATAAAGTTTTGTGGTTGAAGATATTTGTGAGAGATACCACGAAATTCGAATTTGAGGGTTTAGGGAGGTTTTAAGCTTGCTTAGGGTTGTAAAAATGATTAGAGGAATGGTTAGAGATGGCTTAGGACTAGGCAAGTGGATGGCAAGTGGATTGCAATTAATGAGGGTGGGTGAAGGAGGAGATATTTGTTAACTTTGGATTGAGTTAGCAAGTCTTAACCCATGTTTAGGGAATGTGACAAGGTTAGGAGGGGATTAGGATTAGGGTTAAAGACATCTTCTAGAAGAGTCTAGGCTTTGGATGAGGATGAAGACTTTCTAGAAGAGTCTAGAACTTCCTAGGATGAGGATAAATTAGATTTTTAGGAAATAAATAAAGTTTTATTTATTTCAAGGGTTTGGGTTGAGGATATATTTATTAAAACTTTTTTGATAAACATGAGGATTAATATTTAATCTTAATTAAATATTTTGAGTTGGGATTAGGGGTAGCAAATGATGGGATTAGCCTTTAATCAAAATTAAAGAAGGATTAGAAGAATTTGGAAGAGGTTAGTGGTCTTAAGGAAATTGGCCAAGTTTTGGGCAAAAAATAAATTTTTTATTTATTTTGGGTTTTTTGGTCAATTTATTAATTAAATAATTAATAAATAAGGAAATAATGCTTAAATAAGATTTAAACATTTTTGGGAGGGATTCCTTAATTAAATATTTTTAATTAAGATAAAGGGATTTAATGGCATAAAAATTAATTAATTAATTAAATAAATAATTAATTAATAAATGATGATGTCATCAGGACTTTTTCAGAAAATAAAAATACTTTATTTTCTAAAGTTTTTTAGGTGTCTACATTTTGCCCCTCTTTGATGTGATGCCGCAAGTGGCATGGCATCAAAGATAAGAAAATAAGATGCCCAAGGCTAGAGCAGAAGAGGAGAGAATGGATTGCGAGTTGCCCCCTCAAGAAGGCGGCGGGGAGAGAAAGCGAGGCTTGATGGGTTCTTGAAAAGTATAATAATCTCGGATGAACAAGGAAACTCAAATTGGCAAAGAGAAGGGGTTGAATTAGCTCAAACTCTCACTATGGGAGAATGATAAAGGAGAATCAGATGCAGAAGAGGAAGCAAGCTTAAGACTTTAGGGAAGGTGGAGGATGAAGGAGCAGAGCGCTATAAAAAGGAATCCAAGATAGGGAGATGGATGAGGGGATTATAAAGCTGATGCAACAGGATTTCAAAGAGTCAGATTGGTGGAAGATGGGTTTCGGAGATCCCTAGGACTAGGATTGTGGATCTCGAAAGATGAGGCTTGGTGGATTGATTTGGATTGGTGGATCCCTAAGACTAGGATTGTGGATCCCTAAAGCTAAGAGTGATGAGTGATTCAAAGAGATATTGATGCATAAGCTGGGGTAGGAGAGACAGATGCTGGATATGGATGGGGGATAATGGAGATGAAGGAAAACCATTGAAGCTTTTTGAGCGGGGGGATACTTCAAAGAGAAGTACCACCATGTAGTTGAGCACTAGATTTGCTATAGGACTATTGGTTAATTGCCAAGGTTACCAAGAACATCAAGGCTTGTTCACCAACTGTCCAGAGGACTGACAAACTGACTCAAAACAAACACGCAAGGGTTGCCCGAGCATCACACATGAATCCCAGAGGAAGCAGTGCGGAACCGACACTAGGTAACCCACAAGCAGAAAAGAAAAACAAAAGAAAGACTTGATCAAGACCTTATGCTCTAATTGCCCCATTCACAACATACCATGATATGGAAGATTGTGGCAACCTTGAGGAGGGAACAAGGAGATTGCTTGGAAAAGATACTTCAAGATCCAAAAGGGGAGATTCCAAATCAAAAGAAAGTGAAAATCCAAAAGAGAGCCATTTTCCAACGAGATGGGTAGGACGAGGTACTAACGGACCAAGATTAGACTTGAGGAAAGCTATATCCTGCGAGGACCTATCGGAGAGCACCTAAGTTGGTGGATCGGGATGAGTGGTGCGTCTGGCAAGCTGAACTAAGAAGGATAACACTTTGGTGATAGGAGATCTAGCTAAAGGATGCATTGAAATGGCTAAACAAGCTGTGCGGTGTGTACAAGATGCTGATCAAGGATGAAATGACATGAAAGCTGGATAGATACAATGGTACTAAGTTAAAGAGGATGTACAGGTTGACTGACCAAGATATGTTACAAATGTACAAGTTTGTTCATGTTTTTGTTTTTTATGAGATGGAAATGTTTGTGAAGGATGGGATGTCTATAATAGTTGATAGGTGGATAAATTGGAAGATGGAGCTGGATGGCAAGATGTGACCAAAAGCATGAGGATGATAGGCTAAGCTGGGGATGGCTAGATTACGCATGACGCTTGTTTGCCAAGTTTTCATCATGGTACTTGTCCAAGGCGCTTGAATTGCCAAGTTTTCACCAGTGGATGCTTTATTTTTCTTGGTCTTTGAACATTTTCTTTAACTTTATCAAAAATTTTAAATGACCAAAACTCTAGATTAAATCGATCACACTTCAAGTTTGGGCACTAAAATTGAACAACTATTGATGTGGAGGGCCTTCGGGCGCGTGCTTGGCAATTGAGTTTCACACATCTTTGTTTTGGGCTTAAAATAAACCCACACTCAATCTTGAATGCCTAAAAATCGATGAACATCGCATGGTTTTGACGCATTTTCAATGGCGCTCGCATTTCTTATGTTGACGATCTCTCGACTTTCATTATGCTAATGACGCTATCAAATTGGAATGAACATTGTATGCCATAATCACAAGTGTCTTCAATCATAGCTTACAAAATTTAAACCATCAATTGGAATGAACGCGTGTCTTTTAAAGCCCAAGATCATGTATGTGGTCTTGTTTTACACTTTTTAGGAGGCCTGCTTGGGGATTTCGTCACCCCTTGGGATGACCTCAACTCCAGCATTCCGGTGGAGTATAAAGATCGGGAGGTGAATCCAAAGACACCTCTCTTGGGATCAAAATTTTTTCACTCTTGCTAAGCCTCAAGGAACTTTATACCCTTGAGAAGTGAAAGAGGAGAAGTGGGTTACCGCTCCTCTCAGTTGTGTGACATCTTTTTGGTTTAATCTACGGATTTGGGCCTCACGCATATGAGCAATGTTAGTATGCTAATAGAAACTAAATTTAAATAAAGCTTCTACAAACTAAACAAAATTCATAAACTTCAAGATAGACTAAGATGAACTCTCAATTGAGAATATGAGCCATTAATGGACTCTCTCAATGAGAAGCTCTCTTGTTGAGTGGCTTTGTCTAAATGGATAGGATGTATGCTCAATATGCTTCCAAAGGCTTCAATGGATGATTGTGGATTTTTGGTGCGGATAGATGGCTTTAGTATGGATTTGGCTCTCAAAATAGCATTATAACTTTACTTCATGGATTTTGTTCTTTTGCAAAGGGGAAGGATCCAATTTATAGGCAAGAGGCTTGAGGGATTGAGGTCTAAGATGCAAGGATGGGAAAAAGCTCATGGAGGGCTTAGATTGCATGAGAGGAGAGCACATGGATTGTGCTTCCTTACAACCAATCAAGGAGTGACACATGTCACATGGTGAGAGGATGGAGGAAAGGAGAAGGATGAGTCAACAAAGGAGGCTCAAGGGATAAAATCTTCATAAAGACCCTTCATAAGTGCTTTGTAAGAACATTTATGACTTTGAGGGCTTTATAAAGCTTTTTGGTTGAAGATATTTGTGAGAGATACCATGAAATTCGAATTTGAGGGTTTAGGGAGGTTTTAAGCTTGCTTAGGGTTGTAAAAATGATTAGAGGAAGGGTTAGAGATGGCTTAGGACTAGGCAAGTGGATGGCAAGTGGATTGCAATTAATGAGGGTGGGTGAAGGAGGAGATATTTGTTAACTTTGGATTGAGTTAGCAAGTCTTAACCCATGTTTAGGGAATGTGACAAGGTTAGGAGGGGATTAGGATTAGGGTTAAAGACATCTTCTAGAAGAGTCTAGGCTTTGGATGAGGATGAATACTTTCTAGAAGAGTCTAGAACTTCCTAGAATGAGGATAGATTAGATTTTTAGGAAATAAATAAAGTTTTATTTATTTCAAGGGTTTGGGTTGAGGAGATATTTATTAAAACTTTTTTAATAAACATGAGGATTAATATTTAATCTTAATTAAATATTTTGAGTTGGGATTAGGGGTAGCAAATGATGGGATTAGCCTTAAATCAAAATTAAAGAAGGATTAGAAGATTTTGGAAGAGGTTAGTGGTCTTAAGAAAATTGGCCAAGTTTTGGGCAAAAAATAAATTTTTTATTTATTTTGGGTTTTTTGGTCAATTTATTAATTAAATAATTAATAAATAAGGAAATAATGTTTAAATAAGATTTAAACATTTTTGGGAGGGATTCCTTAATTAAATATTTTTAATTAAGATAAAGGGATTTAATGGCATAAAAATTAATTAATTAATTAATTAAATAATTAATTAATAAATGATGATGTCATCAGGACTTTTTTAGAAAATAAAAATACTTTATTTTCTAAAGGTTTTTAGGTGTCTACACTACTAAGTTGTGAGAATGAACATAAAAAAAGGAAAAGTTTGTTTCACACAAGGTGCAAATGTGAAGATAATTATTTTAATATGATCATTGATGGTGGAAGCACTCACAATCTAGTGTTAGAAAAGATTGTCGCAAACTTACAACTCAACAAGCAAAAATACCCACATTCATACCATATTACCTTGGTACACGATGACCATAAGGTCATGGTGAATGAGCACTAGTACCTAGTGAAGTTCAATATTGAAAGCTACAAGGATGAGGTTGTTTGTGACATCATACCTATGGAAAAATGTCATATGTAGGTGGGTAGACCATGGTAGTTTGATAAGTATGTTGTATTTGATGGGCATCCAAATACTTATACACTAACAAAGGATGGGTTGAAAAATAAGCTAAAACTATTCAAGGATACACATTAAATGGTGCATACTACTACTAGAGTGTGTTTTTTTAATGGAAAGAAGTTCCTAGAGGTTATGAGGCATGGACATGTGTGTTTTTCTATAATTATAAAATATGGTAAATAAAAACTAGAAGAGGTACTTGTAGAAGTTGTAGATTTATTGGACGTGTTTCAAGATATTTCCTTCGATAATGGCCTTGATGGATTACTAGAAGTTCCAAAGATCAATTGACAGATGAACTTGATTCCAAGAGCCAATTTTCCAAATAAGGCAACACAGAGAATGATGCTAATAGAAAGTGAGGAATTAAACAAACAAGTGCATGAGTTTTTGTAGAAAGGGTTGATTCAAGAGATTTTAAGTCCATGTGTTGTACCAAAAGTATTAGCACCAAATAATAATGGAGAATTGTGGACATGCAAAAATTCATGGGCTATCGACAAGATCACAATCAAGTAAAGAGTTTTATTGTTGTAGATGAATGATATTATGGATTGTTTGAGTTGAGTTGTGTATTTCACCAAGATAGATCTAAAGACTATGTGCCATCATATTTACATCAAAGAAGGAGATCAGTAGAACATTGCCTTCAAGGAAAGGGAAGAATCAATTACAAGTGGTTAGTCATGCCTTTTCCGTAGTGAGCACTATCATGAGGCTTATGAATGAGGTCATGAGGGAGTTTCTAGGTAAGTTTGTCATTGTTCACATAGATGATATTTTGATATTTAGCAAGAAATTAGAGAAGCATTTGATACATATTTGTAAGGTGTTTGATAAGTTGAGGGAAGAAAAGATTCTCATAAATCTAAATAAGTGTAGTTTTCTAAAGGAGTTGGTGTACCTAGGATTTGTAGTTTCAATAGAAGGTCAAAAAATGGACCTTGAGAAAGTGAAGGCTATCATTGAATGGCCTAGTCTAAGGAGTGTAACTAAGGCAAGATCTTTCCATGGAATGGCTAGTTTTTTTAGAATATTTATAAGGGGTTTTAGTAGTATTTGTGGATCCTTGACTGAAACAATGAGAGGGGATAGGAAATAATTTATGTGGAATGTAGGAGAAGTTAAGAGTTTTAATATATTGAAACAAAAAGCTACATAGCAACTTGTTTTAACACTTCCATATTTTAATAAGGTGTTTCAAGTAGACTACGGTGCTAGTGGTGCTATAATAGGAGTTGTTTTGATCCAAGAAGGTAGACCTATTTCTTATTTTACTAAAAAGTTGAATAATTCCAAAATAAAATATTTATGTTTATGATCAGGAATTTTATGCTATAGTTTAGGCATTGAAGAAGTGGACACACTATCTTCTTTCTAAGGATTTTCTTTTGTATATAGATCATCAAGATTTGTAATATTTGAATAGTCAAGGAAATTTGAACCAAAGGCATTTGAAATTGGTTGAGTTTTTACAGAATTATACATGTTTTTTGAAACACAAGAGTTGGAAGTCTAGGTAAGTTACAAATGCTCTTGGTAAAAGACAAATTTTGTTGATAGAGACACAAATTGAGGTGTTTCAGTTCAAGGAACTCAAGAATTTGTATCCATTTGATCCTAATTTTAGTGAAGCTTAGAAGGCTTGCATAGAACTTGTTACACTTGACTATACAAAGTCATTGGATTTCATAATCCAAGATTGTATGTTGTTCAAGGTAAGTCAGGAGTGCATTCTAAGAGGTTCTATGAGAGAGAATCTCATTAAGGAGAAGGATAATGGAGGATTGGTTTGCCACTTTATAGAGATACAACTATTGCTTTGGTTACTAAGAATTATGATTGGCTGTAGTTGTAGCAAGATGTGAAGAAGTTTTTAAAAATGGGTGAGGTAGAATATGGGTTTGTATGAACAATTATCTTTACTAGAGAAACCATGGGAGGATATTAGTATGATTTTTTTTCTTGGTTTACCAAGGACCCATTGAGTGTGTTGTTTTTACACTACCAAGCAACAAAGTACTTGATACCAAGATGGTGAAGGTCAAAATAACCTAAGGATTAGCCACTTCCCATGATCAGCTAAATGGTCTTAAGATATGGACCTAACTTCAACAAAATCATGAAGATTTTCTACTCTTTTGGGTCTACAAAGTCAAGGTAGGTGTACCTTAGGGATAAAATATTTAGAACTTGATATTGTTTTCACATTTCATTCACTCAATGATATTCTATTACAATTATCATCCCCTATAGTAGATTGGTCATAATTCTTCTCAGATTTAAAAGTAATCCTGAGTAAGAACAACCAACTATAACTCATAGATCAAATGTAAATAAGTATTGAATAGTTATGATATTCTTCAATACATTTAAAGTAAAATTGGTTTTCATTTTGATATTTTTCTTGATGCTAATCTATGATCTTTTCATATGCAAACTGAAATGATTGATCAATGCCTCATCCATTGGGGTCTAGAGTCTATCCAAATATTTGACCTAATCGACTGCATTACAATCAATATAATCAACTATTCTCCCTAAAACTCATTCTTATGCATATCCTTGCTACTGGCCGAAAATCCTATGATATCATCAAAGCATTTACTTAACTCATTGAATTAAAAGCAATAGTGATATGATATACAACCTATCTTAGTTGCATTGAATTGAACAAGCTTGTCTCATGCAATCTCAAAATAACTAGTCAATAAAAATGGACACAAGATTTTGAGAAATATATATGGGGATAATTCATCTTTGAATTAATTCTCTTTGAAAATTAGGTAACATTGAAATAAAACTCAAAATAATTCATGAAAGGACACCATGATCCTTGAAAATTAATGTATCCTCAGATTTGTAGAGAAAATACATCTTAAAACTTTCATCAAGGACTTGACCAAATTAAAATTAACAAAAATTAAAGTTATACAATGACTCAAACCTATTTTTCTAGCCTTGAAATCTCACTTATATAGTGTGAGATGAAACAAGATTTAGGTCTAGATAGTATTGATAGCTTTCCTTAAGACAAAAAGATATTTACAATGTTATTGTCACAAAAGAGAAAAATATGGTGCAAAAAAATGTCTTTCATCATGAATATTCTCTTGTGGGACAACTTCTGTTGCATTTTTTGTTGCTGAGGAGTTTATGATTGGATTTGTTGTTTTTGTTTCTCCTTCTTGATTACATGGTCATTAGACTTTCATGTGATTAGCCATGTTCTAGTACCTGAAAGCTGAGTGTAACATGGGGTTCTCCATCCATGTCATCTTGTACTGATAGATTACTAGTCACATTTAGTTTTCCTAATGCCAAGTCATCTAGTTGGGCCTTTATGTTTGTAACTGCAAGTGGTTGCTTACCTCTGTCCTCTTCTTCTTTTATTTATGTGTCAATTATTTGCACTTCATCCTATTTCATTTCATCATTATGAGTTTCACCATATTCCAATTATTTTACATGAACAAAATCTACCATCCACTTGTAAAAAAGTGTGTCATCTAGCTAATTAAAATTTAGAATATCATGTTGTTTCTCAATCACATATTCTCCCAATTTTTCAATCTCAATAAAATCTTCTTTGAAAGATTCATAAATTAATTGCACTTTTACAACTTCTATAGTTGTAGCTACCCACCATGCATTTCCTTTTTCATTCATGACTCTATTCACCTGAAGACATATTAGACCATTCAATTCATGGGCCCATTCTTCTATATTATTCAACTTATTCTTTTTATCCAAGACATGGGGGAAGAGTCTAAAACTTTTACTCTTATATTTTTTAAGATAATTAATTATTCTCCTCTATAATGTAGTTTTCTTATCATCAAACTCAAAGAGATCATTAGTATATTCATAAGTATCTTCTATATGTTCACAAGAAAGAGTAATAATTGAAAAACACAAAAGAGCGACATCTTTGTCCATCTTGTTCCACTTATTGACAATTGGATTTAGAGTATCATAATTTTCTTTCAACTCATACCATATGTTTATTACCTTTTCTAATTGCTCATAAAATGTCAGCCAACTAATTTTATCAATTAAATACATTATAGGTTTCCATATTCTATCGTAATACTAGATATGTAGCTCTACATGCAATGCCCATAGTTTACTCTTTTCTTCTTCAAATCCTCTATAGTGTAATAATGAGGTCTCTTTGGTGTGTCTGGAATTTCAATAAGAGGAGTGGATTCAAAAGGCTCCACTGGTTTATAAGGATAAATGATTCTAGGCTTGCTAGATTTTCCTTGGTGTCCCATCAACTTACTTTCAAGCTCAATTCTCTTTTGAACTTCTCTATTATAAGCAACAAAAACTTTCTCATACTTATCTTATAATTCTAATCTTTCCATTTTATCCCTCTAGGTTGTGGCTAGGGTGAAGTTGGCAGTTCCAACACCTAGCTCTCTGGCCTCTTCACTTGTAGTATCTTCTACCCTTTTCACAATTATAATCCTTATCAAACCAATATCATTAGGCTAGGAATAGCTAGTTCTGGATCCTTTTCTCATTGATCAAATCACTAATACAACATGATCTCCACTAAATTTGGCACCTTTTAGTTCTTTCTTTACCTTTTCATCTGCATTTAATTTTTTGGTGATAGAATTAAAAACCACTACATCAGCAATGTCCCAATTTGGTACTAGCAAAACCCAATATGATTTTATCATTTTCCTCCCCTCTTCAAAGGTAAAGTGTTTAAATTCTTGCATTATTTCCTCCTTTATTTGGTTTTATAGATCTGCCTCCTCCATCTTAGGATGGTATGTTTTCATCTTATTACACCTTTCTTCAAACAATTAAATATCGGTCCTCCATGCAAACTAATAAAAGGCTCTAGATTTAACAAAATTGTCATCATAAATGAATTCATGGCTAGCTTGTTCTACAATAGGGTCCAACTCCCTTCCCCTATAGTCAACAACAGTTAAATCAAGGCTTGGCATGGGAGGTTCTTGAGGATTCCCTTTGTCCAACTTTGTGGCCATAATAAAGACTCACCCTTGGGATCTTAATTATTCCATCTACTCCTTAGTGAGTTGTTCATCTCCTATATGTAATGGGGACTGAGTGGATGAATATTCCTTAGTTTGAGGTAGTTGTTTCTATTCTAGCTTCTACCTTTTGGGCATGGGCTCATCAGGCCTCTCCTCCAAAATAGCATTGGTTGACCCAATTATTTATTTTTCCTTGTCCACTGCAGGCCTCTTATTCTGAATTATATTGTAGCCCGGTCTTCTTTAAATAACTAATAGCCCATATTCTATTATAGGGGTGAAAGACAATTTTTTCATGACCTCTCAAGTCTTATCTAGATAAGAATTAATAAAGAATTTCTTTTTCTCATTCATGGCTTCTATAATCTCAGGAAAATTGATCATCAATTTATTTAATTTTTCTGCCTCTATCTTTGCATCTTCTGGAGGCTTATAATCCTTATCAAAATAATTAATAAATTCCAAAACCCTAGAGTAAACTCTCCACTTCTCTTTTTTAATCTCTTGCTCCTGAAGAGAGCATTCATTTCTTATTATGTCTTCAGGGAAATAGGTTTGATGGTACTTAGCACTAGTCTTAACCATCCATCTGACTATATCAAAGAATCCCTCACTATCATTGAAACAAACATGAGAAACAAACATTTTATATTGGTTCAAGAATTTATACAAATAAAACCAACCACCCTTGGTGATTATAAACTAGTGAGCAACTATGCAACTTGGGAAAATTGAGCCCCTAGACTGACAAGTCAATTGTGATTCCTCTAACCCACCTATCTACAATAGAATTTTAGCTATTCCTACCTTCAGAGGCACTTGATAAGGAAGTACATGGGGAGTCCCTTAGAATCCATACACCCTAAAAATTGTAGATTCTGGGTAAAGTATGATGTCTGCCCAATTCTACAACACCTTCAAACTAGCAGGGTTGTCCATAGGTCTGATAAAATTTAGTAGTGCCTTGGGAATACTGGGATTGTCCCTTAATATGAGGTTTCTCAACCTAGATGTGAAGTACCTATCAAATCTTACAAAGCTAGTCTCCTCTGCATCCTAGGTCATATATGCACTCAATAACTAGACTAGCAAAACTTCTTCCTCATATTCTCTATTTAAAACCATCTCCTTTTTGAAGCATGTAACCCCTTTAAACAAGAACATGTGCATCAATGTTGAATAATGGCCAAATTTTTTCTCAACTTTTCTCTTTTTAATCCCATTTAGACCTATTGTGAATCTCCTTTGGTATCACTAGTAAATTTGGACCTAATTTTTGACTCAGGTTCGTCACTATTTTTCTCATTGAAATTTTGACCAAATTATAGGTTGGTCAAAATTTCAATGAATACATTCATTGAAATGTTTTTTTGATCGAAAAAAAATATTTCAACAATTGTATTCATCAAAATTTTGACCAATCTACAATTTGGTCAAAATTTTGACAAGAAAAATAGCGACAAACCTGGGTTGAAATTTTGACCAAAATTGGTTAAAAATTGAGTCCAAATTTACTAGTATATATAAGATGAAAAATCAAAGATGATATCCACACCAAAAGAAGAAATCTATTTCATCATGTACATGAACTTTATTTGCATAAAATCTTGTTCATCTTCATAAAAAACCCTACATAAAGTCATGTAAATGTCTATTGCCCCTGGTGGTGAAAAATTGCTTCTTGAAAGGCTCCTTAGTTGATGTTGTAACATAAGTCAAGTTTCCAATTATGGCCAGGTGTCCTTTCAATGCACCTTGCTTGACTTAATCATTTTTAGATAGATACTCCTTTTCCAACCCCTAAAAGTCAATAGTCTCATGGTAATCTATGACTGGCACCAACCCAAAAACCTCTTGGATATCTTCAGCATTAATTCTTATCAAGCATTCCCCATCTACTCTTCTTACTATCTTGGTGATTGGGTCATAATTTAGGTCTATGGCTATGAGAAGGTCTAAATCCATGAAAACCCCAGGGAATACTAATTTACCCAAATCAAAATTCTAGATATTTACATGGGGGACAAATGACATCCTTTCTAAGAACCATTTCTTGAATAATTGAAGCCCTTTTTTAGAGGTAATGGCATCCCTAGTCCAATTCCATTTATCATTTAAACCATCTGCAATCTTGAGTCTAGGGTTCCCATGAATTAAATTTTCCATTTGGGCTGATTTTTTATGGACTTAGTTATTTTTTCTAGGAAATCATCATGTATATTCCTACTAGCATATTCTATTTTTCTTGAGAAACCCTTCTTTGGAGGCATATTTGATAGTAAAGTAGAAAAAACTAGAATTCTTTGATCTATATTATAGATTGAGATAATTGGCTCTCTGTTTTCTTCTTTTTGAATTCTACAGCAAATCAAAAGTATAGAAAATTCTTCACAATTTGATCAAGTGAAAATAGATCTTCAATAGGTTCTAGCTCTCAAAAAATTAGAAATTCATTTGGATGAAGAAAAATCTCTGAATCCTACACTATGTCCCTGGTTTAACTTCACATGGGGAAACTTAATTCTGATAAATGGATTGTAGAAAAAAATAGAGTGGCATCCCCTTCCAATTTTAAAAATAAGCTGTTGACTTTTGAAAAATCTAATGATCAAGGAATAAAACCTTTAATGACTCAGCTTCAAAACTCCAAGTTGGTGGTCAACCCAATTAAATCCTTCCATATAAGCCTTTCCTTTCATTTTTGGTGATTTATGTTGGACCCACTTGTGCCTTTGGACATGTGTGAGGCTCTCACTATGTCACTAAGGGTAAGCATCAAGCAACTCCCTTTGGTGACAAGGCGACTACCATCAATCTTGAGGAGATCTTGTAGTGTAGATCAACGAGACATTTCTTTTAGTGCAAAGCCTCAATAGAAACTAACAATCTGATAACTAATGTGTTTACAAGGATATTAATGACACATAAATTTATGGTGCCATCTTTAGGTTTGGGCCTGCAATATTTCCTTTTTGTAGGTGATCGTTATGTTACTAGCGATAAAGTTCTTGCAACTTCCTATAGCAACAAGGTGACCACTATCGATCACAAGGAGATCTAACAGTGTGGGTCATTCACCTTGAAACATTGTATATTTATTAACTGGGTCCAACATGTAATCATTTCTTGGTCACTATGTCACTAGTAGTAAAAGACACATGATTTCTTATAACGACATAACAACCATCATTTATTTTGAAGAGATCTGACCCTTAAAGATTATTTTGAGAGCTGTAGGAAACATTGTGAACAACCTTTTAAAAGGTTCCTAGAAATCATCAAGGGCTAATTTTAAAATGATTTCTCTTGCTCAAATTAAATTGAGAAGGTATGCAACCCAAAAAAAATTAGGCAATATTTTAGTGAAACAAAATTTAGGGTTTTTCTAGGGCTAACCAAATTTAAAATGCCAAACCCTAATTTTCACAAAAGGAACTTGGAACACTCACTTTGAGAAATATTCAAATAGAAATGAAGTGAAAACATGACCAATAGTGGCTCTGTCTGGGGAAAATGAATATGTATGTTCATACAAGGGTTCAGAATCCCTGGAAGAAGCAGACTACACACTTGAAACAAAACTTTATGAAAACTTTGAGAGAGAAACAAAATGCAAAGGAAAACTATATAAGTATAGAAAAAGAATTTACAAGGACTTACAAAATATACAGAATACTCTAAAACTACTTGTACATGGAATATAAGTATTTTTAGCAAAAATACTTCTTCAAGAACTATCCATGAATTGGTGGTTCAAGAATATTGCCTGATAAATCTTTTAGAATATAAGTCTTCTCCCTAGGTAGCCTCAACTAGATAGGGATCTAGCCATATAGGATCAAATTTTCCTTGATTCCCTTTATCTTTAATCCTAGCATTCCACATGAGAACTAGATCTTCAACTTCAAACCTCTTACTCACTGTCTTTCGGTCATATAATATTTTGACTTGTAACTGTAATTTTACATTTTTGAGAAAAGCTTCCTTTCTGGTCTTAGTTAGCCCTACCAATTCATTCATTCTTTTGTACATTTCATCAATTATATCTTCATCATATATATCTAAATGTAATTGTATAGGCCTACTAGATTGTTCTGAGACATTCTTGCCTAGATTCCCTACACAATATCAAAAGGTGCTACACCTATTGCTTTCTTTATTGTTACCCTATCAAGACCATATTTCCAACCATAGTTTGGAATCCCATGTTTTCTTATTATCATCCAAAGTCCTTTTTATGAATTTTAAAAAATGGTGTCTATGGTCATTCCCCTCTTATTCTACACGGCCCCTGTGTTCTTTTTAGTAACTTATTTAGACTCACTTCTCATAGTCTTAGGTCAATCTAGGGTTGGATACACTGCTACTCAAGATAATCATAAACCATTTAGTTTTGAAAACATTAGGAAAAACTAGGGCACGAGTTAACCCTTTCTTTTCTACAATCTTAAATTCTTACCTTAACACACTATTTTCATAAAGTTTTTCATATGTTTCTCTGATTTCTATGTCACCAATACTCCCAATTTTACAATTATAGTGTTTTCTAACATCTTGAATCATTAAAACTTTTGGTGTTATCATGGATAATGCACTAGAGGGATCTTATTTATATGAAATGTATGGGATGGCTTTGAAAATAGGTTATTTTACTTCATTGCTAACCAACTAAACATTCAAAACCTCTTTTCCCTCTAAACCTTTTTCCTCTGAAGAACTAGATGCCATTTTAAAAAACTAGGGTTTAAAAAATTAGAAATAATGGAGCTCAAAACATGATAAATACCTTGCAAAATCTGATGAGATGATGTTGAATAGCTATTCAAATCTCCTACAAACTCTTCAAATGAATTCCAAGATTGCCTCTAGCTCTTCTCTCTCTCTCAATTTCAAATGATGTCAAATAAGAAGAAATTGATCAAATACTCCTTTGAAGCACTACAATTAATGTTGAGTTCTTACACAACTTTAAGCTTGACATCAACTAATTTTTAGCTCACTCATCATCCATTAGCTCATTTTCATTCATTCGACAGACATTACAAGCTCAACAACAACTAGCTAGTTTGTTAGCTCAACATCCTCTAGCATTTCACTTGGCAATCATAGGAAACTTTTCATGCTCGGTAGTGACATGAAAAACTTAGTGATTTTTCTTTGATTCCTAATAACACCTTGCATATTTATTCATGCTTATGTAAAATTTTCATAACTAAATTCTTTGGA
This sequence comes from Cupressus sempervirens, assembly GCA_028749045.1. Lineage (NCBI taxonomy): Eukaryota > Viridiplantae > Streptophyta > Pinopsida > Cupressales > Cupressaceae > Cupressus > Cupressus sempervirens. The sequence continues at coordinate 734,579,435 of CM053789.1, forward strand.
ACTGATGTATAATATAAATTTTGAATATTAGTCCCACATACCTCTTGATTCCTTAGTTTGATGAGGTGTGATCACCTAACCCATTCGGTGAAGTGATCCCTTCTCCAATTGATAAGTTGTGATCCTCCTTTTCCTTCCATGTCTTCTTCATTTCATTTCTAAGATTTTCAATATCTGCGTTCTCTTTGCCTTTATTGAACTCACAACATGCTATCTTTGACCTTGTTGAACAATATGGACTGATGTGACCAATCTTCAAACAACTAGAACATGTGGTTTCACTCAACCACCTTTTGTAGTCACTTCTGAAGTGTGTTCTTATACAATTCTCTAAAATATTTCCATATTCTTGATAATAATGACAACTATAGCTTGTATTATAATCTCAATTATAAGAGTTGTCATTGTTCTTTACCTTTTTTTTCTAGTTTGATAACCACATGGGTTTAGATCTGCACTCAAAAGCTTTATGTTCATACTTATGATAGTTATTAAAATATCCTTCAAATCTTTGAGTGTGCATGGTCCTAGGTTTACATTCATGTGTTTGATGACCTTATTTGTTACACTTATTATAGTGATCCATGCTCCTTGTCTTAACATTTTGATTTGTGATCTTTCTCCTACATACATTTGTAGTGTGTCCTTTCTTACCACAATTATGATAGGTAGGTTTAAAATTCTTACCTTTGTTACTCCTTTCTTCAGCACTTTTGGATGACTCTCCTTCTTTAGTACTTGTGTATCCTAGTCCAAATGTATCATTGTTGGATTTAGGGGATCTCAATAATTCCTCAAAATATTTGATGGCTTCATTGGGTTTACTAAAACTTTCAACAATTTTCTTTTCCCTTTTATGGTCATTATTCAATTGCTCATTTCGTAACTTCAATGTTGTTATCTCAATGTCCTTGACATTCAATTCATAGTTGGATTACATCATTTGACTCAAAGTATCCAATTGCATGTTAGCAATCTTTGTTAGCTCTGATGATTTCTCTTGCAGTCTATTGTTAAAAACTCTTCTATCATCTTCAATAATGGATTTTTCTTCCATAGCTTTCTTTTACTTATATTCAGTCACCTCACATAGTAGTATGGCTTGTTATTCTTGCTTTAACTTGAGATGTCTAATTTCTTCAGCATGGGCTTTGTTCTTTTCCATTAGATCTATAACTGTTTCATTAAATTCATTAGAGTCTCCATTAGCAAATAGCTTAGTAGTGTCCATCTCTCTATATTGTGTATCATTCTCCTCAATATTAATTTCCTTCATTCTCTTCAAATATTTATTTAAGTGTTCTCTTGCTTCATTTGGTTGGTGTAGAATGAGTTGTATTTTAATTTTCTAATTCTCAATAATCTTTCCCAACTTGTGGACTTCCATTCCAAGATCTTTCCTCAAAGCTACAAAGCTTCTCTTACAGAGAACTTAGCTCTAGTACCAATTTTTAGAATTACAATAGGAAAGGTAAAATTCTGGGGGGTGAATCAGTACTTTAAATTTCAACCCAAAAAATATTCACCACACAACCATCTCATACATTCAATAACTAAAATACCATACAAAACATGTACAACTATATCATGTAAACAAGTAAGAATTCACACATATATAACACCAAATATGATTACCCAAAAACCATCCAATGAGAAAGTAACCTAGGGTGGGGATGACACCCACAAATCTTCACTATTGTAGTAATAAAGTGTATCCAATGAAGGTTACAATGTTTTATCATAAGACTTGTTTATCTAATAAAAAATAGTCCTATTATAGAAAAATGAGGATGGTAATGAACAACCAATTACATTTTTAAGTAAAATTTTGTAAGCATATGAGTTAAACTATGATATCACTAAAAAATATGCTTATGCCCTAGTAAAGGTTGTGATGTCTTATAGGCCATACTTGGTAGGTGTGAAAATAGTAGCTTATGTTTCTAATGTTATTGTTAAGAACATTTTTAGGCAATAAGAAGTTATAGGTAAGAGGTGTAGATGGATTAATTAGGTGGAAGAATTCAATATAGATATATAATTTACCAAACTAGTTAAATGACAAGGATTGTCTAACTTAATCATAGAATCAAACTTGGATGCTAATCAAGTGAATCAAATAGAGGAAGATCATTATGAAGTAAGCATTGAAACATTTTTGTGGTATGCTACTATTATATTCTTCCTAAGAACTATGGGTTTTAAAGAAGGAAAGACAAATAATTAGCAAAGAACTTTAAGATTACAATCTAACAACTGCATTCTTATTAAGGGTGATCTTTACTAGAAAAGAGAGATGACATATTATTTTTTTGTTTGGATCCCTATCATTCAAAATAAATATTGATAGAGATGCATAAGGGAGTATGTAGAGGTCATTTCTTTACTAAAACTATAGCACATAAAATGTTAAGGGCTGGTTACTATTGGCCAACATTTTTTAAGGACAATTGTGACTTTGTCAGAAAATGTGAGGAGTGTCAAAAAAAACTCTAGTAAACTAATTAATGGTGTTTTACCCATGAGACCTATGCAATCATAAGAACCATTTCAAATGTGGGGAATTGATTTCATAGGTAAAATAATAGTGAAATCAAGTAGAGGACATGGATGGATTCTAGTTGCAATAGACTATTTTCAAAATGGGTTGAAGCCATTCCAGTAAAATAGTCAACTTATACTTGGTAGTTATGAAATTTTTGATGGAGAATATTATCTACATATTTGGAGTACCTCACAATAAATTATTCCTAACAATTCCATTTTTTTAAGAGAGAAAGAACTTCTTGAATTATGCAATACTTATGGTATCATTAGCCACTTACCATCTATAAGTGAATGGGTAGGCAAAAAATCCAGCAATAAGAACACACTTAAGATCATCAAGAGAACTTTGAATAAGAATTAAAAAGTGAGGGATTATAATAAATAGGGATATATGGGTAGATAGAATAAGAGTTAAAAGGTCCATTGGTTTTTCTCCTTTTGAGTTCTAGTATATGGAAAACAAGCAAGAATTCCAATACATAATTTATTGCCTATTTATAATTTCATAAATGAAGAAGGTTTGGAAGAACTAGATCCATTTGATGAAAGATTGAATGCATTAGTAAAACTTGAACAGAATAGGAGGGTAGCTCATGAGAAAAACATGAGGTAGCAATAGAAAGTAAATATATTACATGATAAAAGAGCAAAATGCAGAAAATTTCAAGGAGATTTGGGTCCTAAAGTGGAATGCAAAGGACCAAGAGAAGGGGAAACATAGAAAAATTGAAGATTTTTGGCTTGGGCCATATGTTATCACTGGTAAGAATGCTAAAGATTCTTATTACTTGTAGGACATTGATGGGTGTGATCAAGAGTTATCTACTCATGGTCAATACTTAAAAAGTTTCTTCTTTCAAAGCTGAAAATCAAGTATACTCCTAAACTTTTTTTCTTTTTGTTTTTAATTTATTTTTTTGTGCTATTATTTTTCCTTTTTTAGATCTAATCATTGGTCTACTTCTTCTACATATAAATGAATTCTCAGTGCACCCACAAGGGGTGCATGTTCCCAACTAGAGCCACTAGTTGAACTCAATATTTTATAAATATTTTCCACCTATTAAGGCTTTGATTATAGTTGATCTCATTGAATTATTATCATGCTGCTAATTATTTATCATTTCAAGGACATTCTTCTTAGCCTAGGTTGATTATATGGTTTTCTCGATCAAATAAAAGAATTACATACTACATTTCATTTTGTTTGCAAGAAATCATGATTTTCCATCTAAATCAAAGGTGCCTATCTTAGAATGCATTCCTAGGGATTAATCATCATATGGCAGTCCTTATCTATGGATCTTGGTTAAGAAATTCTTGAAATTCTATGAGATATATGATTTTTTCATATATTTCTATAGCTACATTGATGAAGCATCAAGTATCAATATGTATCACGGTGATAGAAGTAGGGTCATTTTCAAAGATGGGCGAGGAATTTCTATAACATATAGTGATAAAGTTTATCACTATGCAGAGAAGACATATTGTCCATATGGTAACAAGCAATAAATATTGGTGTATCACCATAACCTTTCATGATCATCGGTGAGCAGGGAGATAAGGTTTTGGTTTTGGGAATCAATGATGAATAGGGTTATATTGCTATATGATATGGAAATAAGTGCTTTTGGTGATCGAGTAAAGGACTTTTGTGCTGCATTGATTAACAATAAATTAGTTTATCAACATAGGTTACAATGATAGAGTAATGAGATTTTCATGAGAGGTCACTATTGCCTATAGTGATGGATTGGAGCTGATCATGGATCACATTTGAAGAATAATTGACATAGCGATGAGTGATATGCATTTGTCTATTGCTATGTATTAAAGTGATAAGATCAAAAATCACAACCAAGAGTAAAACTTTTGATTGCTATACTCTATAGTGAAAACACCTATTGGAGGTCATAGAAAGGGGATTTTCCATGTGATATAGAAACAAGCTTGGAGATGATAAGGACCAATGAGAATATTGAATGGATGATTGAGATAGAGATCAAGGATTGTGATGTGATCATTGATGTAGACTTTCTCAACGATGACAAATACCAGAGTACATTAAATAATGTGATGATTTTATTGAGAAATTAACATTAGATTCACTCAATGAATCTATTTTCTCTTCTAAATTTATTTTGATTAATCAGCATGTAATAGTTGGTTAGTAGGTGGTTGGTTAAGATCAATTTTATAAACAAAGGGTCATACCTTTTCATTTTGTAACCAATTCATTATCTATAAAAATAAAGACCAAATTTGGAAACAGATATTACCTTATATTCCATACATATATTATATAGGGAGTCAATCCTTTTGGTCTAAGTCATACTATGTTATCTATATGCACCAGAGACACATGCATTTGTGGTTGAAAATATCAAATTCAATACAAGGGTTTCATGTGCTCAATTAATCTTTTGGTGATATCATTTCTATCTCATACATTTTGTTTCCTCACATCAAATTTTATGTTAAATTCTTTAATTGACTATTCAATTGATTGAATGCTGAAAGTTATTTCAATATTTTCTAAACTATAATTTTGTATTGATTCATCAATCTTTATTTTTGTCTTATTGGGCTCTTTAGTAGAGTTAAATTCAATAGGACTTAACATTAGAATATACCTTAGTATTTAACAATTTATACTTCATTTAAGTGATAGAAATTTATCTTGAAGGGATTTATTGACTATCTCTAGGGGTTATTCTAAACATTTTGAATGATTGATGAAATAATGATAAAGACTCCATTAGTTAAGGCACCGGTCTTTGATTATTGCTTTGAGTTTTCATGCTAATTGTAGAAAGAATGCTATGCAATTGATGAAGATTATCGATCCATCATACATTCATATATCACACCAAAAAATATTTATCAAATCTTTAATTAAATTTCTAGAACATCCAAGTCTCACAAATTATCTTCTCTAAAAAGCCTCTAGGGTGTGAGGTATATGCCTACCAGACTTGGTTCTACAGAGCCATAATTGCAGAGGTTCACATTCATTTGGAGTGGAACCCGTTAATTGGAAAATTACTATTAGGATTTCTCATACTTGGATCATCATTTTATAGGAAATCTAATCTTCTCATTTGGGCACCAATGGTTGGTATAAAATTTCTTTCATTTTCCCTTTCACAAATAATTTAGGAATGATGCTAAAGAGCACTATTAAATTATATTATACTAGGAGAGAAGTCTACTAACTTTCCACCATAAGCTTTAGTCAATCATATTTTTAGGGTTTGATTGATATGGATTAACATAAGAATAAACAATTATATATAGAAAGGAAGAATACACAGAGAATATAGATAACACATAGATTATCATGGTTCATCCAAAACTTGGGCTACATCCACCTACATAGCCTTCAACCTTTCCATTATCTAGCAAAAATTTACATTGGCATTACAATGCATTATGCATCTTAGCCACTTATAAAAACATTTTTAGGAAAACCTCTAAAAATGACCAATTTTTAGGGCCACAACATCAACCCCACTACATAATCATTCACCACAATATCAAAAAACTCTCACTTGGTGACTAATCAAGCTCCACACCAAATAATCTCCCACTTAGAGACAGAAACTAGACAACAATTTACTATGTGCAACTCCCACTAGATAGAAGACTTTGTTGTGTATTACCTCCATGATCATCAGCCAAGAAGCCTACTACAAGCTAAGCAAGAAACTAATTTATCCTTGGGGATTACCTTCATGAACATGTCTATAAGATTTTCACTTGTGTGAATCTTTTCAAGCCACAATTGGCCATCCTCCAAAATAGACCTTATAAAATTGTACCTAAGCTATATGTTCTTTTTCCTTGAATGAAAAGAAAAATTCTTTGCAAGATGAATGGTAGTCTGGCTATCACTGTACAATGGGGGGCTTCTGACCCAATTCCTCTAGAAAAAATTATAACCAAATCATCTCCTTGCTAGCTTCCATAGTAGTGACATACTTAGCTTCAGTGGTTAAAAGTGCATTAACCTTTAGAAATATAGAAATCCAACTGACTGTAGTGCCTCCTATAGTGAAAACATACCCTATAGTACTCCTCATATCAATATCTTCTGCCAGATTCGAGTTAAAAAAATATACTCAAAGAAGAACTAGATCCTATGAAACATAATTCCTTTTTAGTAGTACCTTTCAAATGTCAAAGAATCCATTTGACAACATTCCAATGTTCCATTCCCAAATTTCTTATATACCTGCTGACAACTCCCATTGCATGAGAAATATTTGGTTATGTGCATACCATTACATACATCAAACTGTCAACAATTGATAAATACATGATGTTAACATTTTATGTACCTCTTTCTATGCCTTTGGGAACATTTCCTTTTTCAATTTGAAATGACTATCCAAAGGTATACTAAATACTTTTGCATCTTGCATATTAAATATTTTCAACACCTTTATATACTCACTTTGGGACAAATTCAAGGTTCTATTTTTCCTCTCCCATGTAATCCTCATACCAATAATTTTCCTAGTAGCACCCAAATCCTTCATACAAAATGACCTTGCTAATTTCTATTTAAGTTTATTTATTTGTTGTATAATACACCTAGTAACAAGCATGTCATCAACATAGAGTAATAGAATAATATAACTCCTATTATTGAATCTCTTAAAGTATACACAATGATTAAAATGAAATCTATGGAAACCTTGTTCAACCATGAAACTATCAAATTTTAAATACCATTTTTGAGGTGCCTACTTTAGGCCATACAGACTCTTCCTTAACCTGCACACCAAATTCTCCTTATCCTTGACCTCATATCCCTCTGGTTGTTGCATGTGAAATTCTTCCTCCATATCTCCATGGAGAAAAGTTGTCTTGATATCTAGTTGTTCAAGATGAAAGTCATCTATATCCATGAGACTTCATAAAATTCTACTTAAAGTCAATTTTATAAAAGGGGAGAATATTTCATCAAAATCTATACCCCTTTTTTATGCAAAACCCTTTACAACAACTTTGGCCTTACACCTATTCTTTCCTCCATCTTCCTCCTTCAACCTATAAACCCATTTTTTAGGAAAGGATCCTTTTCCTTTAGGTAAAGGGACTAAGTCCCAAGTCTTATTTCTCAACAAGGAGTCCATCTCCTCTTTCCTCCCCAGCTTCCACTATTGTTTGGAATCTACCTGCATTGCTTCTTCATATTCTTCTGGTTCATTAGAATTAGTCAATAAAATGGAATACAAAGAAGGAGAAAACCTTTCAAGATGTCTACTTGACCTTGTAGAATGTCTAACACTTACAAGAGTTTATGGAATGACCTATTCTTTATGAGCATTAGGTACTAGTTTCTTTTCATTTTTAGGAGTCTCATCCAACACCACATATTCTTCTTTGACTTGTTCATGCTTCCTTTACTAAAATTGTTCTTTGTACATGACTTTCTCATTTCATATAACATCTCCGCTTCTAATTATTTTAAGATTTTCAAAATCCCATAATCAATAACCATATTCATCTATTGCATATCCAATGAACATGCATTTTAGAGATTTAGCATCAAGCTTGGTTCTATTTTTTTAATCAACATGGGCAAAAGCTTCACAACCAAATTTTTTTAGAAATGAATAATTTACCTTTTCTCCAATCCATGCTTCCTCTAGTATACCACCATCCAAATGGGCTAAGCTAAAGGTATTCTATTTATGAAATAGACAATGGTGTTTATAACATCTACCACAAAATGAAGGGGAAAATGATCATACAATCTCATGTTCCTTGCACATTCCATGATTGTCCTCTTCATTCTTTTTGACACTCTATTTTCTTGTGGGGTTCCTAGAATTTTCTTCTACCTTCAAATTCTATAGATAGAATAGTAATATTAAAAGGATGTGGTAAAATACCCACCTTCATTATCAAATCTAAGACACTTTAGCTTCTTTCCAATCTCATTCTCAACCAAATCTTTCCATTTCTTAAATGTTTCAATGACATCTAATTTTTGTTTCAAGAAATATGACCATGTTTTCCAGGTTGAATCATCCATAATAATAACATAATATTGAGAGCCACCAAGAGATGATACATGAGCTAGTTCTCATACATCTGAATGCATTATCTCTAACCTCTCACTCATCTTTTCTTTCCCAACTCTAAGAAATCTGACTATTTTCTATTTTCCATAAACACAATTTTCATAGAACTCTAAATCAATACTTTCAATCCTAGCAATAGATTTTGAGAGTAAAGTATTTTCATCCTATTTTGACTCATGTACCCAAGTCTATGGTGCCACATTTTTAAATCTGTTCTTGCAACATCTATAGTAGCTTTCCCTACATTAACATTATCAACAGAAGCTAAGGTAAAATAAGTGTTACCAGTACACAAATATAATGTTCCTACCTTTACAAATTTAGCTACAACTAATGAACCTTTAGTGACCTTCTAGATATTATCTAAAAATATGACTATGCAACCTTTACTACCTAGTTGTCCTATATAAATTAAATTCTTCTTAAATTAGGGACATGCCTTACATCTTGTAGTATCTAGTCATTTTAGTTTTGTCAACTTGATCTTTATTTTTCCATTTCCACTAATAGGACAAGGCTCATCATCACTAAAATATACATATCCAAAACAACCTTTAACATAATCTTGAAGATATTTTCAATGGGTTGTAGCATGGAATGAAGTCCTAGAATATATTGCCTAGGAATCATTAACATTATCCAAACATAAGAGTAAAGCATCTTGTAAAGTATTACTTGCAAAATTATCTTCCTTACTATCATCTTCATTTTTCATCTCCTTGCTTGTTTTTTTTGAGACCAGTAGTCTTTCTTTAGGTGATGAGGCTTTCTATAGTATCATCAATCTTTCTTTAACATAATTTCTTTGACTTTTTTCATGAATTTTCATGCAAAGGCCCTTTTCCTTTTCCCCTTTTTCTTCCTTTATTCTCCACATTTAAAGTGGAACCATATGAGGTTGAAGTTTCACTTGTGCTTTTCTGTCGCATTTCCTCACTTAGGATAACACCCAAAACTTCATCAGTTTTCAAAGTATTTGAACTAGAGATAGAGTTACTTATAAATATAACCAAGCTATTCCATCTTTTTGGCAAAGAAAATAAGATTACGAAATCCCTAACCTCTTCATCGAATGAAATTTGTACAAATAAAAACTGACTAGTGAATGTGTTAAATTTATTTAAATGATTCTCTATAGACCCTCCCTAACCCATTTTCATGTTAAACAAACACTTCACAAGAAATACCTTATTCAAACATGAGGGTTTCTCATATAACATATCCAATGTCCCCATCAACTCTAATGCCACTTTTTCCTTTGATATGTTGAAAGTTATAGATAGTGCAAGACACAATCAAATAGATCCTAGTGCCTTCCTATCCAAGATCTTGCAATATTCATTTTTCCTTTTAATGCCTTGCATAGATCCTTTTGATATAGATAATCTTCCTTCTACATTTTCTATAATTGGAAATTATGGCCATTGATTTTTTTAATCTTGAATCTGGAATCCTTCATTGCTCCCACTCAAATCTAAAAGACTTGTCAATCTTCAACAACAAACCTTGCTTTGATACCAATTTTTAGGGTTTGATAGATTCAAAAGAATACAAGAATAAATAGTTATATGCTAAAAAAAAATAAGAATACACAAAGAACATAGATAACACACATATTTAACATGGTTCACCCAAAGCCTAGGCTATGTCCACTTGCACACCCTTCAACCTTTCTATTAGCCAAAAAAAATGAACACCAACATTACAATGCATTATGCATCTCAACTTCTTATAACAATAGTTTTAGGGCAACCTCTAAAATTGGCACAATATCAACACATTTTCATTAAAAAAATGTATTATATAGTTGTGGTTGCAAAGACCTCAATAAGATCTATCTATACCTTGAACCTTGAATGAACACAATATAATCACCAACACAAGATCAATAGTGAACTACAAACATGCAATCTCATTATTTAGATTAACATCAATTTATTAATTTACATCAATCTTGTCAACAACATCAAGGCTTAAATTCTAGGTACACATGCCTAATTTAGAATAGAAATACAAATTGAATTGTAATGCTTACCTACCAGAGATTATCCTTCTTAGTACCTCTTTTAACAAAGACAAAATTCCTTAATATATAGAACCTTTTCAAGAAGCATGGCTGCTATATGATCAATCACATTTTCTCACATAATGAAAATTTAATACCAAGAATATAGGTCAAGATCGAAACCATGAAGATCATGATACTATGGTGTTGAAATGAAGTTGATCCAAGAGAGATTTTGGTGTAAGATCAAGGAATAACATGATATATTCCATAAAGCTTCACTATTTGGGAAATTGCTTTTGTGAAATAAGAAAACTAAAATTGCCCATTAGAACATGAAGAACACAAAAAAATGATAAAGAAACCAAGATATCTTCACTATTAAGTATCAAATAGAGATGTGAACCTAGAGAAAGATGAAACATATTTTATAGAGCACACCTTAAGGTTCTAAACAGAAAACAACTAAAGTCAAAGGAATGCTAGGAAAAAAATAGAAACTAATTGAATAGAAATAAATTGAAATGGAAATATATTTGGGTGTTGTAAGATCCTCAATAATGCAAGATTATGTGTAGGACATTGGTCAACCAAACTATGCTCTTAAGTGGCAAGAAAAATTTAAAAAATTAGGGTTATGTCAACTTGACATGGAATTTTCTACTTATTAATAACTTTATATCAAAAAGTTGAGAGAAAATAATCTCTAGAAAATTGAATCTAGTTTCTAAACTAGTAGGACTTATCTCAAAAAAATAAAAACTGATTGGTCAAAATTTTGAATTTTAATGCAATATTAAAAAAAAAATTAGAACAAAAACAAGAAGAATACGTATGTTTGACAACTTTAATCAAAATCAAATGATAATTTTTTTAAATAATATTCTAGATATAAGTAGTAGACTCATGCCTGAATGTGACACATATTTTTGGGTATTTTTATTTTAAATAAATAATAATTAATTAATTTTTGACTTTAGTACTTTTGGAATTAAAAAATTCTTGTTTCTGACCACCTTAACTAATTCAAAACTTTGAAAATTTAAATTTTCATTTTTTTTTCCTTATAGTAGAAGAAACATAGAATGTGATGCATCTTTTGGATTTAAAAAATGTTGTACCATTTGAAAGTTATAGTTGTTTTTCAAGTAGTGTGTTCATAAATAGTTTATATGTAACTCCATTAGAAAATAAGCAATAATTACTTACTAAACTCATAATTTGACAAACCTTACATATATGGAAAGATAATAACATTGTTAAGAAACCCTTTTCATTTCATCAAATTTTGGTGGAAAAAAATCGTCAGCTACATGTTTGAAGTAAAAGTCACATAAAAATAGGCCAAAAGCACATTTTTAGGATTTTTTAAAGTTGACCATATAGGTTTGGTATCAAAAGATATAGCAAACCTTATAAAGATATTAATTTTTTTCATTTAGTATCAGGGTAGGTGGGGAAAAAGTTGGAATTGATTTTGAAATGGTTTGAGATATTCTAGATCTACAAATTTTTTAGATCGCTACTTTTTGGCACACCATGATCTTGCACATACCCACAATGATGTTCCTACATTAGACACACCCTTGCTGAGATGAATATTTTCTATGAGAGGAACTCATGAATATTTGACTGGGTTTAATATATAAATCACATGTCAATTCTTGATCTAGATGTCCTTCTTATCTACACCACTCGTTCTTCTTAACTCTTTTCTTTCCCTTTTTAGGTTCTTCAAGTTTGTCTTCTTGATACCCTCTTTTTTCTACTTAACATCTACATTTTATGATGATGAATGTTTACATAAAATTCCTTTCTTCTTCACATACAATTTATCCTTTCCAAAAGATCATTTTCTTATCTACTACCAAATTCCTATTGTTTATAACTTTTTCTCTCCTACCATCTCACGTTAAGTTGTTCATAGATCTATCTACAGGATCCTTTTTCAAATCAACGTGTTGTTCATAACATTCTACTTCTCAATATAAATACTCTTTATAAGAATAAGGTTCTTCACTCCCTTCTCTTTCTCCTTCAAGGAAGCCAAATTAAACTTATATGAATCTTTGTCTATGGTAACTGAGGTTCCTCTATAAAATTTCCAAGCTATACCCAATGGAACATGAAAAAAATTCATGGACAAAAAAATATAAAAGAATTCATCTTTGAAAGTGCCAACACTAAAACTCACCAAGAGCTTCTTTTCCACCTCTACCACTTGATCATCTTCCAACCAACTTATCTTATAAGTACTATATGTCTAACAATGTTAAATCCAAGATTTTGAACTATCTATTAATACGAAGACTTTAGTAATTCCACTATCTTTTGTTAGATTGTGGTGACTGATCAGGAAAGTACTGTACATACTTCATAAAAAAAAAAAAATTTTGGAAGTAGCCGACATGGTAGTCGACATATTATGGCTGACATATGGCCGACATGTTATAACCCTAAAGTGGTTTAATACTTTTATAAAAAGGGCTTAGGGTTGGGTATTTTTATGTGTGGTGATACGAAATTGGTTCTTGCGGCGGTATTGAGCTGTAAGGGATTACGAATTGTAATCAGGTTGTAATCACTGGATTGTAATAAGATCGGACTTGCTGTTTGGTGGATGTAGCCCAAGGATTGGGTGAACCACGTTAAATCTTGGTGCCTTGTGTTCATTTCTGTGTGTTTTATTATTTTTGTTATTGGTTATATTTGCATGTAGTTTTTATTTTTTTTCGTGGTTTATCCTAACCCGAACCCCACTATTTATGAAGTATGTACAGTACTTTCCTGATCAGTCACCACAATCTAACAATCTCCCACTTGGGGACTGATCAGGCTCCACACTAAACAACATCTTTAATCACATTTCCAAACTTGTTCCCTAATTTACATACAATTCAAAAAATATTCCTCCTATGTAAAGGTTCAATCTCCACTTTAATTTTCTCCATCACGTCTCTCCTAAGGAAATGTGACTCTCCCATCTTAATTACCACCATAATCTTATCTAGTGATTTATCTAATTGCTTTTGATGTTCCATGAAGATCCATTTACCATAGCCCCTCTAGACCCTTCAATAAATTCATAAGATCTATGTCCAGTCTCTCCTCATTTGAAAAAATTTCTTGTAAAATCCTTGCTATAGCTTCCTCTTCTTGATGTCACCTAATCAGATTCTATAATCCACTTAGATCTATCTCTAATTCAATTCATTTCTTTTCCTTTTTTATACTCATTAGCTTCTCCTTTCTTATATGATTAATCTATTGGCATCTCTTTACCTTCTCTTATTCTTGAAGAGCATATTGGGAACCATCCTCCACTATAGAAATTATTAAAGTACTCATATCATCTTGGATATTAATTATTGGGCCATTTAAATATATATCCATCTTCTCCCTTGATATGTCTTACTATCTCTAGATTTTATTGTCATCTAGTAGAGCTCCTCACTATATTCCTCTGCACTCATGCCCTTGTAATTCAAGTTTTAAATGTTTTTGAATAAATCCAACTCATAGTATTCTGGATTGAATTTATCCTTCATTCTAACAACTATTCTCTTCCACCTATCAATTTTAATTCCACCATTTTTCTCCCTCTCCTTCTATAATGATTTCCACCATGGAGAAGTCTATCCCTTCAACTTAGTTTGTGCTAACCTTCCCTCTATGGATCTTTGATATCCCATTACTACATTTGAGGTATAAAATATAGTCAATCACAAGTATCTAATGACTTGTGTTTCCATCAGAAGTGCAACACCACTAGTTATCATAAACTCTATAACCAAAACTAAAGTGTTAGAAGTTTATGACACATTTTTATCAGAATGTCCATCGAATATCTTATCATTTTGATGATGTGTATGATGGATCTTCTGACAACATTTCTCTATTACCAACACCAAAGTGTCATGATTGTATGACACCTTTTATCGAAGATTGTATCCTTGCAATACAGTATGCAATAGGATTGTTATATAAATGATAGAATAGTTTCATATATTTATGATGCCCTACTATCAATATTTTCATGATTTATACAATATGAGCATCATAATAATATCATAGGAGTGTCATAATTGTAAAAATTAGGGCATGGTATTTTCTAGGGTCATCACATTCTTGAAGATCACCTTCAACATGCCAATCTTGAATATGAGACAAATATCTCTTTGGCATTATTCTTTGATTCCCCCCATAATGGAAAAAAATTAATAGTAACGAAAGGCATCCCTTCTCTTTCATAAGTTAAAAATTAAAGCAATGAATATGAACATGTGTTCATACTTGTTCTTGCAATTTTTAAGTTATGGAAGAGAGAGAATGAGTCATGACTGTCAAATTAAGACCATTGTAGGGGGGATCAAATATTAACACCAAAGACCTATATTCAAAATAATGAGTTGTTTTTTCTCTTACAAATGGTATGGGCCCTCCTTCTAGTTCCAATTCTATTGAGCTATCATTTTGCATGATGCCTAATGATAGGAATCCTTTTAAACTCCTCTCTTGAAAAATAATATAAGATCAACTCCAAGGCTCTAGGTGATCTTGCAACCTACTTAAATCTACTCAATTGAAGATAAATGTGAATGTTCATCTGAAGGCATTTACTGGTTCCAAACAATTTTGGATAAGATGTTTAATCTACTATTTTGAAAAGTAACAACAAAAGAGATATGTTTCTAGTATTTTCTATTTTATGAAGAATGCAATTTATTGATGAAACTATAAAAATTCCTATTTTAACCAAGTGTTAGCGAAGAAAATGAAAAAGATAAGCTAATGAGAGATTAAACATAATAACTTGAAAAGGAAATTCCTAATGGACATAAACTATGGTAAACACGTCTACAAATTAAATCATCAAAAAGATCAGGTAGGAAAACAATGAAAATAGGAGCAATGCTTCCTCAATTCCACTGATGCAATTTTCAATGGGTACACAATAATAACCACAAGATGTTTCACTTCTCATCAAATCACAAGGCCATGGAAAGTGCACTCGTACAAGACAAGAAGCTATGCAAGAATGATAGGTGATCTTTCCTCTAACTTGGTATGTTAGTGGAATTTGTTAACACTATCCAAATACCTAAACTAAAAGGTCACACAATCAAATCAACACAACAAAACCATTGGCTTAATTATTATTCATGAACCTACATTCACAAAAATAACACACTTTGGCAAGAATAACTACACTCAAAATGAGGGCACCAATAGCATATATTATTGCATCAAAATAACGGCCTGGAGTAGATATTACATCAATGTATTTATAATAAAAATTCTCATCCTTTTGTGTTGAGAATGAGAGCTCTTAAAAGGAAAACACATCCTAAAAAGTATTAAAATAAATCTAATTATATACAAACTAATTCTCTAAATCTTGCTAAGTAGGTCTTGACCCTTGTTTATATCAATTAATGGGTGCATGATCCTTTACATGACTTAAAAAAATAAAAGAAGAAGGAGATATGAAGGAGGAATATGGAAGAGGATCTATGAGTCACTATAATCTCTAAAAATGGAAGCTTGACCTTCTTTGGGCATTTCTAGGAGTTGAACTATCATCAAAATGCATTTCCCATGCACGGAATGCCTAAATTGGGATGACAGTTATCTGTCGGTGCACTATTACTTCTTGAAAATTGTTAGTATGCCTATGTGAATAGCATACCTACACACCTTTTGCACCTATGCACCTTGATGACAGGTTCCAAAAATCCAAAATTTTCCCATGAGTCAAAATTGAAATTCTAACATCTAGGTTTTCTTCCCCTTGATCCCAAAATGATGTATGGATGTTTTCTCTTGAAATTATCTATCATATCTATCACTTGGGTAGATTATGGAAAATTCAAAGCTCCATAGTTATCATTAACTATTTTTTGGTAATTACTAAGCTCCATACAAGTTTATGAAAAATCCTCAAGTTTAGTGTCTAGTTCCAACAATACCTCTTCAGTCATAAATGCTTTGCTAATATCTTCATCTAACGAGGCATGCTCAATTTTTTTTTACAATTTTTGGACTACTGATTGCACTAAATTGAGCTTGGTTTTTGAATCGTCTTCAAAAATGTCAAAGTAGGAAGTGTTGTAATACATTTCTGCTTCCAAAATCTTCTCTTGAGTATGGTCTCTTAATATTTTAATATCCTCTCGTAGTCCCTCCATGAATTTATTACTAGAAACTATCTTATCTATCCAATTATCAACCTTATCAAGCTCTTATGTTGTATATAAATCCATGAGTGTACAATACCTTTTACATTTTATTCATTTCAAAATTTATATGTCTTTTTCCTAGGTATGTACCTTATCCATCAACCCAAAATATTGATTCACTATGGACACCGGTTTATTTGCACTTGAATAGATATATTCTAACATGTTCAAATTGCCCTATATTATTTGTAAACCCTTTTCCTCAAAATTTTCATGCCATTGATAACATGCTCTGAATAATGAATCCACCTATACAGTTCGCTTCTCTTTTTTCTCTAGTTTTACAGCAAGATTGATCTCAAGATTATCCAGGTCTACTGGTCACACTACTCCATGCAGGTAGCCTCTCAAAAGATTATTTTATTTCTACAGTAGTATCAACTTAGACACATCTTGGTCCATGTGTCTAACTACCACTTTTATGCCTATAGTAATCAGTACTTTGGTGGTATCTACCATGGGCCTTCCTAATAGGATCTCCTTCATTGATAATTTTTAGGAGTTAAATCCTTAGTCTTAGCATGTAGAGGAGGGATGGATATGTGTGCAAGAAATTCATGATCATAGTTGTTCATAGTGTGGTCATCCATAACCCATAGGTGGCTCAATCTTCTTGATGGATTTTACTAGCTCATCCATTCTCTCCTTAGTAGTTACATTCAACTATGTCTTTTTTCTAACCATGATCTCCCTCTTCAGCCAAGTAGGTGTAGTTCCCATGGGAGACATATATTTGACTAAAGAGGGGGGTTGCACTGTAGGTTCCTTTTCCTTATCTATCCTCTCTAGAGTATTTTATCCTTGATAGAGATCACCATTTTGAGTCTCTATACCTAATTGGGCTAATGTCCAAGCCTCAGTATCATGAGGAGATTGTTGAGGTTCCTCACATATTTGCCCCTCCTCTAATACTTCATCAACTTGAATTTTTTTGAGCTCTTCTTCCTCTAATGCATGTTCTTCCGAGTCTATCATGGGAGGAAGTGGGGTTGCCAAGATTTTTTCCAAGAGTGAAAAATCTTAAGATAGTACTAGTGGTAGTCCTAGAGGTCCTTATCAAAGAGGTGGTAATTGGTTCCATTCCTCTCCTAAGCATTGACTCACAGGAGAATCCTATATCTTTTCCCCCACCATCTTAGTGCCCACCAACATGAAATAAAAATCAAAGAGGTCAAAAACATTTATCTCTTGACCCTCCATGTCTATGATCCACTTCTAGTGCTCATCCTTCAAGGTAGTAACCTAAATAGACTATTTTGGAATAGATGGTGGCATTACAGTGGAACTTCTTCTTCTTTTCTCTTTAATGGCCCTAGCTAAATTAATCCTCTGACTCAAGGGGACATATTTAATATTTTTCCCTTCTTCTTCTTCTACTTTAGCTTTGTGAATGGTTTTAGGCACTTGTGGGGGAGGAGTATTTTTTTTCTCCAATCATCTCCTAAGTGTCCCTCCCATAGTGGGCTCAAGCTTGGCCTTTTTATGAGATGAGGGGGAGGATTCTTCCTATTCACTTGATGGTATCACCCTCTTTTCTTCCTCTTCTTTTTTTAGCTCTTGTTCCTATCCTAGTGGACGTACATGCTTAGTCTCTTGGACTTGAGCTATTTGTTCATCTTGAGGCTCTACTTGTTCATGATTTTGTTGTGGTTGTTGAGGTGGTTCAGCCTAATCTATTTATTTTTTACCCTTTGACCCTCTCTTCCTTTTCACTCTTCTATCCTCTTAAAGATAGTCAACTTCCCCCTCATTTTGATGATATTTTTGGCCTCACTGGGGATTGAGCCAAGAAAGTTGGTACTGTAAATTTTACACCTTTGCCTTTTATAGGCCTTTCTTGTGGAACTAGATCAAGTTTGGAAAGATTCTTGATCCATTATCTCATTAGTTGGACTATGTAGTGATCTCTGTTGTTGATGTTTACATTCTCAGCCTTACCAATCTCCACATTCAAGATCAACCTATAGTAGATTTTTTTCCCAATTGTATAATGGATCCAAGACATCTCTAGTGTCTCTCTTGACATCCTTGAGTGAGATATTCATTTTCAAAGCCTTTTATGATAGATATAGATTCATTCTAAAATAATGCCTTATTCAGATATCATAGTCGTCTATTGCATTCACCTAGTGCTCCTCCAGTACATCTTCATGTACAAATTACTTCCCTGCTAGACACATGACCATAACTATGTTGTCAAAATAACAGTGAGGGAAGTTGTACTCTTCTAAGGGATACTAATCCCATTTTGAATTGAAGTTCATGATGTCCTATTTCTGCATGACCTTGAAAGCACCAATGATGATTGTCCATACCCATGTCTTCTTATGTTGTTTCCTCACTCTATCATATGTAGATGTGACTTTCCTAGAAATCTCCAACAAAAAGATCCTATCTAATGGATATCTTAGGATATTGGTAGGGTTCACTTATGTCACTACAACCATAAAGTATGTGAATATTTTTAATTGGATTTAGTAGGTACCAATCTTCATGATTCTAGCAGCTACCTCTACTAACATCCTTTTAGCATAATCACCCTCCATGAATCAGATGTTTTCAAATATAAAGTTATCATTCACTATACTATATTATTTTCGCTAATCTAAGAGTTTCTCCTTCACCAAATGTGGATATACCACATAGGGTCATGCATTGGCATCTTGCATGCTACCTTTTTATAAAGTCATGTGTATTTGATTGTTCTAGTTGCCAATAAGTACACTAAATATGATGTCATGTATAATTTGGGGTTGTTCTTAACAACTACCAACTACTTATCCAAGTTAAACTTAGCATTATGGCCAAGATAATTAATATATTGGCCATTTGAATGGTTTCTATGAAATAGACCATCCAAATGTTGAGATGTCCACCCACTGATAGTCCCATAACTTTACTTAAAAGCAAAATGGTGTATCCCACCTCATCCTTCATGTATCCCTAGGTCATGTCTAATTTGTCAACTTTTTGGCCCACTAGTGTTCTATCAATAAAAAATGATGATTGGATGATCTCTTTGGCTTACATCTCATGTTACAAATACCATCTTTCTCCTTCATAAGATATGTGTACATATTAATTGACTCTGGGAAAGTGGAACAAATTTTTAATGTTTTGAGGTCAGAGGTCGAACATTATCTTTCTTGTGACACTCTTGATAACCTTTTCTTTAGTGATAGTTTTTGGTAAGAGCCATGATGAGTAATGAAGATTGAAAATAAGTAGGATGTGACACTACATTGACTAGTCCTGATCAGATGAGTGTTGATACCATTGCAAATCTATCTCTTAGCTTATTGCAAATGGTGAGGAAGGCATTCTAGTTAATGTGTCCAAGCTCAGTGTCTTTGATTTCAAAGTTTCCATCCTAAAAGTGAGATTTCCTTGGTGTACCTTTAAATTTTAACACTAAAGATTTGGGATCAATATTTTCTACAGGTGAGGATGACGAAGAAACCATTTTATCTACACGAGAACTTAGGCAATACTCTGGAAAGCTAAAATTAAACCTAAATAAAAACCTTAATCTATCAAAAGCCCAACAAACTTGACCCAAAATAATAAAAAATAGTCAATTGACCCTCCCCCCCCCCCCCCCACCAAAATCCCTAGATTTAAAAATGCACCTTGATAGGTGTACTAAGTGCACTAAATGGTCATTTTAAGACCCTTTTAGCATAGTTGCATAGTTGTGCACCTACATACCTTGGTGAGGTGCGTACATGTGCATGTGCAAAACTATGCACATGTGCTTGTGGAAAGTTATTTATGAGGGTGTAAATTAATTGTCTTTTTCCCTAAGGTGCACAAAAGGCACATACATGTGCACCTTAATGGGGTGTGCATGTGTACACCTTAATGGAGTGTGCATGTGTGCACCCTTATATATGGCTTGAGTTATCTAAAAAGGTATGCATGTGTGCACCTTTAGTGTCTAACACTTGTTTATCTTGTGTCTTGTAGGGATGAGTGCACCTTGGGGGGTGCAAAGGTGTAGTTCATAATGAAGTGTGGAAAGAATTGAGGTAAAGGGGCAGGGGTCCCAAGTTGATATAGACCCAGAGCTGGGGTGTGCACCCTCTAAATGTGTGCATATGTGTAAGTGAAAATCTCTAGAGGGAGATGAATTTGAACCTATGCACCTTGGATAGGTACATATGTGCGTTAAGTGCACTAGTGCACATTCATGCACCAAAACACTTAGAATTTATCATTTTCTACTGTTCTGACACCTTGAACTTGTTCAGTTAGAGACTAAGGCTTGATCTAGACTTGATAAGAGTTCCAAAATAACCCAAGCCCTAGATTATGAGTATGGGAGACAAACATTTACTAGGGGGACCAATTTTTAGGAGAAATGTAGCATGCATTGTGAAACCACAAAAATAGCCCTAACAAAAAGGAAGAAATGACAAAGACATTTCTTCATCAGCAAGAACTCTTGTGACATGTGTCAAATAACAACTAATTCCTAGACACTTTAAATAGCTTTCAAGTTATTTGGTAGTCAAAACTTTAGGATCTCAAATTTTCATGCTCAATGTGTGCATAGTGTATTCATTTCCTTTGACGTTCCAAGGTGAAATCTATCATGAGCCTATAGGATCTTGGAAAAAATCCCCCACTCCACTAGCCTATTCATCAAGAATCCTCATAGATCATGTGTATTTATCATTATCTAAACAAATGAGATAATCTATTTAGAGGGCTCATGATAGGTTATCATATTTGCATTTTAGGTCATGAGTAACCTTTTGAATCCTGCTTCATGCCGCTCACATGTTTCCATTTGATTCTTCCATGAAGAAATTTGTATAGATAATGCATATCCATTTTTGAGGGCCTATCCCTATTGGTAGATTACCTTTCTCACCCCTTTTCTCTTTCTGTACCCTAACCACGCTTAGACTATGTGGGCAAGGTATTGTTGTCATTTCTCAAATTCTTTCCTTAAATTGACAACGTTTGCATTCCTCCTTTAAGAACTTTTTAAAACTCTCATTCTAAACAATGACCTTAGTAATTCTTTAAATAGACCCTTTTGATTGAACTAGAAATTTTTGGACTATCTATTGCTACCATCAACCTTGATTTGAAAACACCAAGATAGACAATCTTTTAAATTTGAAAGGTGTTGAGAACTATAGATCTATAATTTTGAGTTCAATCTAAAAGTCCTTTATGACTAGGAGTAACATCCATCCTTCAGTTGGTACAAGAAACAAAATCATTTGAATTTGTTGACAAAGAAATACCTCTTCCTAAAATTCATAAACACAAGGAGTACTTTGAGAAATGCATAAATATAGAGTCTTGATTACACCTAACCATCAGACTAACATAGCTTTGAAAGAAAACACACTACTGAAAGAAAACACACAACTAAAAGAAAACACGCTTATAGAAAAGTAAACACACTTGTAGAAAATAATTTTATTTTTATTTTTTAATTTATTTTTTATTTTTAAATTATTGTTTTTTTCTTTTAGGCCTTGAAGTAATGTTTCAACAACTAGCCATTGGCAGGCAATGGGACCAATTCCACTTGTAGGGAACTCGGCCTAAAAGTATTTTCTCCCAAAATCTCCACAATTTGATAAAAGCCAACCCACAATCATTGAAACTTAGTATGATTGCCTAACTTTTCTTTTTTCCTTATCCCATAGGACAACAAGGTCAGATATTTTGAAAGATTTTATTATGACTCACTTGTCAAACCACCATTTGATGATAGCCTAATGCTTCGCCATATGCTCCAAATATATTGTTCTTTTCTCATCCAATTCTAGGAGATTCATTAATCTAATTTGAACTCTATCCATGTCTTGAGCATACCCTTTCATAAATTTCAATACTAGAATCATGAGATTAAGTAGAAACACTAGTTTTTATTTGTAGATAAGTAAATAGGGAGATGTTCGCAAAGCAATTTTATCTTGAATTTGTCCATCCATAATGAATACTTTAGTTGAGTGTGCCAATCTTTTGGGTTTTCCTATAGCAATTTCTTTGTCACTATAATCAAGTTCTTATTGGTGGACTTAGCCATACCATTCCCTTGGCAATAATAATACCTAATTGTCTAGTGCCCATTGAGTAAGGCATATTGATGTGAATGATGACCCATTATTGCATACTAGGAAGAATGACATACCAAACCTTGTAACAATGTGTTCTTCGAAGAAATCTATAGCCACTTTTGTCATGCAATTTAAAAAATTTTGAGCTTCTATCCAATGCCTACAATAGTCTTTAGCTATGAGGACAAACATATGTCCTGTAGATGATGGTGGGTTTACTTGACCAATAAAGTCTAGCCCCCACTTAGAAAAAGGGCATACCTCAAACAATAGTTGTAGTGGCATAGTTGAATGTCTCTATCTGTTGGCGCTTGTCTATCAAATGTGCCAAGAATGTACATGTTCAAATGTATCCTTAAACATGATAGGCCAAACACAACTTGATCTCAAAATCATATGAGTTGTGGCTTTTTTTGATCCATATCCTTTACCATATCTATCATGAAATTGTTTCAAAACTTATTTCACTTCTTCACATCCCAAGAATTTTAAATAAATTCCCTCGTAGTTCCTTTTGTAAAGTTTTCTATCTTGCAACCTATAGGATTCACATTTCATCTAGAGTCCTCTGTGCTAGGAACTATTCATCTAGTTGGGGTATTAATTTTTCAAAAGATAGTAGACAATATCTTGATACCAAACATCAGTGATTATTTCTTGATCAATATCCACTTGACATAGCATGATCTTTTGTTGATTATCAGTGTTGATTTCATCATCAAATATAATTTCATTATCATTACCGATCTCATTATCAGCTATCATTACCTTTAACTGTAGGATCAGGAACAATTTCATATATCTTGCTCCTAAGTATATAATGGAAAATTTCTTAACTTCTTTTATTAACCTAAAAGACTATTTGTCACTATTAGAATAGTTCAATTCAAAATTCTTTAACAGACAACTCATGAATGTGATAGGTTTCTCATCCTCTTTGTCTTTGTTTTGATTAAGAATCATACCACATGAATTTTTTGAAGAAAATGAATAGATTTTGAATGGTAACTCATAATCTATACTTACAAGAATTACGGCCATAGCTATTTCTACTTCTATGTCTTCAAAAGATTTCTTTATTTTAGGAACCCATTTAGTCTTTCTCCTTTATTGAATAGGTCATTAAGAGGATGTATTATCTTAGCAAATCCACTAATGAACCAAAATTAATTTTTCCATAGAAAGATTTCAACTCTTTATGACTATGAGGAGGTGATAGATTAAGAATGACCTCTATCCTTTCAAGATCAATACATATCCCTACTTCAAAAATAATATGGCCAAGAAGCTTTCCTTTGGTGACCCTAAATGAACATTTTTTGGCATTCACTGATATACCATACCTTCAACATTGGTTGAACACTTGTTTCAAGTCTACAATGTGAGTACTCCTATCTTTAGACAAGATAGTGAGGTCATCCATGTAGATAACTATGCACTTGTTTATTAGCCTTTTGAATGCTTCAGTCATCACTCTTTGGAATGTAGCTCCCATAATAATCAGACTAAAAGGAATCCTTTAGTATGCAAAGGTTCCCCATTTTGTTGTAAATGTAGCCTTCAACTTGTCTTCTTCATCTACCATCACTTGATTGTATCAAGAATATCTTTTTAGAAAAGACATCATTTGAGACCCATTTACAATTTGTAACACTTCATTGAGTGAAGGAAATGGGTAATTATCCTTCTATGAAGCCAAGCTTGAATTTTGAAAATCTACATAGAGGCAAATTTCTCTAGTCTTTTTCCTTATTGGGACCAAGTTAGTAACCCTTGTAGAATGTTAGATTGGGAAGATAATTTTATCATCAACTTTTGTACTTCTTTCATTATCAAAGGTTCAATTATGTGATTCGCTAGTCTTTGTCTCTAATAAAAGGGTTTGACATCAAGATTCAACAAAATGTTGTGAATGATGATCTCAAGATCATAGGTCTTTAGCTCTTCATAACTTCATGCTATGATGTCCTTATATTCTATAAGAAATTGAACCATACTTTCTCATTCTTAAACATTAGAAGCCTTTACAATTCTCACCATCTTTAGATCTTATTCCATGCCTAGATTATATGAATCACATTCTTCAACCCCTTTTTCTTTAACATTCCTTTTACTATGATAGAATTCATCTTGATCAAAGATGTGTTCCAACTCTACCATCCACTTAGGAATAGTATTAGTCTTCAAATTTATAATTTCATCTTCTTCATGTTTATCATCAAGAGTATCATTAATATCTTGTCCTTTGAAAAGACCATTGCACATAGTAAACTCAAGAATATGTTGGTCATCTTGGAAAACATGGAAGTTCATAATGTTATATAGAATAGATGAGGTTGAAACCAATTCGACTTAAAATCTCTTTATCTTTTTCCCTTCAATGTGTTGCAATGCACTTGCTGAAATGGCAAGGCCATTAGATACCATGTTCTTCTTGTTTGGGATGGACCTTATGTTCAAGATCTCAAAATATTCCAAAAAGTCCCAAACTCTTTTCTAGTATGCAAGCAGCCTCCTATCATTGTAAGAGTAGATTGATTTCACTTTTCTAATGACTAACTAAGAGCCTCCTTCAATTACAAGAGCTTTGACATCTTTTTCCAATATGAAGAGAAGTCCACAAATCAATGATCCATACTCTACAACATTGTTAATACATCTAAATTGTAAGTCACATATTACATAAAAAGACCTACCTTTGGGATTAATTAGTTCAATATCTACACTAGCTCTTAATTTTCATTTAGAGTAGTCGAACCTGATTATCCAAATTGGTTGTTCTTTGGGCTTTCCGGTCTTGTGCGTGTTTGTACATAGATTTTCCTTTACTTGAGTTTTGAAAGATTGTTTCTTTGGGGCCCATTATGATTCACATGGTGGACTTGGTGAGTTTCCATAGTTTATCTTTGATACATGGGCTATTTTTTTATAGTTGATTTTGAATATCCCCAATTAAGTCAATGATCTTATCAATTTGGGGTTTCAAATGAATGACCACTGAGGTTCATCCTTGGCCTTTTACAAAATGTATTCTCCTTTGGACTTTCATCATCCTAGGTGGAGGATTAGATAAACCCTTACCATTTGAAGAACTATCACTTTATGACACATTGGAATCTTCTTTTTCTTCTTCATCAAGCCTCACAAATTCAAATATGCATGTGAAACTTGAACTTGACTTTTGTACATCATTTGGTATTTGGTCATTTTTCAATTACATTATCTAAGTGATTTGTTATAATTCTTTAGAATAACTAAGAGTAGGGCATGAATTAGTTATCCAAGGTCCATATGTATAATTAAAACTTTTCACAACCTACTAAACCCATATCCATTAAACATTTTCATCATGCATGCATCCATTAGATTATGCAATCACTTAAACTTTTACGTTACTCTTAAATCAATTTGTAGAAAAGTAAAAATGAAACATAATAGATTCAATAACATATTTGACACAATGATTTAATTTGGAAACCCAAGTTGGGAATAACCACCAATAACATGCTACCCATTCTCACTCTTCTAAAGTAATGCCCCATGAAAGGCCAAGCCTATTAAATGTTACAATACACACTATTAAATGTGACCTGGTTAAAGGATTTTAATCACCCTATTAGGAGTGAGCCTTGTTAGAGGATATTAGATCATTCACTTGGAATGTCACCCAATTAAAAGATTTACAAATGACTATTAGGTCAACCTTAATCCAAAGGATTTACTCTAGATTGATACAATGATTAGAGAGTAATAGTAAGGATTGATCTGATAACATCTTACAACTTCATTTGCATATTACATATCTCTATTTTAGTCCTCCATTCTACTTATCTTTCACACTCTTTAGCACTGATAGCTTGTTCATCGTTCAAGCATCCATATCCTTAAGCCTTCTTGCTCTATTTTCCAATGTAATCTCTTCTCTTAGGTCATTAAACGAAGAAAATACCCTATACTCCTTGTCTTCCTTAGGCTCTCACACATCAATTCTTGCTTCTAACTAGCCATCTCTATAAATAGATAATTAAGATATTTTTTCATTTCAACCTCTATCATCCATTTTAGCATTAGGTTGGATTAGGTAGGATTCAATGAATCTATCCCTCATTTCATTTCATTCCCTTCTAGAAACTTCTCCTTCAATCCTCTTTGAATTCATCTCAAAATTGTTCATCTTGAATTCTATGCCACCAACTCATTAATCTTATCTTACACATGGCTCATAGAATCCATAAAAACAAACTTGTGAGCTCAAATTCATAAAATTCTTGATCTTTCTCATAATGCTAACACTCAACATTAACTGGCTTCTGATGCTCGACACATACTACATTTCTTGACATCCACTGTCAAAACACTCAGTACAAACTAAAGTTTATTGTTGCTTGGCATGAAGTAAACTTTATACAACTTACATTATTTCACTTGGCTTACACTTGAATTTATTTTTCTCATCTCCAACTAATTCTTTCCTCAGATTGCACTACTTTTCTTGGCACCTGTTGTCCACTTGGCAAGAAAACTTTATTTAACTTGTTATTCTAAACTTACTTAGTGTAACAAACCTATGCAATCTTAAGTAGATTATCAATGCATTATAATATCACTATCTTAATTGATCCTTGTACTTGTTTTCATACCATAACTCAACCTTTCCTCTAGGTGCTATTGATACCTCATTTGATCAAATTGTCTTCATCAATCAAAAAAATGATAGTACTTAAATCATATAAATAAATGTCTTACCAGTAAATAGTAGGTTTGACATCAGTGGCAAAGCAATGATATAAACACATTTATCATACTTGTATCAATTTTTTTTCAAAAATCTCTATCTTTGTTAGTGATGGAAAACCAAACTAACCAATCTTAATCAGTATGACCAATCAAAATACCATAAAGAAAATAATTCCTTCTATTGAAATCTCTCCCTCTATCAACAACTTTCATCTTCTGAATAGGTTACAAAAATTTTATTCTAACCAATAGACAATCAACTCATCCTTATGACTCCCTATTGATCACTTCTTATATCTCCCTCAACATTATCTACCTCTTACTAGGTAGATCAGGATTTCTCCCTCAGCTTTCATGAAACTTAGTAAACTTTGGTTGTCAACAATTTATTCCTCTTTGATAGCAATGCCATCATCTACATATGCAGATATAAATATTTTTAGTTTCTCCTTCTTTCACCTTGCTTTGACTGATGTGTTTTTCTAGCTCTTTGATTACTTTAGGCACCTCCTAAAGTAAGATCAGTTGCATCAATGTGTAACATATGTCAATCAACTTGTTTGATGCAAAACCCTTCTCGTGCTTTTTAGATAGCCTTTAATAGGGGTATAACCCCTAGTTTACCTCTTAGATACTCATGAGCATCCCTAGGTAATTCTTTTGTGAAGATATCAGCAATTTTTTCTTTGGTGCTAACATATTCTAGGTAAAAGCACAAACTCAATTCACCATTTTACATAGGAAAAGGCTAACAGAAGTATAATTGTTCACCTTCAATGACATAAAACTAGTATTATTATTTACAGTTGTAAAATAAAGTAAAATAATGAAATGTGTAGAAATGGATAAGTTTAGGATTATAGTTTTTAATAATTATTTGGAAAAAGAAATGATATATTTTCTTATTTTTTAACAATAACTTTTTTGTTGCTAGAAAATGCTGGAAATTCAGGGTCTAGTTCCCACCACAAAACTACATGGAAATAAATTTATTTCCCTTTTATCTAACATTATGCTATAGATAACATATGTAGCTAGAACAATTTTTTTTTAAAATGGCTTTAGAAATATATTTTCTCTTTTATAATTATTCAAATTTCAACTTATTCAAATTGATAGTTTTCATCTCCCACCACATTTTCAAAATAAATCTATTCCAACCAAAAGAAAAATGATAGATTCTCAAAGAGGATTCTCTCCCCTAGAATGTCACATAATTTTTCAATTTTTTGGATATGATTTAATATTTTTTTCTTTCTCAAAATCAACATCTTCTCAAGTGTTAAAATGCATACTTGTAAATTTTTTTTATTACAATATACTATATCTAATTTAAACACTATGAACTCTATATGAGAATATTCTTGACTTTGAGCTCCATAAAATGGTGTTTATATGTTATTCAAAACATATCATTAAAATTAGTAAGAGTTATTGAAACATCAGTTTTCTGAAATAATTTTATTTCATTAGTAATTCATACTAACTAGTATAAAACATGCATTTAATAGACATTTCCAATCATAAAAGGGTGAGACCATATATAACTTAGCTAAAATAAATTTATCAAGATCATATGTTTGAACAAAATTGACTTTTAGATAGAAATAATCAAATTTAGTCATTTTGATAAGTCAAGCTGAGAGGTGACACAATTTTGTACTTTCACCCTTCCATCTTCATGTCTTTATCTTGAACTAATTCTCTCAAATAATACTTGATTGCAATGTGCTCAGTCTTTGTATGCATCATTGGATTTTTGATATATTTATAACACATGCATTATCACAATACCTTTGAGTAGTTCTTTGATCCATACAATGTTTGTACAATTCACCACAGCAGCAACTTATTTAGCTTCAGCAGTAGATTAAGAAATGAATTTTTTTTTCTTGCTAGTCCATGTAACCAACCTTTTGCCTAAGAAAAATGCTCCTCCACTAGTTATCTTTCTATCATCAATATTTCCATCCTACTGAACATCTGTATGGGTTCTAATTTTAAAATTTCCATTTTTCTTGTATTATAGTCCATACTCCTCTATTCCTTTTAGATATCTCATTATTTTCTTTATTCCCATCAAGTGATTCTACCTAGGATTAGCAAAGAATCTAACAACTATCCCTATAGATAATACAATATCATGTCTACCATGTACTACATATTGTAATTTACCAATCATAGACCTATATAATGTTTGATTCATCTCAAATGAATCATCATTCTTTAACAATTTATGTCCTATCAACATTAGTGTACGTATTGGCTTAGAATCTTACAATCCAAATTTTTTTAGTATCTCCTTAACATACTTTGAGTAAGTGATGCATATACCATATTTTATCTGATGTACTTGCAAACCCACAAAGAACTTGATCTCTTCAAACATAGACATCTCAAATTTCAGCTTCATTTCATTTTCAAAAGCCTTACATAAAGTATCTTGACCTCCAAATATGATATCATCAAAAGAAATTTTAGATAACAAAATACCTTTCCTTTCTCTATCTTCAAGTACAAATTGATATTATCATCAGTCCTTTCAAATCCAATCTTTACAAGAAAATTATGAAGTCTCTCATCCGATGCTCTTGGTGCTTGCTTCAAACCATAAAGAACTTTTTGTAGTCTGCATACCATGTTTTTTTTGTTAGCATCAACAAATCCTTCTAGCTATTCTTTATAAACCTCTTCCTCCAATATATAATTAGAAATGTAAACTTACCATCCATTTCATAAACTTTGAAACATTTGTATGCAGCGTAAGCAAGAAAAGTTCTTACTCCTTCCAGTCTTACAACATGAGTGAATTTCTCTCCATAATCCATCCCTTATTCTTGTGCATATTCTTTATAGACTAATCTTTCCCTATTCCTTGTGACTCCATTATTTTGATCTAACTTGTTTCAGTATACCCACTTGGTACCAATCACGTTTTTCTCTTCTTGTCTAGAAACTAGAGTCCATGTCTTAGTTTTCTCAATTTTTTCATTCTCTTCTTCCATGGATTTACTCCAGTCCACATCTTCTAAGGCATATTTCACTATTTTTGGTTCTTGCATGCCCAGAAAACATGTATCATTTCTTAACTTGTTCCTTGTCATCGGTCTAGCATCTTTATCACCAATGATTTGTGTAGTAGGGTGATGTCTCTTGACATACTTAAATAATCTTGGTGCTATTCTATTTTCTTCATTTGGTCTCTCAAATTTTGAATCACTATGTACCTCTCCATTAGGTAGTTCAACATCTTTTTTATGTACACTAATCTCTAAATTAGAATGTGCCTCAACTTTATTCTATAAATTGACACCTCAATGTAGCTAAGTTCTTGAATGCAACTCGACATTCATAATATGTGACTTGATAGTCGCTGAAAATTGATGTTGGCTTGCAACTTGATTTACAACATTTTCTTCAATAGGCATACGATTATAAAAGTATACCGATGATTTGTATTCTTCTGGTTCCTTCATATGTTTAGCCTCATATACTTTTGTACATTCATCAAACTTCACATTTTCACTTTTCACAACATTTTTAGTGTTAGTATTTAAACACTTATAAGCTTTACTTCTTATGGAATAACCAAGAAATATATCTTCTTCTCTTTTTGCATCTAGTTTACCATTCCTGAAATCTTTGGGAATATAACACTTGCTTCCAAATACTTTAAAATATTTTACATTTGGTGTTGACTGAGTACCTTTCGTGACTTGTACATGGTTCAAGGTATAGATAGTTGTACTTACAACTTCTCTCCAGTATTCCAAAGCAATATTTTTCTCCATCATGAGTGTCCTAGAATAGACGATTGCAGATCTATTCCTCCTTTTAGAAATTCTATTTTTTGGAGGGGTTCTAGGAGAAGATGTCTATCTTTTGATTACTCTATCACTACAAAACATCTAAAACCCATTTAATGTAAATTCTCCTCTTTTTTTAGATCTTAAACATTTTAGACTTTTACTTGTTTCTTTCTCAACTCCTGCTAAGTACCACTTAAACATTTGGAAAGCATCATATTTCTATTTCAAAAGCATAGCTATCATCATTTTAGAATAATCATCAACAAGTAGCATAATGTACTTATCTCCTTTGTAGCTTTACACTTCAATTGCTCCACACAAGTTAGTATGAATAATATCTTATATTCCTTTACAGGTATGAGTCTTACTTTTAAAACTTGATTTTGTCATTTTGCTTAACTTAAATTGTTTGCAATTTATATTGTTAGAATTTTTCAACTTAGGAAAACCTCTAACTCTTTTCATGTTACTAATACTAACCAAGTTATCAAAATTAACATGACATAACCTCTTGTTCCATAGCCACACATCATCAAATTCTACAACCAAACAAGTAGCATCCTCTATAATAAGGTAGAATATATTAGCTCTAGTTTGATCACTTTGTCCAATTAGTTTTCCATTAGTATCATATGTCTTAACAATTTTTTTCTCAAAATCATCCTTACAACCCAAATTATTTAGTTGTGGCACACTCAACAGGTTATAGTTAAGTCTTTCAAAATAATAAGAATTGTCAAATAAAACCTTTTCTACGAACTTGATAGAAACTTTCCCTTTTATCCAACATGGTGCATCATTACCAAACCTTACACTATTTCCATCATAATAATTCAACCTAATGAACTTACTTTTATCTCTGGTCATGTGATGTGAACATCCACTATCAATGATCTATCTATCATTTTTGTTCACACAAGACACTAGTGCAGTTGTCTCATCTTCATCAAATTCATCCTTCATTGCAATATAAACCATTTCATCCTCATGATCTTTAGATCCATCTTTTGTTTCCTCTTCAGAAAAATAGCAAGACTTCTTGCCTTTATCTTTTTATTCATTGGTATCTTCATCTCTTCTACTTTTGTACTTGTTAGCACCTCTGTAATTCTTCTTCTCTAGACATCTAGCAACAATATGACCAACCTCATTGCAATTGAAACATGTGATAGGTAACTTACCTTTAAACTTTCCTTTACCTATATGAAATCTCCTTGCTAGTAGTGCTTCAAGTTGGTCTACATCTTCCTCATTTGTATCACTATCACTAGACACATGTTTTAACTTTTGCTTCTTCTTCTCATTGGGTTCCTTCAATGAAAACTTAGCTTTGAAAGTAGATAAATTATTTTTAGGTTTTTAATGATAAAAAATAGATTTCTCAAAAGTAGTGAGCCTACCTACCAGACCATCAAGAGTCAGATCATTCCTTGGTATACATCTTAGTTCTTGTATTGTAGAAACTCTAATAGCATAGATGGGTAACAATGTTCTCAAAACTTTTCTTAGTAAAGTATCATCATCTATTTTACTAGTAACTCCTCTTATTGCATTAACAACATCTTTTATCCTAGAATAATATTTAGCAACATTCTCACTTTCTTGCATTTTGATATCATTGAACTTACCTCTAAAACTTCTAGCTTTGGCTATTAGAACATTTTTTTCACCTCCATAGATAGTGTGTATAGAATCCCACATTTTCTTTACACTATCACAACCCTTGATATCATCAAACTCCACATAGCTTAGGGAAAAGGTAGTCTCCAACATATCCTAGTTGTGTTCTTTCTTATTTCTTAGATCTTCAAAAGTTAGGTCTATAGTAGGATTGGTATACTCAACAATTATGGTAGACTAGGCATAATCTCCAAGACCTCCTAGGTGTAGATTCATTAGACTTTTCCATATAGAAAAGTTATCTTTGTTAAGCATGGGTACTTCTTTTTTTGACATCTTGATCTTTGTGCTTCTAGTACCTTCAAACTAGTCCCCTTAAGCAGATGGCTTTGATACCAATTATTGGATTTATTTAGAATAACTAAGAGAATCAGTTAACCAAGGCCTAGATATACAATTAAAACTATTCACAACTTAGTGAACACATATCCATAAAAAAAAATCATCGTGCATCCATCCATTACATTATGCAATCACTTAAACTTATACATTATTATTAAATCAATTTACATAAATGTAAACATAAAACATAATAGATTCAATAACACATCTAACACAATGATTTAACATGGAAATCCAATTTGAGAAAAAACCACCAGTAACATGCTACCCATTCTCATTCTTCTAAAGTGATGCCCTATGAGAGGCCAACCTTGTTAAATTTTATAATACACACCGTTAAATGTGACCTCGTTAAAGGATTTCAATCACCCTATTAGGAGTGAGTCTTATTAGAAGACTTTAGATCGTTCACTTGGAACATCACCTAGTTAAAGGATTTACAAATGACTATTAGGTCAACCTTAATCCAAAGGATTTACCCTAGAGTGATACAATGATTAAAGAGTAACTGGCTTGATCTAATAACTTAAAGCTTTATTTTTAGATTACAGATCTTTGTTTTAGTCCTCCATTCCGATTGGCTTTCACACTCTTCAGCTCTAATAGCTTGTTCACCCTTCAAGCATCCATACCCTTAAGCCTTCTTTCTTTGTTTTCTAATGTAGTCTCTTCTCTTAGGTTTCTAAATGAAGAAAATACCCTAGACTCCTTATTTTTGTTAGGTTCTTACACATCAACTATTGCTTCTGACAAGCCATCTCTATAAATAGAGAATTAAAATATTTTTCGTTGCAACCTCCATTGTCCATTTCAAGGTTAGATTGGATTAGGTAGGATTCAATGAATCTACAGCTCATTTGATTTCATTGCCTTCTAAAAAATTCTCCTTCAATCCTCTTTGAATTCACCTCAAAATAGTTCATCTTGAATTTTGTGCCACCATCTCATCAATCTTATCCTTCACACAATTTACACAATCCAAGAAAATAAACTTGTCAACTCAAATTCATCAAATTATCGATCTTCTCATAATGTTGAAACTTGGCATTAAATAGCTTCTGATGCTTGGCACAAACTAGCTTCTGATGCTTGGCACATACTATGTTGCTTGGCATCCACTATCAAAAAACTCAGCATGAACTAGAGTTTACTGGTGGTTGACATCAACTAAACTTTACACAACTTACACTATTTCACTCACCTTACATGGAAATTTTCTTTGCTCAACTTCAACTAATTTTCTATTTAGCTTGCACTAACTTTACTCAACACCTAATATCCACTCGTCCAAATTTGGTAGACAAACTTTATTTAACTTGTTCTTCTAAACTTACTTAGGGTAGCCCACCTTTGAAACTTAAAGTAGATTATTAATGCACTATAATATCATTGTCTTAACTAATCCTTGTACTCTTTTTCATACCATAATTCAACCTTTCCTCTAGGTGTTATTGTTACCTCATTTGATCAAATCCTCTTCATCAATGAAACAAATGATAGTACTTCAATCATATAAGCAATTGTCTTACCAACAAGTAGCAGGTTTAACATCAGTGATAAAATAATGATTGAAACACATTTATCATACTTATATCAATCTATTTTCAACATGAGTACCCTAGTGACTACTTCCTGACAATCTAAGCATTCAAATTTTATATGAATGACTTTGTGTGATCTATAGAATCCTGGAAGAAGAAAATGTTTGGGTGTACTTCCTCTCCTAAGAATTATAAGTTTGTAACCATATTGTCTACAAACTAAGCGATGATTTCTTCATTTGGAGTAAGGATCATAGATTATTTATTCAAATGGTTGCATTTCTTGGTTGCATTTATGTCAAAAGATATCACTTTGTAGGAGCCTAGATGAACTTGAAAAAATGCTACTTCATTTGGTGCATTGAATTATGTGATCATTGTCTTCATCTTTGGCTCAACATCAACCTTGATATGATTATTTATTCCCTTCCAAGGTAGCTATAATTGAGTAAAATCTATTAGAAACCATCCTCTTGAGCACTTTTTCCATTATTTGCTTAGTAATAATCCATAAGTTTCAAGTATTTCAACCATATGTATGTCTATAATGTCTTGAATTGGGGGTCTATAGTTAATTGTATTCTAACATCTTTCAATACCCTAATAACTTTTACTTTTATCTTGTTGATTTGTATCACTCTCCAATTTGAGGATTGAAGAGTGACTCCCAACCTTTGAGCTATCAAAAGTTGCATGATGTTGCAAGAAGCTCCTAAATTTATAAGACAATTGTGCAAGTTATTTTCAAAAAAATTGAGACTAAGAAAGAAAGGAGGCACTTTATCCTTGTCTTTATACATGGTAGCCATTGCCTTAGAAGTATTGACTAATTGTGATGTTGTCTTTTGAGGGACTATGTTCGCAATTAGCATTGCCTTTGCATGATCAAGTGTCCTTAGTACTGCCTGCCTTTGATTAGGACAATGTTTTAGCATATCAAACATAGACATATTAGCCTTGGTTCTCTTTATATCTTCCACTACATTGTACTTTTTAGTTGCCCATATAGGATTCTTGAGGATTGTAGGCATGTTCCCTTAATTTTGATTTTGTTTCCCAATGTAGGGTGCTCTACTAAGTACTAGATTGTTATTAGCTATTGGATAAGGAGGTGTTGGATGCAAGGTAGGAGGATATCCATCAATCATAGGTTCCCTTTGGTTATGCAAATTATAAGTATTTCGATTGTAATTTTCAAAAGCTAGCATCACTTTCTGTTTAGGATCTAATTCTTGACTGAATAGAAAAGTTAATTCCTCATTAGCTAGTTGTTCCACTCTAGGATTCTATGGAGAATAAAAGGATTCTAACATCATACCATTCTACTAAATAGAAGACTCACCATTATTTCCTTGTGAATTTTGGTTCATCTCTTCATTTCCATTGAAATAGGAGCAACTATCATTGGGTACATTTTGGTTATTTTCATAATGGTTGATGTCCACAAATTGAGCATTGTTGTTATTATCAATAGGGATGGTTCCATTGTTTGGACAAGTATTCCATTGTCTATTCTTCCTTTGGAAATCATTGTTGTGAGCTAGAGGATTGTAATTATTCCATGTATGTTTATTCCCACATTGTTATTTCTGTTGAAATTCTTGTTGTAATTTTGACCATAGTTGTTCTTGTAAGGGGTTGCATTTGTTCTCTTGAATTGTTTTTTCTACACTTGTGACAACTTCAAATAGGTTAGTTCATTGGTAATCTAAGACATAGTTTTCTTAATTTGACCAATCTTAGATATGATGTTGCTTTTTGGTTCAGTGGAAATTGTTTTCTTTTTCTCAAAGAAAGAAACTTTTGGAGGTTCATATCCTTGATAGGTTATGGCTAGAACCAGTACAACTAGTGCTTGTTGTAGCAGGACTAGATTCATTGGAATGAATTGACTAGGCATTAGTGGTGTTCTAGTAGGATATGTTAGTATCATTGTAGTTTCTTGAGTTAGAACCATCAATCCTCCTCCATTAGGATTGGCTTTCTTGGTAAAGGTAATTGCTTCATTAAAGACCCTTTCTAATGTGTCAAAGTTTATAGTAGGTAGACTTCATAGAAAAATAGTTGTGAGATGGTTTATAGCATTAAGATATATCTCAATTGCAACTTCAACTGGTATAGCATAGGGTGTTTCCAACTTGTGAAAATCCACTTGAAAGTGATGATTGAATGTGAAATACTCTCTATTGGATCCCTTTTGATTGATATGAACTGATGATGTATCAATTGTTTGAGGAACAATTTTTCAAAGCTAGCCCAATTCAGAATTTATCCTATTGACAAATTCAAATGCTACTCAAATGTAGCTTCTCCTAATGAGTATGGGAGTAAACAAAGGACCACATTCTCTTGTTTAAATTTCTTTCAATAGCATATTTTTATAAAGACTTTGATATGGCCCTCAGTTATTCATGTTTATCTGTAGATGAACCTTGGGAAGAAAATCTTAGGATTCTTGGGAAGGTCAATAAGTGCACCTTGCAAGTTAATTGGTGAATCTACCACATTCATAAAGAAGGCCATCAGTGGATGGTTTGGTGGAACAATGCGTGGAGGTTGGTTCAAAGGTGGAACTGAAGATGATGAAATTTGGAATGAAAGTAGTAGAATTGTGGGAAATCCTCTGTCACTATAAGGCTTATGAAAATGACTAAGTCCTAAGAACTTTGGCTCACTATCTAAAGATCTTAAAGCTTGTTGAAATGGAGCTGATGGATCAAGATCTTCTAGATTACATCAATTTTGGAAAAAGTACACCTTTGCAAAAGCATAGTTTCTCAAAATAGCACACTTGCACACCTATGCACCTTGCACACCTTGCACATCTGCACACTTGTGCACATTCTAAAAATTTCAGACAAATTTTTTTCTAAACTTCCAAAAACTTCATAATTTCAAAATGGAAATTTTTTTTTTCTCTTTTGAATAGTATGGTCCCTCCTTCTATTGCCACTTGTGTTGTGTTTTCATTTTGCATGATGCTTAATGATATGAATCCTTTCAAAAATCCTCCCTTGAAAAGCTAATCTAGGATCAACTACAAGGTTCCAAGTGATCTTGTGACTTACTTGAATCTACTCAATTAAAGATAAATGTGTATGTTCATGAGGAAACATTTTCTAGTTCCAATGAATTATAGATAACATGCGTGATCTACATTTTTAAAAAGTAACCACAAAAGAGATATATTCTTGGTATTTTTTATTTATTTATGATTAATTCATTTTATTGATGCAACTATATGAATAGTTATTTTAACCAAGTGTTAGCAAAGAAAATAACTCTAAAGGGAAATTCCTAACGAACATAAACCATGTTAATAACACATTTATGAGTTAAATCATTGAAAACATTGGGTACAAAACCAATGAAAATAGGAGTAGCACTTCCTCGATTCCAATGGTGCAATTTTCGATGAGTGCAATAATAACTACAAGATGTTTCACGTCTCATCAAAAGATCATTTTGTTTATGCAATAGTATCAACTCAGACTCATCTTGGTCCATGTGTATAAACACCTCTTATATGCCTATAGTAATCAATACTTTGGTGGTATCTATCATGGGCCTTCTGAATAGGACCTCCTTGATTTGATAATCTTTAGCAGTTGAATCCTCAGTGTCAGCATGTCTAGGAGGAATGGCTATGTTTGCAAGAAAGTCCTAATCTTGGTTCTTCATAATGAAGGATAGTGGTCTTACATAACCCATAGGTTGCTTAGGCTTCTTGATGGCTTTTCCTTGCTCATCCGTTCCCTTCTCAATAGTTAAATTTAGTTGCCTCTTTTGTCTAACCATGGCCACCGTCTTTAGCCAAGCAAGTGTAGTGCCTATGGGAGATGTATATTTTACTAAAGAGGGGGTTTGCACTATAGGTCCCTTTCTCTTATCACTCCTCTATGGAGTCTTTTTTCATTGAGAGAGATCACAAGTTTGAGTCTTTGTAACTTCATGGGCTAAGGTCCCAACCTTGGTATCATGAGGTGTTTTTTGAGGCTTCTCATGTATTTTCCCCTTTTTTGACACTTCATTGGCTTTCACTTGTTGGGACTCTTCTTCCTATTCTTTTGAGTCTATCACAGGAGGAAGTGGCATTGTTGAGCTTTTGTCTGGGAATGAAAAATCTTGAGATGGTAGTGGTGGTAGCCACAAAGATTCTTGAGGTAGAGGTGGTAATTAGTTCTAGTCCTTTCCTAGGGATTGACTCATAGGAGTACCCTATATCTTTTCCCCAATTATCTCTGTGCCCATTGGCATGAAATAATAATCAAAGTGCTCAAAGATATCTATCTCTTGACCCTCCATGTCTATGATCCATTGTTACAGCTTATCCTCCAAGGTAGTAACCTAAATGGGGTCTTTGGGATAGATACTAGAATTTTAGTGGAGGTTCTTCTTGTTTCCTATATTGTGGCCCTAGCTAAACTAGTCCTCTAAATTGAGGGGAAATATTCAATTGGTTACCCTTCTTCTTCTTCTACTTAAGCTTCAAGAATCATTTTGAGCCCCTATAGGGAAGGAGTATTCTTTTTCTTCAATCTTCTCCTACATGTCCCTCCCATAGTAGGCTCAACCCTATCATTTTTAGGTGCTAAGGTTGAGGCTTCTTCCTCATGACTTGCCATTGACACCCTCTATTCTTCCTCTTCTTGATCTAGTTCATGTTCTTGTCCTAGTGGAGGCACTTACTCAATCTCTTAGACTTGAGCTACTAGTTCATCTTGAGGCTCCACTTGCTCAAGATTTTGTTATGGTTGTTGAGGTGGCATAGTCTGAGCTATTTATTTCTTACTCTTTTCCCCTCTCTTCCTTTTCACTCCTTTATCTACTTTAGAATACTCAAGTTCTCACTCATGTTGATGAACCATTTCTAGCCTCACTTGGGATTGAGCTAGGAAAGTTGGTATTGTAACATTTATAATTTTATCTTTGAGCTTTTAGAGGAATAGACTATAGAATCAGATCAAGTTTGAATTCCTTCTTGATCCATTCCCTTGTTAGTTAGACTATGTGGCAAGATCTCTTGTTGATGTATGTGCTCTCATCCCTACCAATCCCTGCATTCATGGTCTAGTTATCATAGATTTTGTCCTAAGTGTACAATGAGTACAAGACATCTTTAGTGCCTTTCTCAATATCATTGAGTGGGATCTTCATTTTTGAAGCCTTTTCTACCATATAGATTCATTCTAGAATAATCCCTTATTTGGATATCATAGTCATCTATTGTATTCATCTAGTGATCCTCCAGTGCATCTTCATGTACAAACTACTTCCCTAATAGATGCATGACCATCCCTATGTTGTCAAAATAAGGGTAAGTTGAGTTGTACTCTTCTAAGGGATATTAATCCCATTCTAAATCAAAGCTCATGATGAATTCTTTCTACTTGACCTTGAAAGAACTAATGGAAATTGGCCATACCCATTTCTTCTTGTGTTGTTTCCTCACTCTGCAATATACAAATGTGAGTTGCATGGAAATCTCCAAAAAAATTAGCCCATTTTATAGATATCTCGAGATCTTCTTTGGGTTCACTTGTATGCCTACAACCATGAGGTATGTGAATGTTTTAAAATGGATGTAGTAGGCCATGATCTCTATTATTATGGTTGCTTCCTCTATTGACATCCTTTTGGCATAATCACCCTCTATGAATCAGATGATTCTGAATATAAAGTTGTCATTCACTATCTTCTATTCTTTACTCTAATCTGAGAGTTTCTTCTTCACCAGTTGAGGATATACCACATAGGGCCATGCATTAGCATCTTTCATGCTATCTTTTTATAAAGTCCTTGGTAGTCAATTGTTTTAGCTACTAATAAGTACACCAAATATGATGTCATGTAAAATTTGGGATCAACCTTAACAACTACCACTTGCTCATCCAAGTTATCACTTAACATTGTGGCCTAGTCAATTGGTATCTTGGTCATTTAGATTTTTTCTATGAAATGTACCATCTAAATGTTAAGATATCCAACTACTGGTAGGCCCAATACTCTACGTAAAAGCATGATGGTGTATCCCACATCATCCTTCATGTATCCATGGGTCATGATTACTTTTCTTACTCTACATCCCACTAGTGTTCTATCAATAAAAAATGATGATTGGATTATCTCTTTGGCTTCCTTCTCATGTTACTAATACCATCTTTCTACTCTTCCATAACACATGTGTACATACTGATTGGCTTTGGGTAAGTGGAACACTTTCTTAATGTTTTGAGTTTAGAGGTCTAGGAATATCTCACCTGTGACACTCTTGACAACCTTTTTTTCCAGTGACATAGTTTATGATGAGAGCCATGATGAGTTCTCAAGATTTCATGGAAGTAGGATGTGATTTTGTGATAAATAATCTTGATCAGATGAGAGCTAACACCATTGTAGATCTTTCTCTTCACTTATTGTAGATGGTGAGGAAGGAATTCTAGTAAATGTGTCCATGTTTGGTGTCTTTGATTTTAGAGTGCCCATCCTTAATGAAATATTTCCTTAGTGTAATTTAATATTGAACACAAGTTTGGGAGAAATATTTTCTACAAGGATAGTGAAGATGCCATTTTATTTGCACAAGAACTTAAAAATTAGTTTTAAAAGCTAAAACTAAACCTAAACACAAACCCTAATATATCAAAAGCCCAAAAAAATTAACCCAAAATAGTTAGAAACAATTAATTTCCCCAAAAAAATCCCTATAATGCAAAATAGTGCACCTTGACAGGTGTGCTGAGTGCATTAAATGGCCATTTTAAGACTATTTTAGAGTAGTTGTGCATCTGCACATGTGTGCACCCTAGTGAGGTTCCCACATGCACATGTACACATGCACTTTTAGAAAGTGCTTT
Organism: Cupressus sempervirens; assembly: GCA_028749045.1. NCBI lineage: Eukaryota > Viridiplantae > Streptophyta > Pinopsida > Cupressales > Cupressaceae > Cupressus > Cupressus sempervirens. Next base: position 734,621,373 of record CM053789.1, read on the forward strand.
GAGAGTAGGGATATTAAATTTATTTATGCCTTTAAGTTCACGAAGGGCACACATATGCATACCATGATTGGGTGCACATGTACACACCCTTATATATGCCTTCAATTCTTTGAAAAGGTGCACATCTATGCACCTTAAGGAGGTGTGCATGTGTGCACCTTAGGCTTGGGGAGGTTTGCACATGCACACCTTTCTTAAGGTTTTAATGATTAGTTTTTGTTTCAAAAGAAGAGATGCACACATTTGTACCTTGAAGAGGTGTGTATGTATGCACTTTTTATTGACTTAGTGTTGTGTTAGGTTACTTAGGTTCTTTTTAGGTTTTCATAAGTGAATAAAGGTGTATATATGTGCACCTTGAGAATGTGTGCATGTGTGAACCTTTGGTGTCTAACATTTTTTTATCTTGTGCCTTGTAGGGATGAGTGCACATTGGGAGTGCAGAGGTGGGGTTGATAATGAAGTGTGGAGAGAAGTGAGGTGAATGGAGAGGGGTCCCAAGTTTAGATAGACCCAAACTCAAGGTGTGCACCCTCTAGAGGTACACACATGCACAAGTGTGAATCTCTAGAAGGATATGAGTGTGCACCTATTCATTTAGTGCACCTATGCACCTTGGATAGTTGTACATGTGCAAAAAGTGTGCTAGTCTGCATTCACGCACAAAAATAATTAGAATTTTGACATATTCTTCTATTCTAACACCCCAAAGTCACCTACTCAAAGACTAAGGCTTGACCTAGACTCATGAAGAGTTCTAAGATAACCTAGGCTCCAGACTAGAGGTCTAGGAGACACAAATTTACTAGGGGGTACCCATTTCTAGGAGAAATTGAGTGTGCATTGTGAAACCACAACACTACTTTAATCAAAAAATTCAAGGATATTACCCAATTTTGAATCGTACAAATGTATTTTTAGTAGGCATTACAAAAAAAATGTATACCCAAGAACATGTAGTTCATGGTTGTTGAATGCCAAATATACAAAATAAATGACTTTAGGTTTTCAAAATCAACATACTAACTTGATAAGGATGTATATATACCACTGAAGATACATAAGTTTTTTTAATACTACTCTATGTAATTATATTACTAAGGTTTGTTAATACTTAAGGTTTTGAATACAAATATCTTGGGTTCGATAAGACATCTCAAGGAGTTGGAACAAGTGGGGAAAGTCAAGTTCATGGTTTAAACCTTTGAAGGTATTCATGTTAATTAGGAACACTTGGCATTTGAGGTGTTCAATCAAGCTTTGGTGGATCCAATTTAGATTGAAGATTGAGATCCTTTTTGGGTATCCATAATTTTCCAAAAAAAATTTTTGTTCATTCGTGTTCTATTTCCTCTTACATGAATGAAGAGTATGCATTTAAAAAGTGCTTAAATGGCATGTTGTCACCTTCACATTTTTGAAAAATATGAAGTTCCTTTAATCTTCTAGAGAATAAACTCATGGACTAAAAATTTAATCCATGATAATCAAGTTTTTATTTATTCTTCTCTTTGCATGAAGAAATTGTAATTTTCTTTAGATTTGCATTTGTGATCTTCATTGTAATTTAAGTTTCATTGGCTTTAACTTTTAAATCTAATGTAGGAGAAATGTTGTAATTTGTAGGGCTTAATATCAAACTATGAATATTTTCTTTGGTGTGTATCATTTCTTACATATCAAACTAGGAAACACTACAAAAGCATACACACTATATAAGAAGATATGAAACACCTACAAGGTGAAAAAAGTGCCCCATTTCACTATACAAAACTACATGTGGTATGGTCAAGTGTCATGTCTCTAAGTTGGGAATTACATAGAAATTGAATGGTTGAGAGCCCAAAGATCATGAGGGAAATGAGGTCTCTACTCCAATTAAAATCATAACAAGGTATGCTAAGGAAAATGTGGCTATGTATTTTTTTAAAGAAATAAAATATATATTTATCCACATGTGAGTGAATATTAATGATTAGCATCCAGTGGCCTTTAAGTGATGATGTTGCGATCCTTTAAAAAAATATTAAAATGTTAAATATGGAAAATACAGACATTATAATGGAAATTTTAATTTATATATGAATGATTGAATAACTCCTTAAATAATTTATGAAGAGGTAACTTTCACTAATAGGGTGATATCCTATATTTTAAGAGAATATTGATAATCTAAAAAACTAAAGTGAAAGGGACACTCTATAAGATAGTTGATGCTAAAAGATAATGTTGATACTAAAAAGGAAAGAAAAAATAAACTAAAAAATGCATAGGGGAGAGAAATGATAAATAAGTAGATAAGCAAAAAATCTAACTTAAGACAAACTTGAAGAGGAACCCAAAAAATAGTACAAAATAAAACAACTAAACATATAACACAAATAGTACAATAATATAAAAATGAAGGTTAAAGAAAGAAAAATAGAAGAGAAATGACCCAAATGAAAAGCCAATACCATCAATGAAGGCCAAAATATTAGACAATCAAAAGCCTACCCTTACCAAGAGATAAAACTCAAACATTGAAAAGAAGTGAAAACAAAACTAACAAGCTAACTAAAGTGAGAAAAGGATAAATGGGAAAGATTTGACATGGAGAAAGCCTAATAAAACTAAGAGAGAAAAGGCTAGAAAGGTAAACTAGCAAGAAACTTAAAGGTAAGGGAGGGGCTTAAAACTAACTAAATATATAAATAAGATGAAGATATTCAAGAATAGAGTTGAGAATGAATCTAGTATGAAGATTAAATTTTTAAGATCAAATAGAGGAGGAGAATTTACTTCAAATGAGTTTAACAAGTTTTGTGAAGAAAATGGAATCACATGGAAATAATCAACTCAAATAATCCCTTAAGAGAATGGCATTATAGAGAGAAGGAACAAGATATTTATAGAAGCTACAAGAGCTATGTTAGTTGAGAATGAGGTATCCAAGACATTTTGGAAAGAAACTATGAATACAAAAATCTACACTATGAAAAGAGTGTAAGTCAAGAAAGACACAAACAAGAACCCTTATAAACTATGGTCTGGTCACTCACCTAAAATTAAGTATTTCAAAATTTTTGGGAGTAAGTGTTATATCAAAAGAGATGATGATATTAGTAATTTTGATGCTAGAAATGTTGAAAGTATGTTTCTCGGTTATTCATTGAAAAGAAAGGCTAATAAATGCTATAATACGAGAACTAAGACTATTATAGAGAGTGAAAATGTAAGAGTTCATAAGAAATTTAAGATACTAGAGAGAATAATTTATTACAATTAAGATGATGATGTTGTTACTAAGCGAAGGAATGATGAGGTATTTCTAGAGACTAACAATGATTTGCAAAATGAAGGAGAGCCAAGTTACAAACAAAGCTTAGAACCTTCAATAGAACCAAGAGTTGAGATAGAAACTTCTACTTTAGGAAAGAACATGATAAAAAATCACCCATCCAAGCAAATCTTTAGAAGCAAAGATAATGGTGTGATGAAAAGAAGTGAAGTTAAAGAATTAAAGAATGAGACATGGGAATTGGTTCCTAGACTCGTATACAAGAATGTGAAAGGAACTAAATAGGTATTTAGGAAAAAGATGAACTAACAAGGTGAATTTTTATGGAACAAGGAAAGATTGGTATGTAAAAGTTACTCACAACAAGAAGGATTAGATTATGAGGAGACATATGATGCAATGGCTAGAATAGAAGTAGTAAGATTATTCTATGCAGTACAAAAGAAATTCAAAGTATATCAAATGGATGTCAAGTCTATATTTCCAAATGGAGAACTTGAAGAAGAAGTGCACATTGAGTAGCTTGAAGGTTATCCTTCATAGATGACAAGGACATAGTATGCAGATTGAGGAAAGCATTGTATGGGTTGAAGCATGCATCCAAAATGTGGTCTGCAAGATTGGACAAGAATTTGAGAAAGCTTGGATACAAAAAAGGTATGGTAGATAATAATCTCTATTAAAAAGAAATTGATGATGGTTTGATGATTTTGGTAATTTATGTTGATTATATCATATTTGGAGGAAATGTGAAAAAAGCAAGAAGTTTCTAGAAAAGATGAAGAAAGAATTTGAAATGAGTATGATAGGAGAAATGAAATACTTTTTTGGATCAAAGATTGTAAAAAATAAAGAAGGAATCTTTATTTCTCAGACTAAGTACTCAAAGGATTTAATAAAAGGATTTGGTTTAGAAACATGCAAACCCACTGGAACACCTATGGTAACTAGGCACAAGTTATATAATAAGGATTAGACACCTATTGTTGAGCAAAAGAAGTAAAAATCTATTATTAGAGGATTATAATATCTAACTCACATGAGGTCAGATATAGAAAATGTAGTTGGAATTTTTGCAAGATTCCAAGATGATCCTAAAGAAGCACATTATGCACTAGTTAAAAGGATGTTTAGATATCTAAAGGGAACATCTGAGTTTGGATTATAGTATGAAAAATCTAATAATTTTACTATAAATGCTTATATTAATGCAGATTGGGAAGGTGGTATGTATGATAGAAAGAGCACCAGTGGTGGAGCCTTTTTTCTTGGAGGAAGATTGGTTTCTTGGTTAAGTAAGAAGTAGGATTGTATATCACAAAGTACATTAGCAATAGAATATGTTGTAGTAGCAAAAAATTTTAATCAATTTGTTTGGATGAAGTAGATGTTGAAGGATATAAGGATAAAAATCAATGAACATGTTGTCATATATTGTGACAACAGAAGCGTGGTAAATATGTCTAAGAATCCAGTATTGCATTCAAAGACTAAGTACATTTCTATTAAATATCACATGTTCAGAGAGAAAGTTAAAAAAATAGAAATCAAATAGTAGTATGTGAGCACTAAAGAGCATATTATAGATATATTCACTAACCCTCTTCCCAAAGAGACTTTAGAGTATTTGTGAGGTATGCTTGGGATTATGCCCCTTCCTACATCAGAGTAGAAGATTCAAGAGTGCATCAGTCTAGTGTAAGAGAGGACCATTATTGTCTGGACTAAATGTTGATGCTTCCTATATGGGAGAGTATCTATGATGGATAGAGTCATCCAGGGCTCCTTTTAGATGTTGTTTTCAAATAGAGTCTTTGGACACTTCAGCTAGCAAAAATTAGTTCTTATAGAGTTTGATGTAGTGAAGTTGGTAGCTAAAACCTCTGACATTGATGATAATGGAGGAGAAATTTGGCATGAAAAACATCATGAGGCAATCATGTTGGCAAGAAGAAGAACAATATGTATAGCATGGAAAATTTTTTTGATGGAAAGCACATTGACATATATCAATGGGGGAGAATGATTGATGAAGAGGATTTGAAAGGTAAGATACATAGTCTTTCATTGGTATTCTTGGAACTAGATGTTTTTCATCTATGTTTCCATCAATATCAAAGGGGGAGATTGTTGGAAGATTTTTGAGAGCATGAATATTAATGATATTCCTATGGGGAAGTATTGTAGATATGTTATTATGATGGTATGTTACATTCATGATTGAGTTTATTATTGATGTCATCATAGCAATTATTTGTGGTATCTGATAGAAGAATAGTAGAAAGATCAAGTTGGTACAAATAGCTAGTTGAGTATTCTAACTATCTAAGGTTATGGAAGATACTTCTATGTATCTAGTAAATATAGTTAACATTACAAGAAGAAATGATAAGTCCAGAAGAAGTTATGTAAGTTTTGGTGATGTCTATTCTGAGATAGATTTCACAGAGACGTGTTCTAGTAAACTTGTTATATCTCTTAGTAGACTTGTTATTCTAAGAATTGAGGTTGAGGATATGAAGGAGACATATTGGTGATGATGTGGCTAAGATCACTCATCATAATAATGCATGTACAGAAAGTTATTCAAGTTGCAAGGTGGATGATTAATGTTATTATTAAGTGTAAAGTGTTCTTAATGTGATCCTATAATGATTAATTGAGAAGGTCAAATAGCTGACATAGGGAATTTTATTATGGACTCAATATAAATGAAGGAAATTTTCCTTCATCATATGGTATGGTTGATGATTGATTATAAGCAGCAAGATGAGAGGAATGCAAAGTTGAGCAGAGTAGTGTGGAAGTGAAGGAAACTTCATTGCCAAGGTTTTTGTTGAGTGATCCAAGGTTTGATATTTGGATTTGAGATTCACGACCTACTCTACAAGGTCTAACAGTGATTGGTTTGGTTGATAGAACAAAAGGAAAGAACGACATAATAGTAAAATACATTTTTAAGCAATGAGCTCTTCTTGTAGTTGAACTTGCATGTTTGGGTAGTGGGATCTTCTTGCATACATTGTACCACAACTCCTAAAAGGGTTTGAATATCCTGATAGGGATTCAAAGTCTCCTAATAGGAACTCCTTATACAAAATTTTCTCATGGACTCCTAATAGGGTCCATCCTCTAAAAAGGAACTTATATATTAGTATATTATCTAGTGGGTATTATCCCCATTGGGGTTTTCCCTTGGCCAAGGTTTCCCTAGTCAACATATCTGGTGTAACTGTTTATGTGCATCTTACTATGGTTTTTGTTTACTTTGGTTGAATGGTTAAGATTATTTAAAGAAGATAAGTGTTTTAATTGGTGGATAAATAATTCACCCCTCCCCGCTCTTAGTTATCTTGGTGAACTATTATTTCTAACTTTTTTTAGTTGAATTTTCTTATGGTTGACATGGTTGAGGATTTACATGTTGATACTATAGTGGATTTGAGCTTATATGTCATTGATTTGTTTTTAGAGTTACATGATGCTACTAACATGGTTTTCAAGTTTGACAAGTCTACTATTTTTGGTTGTGATTATAAGTTCTAGGGATTATTGTTAACGCATCATTCTATTTAGTCTATTTAAATGAGTGAGCATACTGATGGGTTAGATGTGGAAAAAGATATTTTTATGTTTGAATGGATGAAAAATGGATGGTTGATTTATAGATGTATTCTCTTGTCTTTTTTGGACTGAAAGCCTTTGGTGATGATGAAGTTGAGTTCGTATCTTTATTTTGAAATCAAATTGTGGGACATACATTTCTATTTACCTTGGGATTCTAATGTAGAAGTATTGAGCATGGTTAAGAGTAGACCTTATGTTTGTGAGATTGGGGTTATGTTTGGGGGCTCTTTATGGACCTTGTCCTATGTTCTCATATTGTTTATGTAGGAGCATCCTAGGTGTTTGAATAAGGATTGTCTTAATGTAGATTTTCTATTTGTGGAGGCTTGCTACTTAGTAAGTCAATCGTACACATTTTGAGTGTCCTAATTTTAGAGGTAGATGTTCATCTTGGATATATCAACCTACCAGTTGAGGCTCAATGCCATATCATGAGTATTCATGGATTTATTGTGGATTTTTAGTTTGCAATTTTGGTATAAAAAATTCAAGCTCACTATTGAATGCATAAACATACCTAGATAAGGCCTAAAAATTCAATAGATAGGAGGTTGCACAAAATGAGTTTTTAGACCAAAAGTTGAGAACTCTGAAAGGTAGTTATAATAGCCAATTACAACAAGAGTTCAAAAGTTATGACCTTCTAAAGTTAGGCTTGTTGGAAGCATGAATACTAATGAAACTCCTATGATGGAGTATTGTAGAAACATGATTAGATCATTATCATGATGATATGTTACATTCATGACTATATTTGTCATTGATGTCAACAAAATAGTTTTTCTTTGGTATCTAACAAAAGAACAATGGTAAAGATCAAGTAGGTCCATAAAAATCATTGAGTCCTTTCACTAGTGAGGTTAATGGGATATACTACTAAGTGTCTAGAATTTAAAAATAACTTCTAAAGCAAAGATATTCTATCTAGAAGAAGTTATGCAAGTTCTGGTGAAGACTATTCTGAGATAGAGTCCATATAAGAATGTTTTGGTAAACTTGTTATATCTCTTAGCAGAGTTTTTTTTCTAAGAAGCAAGGTTGAAGGAATGTAGAAGACATGTTGGAGATGATGTGACTATGCTCACTCATTATAATATTACATGTTTGAAAAGTTATTCAAGTTACAAGGTGACTAATTGATATTATCACTAAGTATAATGTGTTCTTAATGAGGTCCTATAATAATTAATTGACAAGGTGTAATAACTAACTTAGGGAATTGTTTTATAGATTCAATATAAAGGAAGTAGATTTTCATTTGATTGTGTGAATGATTGAATGAAGCATGAAGATCATAATAGAAGAGAAACAAGTTTATATGCCAAGATAAGTATAGCAAAGTGAAGTTGGAGAAAACTTAGTTGTGGAGGTTCTATTCTTAGATTCAAGGTTTGATATTTTTATCTAAGGTTTGTGAACTAGTCTAAAAGGTCTAATAGTGTTTGTTCTAGTTGATAGGATAGAGGAAAGAGGATAAAGCATAGTAAAAAAAATTATTCTACAAGGAATAGTTGAGAGATCAGTTGGATAGTGAAGTTCAATTGTCTTTCCTAGAAGTTTTTGGGATAGTGGATCCTTCTACCTCCCACAACTCCTAATAGGATTAGATTCTCCTAACAAGTATTCAAAGTCTCCTAATAGGGACTCATATGTACTAAAAATGTTTATATACTCCTAACAGGGTCCATCCTATAACAAGGAATATATATATATATATCACTATATCTTTTTGGGCATCATTCCCACTAAGGTTTTCCCTCTAATCAAGGGTTTCCCTAGTTAATAATTCTCATGTAATTGTGTATGTGCATCTTGTTATAGTTGTTGTTTACTTTGGTTGCATGGTTAAGATTGATTAAGGTTGATAAATGTTTTAATTAGATAACTAATTCACCCCCCCTCCCTTAGTCATCTTGGTAGACTATTGTTTCTTAAAAAAATCATTAGAGTATCAAGTCCTAGAAGGATAAGTTTAACAACTTTGGAAGATCAGTGGCGAGTTATTTTAGAAAAGATAGTCCTCACTCTTGCTGGTGTTTGAAAATGTTGCTAGGTCTTCAATTATCCCCACGAGAATATGACATGTCTAGGGGCAGCTAACTCCCATTCTCAACATATCATTTCAGACACAGGGCCAACTATAAGGCCTGACCCTTCTTCTACTTCAGGCTATGCTAAACCTAGGTGGGTAGACCTCAGATTCAAATGATACCGTACCAGTGCAAAAACATATCCCTGAATCTATTAAGTAGATAAAAACCCTTATATCTCCTAATGGCTTATGAAAAGACACATATCTATAATAGCTAAATGCAAATCTATGAATCTTAGAAGCTAAGTGATAGCATTACATTTAAGTCCTTCAACATGAAAGGTGAAAAAACTTTTGATTAATAGTGTTGATTTCAACAAACCCTGAAATATGCAGTAGTAAGACTTAATGATCCTATAATTGATCTTGGTGCCTTAACCATTGGGAAAATCCATGAATCACAAACATACATATGAATATTTGAGACATATGTGTATCTTCAGATATCTTATCTATCTATTCAACTTTTAAATAGACATCTATGCTCAGTTTAAATCTAATTCTTACTTGATATCCTCCTCAATAAATATGTAACCCTGTTGATTTCTATGAAGAATTTACACATTTCCTTGAATCATCAGCAACAATGAAACAACATATAGCCTTAAGGGACTACAATTATGACCTAGGCTCTTTGTTCAAAGGTCATAAAACATTACGACTCACTAAGAATGGAGACAAGATTCAACTGAAACTCAATCATCTGCTGCTCTTTGTATTAATTTCCTTGAAACTTATACGGTCATATGCATGAAATGAAAAACATGATGTAACCTAACATATCTAAACTATATGTTTTAACCTTCTTAATATTGTTCATATGAGAGAGCATATGCTAAAAAATATGGTGTCTCAGTATTGGGAATGCATCAAGACTGGAACCAAAACCCCGGTATCATAGTAGTGTGCAAATTTTCTCCAAAAGACTAGAACCCTTATAATGGATGAAAGAAAGAAAGATATAAACCAAGATGAATTCTCGGATCTAATCTAAAGATGACATGTGTCCACTTGGAATTCCATCCCTAGCAATTGCAAAACCTCTTTCATCTCTCTACCCATTTGATCTGATTTTGTTTTCATCCTTTTTTTTGTTATTGATTAGAAGATATCTTTGTTGAAATGATGAAAACTTGTTGAGTCATCAAAATATCTGATATGCCTCATGAAATGCTAGTGAAATTGAGGTTCAACTAATTTGAATGCCACCAAACTCGACCCCAATTGCATTTTCCCTACCTTTTATGCATATTCAAGTCATTACCCTACTAGAAATCCCAACTAAACTCTGATACCTGAATTCGGTTGCAAGATTAGGCATCTAGGACAAAACCTCTTGTAGCATGAACCATGTACCTCTTGTGTAGAAACTGACTCCATAATCAAAAAATTCATTCTCTCCTAATTTTGGCAATATATAACATCGCATATCTAGCCTCTCGAAAACCCTCTAAATTTCATTTTGAAAAATACTCCTCTGGTACGAAACACAAGTCTGCATGCTTTGAAAATTTAAAATTTGAAAACTTTTAAATAATCTAAAGTTCAAAATTTAGATTAAATGCCCTTTAAATTTAAAATATGAACATGACATGCTTTTTGAAAAACAACTTAAAATCATTTTTAAAACTCCTCAAATTTTTTCTCTATCCTTAAAATTTTAGGTCAACCCAAGTTTGACCAGTGCCATGTGTTGATCTATGATTGGCCTACCTGACTGCTACATCACCACCCTACTCTTGACCACCATGCCACTGCACAAGACCTAGTCACACATGTCAGCATTTCGGAATCCCACATTATTTAATGACCTTGCAACTTCAGAATGTAGGATTGTGTTGTCCATCAAATCGTGACAAGTGTGACAATCTGAGCACTTCCCTATGAGCTGCTCTGTGACACCACCTCACCATGTGCGAGGCCTACTACCATGTGGCAGTGTCCCACATTCCCACAATTCCTAACTACCTTGCAACTTTATTTTTTAGGTATGCCCCCATCGTTTGATCGAACATGTGGCATCATTTGAGCCTACATCGACACCTCACCACAGGAGCATCTTCATTTAAAATTTTGACTGGCATCATGCTGACATCACCTTCAACTATTTGGGACCCACACACATGTAGCTTTTCCTTCAAAAGGGCCCCTCTCATAAGACATATAGCATTTCGTGTGTAAAAGTATATAAATGGTAAAATGGTACTCCACGAATACAATGTGGGATTAATCCTCAAGGCTCTTTTCCTTCTTGCGCAGGGTTTATGACTTCATTTTTATATTATGTTGACTATTAGACCTATGGCTCTTATTATATAGCTTGATTTTAACTTTAGTTTGCAGGTCTGCAAAGTCAACCTTGCGTGGATGCTCTTTCATTGGCGTGGCATCTCTACTTCTTTCAATGGTGGGATGCATATTTTCAAACTACAACTCTCCTCTCTCAAGCCGTGGATTCATTCTAATGTTAGGCGGCTTTCTCTATTTTAATTGGTGGCTTCTTTCCCTACAACATAGTTGCTCTTTGCATGATGTGATCATGGGAATTCTTTGTTTATGCTTTGTGAGGGGACGTTTCTTTGTCTGACATGGTATGGCCCATGTTATGCTGCTTCCCCTATCTGTTGTTCTTCTCTACACTTCACGTGCTTTCCTTCTTTGTTTTACTGGTGCCTTTCCTTTTTATTACTACTTACATCTTGCATGAATTTGTTTTCAGATTGGTGATTGGTCTTTTGATGGTGTGGAGTGCTGCTTAAACACATGTGGTTAATGCATACTCCTCTCTTTTTCATTTATCTGCAACTTTGTTTTATGCATTGCATCTTCTTTAAAAACGCTCTTCTTCTTACATGGCATGAGCTTCTCTGAGCTCTTTTCTCTTTCATGTGGAGCTCCTACTTCCTACAGGGTCCTTCTTGTTTTTCATGCGTAGGTGACCCATCTATGTCGTCTCTTCATTCCACAATAGATTTACTTTGTGTTTAGTTGCATGTGGAGGCTTTAATTGTGGGTGGAGTCCCTTTTGATCATGCATGAGCTCCTATCTGCTCCTTCTATTCTCTTCTAACACATGGGAACTCCTTTGTTTTTACTTGTGCAAACTTCCTCTAATTTTCCCTTTCAATTTGCACCTTTTGTCTTACTCTCTGACTTCTTTGCATATATCATTTATTGTTGCCAAGAGGTAATGAATAAAAGGGCGAGCACTCTCAGAGAGGGCATTGAGAGCCTCTTGCTAAATGGTGATGTCCTTTCTCAAAGGATCATCTTTTGTGAGCTTCGTGATCTTCTTCTTCACTACTCTATTTATGTTGGCCTGTGCAAGGTCATCTACATCTATTGTGCCAAACATCTTCCCATTTTACAAATAAAACCCTCTAAACTGCTCTCTCAAAACTCCAACTACTAAAGCTTGGCATGAGATTCAGTCTCTCTCTCTCTCTTCTCTCTCTCTCTCTCTCTCTCTCTCTCTCTCTCTCTCTCTCTCTCTCTCTCTCTCTCTCTATAACAGGCTTCCTCTTTAAAAGGGAAGACTTGTCTGCAAATAATTTGGAAAACATGAACCACTATCCAACTTTAATTCATGTTTCACATCACCACGCTATTCATTAGTTACATTCATTCCCAATTTGATCACCTAAGAGGAGTAATTTGATAGATACATTGTCTTTAGGATCCTCTGCTTTGACCTCCATTCCAAAAAGAGTTGCCTTAACCTATTTTGAACATGTATTGCTTTCCTCTTCATTGACGCTAATCTTCTTATCGAAGGACTTATGAAGATGGCCATACTAAGACTTTTCTATTGGTTCTCATGTATCATGAAACTCTTTTGCAAAATGAGAGATGAGAATGCACTTTAATCCAAAATAAAAAAAAATATTTGCAAAGGTGTCCTCAGATGTCAGAAACTACATGTAATTTATTTATACCCAATGTGCTTTACTGGCCAAATCACCTATCTTATTGATCAATGACATACAATCTTTCCCATGGATACAATTCCAAATATTTAGTTACCCTCAAAAAGAAAACATTTTTTATACTCTATCCCCATGTAATTCCTTTATGAATCATTTTTACTTTAAAACTCAGGGTATCTTTAGGATCCTAAGACATCCCATTAATTTAAAATAGTCAATCGAATGCAATTAGTCGGATCACCAAAAGTGGGTCCGACTAAAAAAAAAATTTCATTTCTGAACAAATGAACTACAGAATTAACTCATTTACTATTTGGCACTGATTCAGGAAAAATTTGACCACTGATGTGTCATTAAAACTCATTTTATCATTTAATTCCAACTTGTCAATTTTGTGCCAGGAGGTCCTTTGCTGGCCTTAAAAACTGACCCAAACACCTGATCGAGCTCTGAAAATTGGCACACTAACTCTTTGTTCTACATACTTTTACCCTGTCAGATCTTGTCATATAAAAAATTCCCAATCAAAATATATTCACCGCCAAAGTTTCCTTCTAAGAATTACATGCAAGTAAACATGTAAGAAAGCAATAAACTGGGTTCGGATTTGGCTTTGGAAACTGGGCAAATGGACATTTGAGAAAATGAAAAATTGGACATTGGTTCTCTATCATGAGGAAATTATGGATCTATGATATGGGATTGTGATGAATAATAGGGCGCAAATGGTGAGTGTTCAAAGTGGGCTACTCAGAATTTGACAACTGGAAACACTGATAGAAAACATTTTTTGCATATGGATTCGTCATGACTTGCAAACTGACATGCTTGGATTACTTTTAGAGGAAAACATAGGGATACAATCCATTTGATCTAGGAAACCACGAATCTCAAGTTATAACATCACGAACAGGGGTACCAAACAATCTACACTTGCTAACACCAGTAAAACTTTAGAAATTGTGTTTTGAATTGCATTTGAAAACTAATCAAACGGATTCATCATCAGCTGAAACTTGAAACATAAAAAGTCCCTGATATCTACAATACAACATAGAAGGAATTTCAACATTTTGGTCAATTGGGTCAAAAATATTAATCGTCAAACAGGGCTTCCTAGAATTATGTGCAAAGTGCATCAGCATGAAAACAATAACTGACCAACTTTGATGGATTCAAAACCTAGTCAAACGAAATCAAAATGGCTTGAAATCTGAAACATAGGTTCTAAAGTAGGGACACCAGACACTCCCAAAGTGATGAATCACAAAATTTTTTTAGGTGTGAGATATTTAGATGCAAACATGGCCTCCTGTCATTGTTTGACATAGGTGAAAAATGTAGATTTGACAAATGCCCATAACGAGATCTTACAAAATAGCTTGGAATGGAAATTGACCACTATGGAACAAGTAGACACACTAAATGAAAGGTGCTAGAAGAATTAAACACCTCTTAGGCCTCAAACTAATAGTCGGGTACATATGCACTAAAAACATTTACAGGGCTTATTTTCTCAATGGTACTCAAAATTTTGGCTACAATTTTGAGTGCCAACAATTCTAATGGAGGAAATTTTGACACATGGAAGTTGGAGCTTCTTGGTAAGAAATCAGAATTCTGTACAAATTTGAGCATTGAGTTTATGGATAGAGGAACAAGTAAAGATAGATCGAGATCAAAAGAAGACATGAAGATGAAGGAAGGTATTGATCTGCTCATAAAAAGAGAGCTAGAAGGTATGGAAGTTTTTTCTTGTTAGGCATATAATGATTTTGGTAATTTTTCATCTACATGCCCTAGGACAATAAGGAAAACTAGAAAGAGTTCACTTTCTAATAAAGATGAGTAATTTAAAGCTAGTATGGAAAGATTCTTGAATGACTGTGATAAAGATAATGATCTTGAATTGGTTAATGAAAAAGAAGTAGTAGAAGAAATAGCTTTGTAACTATTGTTGATTCAAAGGATAACCATGAAAATATGGAAGTTATCATTAGAAATTATTTTTAGAATAGGAATCAGATTGAAGAGAAAAGATTCAATCCTAGAGCAAAAGAAAGAGTTGAGTTGAAGACTCCTGAAGGGATTGCTGAAAAGAAGGAACAATTCAATAATAGAAGAAGCAAGAGTGATGTTATTTGAGAATGATATGTCAAAGAAATTTTGGAGATAAGTAGTTAACACTATAGTATATACTCTAAATAGAGTACAGATCAGAAAAGATATGAGTGAAACACCATATGAGTTATGGTTTGGCCACTCACCTACAGTTAAGCTTTTCAGAATTTTTGCCAGCAAATGTTATGTCAAAAGAGATGATGATGTTGGTAAATTTTATGCCAGAAGTGATGAAGATATATTTCTTGGTTATTCATTGAAAATTAGAGCTTATATATGTTATAATCTGAGAACTAAAACTACTGTTGGAAGTGCAAGTGTAAGAGTTGATGAGAAATTTAGGACACAAGAAAGAGTAATTAGCTACAATTCTGATCATGAGAATATTGTTACTAAAAAGAATGATTCAGTATTCTTTTATAATAACAATGATTTGTAGAATGAAGGTGAGCTTAGGTAGGAACAAAGTTTGGAACCTAGAATAGAGATAAGAGTTGAGATAACAACTCCTACTTCTAGTAAGAATATGAAAAGGAATCATCCACTAGAGTAGAACATCAGCAGTAGAGACAATGGTGTGATGAAAAGAAGTAGAATCAATGAAGAAATATGTTTGATATCTCAAGTAGAACCAAAGAATGTAGATGAGGCATTCAGAAATGACTATTGGAAGCAAGCTATGAAAGAAGAATTGGATAAGATACTGAAGGATGAGACATGGGAATCAGTCCCTAGATCAATAGACAAGAATGTGATAGGAACAAAATGGGTATTCAAGAACAAGATGAATGAACAAGTTGAAGTTGTAAGGAACAAAGAAAGATTAGTATGTAAAGGTTGCTCACAGCAAGAAGGAATAGACTATGATAAAACTTATACTCCTCTGGCAAGAATTGAAGTAGTAAGGTTATTCTTAGCATAAGTAGCACATAAGAAATTCAAATTATATAAGATGAATGTCAAGTCCACATTTTTCAATAGAGAACTTCAAGAAGAGGTATACATAGAATAGCCTAAAGTTTCTCCTTTAATAGATGAGAAGGACATGGTATGTAGATTGAAGAAATCATTGCATGGCTTAGAGGAAGCACCTCAAACCTGGTATGCAAGGTTGGACAAGCATTTGGCATAACTAGGATTTAGCAAGGTTATGGTACACAGTAATCTATATTAGAAAGAAATAAATGATGGATTGATGATTTTGGTAATATTTGTTGATGATATCATATTTGAGGAGATGATAATGAAAGTGACAAGTCTGTAGAAGAAATGAAGAAGGCATTTTAAATGAGTATGATAGGGGAAATGAAATACTTCCTAGGATTATAGATTGTGTAGAATAAAGAAGAATTCTTCATTTGTTAGACTAAGTATTTCCAAGATCCATTGAAGAGACTTGGTTTGGAAACATGTAAACTAGTTGGAATACCTATGATAACTAGACACAAGTTATCTATAAAGGATGAGACACCTACTATTGAGTAGAAGAAATACAAATCTAGGATTGGAGGATTGCAATATTTGACTCACACGAGGCTAGATATAGCGAATGTAGTTGGAATTGTTACAAAATTTCAAGCTAATCCCAAAGAAGAACATTATGTAGTGCTTTAAAGGATATTTAGATATTTGAAGGGAGCACAACAACTTAGATTGTGGTATGATAGATCTAATGATTTCACTTTATATGCTTATACTGATGTTGATTAGGTAGGTAGTATGGATGAAAGAAAGAGCACCATTGGTGGAGCATTTTTTCTTGGAGGAAGATTGGTTTCCTGTTTAAGCAAGACACATAATTGTATCTCATAGAGTACAATAGAGGCATAATATATCGCAACACCAAACAATTGTATTCAAGTTTCTTGGATGAAGCAGATGCTGAGGGAAAAATAGAATTCAATAAACCTATTGTCATACATTGTGATAACACAAGCATAGTGAATATATCTAAGAATCCAATGTTGCATTCTAAAACTAAGCACATTTCTATCAAATATCACATGTTGAGAGAGAATGTTGTAGCAAAGGAAATTAGAGTGGAGTATTTAAGCACCAAAGAGTAGATTGTAGATAATTTCACAAAGCCTCTTCTTGGATAGAATTTTGTGTATTTTTTAGGTATACTAGGGGTTATGCCCCTACCTACGTCAGACTAGATGATGCAAAGAGTGCATCAGTCTAGTGATACAAAGCACTATGGTTTGTCTAGACTAATTTTTTTTGCTTCTTATATGGGGGAGTATTTGTGATGGATAGAGTCATCTAGGACTCTTGATGGATGTTGTTTTGAATAGTGTCTTTGGACAATTGAACAGGTCAGAGATAGTTGTTGCAAAGATTCATGGTTGTTGAAACCTTTGACATTGATGTCAATGGGGGAGAGATTACAACATGAAAAATATTTTGATACATGGAGAAGTTACAAAGCACATTGAGGTATATCAATTGGGAGAATGATTGATGAAGAGGATTTGAAAAGAAAGGATAATAGTCTTTAATAGTTGGTATTCTTGGAACTAAATGTTTTTCATCTATGTTTCCATCAATTCCAAAGAGGGAGATTGTTAGAAGCATGATTGTTGATGATGCTCCTATGGGGTAGTATTGTAGAAACATGAATAGATCATTATCAATATGATATGTTACATTCATGACTGTGTTTGTCATTAACATCAACATAGCAATTTTCTATGGTATCTAACACAAGAATAGTAGTAAAGATCAGGTTGGTATGGATAGATCATTTAGTATATTCACTAGTAGGGTTAATGGGAGATACTACTAAGTATTTATCATTTGTAGCTAACCTCAAAAAAAAAAAATATTATGTCTAGAAGAAGTCATTCAAGTTTGGATGAAGATTGTTCTAAGATAGCGTTTACAAAAGCATGTTCTAGTAAACTTTTTATATATCTTAGAAGAGTTGTAATTATAAGAAGAAAGGTTAAAGGCATTTAGAAGACGTGTTGGAGATGACATGACTAAGCTTGATAATAATAATATTACATGTACAAAAATTTATTCAACTTACATGGTGACTAATTGATGTTATTGTTAAGTATAACATGTTCTTAATGAGGTCCTATAATAATTAATTGAGAGTGTGTAATAATCGACTCAAGGAATTGTTTTATGGATTAATTATAAAGGAAGGACATTTTTCTTTGATTATATGAATGATTTCATGAAACAAAAATAGAAAAATAGAAGAGAAACAAGTTGATATGCCAAGATAAGAAAAGAAGAGTGAAGTTGGAGAAAACTTGGTTGCCAAGGTTTTATTTTGAGATTTGAGGTTTGATATTTGGATCTAAGGTTTATGTCTTGGCCTACAAGGTCTCACAATTATTGGTCTAGTTGACAAGATAGAGAAAAGAGGATAAACCATAGTATGAATAATTATTCTACAAGGAATAGATGAGAGATCAGTTGGATAGTGAAGTTCAAAGGTCTTGCCTAGAAGCTATTGGGACAGTGGATCCTTCTGCCTTCTACAACTCCTAACAGGATTGGCACAACTCATAATAAGGTTGGCACAACTTCTAATAGAGTTGGAATCTTCTAACAAGATTGGCACAACTCCAAATCGGGTTGGAATCTCCTAATAGGGATTCAAAGTCTCCACACAAGGACTCTTATGTACTAAATGTGTTTATAGACTCCTAATAGGGTTCATCCTCTAACAAGGAATATATATGGGTATATATTTGTGGGAATCATTCCCACTAGAGTTTTCCCTCTAATAAAGGGTTTCCCTAGTTACTAATTTTGGTGTAATTGTATATGTGCATCTTGTTATGGTTTTTTTTTTACTTTGGTTGCATGGTTAAGATTAATTAAGGTTGATAAATGTTTTAATTAGATAACAAATTCACCTCCCCCTAGTTATCTTGGTGGACTATTGGCTTTAACAGGTCCAACCAAAAATTTGAAAATAAATGTCAAATGTCAATTTAGCCAACACTATACATATTTTTAGGGTTTATTGGCCCTACATATTAAGTTTGAGTTTCTAGAACCTTCCCAGATGGAAAAAACTTGCCTATTTAAGAAATGTATGTACACTGTCTCGGACAACTCTGGGTGATAGTTCATTCTTTTGTCTTGCAAATTACTATACTGAAGGTGCCCATGTCAGTTAGAATATTTTAATTCTAAATTTTGTAATTTTTCATTTGTGGTGGTAATAAGAAGCACATATTTTTCTTTCATTATTTTTTGTTATGTATTTATGGTATTAAGGGGAGCACCCTTCATCAAGTGGTATTAGAATAGGACTTACTAAGTGTCTAAATAGAGCGCCAACTATGAGTAGTTGAATGAGGGTCATGGTTTGGGTTGTGCATGTAGACAAATCACCGACTATGAGGTAATTTGCACTAGGGTTTTAGTGGAAGCACAAATATGCCTCCATGAAGAGAGAGTGGTGGGAGATGTAGAAGTTGAGAAAACCAACTTCACAAATCCTCAAGAACACTTGCATGAAAATATCCTACAATGAACAGAAACCAAAAAATAGAAAAAGAAAAGCTCTGAATTCTCAACAATCTAAGAGCAAAATGTATTCCAAGTTATTAAATGGAAAAATAAAAAATCTCAACCTTTAAAGGTGAACAAAACCCTAGAGGGAAAAAGAAACTAGGTTTACACAATATAATTAATATAAATTATTAATTATATGCACCTAAGAGGGCTAAAGTAACTAGAGTAATAAATAACTTACTCGAACACCCCTTGCTTAAGTGAAGCTTAGGAGGAAGCTAACCTAGCAAAGCTATGAAAGCAAGAAAATGGGTCCCGACAACAAGGCCTAATCAGGTACCCAATACAAGGAAATCTCTGTGCATAGTCTTGTAGGGATGTGGTAAAAACAAAATAGATGACTAGTGTATTTTTTTTATACTCTCAAAGTTGCAAGGATAGTATCAAATCTTTTCTTCCACTTTCTACTCCACTATGGATGCCTTGGATAATAGACATCAGATGCCTTCTTTTGAAATATTTTGTGATAGGTTAACTCGTGAGAAATCAAAGCTCACTTAGATGGATTCTCTTACAGGTTCACCATCACAGGAATTACTTGCCAAGGATCCCTAGGAGCAGAAGTTGAAGTAGATATCTGATTCCTCTTCTCAGCACTCTACTGGTCCATCCTCTTCTTCTGAGAAGAAGGAGAAAAAGAAGACTGAGACTCCTTCCTATTCCTATTGTTGAAAAGGGGCTCATGATACTTCAAAAATCCTCAAGAACACCTACATGCAAATATCCTGCAATAAAGAGAAACCAAAAAATGGAAAAAGAAAAGCTCAAAATTCTCAACAATCTAAGAGAAAAATGTATTCCAAGTTATTAAAAAAAAAAATACAAAAGTTCAACCTTTAAAGGTGAACAAAATGCTAGAGGGAAAAAGAAACTAGGTTTGCACAATATAATTAATACAAAATATCAATTATATGCACCTAAGAGAGCTAAAGTAACTAGAGTAATAAATAACTTACTACAACAGGAGAGTCATAGATGTTACACCTAAGGCTTTTAGATCCATCTAGAGGAAAATGCAAGCATTTTAAGAACAAATGTATAGATGAATGAATCTATCTATAGGAGATGAAGAAACTAAGGATGAGAAAGAAGAAGGAAATGTTGATCAAGTAGTAGAAGATGAAGTTTGGAACTAAGAAGGGAAAAAAATTTAAAGCCATTTCAAAGATTGGAAAAAGACCTATGTTTGATGTTCCCACATTTTTGGGAAATCTTAAACCAGAGAAATTAATTGATTGGATCAATGAATTAAAGGAATACTTTGATTATGAAGATATTGAAAATCCAAATAGGGTCAAGTTTGCAAAGGCAAACTGAAGGGTCACATGAAGATCTAGTGGTAGGAAATCTAGTTAGATAGAAATAGAAGAGGAAAAGACAAATAACTAGATGGGATCAAATTATAGATAAATTAAAGACACAATTTGTTCTCATGGACTATGAGTTGGATCTACTAAACAAAATGTAGTGGTTGAAGTAAGTAGAAAGATCTATTCAAGAGTATACTAAAGATTTATATTGAGTTATCATCAAAACTAGACATGCATTAGCTAATAAGGAGAAAGTCTCCTATTATCTTAATGGGTTAAGGCCAAGCATTTAGAAGGAGCTAATTTTGGTTCAAATGAGTAGTATTAAGGAGCAGTACCATTTTCCCCTAAGAGTTGAGTAGAAGCTGAGGAAAACGTTTGATAATAAGAATAGTGGAAGAGATTGTAGTGGAAGGTCTGGTAGATGATCTTATGGAGGCCAAAATGATGGTAAAATGAACAAGGAGGATGCAAGTAGTAGTAGTCAAAACTAGAGGTAAAATAATTCCAATTCTTTCCATGATCAAAACAATAGAGAGCAAAGAGGAAGAGATAAAGGGAAAGGATCTAGAAGAAGAGGCTTCTATGGGAAATATTTCATTGTAGAGAAGAAGGGCATAGAGAATTCAAGTGTTCCTACCACCGAGGAAGGAAAGATCAAAGAATTAAAAGCTAGGCTAGAGTTTTGCATGTTACTAAAGATGCCAAATCATCCCATTTAGAAGATGTTGAAAGAGGAGTCCCATTTAAAAGGAGAGTCTTGATAAGTGGAGATAATAAACCTAATAAAATGTGGAGTTTGTTTCACACCATGTGCAAATGTGAAGATAAGTGTTGTGATGTGATCATTTATGGTGGAAGCACCAAAAATCTAGTGTTAGAAAAGATGGTAAAAAAGTCAAAAAATGCTCAGTGAAGTTCAAGATTGGAAGCTACTAGGATGAGGTGTCATGTGATATCATACATATGGACATATGTCATGTGTTTTTAGGTAGGCCATGGTAGTTTGATAGGCATGTTCTACATTATGGATGTTAAAATACCTACACTCTGAAAAAGGATGGATTGAAACATAAGTTGAAGTCTTTGAAGGAGAAAGAAGAAAGATATGTAGTACTACCAAAATATGTTTTGTTGATGGAAATGAGTTTCTTGATTTTTTTCAAGGTATGAAGCATAAGCATATGTGTTTTCTTGTAATCCCAAAAGATAGTAAAGAAGTAGAGGAGTTACCTATAGAAGTTGCACATTTATTGGGTGAGTTTCTAAATATTATGTTAGATAATGTACTTGATGAATTACCCCTAGTGAGGAAGATTAGGCACCAAATGAATTTGATTCCTAGAGTCCAAACAAGGTAGCACATAGAATGACACCAATAGAAAGTGAAAAGTTGAATAGACAAGTTCATGAGTTTTTGTAGAAGGGGTTGATTCAAGAGAGTGTGAGTCCATGTGTTGTAACAAAAATATTAGCACCAAAGAATAATTGATAATAGAGGATGTAAAAAAATTTATAAGCTATCAACAAGATTACAATCAACTAAAAATTTCTATTGCCAAGGATGGGTGATATTATGGACTGTTTGAGTGGAGCTATATATTTTAGAAAGATAGATTTGAAGAGTGGGTAGCATCAAATTCACATCAAAGAAGGAGATGAGTGGAAGACTACCTTCAAGACAAGGGAAGGATTGTATGACTTATTAGTCATGCCTTTAGGGCTAACCAATGTACCAAGCACTTTCATGTGACTCATGAATGAGGTACTAAAGGAGGTTCTAGGTAAGTTTTTCATTATTTACCTAGATGATATATTGATCTTTAGTAAGACAATGGAAGAGAATTTGATGCATATTTGAAAGTTATTTGATAAGTTCATAGAAGAAAAGTTGTTGATAAACCTAAAGAACTATAGTTTTGTAAAGAAGGAATTGGTATACTTGGGATTTGTAGCTGTAGCAAAAGAAAATAGACCTAGAGAAAGTGAAGCCTATCCTTGAATGGCCTAATCCAAAGAGTGCTGCAGAGGTAAGATCTTTTCATGGACTAACTATTTTTTACAAAAAGTTCATAAGAGGTTTTAGAAGTATTTGTGGACCCTTGACTCAAACAATGAAATACTTCAAAGAGAAGTACCACCATGTAGTTGAGCACTAGATTTGCTATAGGACTGTTGGTTAATTGCCAAGGTTACCAAGAACATCAAGGCCTTTTCACCAACTGTCCAGAGGACTGACAAACTAACTCAAAAAAAAACACAAGGATTGCCCCAGTATCACACATGAATCCCAGAGGAAGCAGTGTGGAAATGACACTAGGTAACCCACAAGCAGAAAAGAAAACAAGCAAAAGACATGATCAAGAACTTACACTCTGATTGCCCCATTCATAGTATACCATGATATGGAAGATCATGGCAACCTTGAGGAGGGAACAAGGAGATTGCTTGGAAAAGATACCTCAAGACCCAAAAGGGAAGATTCCAAATCAAAAGAAAGCAAAAATCCAAAAGAGAACCGTTTGCTAATGAGATGGGTAGGAGGAGGTACTAACAGACCAAGATCAGACATGAGGAAAGCTATATCCTACAAGGATCTATCGGAGAGAACCTAAGCTGATGGATCTAGATGATGCGTCTAGCAAGATGAACTAAGAAGGATAACACTTTGGTGACAGGAGATATAGCTAAAGGATGCATTGGGATAGCTAACCAAGGGTTGTGCAATGTGTGCAAGATGTTGATCAAGGAGGAACTGACACAAAAGCTAGATAGATACAATGGTACTAAGCTAAAGAGGATGTAAAAGCTAATGGACCAAGATATTTACAAGCTAAAGCTAACCAGGATAGTTACAAGTAGGCAAAAGCTCAGGATGATAGGATAGCGGGATGGTTCGATGTTGTGCAAGATGCAAAAGCTAAGGGTGGGGTAATAGCGAAAGATATGGATTTGGCAGGATGCATCCAATGATGATGAGAGATTTTGTGACCAAGGATAGCTAGAGGAGCAGGATGAGATGGCTGGATAGGATGGTAGATAGCTAGGATTATGATGGATATAAAGAGATGACATTGGGTTTACATGAGGATAGCCTAGAGCTAGATACCAATGACAAGGGAGGATGGACAAGACAAGATCTCCAAGGAATATAGTGCCCCCAATCAGAAGATAACATGTGGAAGGAGGTCTTATGATGGATGTGATAGGATTGAAGCTAGGATGGAAAAAGCTGAAGGGGCTAGGGAGATGGATGATAGCTGGGATGGTTGGCTGAAGCTGCAGGAGATAAGTGGATGGTGTGAGATGGAAGATGGAGGGTGGAGGATAGGTGGATAGATTGGAAGATGGAGTTGGATGTCAAGAGATGACCAAAAGCATGAGGGTGATAGGCTAAGATGAGGATGGTGGGATTACACATGATGCTTGTTTGCCAAGTTTTTATCATGGTACTTGTCCAAGGCACTTGAAGTGCCAAGTTTTCACCAGTGGATGCTTTATTTTTCTTTATATTTTTTTTTTGACTTTTTGACTTTTTGACTTAGTTGGAATGATTTTGGCTTTCTTCGGCTATTTTTGGCTCATAGATGTTGGTAGGATGGATGAAAAAGGATTGGATTGAACAAGTGGAATGGTGGGTGGGAGTTTGATAGATAATGGATGCGAAGACATAAGGCTTGTGGGTAAATGGATGAGGAAAATGGAAAGATCATCATTGGCACACACCTTGAGAGGTCATAAAGTAGTGGGAAAGATGGTTTTGAGCGAGGTTGAGGAGAAAATGGAGGAAGAGAAAGATAAGGACTAAAAGTAGAGTTCGAAGATGGAGGATGGGAAATTTAGGATAAGAAGCATATGGACTAAAAGTGGATTGGGGGGATGAAGGATGGATGGATGAGGCTTTTTGAGTAGCATGAATGGATGCCAATTGAGATTTTTCTTTGAGATGCATTTCTTTTATGAGCATCTTGGGTATCCACATGATTTTTGACTTTTTTAGCTTGGCCTTTTGTGGCCTCTTGACTTTTTCTTTGATTGAGATTAAATGTTTCTTGTTTTGAACACGTATTTTAGAAGGGACATGTTGAGACTTGGATTTTTGTGGATTTTTGGATTTATGCTTTTGTATTTTGGCATCCAATATGCTTCTATTAGCCATGGGATGGGAACAAGAGCATGGAGGAGATGGAGGGATAATTGATGGAGTGATAGGGTTTAAAGGTTGGAAGGGATTCAAGGGTGAGTGCCTTTGATGATCTAGCTGGTGGATTTGAGGGGATGGAAGGATAGATTGGAACGTAGGATATGGATGGATATAATTGCCCAAAATAGATGGAGGGAAGGAAGGATATGGGCCCAAAATAGATGGAAATGGGGAAGGTGTAGGTCCCAAAATAGATGGAGGGGATAAAGGATTCATATTAGGTATGTAAAGACTCAAAATGGATGGAAAGGGTGTGGGATTTAGATAAGGGATATATGGACCCAAAATGGAGGCTTGGAGATAAGGAGTAGGATGAGGGCCCAAAATAGATGCGGCATAAGATGGATGGGAACTTTGGGGTGGAGATGGAAGGACTTGGGACCATGCAGGAATAGCGGGGATACCAACATCTAGAAATACATTTTCATTTCTTTTTTCAATATGATGTTCATTATTTGGAACACAAGATGTAAGTCCATTACTAGCTAAAGGAGTTGGAGGAGCTTCAGATATGATAATTAGTTCTTTTTCGATGGATCTATCATCATGGATTATGGGAGATATATGATCATGAAGCAGAGGAGATGGGAGGATAGGATCTTGAGTTGGGTGGGCTGGGTGGGCCACCGGGTGTGCCAAAATGTATATGAGCAATGTTAGTATACTAATAGAAACCAAATTTAAATAAAGCTTCTACAAACTAAACAAAATTCATAAACTTCAAGATAGACTAAGATGAACTCTCAATATAGAATATGAGCCATTAATGGACTCTCTCGATGAGAAGCTCTCTTGTTGAGTGGCTTTGTCTAAATATATAGGATGTATGCTCAAACTTATGCTTCAAAAAGGGATTCAAATGGAGTTGGAATTTGGGTGTGAGTGTATGGTTTTGATGTAAAATGGCTTCTCAAAATGGCATTATGACTTTACTTCATGGATTGTGTTATTTTGCAAAGGGGAAGGATCCAATTTATAGGCAAGAGGCTTGACGGATTGAGGGCTACGATGCAAGGATGGGAAAAAAGCTCATGGAGGGCTCAGATTGCATGAGAATAGAGCACATGGATTGTGCTTCCTTACAGCCAATCAAGGAGTGACACATGTCACAGGGTGAGAGGATGGAGGAAAGGGGAAGGATGAGTCAACAAAGGAGGCTCAAGGGATAAAATCTTCATAAAGACCCTCATAATGGCTTGTAAGAGCAATAAAAGGTCTTGGAAGAGTCATTTATGGCCTAGTGGACTTCATAAAGTTTTATGGTTGAGATATTTTGAGGGAGATGAGAGCAATTTCGACTTGGACTTGATTAGGCAGGTTTTAAGCTTGCTTAGGATTGTGTAAATGATTAGAGGATGGATTAGGATGGTTTAGGATTAGCTTAGGGATAGGCAAGTGGATGGCATTTAATGAGGGTGGGTGAAGTAGGAGATATTTGTTAACTTTGGCATGGGTTAGTAAGTTTTAACCCATGTTTAGGAAATGTGACAAGGTTAGGAGGGGATTAGGATTAGGTTTAAAGACATCTTCTAGAAGAGTCTAGATTTTCGATGAGGATAAAGACTTTCTAGAATAGTCTAGAATTTCCTAGGATGAGGATGAAGACTTTCTAGAAGAGTCTAGAACTTCTTAGGATAAATTAGATTTTTAGAAAATAAATAAAGTTTTATTTATTTCAAGGGTTTGGGTTGAGAAGATATTTATTAAAACTTTTTTAATAAACATGAGGATTAATATTTAATCTTAATTAAATATTTTGAGTTGGGATTAGGGGTAGGAAATGATGAGATTAACCTTTAATCAAAATTAAAGAAGGATTAGAAGATTTTGGAAGAAGTTAGTGGTCTTAAGGAAATTGGCCAAGTTTTGGGCAAAAAATAAATTTTTTATTTATTTTGGGTTTTTTGGTCAATTTATTAATTAAATAATTAATAAATAAGGAAATAATGTTTAAATAAGATTTAAACATTTTTGGGAGGGATTCCTTAATTAAATATTTTTAATTAAGATAAAGGGATTTAATGGCATAAAAATAAATAAATAAATTAAATAATTAATTAATTAATAAATGATGATGTCATCAGGAATTTTTTAGAAAATAAAAATACTTTATTTTCTAAAGGTTTTTAGGTGTCTACAGTTTTAGTTTGGTTTTGACAATTGAGTATCAACACACTTAACCACTTTTCATGTAGGAGCTAAGTATACTATACATGCCAAGCCACAGTATGTGCCGAGCTAGAATTCTAATAGGTGTCGAGTGACTTCAGGTGCTGAGCATTATACAAGTGCCAAGTGATATATAGGTGTTGAGTCACAGTTGATGCCGAGCAAGTCAAAATGCTTTAGGTTCTAAGTGAGCTAGAACTATATAGGTGGTGAGCAAGATAGAATGTAATAGGTGTTGAGCAAACTAGGATCAAACATGTGCCTAGCATCTGTAGTCCAGTATGTGTTTAGTGACAAAAAATTAGCACATGAGTTTGTGCCTTCACAAAATTAGATGTAAAACATTTTTTTTGAGCTAACATGGAAGGATTTTGAAGGATAATAAGGATAAGAATGAATATTTTATATTTCCTATGCAATCAAAATGCAACCAGTAAGAAAAATGGAGAAGGCATGCAACCAGTGAGAATAGCGCAAGAAATGAGCAAGAATTAAAGATTCAATATGGATCATAGATCCATACCTAATCCTAAGTCTATAAAGTCTTTATAAGAAGGCTTAGACCCCATGATTTCATGATGCTGAATAGAAGTGAAGGAAGTTGCTAAGTAGATACAAAAATTGAAGAATAGGAGAAACAATATGGGCATCAAAGACTTAGTGAATTGAGTAGAAATTACACATCTAGTTGATCAGAATAGTATGAAGACTACAAATAGATATTAGATCAAGGAAGGATCACATTAGAATGAATAGATCAAATGCCTAAAATCAACAATTGAAGATTGTAATCAATTAGGTCCAAGATTCCTAATACTTTCTAGTAATTGTATTAGAATAGTGGAAATCCTATGTTGATAGGTTAGCCTAACAACTATTTTTGTAGGTCCTTTGAAGAGGTGACTAAATCCTTTAATAGGGTGATACTTCATGTAAAGTGTTTTAAATCTTTTAACCAAGTCACTATTGGCATAGTGTAAAGCCTTTAATAGGGTAGGCCTTTTATAGGGTAGACCATTAGAAGTGGTCAAACAATTATTGCTACAATGATTTTGTGGGTATCATCCACACCCAAGTTTGACCTTCTTATTCTTAGAGGGTTTCTAGGTTACCAAATCCTAGTGTCATGTGTTTACTTTATGTTCATTTAATATATTTACATGCATGCAATTTACTCTTAGTTATTTTTTTTAAAGGATTTGAAAAGGTTGAAAGTGTGGTACTTCTGATTCCCAACCCCCCCCCCCCCCCCCCCACCCCTCCCTTCCCCATCAAAAGTACTCTTCACATATGAATATTCCAACAATTGGTATCAGAGAAAGGTTCTCACAAGGAGAAGCCTAATAGCTTAGAAAAAAGATTTGAAGATGGAAATCTTCAAACTTGGGAAGATCATAGACAATTAGGTAATTGATGTGCATCTCACTCTACACAAATTGGAGGAAGCCAGAGAGGAATTGAGAAAGTCCTTGAAAAGAAGGAAGAATGTAGCCATACCTTTAAATAACATACACTACAAGGAGATTGACACCACACAAGTGTTTTCCAATGGAGATTCCAAATAATTTGATGCAACAATAGCTGAATTGATGGAGAAAAATAGAGCTCAATTAGAAGAAATCAAAATACTCAAGCTTGAACAAGAATCGCAAGCCATAATGATTGGTGAAGTAACTGAATAGAAGAAGAAAGCTATTGAAGACAAGGCTATGATAAAAGATGACAAGAAAAATCTTACCAATAGACTAGAGGAAAAGACAATTGAGTTTGAAAGAATCTCAAACATGTAGCTTGACACCTTAAGCCAGATGATGAATGCTCATCATGAGCTAAACATGAAGGATATTGAGATCTCCACCTTGAGAATACAAAATGAAAAATTGTAGAATGAATTGAGAAGAGAAAAGGAGATAGCAGAAAGCTTCAACAAACCTAATGAAGCTATGAAGTACTTTGAGTATTTATTGAAATCACCAAGGTCTAGTAATGATCCTTCAAGACTTGGGTACACCAGCACTGAACAAGGAGAATCATCCAAGTATGAAAATGAAAGGAGTAACAAAGGTAAGAACACTAAAGCTACTTGTCATTTGTTTGGTAAAAAAGGGCATATCTCTAATGTATGTAGGAGCAAGGATGGTCATCAGCATGATAAGCCTATAAATGCAAGATTTTGTCACAAGAGCAAAAAGTAAGGACATCAAGCACATGAATGCAGAACCAAGACCATGAGGACACCAAGATTTGAGGGTCACTACTACAACTGCAAAAAGTATGGAAATAGAGCATTTGAGTGTAGATCAAAGCCTATGTGGACACCT
Organism: Cupressus sempervirens; assembly: GCA_028749045.1. Classification (NCBI taxonomy): domain Eukaryota; kingdom Viridiplantae; phylum Streptophyta; class Pinopsida; order Cupressales; family Cupressaceae; genus Cupressus; species Cupressus sempervirens. The sequence continues at coordinate 734,650,968 of CM053789.1, forward strand.
AATTAGCTTGCAAGGAGAAACAACCATGCACACCACTGCAACTAGGATTATAATACTAGGTATAGCTATCACTACTGTCAGGAGTATGGGCATATTCCTAAAAATTGTATAAGGACACATGTTAGAGGGAAATATAGCATATGGTTAAGTCAAACCACATGTTTCAATTGCTTGAAGATTGGTCATATCAATAGGTATTGCCTAACAAAGTCAAATGCACCCAAGTTAGAAGTCAACAAAGGAAAAGAGAAGGTAGGTGGTCAACAAATTAGAGGACAAATGAGCAAAACTTGGAAGAAGAAAGATGAGTGCAACACATCAAATGAAGGGATCACTTCACCTAGGAGGTCAAGTGATCACACCTCATCCAACTAAGCATGAATAGGTGTATGGGACTGATATACATAGTTATATCATGCATCAGTCCCAAGACAAAAAAGTACTACAAAGAAGAAATCAGCATAAGCAAATATGCCAAGTAAAAATTTGAAGATGCCAAGAAAAGCTCTAGTGGATGCCGAGTTGTTAATAGCTACTCAGTTGATGGTTGATGCTGAGTTGAGAAATGTTAATGGAAGCTAAATGAAGTGGAAATCTAGTACAAGCCAAGTGAATGAAATCCAATGGAAGCTGAGTCGTATTGAAACCTTCAAGTGCTGAGTTTATAGTTGTATGCACTAACAATTTAATGCTAGGTTTTAAAAGGTACAAGATCAAATTTTGGTCATTTTTATGCAATTCGAACATAGATCAAAGACAAGAAGAGAGAAGAAGCAATCATAGAGAAACCTTGAAGCCTTTTGCATCAATTTCAACAATGATTTAGCATAAATTTTGTCAATCTAAGGTATTTATCAAGTGCCAAGCTAAGCAATATTAAAGTTTTTAATATATTTGAAACTCTGGTTTAGTATAATGGCTTCTAGTTCAAGAAACCCTAAGGGAAAGGAAAGTTATGAGGTCCAGCTAGTCAGTAATGAAGTAAAACAACTTGAGTTTAGACCCATCCCAGAAGTCACCTATAGATATAACCCTGATGGCGTGTTGTCTATAATTTCACCCAAAGTTGTCATGGTGCAGGACGTAAAGAAGTGTTACAACTACAAAATAGGAGCAATAGGAGACCTTGAAATTTTTCATGCTTATGAAAAATTGTGTGAGAATAAAATTTTGAAGGATGAGTTCCAAATAGTCAAGAAGAAGGGTTTGACCAATGCCCTACTTTACCTTATAGGTTTCAAAACTGAATGGATATGGATTGTTCTCAATAGAATTCACAATGCATGTTTGTGGTTAGAAATAGGACTAGTAAAGATTACTAGGAAAATAGTACATAGGGTTACAAGCTTCCCAACCCTAGATCAGCCTAAGACCATGTGCAGTGATTCCAAAGAACTTATTGAAAGGAATACAGGAGCTAAGTGGAATAATAGGGGTATGACAATTGATACTGTAACTAATCCTCTTCTAGATTTTGCAGTGAGAGTGATTTCTCATAAATTCTACCAATCTAGAAAATTGAATAGTGTACCATATATAGCTATTGATGTAGCCTAAAAACTTGTAAAGAAAGATCATACATATGATCTACTAGAACTAATGCTTCAACAGATAAATGAGAACCTAGGAGCAATAACGAGGTCAAAAGGTGCTCAATGTAAGTTTGGTTTAGTTCTTGTTTGGATATTCTTTTATGTCATGGAAGAGTTTCCTTCTATTGGAAAGGTAAAATGGAGTTTAGAAAAATTTGTAATCACACAAATAAATGAGTACATTGATCAGATGGGTGACAATTTTGAAGCCCAAATGACAAGCTATTTTGAGCATTTAAAGAAATCCATGAAGCAAAGGGTTAGAATACCAGTTTCCCCAGTGGAAAAACATATCAATGACATATTCTTTTTGGTTGACATTAACTATACCTATATCTAGGTAGAAATTCCAAGGGTGAGATGGCTAAGGCCATTAGGATATGAAATTGATGTAGATGAAGCCTTAGCAACAATTATAGCATTGCTTGCAAAAGAGATTGATAAGGAGGCTCCTCCTTTTGGCACATATGATGTTGTTAAATCCAAAGTTGAAATAGAATTAAAGATAGCTTCTATAATTAAGAGGAAAGATAAACTAGTAAAGAAGATAAAGAAGAAATTTAGTACATATATTGAAGGGGAAGCAAGTGTTAAGGAAGAAGAAGAAGAAGAAGGAGAGAGTGAAGAAGAAGAAGAAGAAGAAGAGGGGCAAGGCCCAATGAAGTTGACATAGGGCTTAGGAGAAGATAAGGAGGAAGGTGCCAAGGAAAAAGAAGCTAAGAAAGCACCTACAGAAGCTGAAAAAAAGAAGAGAAAGGTCAAAACTTAGCCCCTAGCTTAGCCCAAACCCAAGAAGGTAACCAAGCCAACACTAGCAACAAGGGCTACCACAAGGGCATCCTCACAAAAGTCCAAGGAACAAGTAAAAGAGAAGAAGAAGGCCATTGAAAAAACTAATGAAGTGCCAAAGAAAAGAAGAAAATATGTATCATAGCCAGACATTGATAATGAGAAAATAGAATCATAGGATATCAACAAATTCTAAGTGGTAAGCCATCCTCCCAAATCTGCTATAGATAATTTTTTTTGAAAATATTAAAAATGCACGTTTGAATGAGTTGAAAAACATTGATTTCAATAAGCTAAGTAGAGAAGAGAAAAATAAAATAGAGGGATCTATGTATACGATGATGGATAAATTCAAAAAAACACTTCTAGAGCTAGACAAAACCATGCCTAGGGAGTTATATGAGATAGTTGAAAAAAAATGGCATTATTGTCTAAAAATGGAAAATGAGATCAGAGAATCTACTTGACCACAAGTGATGCTTCACCTAAGTCAAATAAAAAAGGCAAATAAGAAACATGGTGGAAAATTTGCACCAAAATACAGAGCCTTCAGCATCCTACAAAATTAGATTGAGGATGTAGTGAATAAGTCCACACAATTGTGGAAGACAATCTACAAGATAACTGATGACAAGGATGAAGAAGAAAATAAGGCAAAGGCCAGTGCCAAGGAGAAGATAGAGGAAAATAAAATACAAGAGAAGAAAGGAGAGGAAGAGAAGCAAGAGGAAGAGAAGGAGGAGAAAGCAATAACAAAAGGAGATGAAGAAAAGAATGGAGAAGAAAGAGGAGGAAGATAAGGAAGATGAGGAGGACAAAGAAAAAAATATGAGGAGGAGGAAACACAAAAGAGAGAAGACATGGAAATAGTTGAGTAGTAGTAGCAAGAGGAACAAAGTGTGCAAGACACACAAATGACACCCCCTAGCCCTCCTCATGTAACCATCACACCTGCAAACACAATAACAATCAAGGATATTCCTAATAATTCTTCTTAGAACATCAATCCCATAACTGTAGAGGATCTCTCCAATATCTTTCACCAATCCACTCTATAGGCATAGTTATGCACAAATCCTATATTGGTGGGTGTAGACGAGTTACAAAAGGTAGTAGTAGAAACTGAAAGAGACAAGGTGAAACCACAAGAACCACCTTCCATCTATATAGCTATTAGCTTTCAAATCCTAATTCTTTCACCACCATCTCCAACAATTGCAATAGTAGCAGGTGATACCATGAAGTAGAGTGCAGAAGAAGGGAATTCTGAGGAGAAGGAGGATACATCAAAATAAAAGGAGCAGGCCACTATTCAAACATTGGTAGAACTACCAAAAACTAGCACTCCTACAAAAACCCTTCACAAGCTAACCACTGAAGCCATACCTTTGCAAATATCAACACCAAGCTCAAGCTCAACCAAGGTGACCAGGGCACTTCACTATGGAGACCGTGAGCTAGATGAAGACATAGTCATACTTGCCTATGACTCAAAGACTATCACCGTGGACTAGATTACAGAAATGCAAGATGCATTAAATAGGAGAAAAAGGTAGGAAATAATTAGAAAAGAGTATAAACATAAGCAAGTAGTACATGAGATTAAGGACATCTTTATGGATGCCTTCATATTGTAGTCACCAGATGATTCAAAGCCCATAGTGGAACAATTATCAAAAATTATTTACAAGATGACAAGTCAAGACCAGGATACAAACATCAAACTTATGGAATGGTTTGAAAGGAAATTCCAAGGAAAGGTAAATGAAAAAATATCCAATGGTATAGCACTTGAATAGGTAGAATTGGCCAAGAAAATTGAAAAGGTCAAAACTACACTTGAGAATATTTTCTCATTGTACAAAAAGTTGTGTGATTTTTCCAATTTCACACAAGAGATAGACCAGAGGATAATGAGCTTGGAGAGAAATTTGAAGATTTCTAACATGAAATTACCAAGATATCCATCTCAAAGTGACAAGAAGTTTTCTTAATCGCTTCACGCTCAAAGAGAATTAGTTGCACTGACAAGTGAGGAGGCCAATATAAAGGCCAAGTTAATGTAGATTTAATCCTCCATAACCCTACATTTGGAGGTCCTCCACAAAGAACATGTCTATGTTGAAACCGTCTTAAAGAAAGATCCTAATCTTTCTACATTAGATGGACTTGTACATCTAGATGCAAAGATACAATCCAGCATAAGTCACTAGACATTGCTTTGGAGAATCAGGATGCAGCTTTGAAAATGATAATGGAGGTAAATAGCACATTTTTGGCTAAATATGGTATTACTCCTTAGAACCCTTTGACATAAGTGTGAAAAAGGGGGAGAAATAATAAAGGAGATAGGGAGAGAAATAAAAACAAACAAGATATGACTAAGGGGGAGAATACTAAGCTTTAATTACATTCTTTCATTCATTCTTTTGGAATAATAAGGGAAAGATTGTAGATAGCCAAAAAAGGGAGATAAGACTTAATGTGTAAATAGACATGGGGGAGAAATAATGTTTTGGAGGAGATATGAATAAAGAACATCTCAGCACACAGGTACAGATTATAGAAATAGGGCAAAGACAAAGAGTATCAGGCACAATCAACTCAAGGGAGTTATAAGATATTTTGAACAAATTTTATACATATGTAGAATATATTGGATAGGGTATTCATAAGATCAAACTAATAATGTTTAGTTAAGTGTTTTTGACACTCATGTCAAAGGGGGAGATCGTTGGTCTCGGTTTGGTTTTGAAAATTGAGTGTCAACACACTTAACTACTTTTCATATAGGAGCCGAGAACACTATACATGCCAAGCTACAGTATGTATCGAGCTATAATTCCAACAAGTTCTAAGTGACTTCAAGTGCCAAGCATTATACAAGTGCCAAGTGATATATAGGTGTCGAGTCATAGTTGATGTTGAGCAAGCTAGAATGCTTCAGGTGCCAATTGAGCTAGAACTATAGAAGTGTCGAGCAAGAAAAAATGTAATAGGTGCCAAGAAAACTAGGATCAAAGATATGTCGAACATCAATAGTCCAGTATGTATCGAGTGACATAGAATCAGTGTATGAGTTTGTGCTTTCACAAACTCAAATGTAAACCATTTTTTTTTGAGCTAACACGGAAGGATTTCAAAGGATAATAAGGATAAGAATGAATATTTTATATTTCTTATGCAATCAACATGAAACCAATAAGAAAAATGGAGAAGTCATGCAACCAATGAGAAAAGTGCAAGAAATGAGCGAGAATTAAAGAAGGCTTAGACCCCATGATTTATTTATGCTAAGTCTATGAAGTCTTTGAAATCTATATAAGAAGGCTTTATAAGAAGTCCATACCTAATCCTAAGTCTATGAAGTCTTTATAAGAAGGCTTAGACCCCATGATTTCATGATACTAAATAGAAGTGAAGGAAGTTGCTAAGAAGATAGCAAAAATTGCAGAACAAGAGAAATAGTAGGGGCATCAAAGACTTAGTGAATTGAGCAGCAATTAAACATCTAGTTGATCAGAATAGTATGAGGACTATAAATAGACATCAGATCAAGAAAGGATCACATTAGAATGAATAGATCAAATTCCCAAAATCAGCAATTGAAGATTGTAAGCAATCAAGTCAAAGATTCCTAATACTTTCTAGCAATTGTATTAGAATAGTAGAAATCCTATGTATATAGGTTAGCCTAACAGTTATTTTTGTAGATCCTTTGAAGAGGTGACTAAATCCTTTAACAAGGTAACACTTCATGTAAAGTGTTTTAAATCCTTTAACCAGGTCATTATTGACACAATGTAAAGCCTTTAACAGGATAGGCCTTTTACAGGGCAGACTATCAGAAGTGGTCAAACAATTATTGTTGTAGTGATTTTTTGGGTATCATCCCCACCCTAGTTTTACCTTCTTATTCCTAGAGGATTTTTGGGTTACCAAATCCTAGTTTCATGTGTTTAATTGTGTATGTTTACTTTATGTTCAGTTAATATGTTTACATGCATGCAATTTACTTTTAGTTATTTGTTTTCAAGGATTTGAAAAGGTTAAAAGTGTGGTACTTCTGATTCACCCCATCTCCCCCCTCTTACAAGTACTCTTCCCATTTGAATATTCCAACATAAAGGATATGTGAGGAGGTATAAGGAATTCCATATTGGAGATGAATTCATGGTTCATTTGAGAAAGGAGTATTCTCGAATGGTTACATGTAATAAGCTAAAAATGAAGAAGTTTAGGCCGTGCAAGATAGTGAGAAGGCATGACTCTAGAAATGCCTATGAAGTGGAGTTTCCTATTGAATTGAATATTTTATGATTATTTAACATTTAGATTTGACAAAGTATTGTGAAGGAGCTGATGGAGATGAATTTGCAAAAGTAAGTCAACTATTCCAATAGCTAGTTTGGCTACAAAGGAGATTGAGGAGAAATTGGATAGTCATGTTGGCAAAAGTACAAGGAACAAAACCTATGAAGAGTACCTAGTCAAATGGAAAGGGAGGATAGTATAAGATTCATCATGGCTAGCAAGAAAGGAGGTTAACCATCTTGGTTTTCCTATGAATACTTGAGATGTGACTGGGTCACTTCTCAAATTACCACAAGTGTCTGATGCAAGAGCATCCTATGTGTAAGAGAAATCTTGCATCAACCAAAAATAATTATTTTATTTATTTGAATAAGTGTTCCCTTAATTAAAAGTTTCTATCTGTAGAGGCTTGCTACTTAGTAAGTTAGTCATACAAGCTCAGAATGTCCCAATTTAAAAGGTGGGTGTTCATCTTTTATATAATAGCCTATGAGTTGAAGCTTAGTCCCATATCATGAGTATTCATGGATTTAGTGTGGATTTTTGGCATGCAATTTTGGTATAAAAACTTTAGACTCACCATTGAATGCCTAATAATGCTTGGATGAGGCTCAAAAACTCAAAAAATGGGCACTTGCATGGATCCAAGCCTGTACATAAAAAGAAGAGGATTATGAAAAGTGGTTATAATAGCCAATCGGAACAACAGTTTGAAAGTTATGGCCTTCCAAAGTTGGGTCGACCAAAACTTCCAAAATAAATGTCAAAGGTGTATTTGGCCGACTTTATATGTATTGTTAGGGTCTGTCAGCCCTAGATATTAAGTTTGAGTTTCTAGAACCTTCCTGAGCAGCATAAAGTTTCCTATTTAAGAAATGCTTGTACATTGTCTAGGACAATTATGGGTGATAGTTCATAGCTTTGTCTTCTAGATTACTGTAATGAAGATACCCATGTGGGTTAGCACATTGTAATTTTGAATTTTGTAATTCTACATTTGCTCCAATAATAAGAAGCCCATATTTTATCCTTGTGATTTTCTATTATTTCTTTATTTTTGTTATGTGTTTATGGCATTAAGGGGAGCACCCTTCATCAATTTTTTGGATGGATCATGTTTGAATTAGACCTCTTTTGGTGGTTGTCGATAGCATGTTCTTTCTTTGTTGGAAAAATGTTGGAGATTATTTCCACAATCTTCAATTAATGTTTCTAAACTTTAGTTCCATCCTAAGTGTTATTTAATATAATCTACTAGAACAACTTGTGGCTTGAGTATTTATTTAATATAATCTACTAGCCTGACTTATGGATTGCTAGCTATAAGTATAGAGTCTTGAGATGTCTAGAGTTAGGATTTCTTAACATGAAGTAGTAAGGAGAATCATAAGGGATGATAGCTAGGAGGTGGAAGCTCACAAATGAGATATGAGTTATATTCTTCTTGTAATGGTCATAGCTGAGAAAGCCTTACTACTAGACATGTTGGATGTAAAACTAATGGTTATATTATGATAATGTATGTTGTCTTAGATATCAATCCTTGTGTTACTGATTATCTTCTATTGTCTAGTTATTTTTTGGGGGATAGGTCACCTCCAATGGGATACACCTAACCTTGTACTACATTGAAACCATTCATCTAAGTCCCTCCTTGAGGATGTTTTTATTTTTAATCAAATTATTCTAGATTTTGGACCTTGGGGGGCAGTCATTATCATTCAAATAATACACTAAGGATGAGAACTTAAGGTATTTTTCTTTCATTATATCACCCCATCTAGTATGATTAAAAATCAAGTGCTAACTGGCCTTAGTAATAAGAGCTTTGTTCAAGTTAGTGATCCTCCTAATTCCTATCCCCCCTTTCACATTAGGTTTACACACTGTCTCCTAGTTCACCAACATAATTATATTTTGTTCTTCATTTCCAATCCAAAGGAAATTTGTTTGGATTTTTTAAGGTTCTCAACCATTCCATTAGAAAGTTTAAATAAATTAAGGTAGTAAGCATGTATCCTTTGAAGAGAGGTTGCCAACAATTGAAGCTTTCATGTGATACTTAAAAAATTCCCCTTCTATCCCACCATTTTTTTGCATTCTTTCAAGGATATTATTATGAAATTAAGTAGAGACTTCCTTTACAGTAAGGGTAAACCAAAGTAAGTATCTAAGAGACAAACATATTGATATCACATGATAAAAGTTACATGCCTTTGTAGATTTTGGTTGGTATTAAAGAATTACATTTGTCTCTTTCTATAATTAATATGTTGACCATGGGTGGAAGTAGATTCATCCAACAACCTTTGTCAACACCTAACCTTAACCACATAGGAACAACCAAATAGGAAGGTTTCATCCATAATTTTTTTTAAACCTTTAGAAGTAAGGAGGTGGTCATCTTAATCCCTTTGATAACTTTTGAATTAACTAGGCCTGAGAATGACATTCCTAACACCTCCATGACCATTATAAAGAGATAAGGGGATAGAGGATCCCACTACTTCAACTACTACTAATCACCAAATAAACCATAAGGAGTTCCATTAATGAGGATAGTAAAATTACATCTTTAGCCATTTTCCTTATAATTCTAATTGCATTATTATTGAAAAAAATTCTATACAAGACCTGATAGAGGAAAGAAAAGTCAACTTTGTCATTATTATCTACAACTTGGTGAACCTATTTGATTAATTTATTCCTAGATTGATTCAAATTTTGCATAGCCACACTATTAGTTTCTTCTTCATCATATGAATCATATTTTTAATAATTTCAATGCATCTAATAGCTTTCAACCTCTTTAACATTATCACTTTCTGTTGGAAATGAGAATGGAGTAACTGAGAGGGGAGGGGTGAATCAGTTACTACAAAAACTTTTCCCACAAGTCCCTTAAGATGTCAAAGGAAATACTCATTGCTGATACTCATATAATCAAACTGAAAACACAAGAAACAAGAGACAAGAAACACCAGATTTAACGTGGAAACCCAATATGGGAAAAACCACCAATGTAACTAGTTACTGTTTTTCACTCTTCTGAAGTGAGCCCTATTAGGAGCCAACCTTGTTAAAGGTTACAAAACACACTGTTAGGTGCGACCTTGTTAGAGGATTTAATCACCCTGCTAGGAGTGGCCTTGCTAGAGGTCTTTAGATCAATTCAACTGAATTGACACCTTGTTAGAGGATTTTACAAAAGGTTGTTAAACCCACTCTGTTAAGAGATTTGAAAACACTATTACAATTGTTAGAAAGTAACAATGAGTGATCTGAAATAAATACAAATTATCTTTGCTGATACAGATCTCTGTTCTGTTCCTCTAGATCCTCTCTGATCAAACGCAATTTTGCATCTCTGATCCTTCAGAAATTTGCTCTGACCTTATAATTTGCATATTAGATATTCAATCATATTTGCTAGCTTTTTCACATTCATACTTCCATACTTGAATTCGCAACTTGATCCTTCATATATACCTTTCAGATTATCAAGTCGGCTCAAATACAAGTTACAATTATAAATAATTGTGCTATGAGTCGGCTTCATACATTACATAAAGTAATTAACTTTAATTACTTAACCTTCGAGAAATCCTTCGCTGACCGACTTAACTCGGTAAATACTGCACAGAAAATAATTCCTGTGTTAACCAACTGAGCTCGGTTAATACAGAGAATTTCGTGAAATCCTTCAGTCGCCGAGTGAACTCGGTAAACACCGATTTCTCTGTCTTTCCTTTGATGACCGAGTGAGCTTGGTTAACACTGTCTGCTACTTTTCTTGATCGAGTGAGCTTGGTTAACACTAACTGCTACTTTTCTTCGATGACCGAGTGAGCTCGGTTAACACTGTCTGCTACTTTTCTTCGATGACCGAGTGAGCTCGGTTAACACTGTCTGCTACTTTTCTTCGATGACCGAGTGAGCTCGGTTAACACTGTCTGCTACTTTTCTTCGATGACCGAGTGAGCTCGGTTAACACTGTCTGATGACTGATATGACATTTGTGTAACATCAAAGACAATCATGCAATTATCAATTGTATCCAACAATCTCCCTCTTTGGCATTGATGGCAACACAACATGTCATAGCAGAATGAAATTTGAAAACAAGTCCTTATCAGCACAATATGTCATCAAAACAATTCTCCCTCTAAGATGATAGACTCTCCCTCTTTCAGTAATCTCCCTCTGTGAGGGAATTACATAAGAACTTTCTTTTTCACACAAATTTCAGAAAGATATGACAGTAAAGTAAATCTCTCCCTCTTTGACAACAAATGCCAAAGACAATAGAACTTAAATGAATTGTAATGTACCTTTAGTACTGATTCATATGCAAAGCTTCCAGATTGGACTGCATCAACAGATAGATTTTCATTTTGGTATGCGTTGATGCATCACTAAAACTTTTTTTTAGTGAATTTCGGATAGGGGTGTAACCCCTAACTTATCTCTGAGATACAAGAATGCATCCTTAGGTAGTGGCTTTGTGAATATGTCAGCAATTTGTTCCTTTGAATTGACATATTCCAATCTGATCTCCTTGTCTTGTACCAATTCTCTGACAAAATGATATTTGATTGCAATATGCTTGGTCTTAGAATGCATCAATGGATTCTTTGATATATTGATTGCACTAGTATTGTCACAGAACATAACAACTGGTTCTTTGATTTCCATCCTCATTCCTTGCAATAACTGCTTAAACCAAACAATATTTGAACAATTTACTGCTGCAGCAACATACTCTGCCTCTGCTGTAGATTGGGATGTACAATTCTGCTTTTTGCTTGTCCAAGAAACCAATCTCTTTCCAAGAAAGAATGCTCCTCCACTTGTGCTTTTCCTGTCATCAAGGTTTCCTGCCCAATCAGCATCAATAAATACTTTCAAATCCAAATTACCTCCAAATTTATACCATAGCCCATAATCTTCAGTTCCTTTCAAATATCTCATTATTCTTTTGATTGCCATTATATGAGTTTCTCTTGGTTTTGCTGAAAATCTTGCTACAATACCGACTGCAAGGGCAATATCTGGCCTAGTATGTACTACATACTGCAACTTTTCAATCATAGATCTATACAGTGTTTGATCCACTTCTTTGGATTCATCTTCCTTGGTAAGTTTCAATCCAGTACACATAGGGGTTCCAACTGGTTTACAATCCTCCATACCAAATTTTTTTAATATCTCCTTGATGTATTTTGACTGTGTGATGAAGATGCCATTCTTACTTTGTTGGATTTGAAGACCTACAAAGAATTTAATCTCACCAAACATAGACATCTCAAACTCCTTGTTCATTTGTTCTAAAAATTCTTTGCATAGATCATCATTGCCTGTGAAAACAGTGTCATCTACAAATATTTCTGCCAAAACAATCTTATTATCTGGACCTTCTTTTATATACAAGCTACTGTTATCATTAGTCCTTTGAAAACCAATCTGAATAAGATAGTTATGCAATCTTTCATACCATGCTCTAGGAGCTTGTTTTAGACCATACAGCGCCTTGTGTAATTTGCAGACCATGTTCTTCTTATCTGGATCAACAAAACCTTCAGGTTGTTCAATGTAAACTTCTTCATCCAGTATTCCATTGAGAAATGCTGACTTGACATCCATCTGATAAACTTTGAATCCTTTGTGAGAAGCATATGCAAGTAAGGTTCTTATACCTTCCAATCTTGCAACAGGAGCAAAGGTTTCTCCATAGTCTATACCTTCTTCTTGAGTATATCCTTTGCATACTAGTCTAGCTTTGTTTCTTGATACCTTGCCATCTTCATTTAGTTTATTTCTGAATACCCATTTTGTTCCAATCACATTCTTATCTTTGGGTCTAGATACAAGAGTCCATGTTTTGTTTTTCTCTATCTGTTCTATTTCTTCATTCATAGCCTCAATCCAACTATCATTTGCCAATGCATCTTTGATATTTCTGGGTTCAAAATCAGCAATTAAACAAGTGCCTTTTAACTTACTTCTTGTCAGAGTTCCTTCAGATTTGTCTCCAATGATCTGATCTGGAGTATGATGCCTTCTGACATATTTAGCTAACACAGGTTCTTTACTTCTTGAATGAGTTTCATTGTTGTCCCTTTGTACTTCAGATTCTTGTTGTTCTGGCTTGGTATATTCAGACTCAGTAGATACTTGCTTGGTAGAGTCTGAAAGTGACTCGGATTCTTTTAGCTCGGTAAAAACTTCCTGTGTCTCGGTTTGAACTTCCTGCAACTCGGTCATTGATGACTTGGGAGTTGAGGATTCCTGATTAACTGGAGTACTTGGTATAGTATCAGGTTCAATGTAAATAAATCTTCTGTAGTCTTCAGGAACCTTCTTGCTTTCTTCTTCTGATTTCTCTGCAAACTCATCAACTTTCACATGTGCACTTTCTATGACCTTGTGAGTAGATAGATTTAAACATCTATATGCTCTGCTTTTACAAGAGTAACCTAGAAATATTCCTTCATCTCCTTTTACATCAAATTTACCTTTTCTATATTCTTTCAGAATATAACATTTTCTTCCAAATACTTTTAGATAACTTACATTGGGTTTGTAGCCATACCATAATTCATAGGGAGTTTTGAATGAGTCCTTTTTTAGTTGTACGCGGTTCAAGGTATGAACTGCAGTGCTGATAGCTTCCTTCTAGTATTTGATAGCAATGTTCTTTTCAATCATTAGGGTCCTTGCACAATCCATAATGGATCTATTTCTTCTTTCAGCTATCCCATTTTGTTCTGGAGTTCCTGGTGTTGAAACTTGTCTTTTAATTCCTCTTTCAATGCAGAAGTTATTGAACTCATGTGAAATGAATTCACCACCTCTGTCTAACCTTAAGCATTTCAATCTTTTCCCTGTTTCTTTTTCTACTCTTGCCAAGTACCATTTGAATTTCTCAAAAGCTTCTGATTTATTCCTTAGGTACATAACAGTCATCATTCTTGAGTAATCATCAACAAAAAGAATGAAGAACTTTTCTCCAGTATAACTTTCAATTCCAATGGATCCACATAAATCAGTATGCACAATTTCTAATATATCTTCAGACTGATAGCTTTTACTTTTAAAACTAGTCTTTCCCATTTTTCCAATCTGACAATTCTTGCATAAACCGACCTCAGGTTTCTTTATATTAGGAATGCCTCTTACCTTTTTGAATTTTCTTATCTTCACCAGATTATCAAAATTGACATGACACAACCTCTTATGCCATAACCAACTTTCTTCAATTTGAGCAATAAAACATGAGCATTCACCAAGTTCTAGGTAGAACAAGTTACCTTTAGTTTGTGTGCCAGATCCTATCAGCTTTCCTTGCTCATTCAACAGTCTTGCCTTTCCATGCATGAATTCCACCTTAAATCCGGTATTGAGTAACTGTGCCACACTTAGCAAGTTATGTTTAAGACCTTCAACCCAATAGGCATTGTTGCATATAAGTTCTTTGGTTAGAGAGATTCTTCCTCTTCCTTTTATGAAACGAGGTTCATTATTACCAAACCTTACACTGCCACCATCATAATCTTCAAACTGATCAAACTTAGTTTTATCACCAGTCATATGATGAGAGCAACCACTGTCTATAATCCATGTATCATTCATACTTATATGAGAGATAAGAGCCATTTTATCTTCCTCATCACTATCAGAATCATCTTTCACAGCAATATAAACAATTTCATCTTCACTATTATCAGAATCCTTAGAATTTTCAGCCATGAAACATGATTTCTTACCTTTGTTCTTGAATGATTTGTAATCTTTCTTTCTATTCCATTTATGACCCTTCTTTTCATCATTGTTCTGCTTGTTTGGGCACCTAGCTGCAATATGACCAATTTCTTCACATGAAAAACATATTAGAGGAACTTTACCTTTATATTTTCCTCTGCCTCTGGAGTATTTCTTTGCCAGTAGAGCTTCAATTACTTCAAGATCACTGTCTGAACTTTGGTCTAATTCATCATCACTGTCTGACTCTGATTTCTTTTTGCCTCTATCTTTGAGTGAAAGTTTGGCCTCAAATGCTGATTCAGTGTTTTTGGAAGCTAGAACATAGTTGTCAAAATTGTCTAGTTCAAATGCGGTTAGTCTTCCAACTATAGCCTCCAAATTGATATTATGATTTGCTTCACACCTTCTTTCTTGAATTGCAGAAACTCTGATTGCATAGATGGGAAGCAAGGTTCTGAGAACTTTGCTTATAATCGTCTCTTCTTTGATATCACCTCCAGATGCCCTGATTGCACTGACACATGCTTTGATTCTATCAACATATTTTGCAATGTTTTCATCCTCTCTCATTCTCATTTGGTCAAATTGTCCTCTTAGACTTTCTGCTTTTGCTCTTTTCACATTGTCATCTCCTCCATAGATTTCTTTCAGCTTGTTCCACATGTCAAAAGCGGTTTGGCAATCCTTGATATCATCAAATTCTTCATAGCTTAGTGCAGATGCAATGTCTATCATCATATTGTTATGAGTCTTCTTTTCAGCAATATCATTGACAGATAATGTGCCGGAAGGTTCTTTGTATTTTTCATCAAGATATTTCAGTCCTGTATCACCAATAGTAGCCAAATGAAGTTTCATCAATCCTTGCCATGCAGAGAAGTTATTTTTGTTGAGTCTTGGAATTTCTCTCTTGTAAGACATCTTGATCTTTGGCTTAGATCCTTGAAATCTTTTCCTGCAAGCACCAATAAGCTCTGATACCAATTGTTGGAAATGAGAATGGAGTAACTGAGAGGGGAGGGGTGAATCAGTTACTAGAAAAACTTTTCCCACAAGTCCCTTAAGATGTCAAAGGAAATACTCATTGCTGATACTCATATAATCAAACTGAAAACACAAGAAACAAGAGACAAGAAACACCAGATTTAACGTGGAAACCCAATATGGGAAAAACCACCAATGTAACTAGTTACAGTTTTTCACTCTTCTGAAGTGCGCCCTGTTAGGAGCCAACCTTGTTAAAGGTTACAAAACACACTGTTAGGTGCGACCTTGTTAGAGGATTTAATCACCCTGCTAGGAGTGGCCTTGCTAGAGGTCTTTAGATCAATTCAACTGAATTGACACCTTGTTAGAGGATTTTACAAAAGGCTGTTAAACCCACTCTGTTAAGAGATTTGAAAACACTGTTACAATTGTTAGAAAGTAACAATGAGTGATCTGAAATAAATACAACTTATCTTTGCTGATACAGATCTCTGTTCTGTTCCTCTAGATCCTCTCTGATCAAACGCAATTCTGCATCTCTGATCCTTCAGAAATTTGCTCTGACCTTATAATTCACATATTAGATATTCAATCATATCTGCTAGCTTTTTCACATTCATACTTCCATACTTGAATTCGCAACTTGATCCTTCATATATACCTTTCAGATTATCGAGTCGGCTCAAATACAAGTTACAATTATAAATAATTGTGCTATGAGTCGGCTTCATACATTACATAAAGTAATTAACTTTAATTACTTAACCTTCGAGAAATCCTTCGCTGACCGACTTAACTCGGTAAATACTGCACAGAAAATAATTCCTGTGTTAACCGACTGAGCTCGGTTAATACAGAGAATTTCGTGAAATCCTTCAGTCGTCGAGTGAACTTGGTAAACACCGATTTCTCCATCTTTCCTTTGATGACCGAGTGAGCTCGGTTAACACTGTCTGCTACTTTTCTTGACCGAGTGAGCTCGGTTAACACTGTCTGCTACTTTTCTTCGATGATCGAGTGAGCTCGGTTAACACTGTCTGCTACTTTTCTTCGATGACCGAGTGAGCTCGGTTAACACTGTCTGCTACTTTTCTTCGACGATCGAGTGAGCTCGGTTAACACTGTCTGATGACTGATATGACATTTGTGTAACATCAAAGACAATCATGCAATTATCAATTGTATCCAACACTTTCAACATTCTTTCTCAACTTATTATGATAACATTTATTTTCTTTTCTCCTAGTAGAATAACATAAAATGATAAATGTGTTTCAATCATTATTTTGTCACTGATGTCAAACCTACTACTTTTTGGTCAGACAATTGCTTATATGATTTAATTACTATCATTTGTTTTATTGATGAAGAGGATTTGATCAATTGAGGTAATAATAGCACCTAGAAGAAAGGTTGAGTTATGATATGAAAATGAGTACAAGAATTAGTTAAGACCAGGATATCATAGTGCATTGATAATCTACTTAAGGTTGCAAAGGTTAGTTACACTAAGTTTAGAAGAACAAGTTAAGAAGATTTTGTTTGCCAAGCTTGACTAAGTGGATAGTAGGTGTTGAGCAAAGTTAGTGCAAGAAAAGTAGAAAATAAATTGGAGCCGAGAAAAGCCAATTTTAGTGTAAGTTAAGTGAAATAGTGTAAGCCAAGTAAATTTTAGTTCATGTCAAGCACCAGTCATCTTTAGTTTGTGCTAAGTGTTTTGACAACTAATGTCGAGAAACACAGTATGTGTCAAGCATTAGAAACCACTTAATGCTAAGTGTCTACATTATGAGAAAGATCAAGAATTCGATGAATCTAAGCCAAAAGGTTTGACTTATTGGATCATGTGAACCATTTGGAAGATAATATTGATGAGCTAGTATTAGAGAGTTCAAGCTAAACCATTTTGAGGTGAATTCAAAGAGGGTTGAAGAAGAAGTTTCTAGAAGGGAATGAAATGAAATAAGGGGTAGATTCATTGAATCCTATTTAATCTAACCTAACCCTAAAATGGATGATGGAGGTTGAAAAAGAAAAATATCTTAATTCTCTATTTACAGAGATTGCTAGTTAGAAGCAAGAGTTGATGTGGGAGAACCTAAGGAAGACAAGGATTCTAGGTATTTTCTTCATTCGATGACCTAAGAGAAGAGATTTCATTGGCAAAAAAAGCAAGAAATCTTAAGGGTATGCATGATTAAAGGGTGAACAAGCTATCAGAGTTGAAGTGTATGAAAGCCAAGTAGATTGGAGGACTAAAACAAAGATCCATAATTTGCAAATAAAGTTGTAAGTTGTTATTAGATCAAGCCTTATTGTTACTCTCTAATCATTGTATCAATTTAGGATAAATCCTTTGGATTAATGTTGGCCTAATAGTCATTTGTAAATCCTTTAACCATGTGACATTCCAAGTAATGATCTAAAGTCCTCTAACAAGGCTCACTCCTAATAGGTTGATTGAAATCCTTTAATCAAGTCACATTTAACATTGTGTATTGTAACCTTTAATAGGGTTGGCCTTTCATAGGACATCATTTCAAAAGAGTGAGAATGGGTAGAATGTTACTAGTGGTTTTTCCTAAATTGAGTTTCCATGTTAAATCATTGTGTTAAATGTGTCATTGAATTTGTTATGTTTCATGTTTACATTTTTGCAAATTGATTTGACAATAACCTAAAAGTTTTATTTATTTCATAATCTAATGGATGCATGCATGATGATTTTTTTATGGATATGGGTTCACTAGGCTATGAAAAGTTTTATTTGTACATCTAGACCTTGGATAATTGATTCACCCCCCCTTTTAGTTATTCTAAAGAATTCCAACATAGAGATGTTCCTTCCCAAATTTTCTTCTCTAACATAAAATTTGATTCCAAAGATTCTAAAATACTTCATATGACCTTACAATATCTCGTAATGGGTTTTACCATTTTTGTGCTTAATTTGAATTTAGCTCAATGTGTGTATTATAATTATAACCACTTCTCTCAAGTACATATGTGGTATTTTACCTTCCATCATCATAGTTATTACTCTGTCAAGAATTTTCATGTCCCTTCTCTCTAGAATTTCATTCTACTATAGGGTCTTGGGATTTTGCATCTATCTTCTTATTCCATGCTCCTCATAATAAGCATAGAATTCTCCTAAAGAGAATTTTCCACCTCTATTAGATCTTAAACATTTCAACTTCAAACTTGTTTCTATCTCAACCATCCCTCTAAAGAGCTTGAAATTGTTTAATTCATTATAATTATCTTTCAAAAATGTAATCCACATCATTCTAAATAATCATCAATAATAAGAAAAAAAGTACTTATCTCCATAGTAAATCTTAGTTATATTATGCCCACATAAATATATATGCACCCAATCTATAGATCCACTTGAAGAATAGGTCTTTCTCTAAAAAATAGATCTTGTTATATTTCTCAACTAACTTCCTTACATATTGCATTAGTAGGCTTCAACAATCTAGCTAGGTCTCTTAGATAACTTTTAGTACTTATGTCCATAATGTTATCAAATTTTACTTGACAAAACTTTTTTTCCATAACCATATGTCAACAATCAAGAATATATTTTCTATAATATTAAAATGAAATACATTACCTCTTCCTTTGGTTCACGATGTAATATTAAATAATAATTTACCATTGGTTATGAAATTTCCATTTTTTAATACAATATTATGACATTTCATAGCTTGGGAGAGATTAATCTCAAGGATTCGATTGGTCCCTCAATGTTGATTCTTAGTGACTCTTGCAAAAATCCTGAAATGGATATTATGAAAAATGATGTGAATAGTCTCTTGGATAAATTTAGATCCATCAAATGGCTTTATCATGAAATAAATGAAATAAGTGGCAAGATGAAAGCCATGAAAGGTAAAATTAAAAATCTTAAAGGATTTAGAGAGTGCTTACAAGGAATTCCTGAACATCGGTTCTTTGACTAATATGGTTGTCTTTTATTAGATGAGGGATAAAGTGTTGGAGGTAGATAATAAGGTCTCCAACACTGATATTACTCTAAAAATTATTCCTAATCAAATTTCTAAAATCCTAAAGGCATCCAATGAACACATTAAGATTTTGATCAACAATTTGGAGGGATCGATGGGGGACAGGGTCATTATCAAAGTCTCTGATGATCAAGGTAGTCCCATGGATAATTAGGATGGACCAGGTAAGAGAACCAGGGCTAGCACTAGGAAGAAGGTTAATAAGGATATGGATTAAGTGGAGCTATAGGTTGTGAATCTTCTCGAGAACATGGGATAGTGTTCTATCTGGTCTAGTTTTACTCTTTTTTTTCATTCTAGTTTTGGGTCTTTTGGGTCTATTTTTCTATTGTTGTCCTTTTATGGTTGGGAAAATTTTATTTTGTTATGTTTATCCTATGGGATTTAATAGAATTAAATTTTTATATCTTCTATACAAGGTTTTAGGGCCCCTTCAAAACATGGTTTACTTAATAAAAAACAAGATGCCCAAACTTCAAGAGATCATACTTCAATCCTTAAAAATACAAGACATCATCAATATTTTTCTTACTAATAAGTGTGATTCGACCTCTTATTTTTTTATCAAAAAATGACTATTATCATATAATCTAACAACAATGACACCATTTTCTCCATCTTCACAAGTTTGTGCTTGTCTCTAGCTATGTGATGTCAACATCTTCTATCTATCATATTCATCTTTTTGTTCAATATTTGTAACTAGGAATTTCTCCTCATTCATAATAATAATATCATATTTAATAGAAATAAACATAGTTTACTCTTCATTCTTCTCAAATTCATAATTAGGTACATCTTTCCTAGTATAGTAACACTTCTTATAAAATTACGGTTGAACATTTCTAGGCTTATCCTTTAGTACTCTCTTTGGACTACTAAAAAAAAAATGGTCAATCTTATTACATGAAAATTATTTGAAAGGAAGCTTCCCTTCATACTTTCATGTACCTTAGCCTCTATCCTAAAAATTAAGGCTTCTAGCTCTTCCAACATCTTTATCTCTTCTTCACTCTCTTTTGAATCCTTAATATAGCTTGATCCATACTTAGAATAACTTGAATAACTCTCACCACTATCATATTTTTAACTATCCTTAGAAATAGTATCTTTAAATGAAGTTTCAATTTGAGGAGAATTATCACCAAATATATCATTTCAAAAAAGGTAACTTTCCAATTAATGTATATTTATTCATAACAGAAATAGTTTTAATTTCTTTAATTTCAATAACTTTGTTGTCATAAGAAGATGGAAAGTGTTGGCATGAATGTCTATGCAATATTGATGTATGCTAATGGGGAAATTGTTATTATGTTTGAAGAGATGATTGTGTGCTTATGTGTTGCATTCATGACTTGGTTTGTCATTGATTTAAACATATCAACTTCCTGGATGATACAAGTGGAGTAACAAAGAGAGTTTTGTTCAGTACAACTCATGGATGTAGAATTATATTCAATAAAATTAGCAATGAATTGTGTAATAGTGTCTTTGTACACTTTGTGAGATTTTTAAGATTGTCATAGAGATGATTGAATTTGGAGAATAGGCACAATAGAATCTTTGTCAATGAGGGAGATAGATACACACACACACACACACACACACACACACACACACACACACAAACATATATATATATATATATATATATATATATATATATATATATATATATATATATATATATATATATATATATGAAAAACCATATTCATCTATGGGGGAGTAGCATGAATGAGGAGAGTATAATTTTTGCATATTGATGTACGAGGGAGATTATTGTATGGTTGAGTAAGAATATTGGGAAGACATATATTTGGTATTTTTTATGCTTAGATGTTTTTCATCATATCTTTCCATCAATTCCAAAAGGCAAGATTATTAGCATGATTTTCCAAGGGAGATTGATGTATGTTAATGGGGATATTGTTAGTATGTTTTGAGAGATGATTGAGTGCTTGTGTGTTGCATTCATGACTTAGTTTTTCATTAATATTAATATATCATCTTTCTAGATGGTATAGGTAGAGTAGAAGTAAAAATTTTGTACAACACATTTTGGAGTAGATGCACAAACTTGTGTCACCTTTTATAAAGAAAAAGCAACTTAGAACTTAAATTGATCAACTTTAACAACATAAAAGTAACATCTGTGTTTAGAATTTAAAGATTGTGTAAAGCGATGAAAAATGTAAAATTAGATGAAGTTTATGTTTATAATTTATTTTAAAAATAATGAGTAATAAATATTTTTTTTTCTTTTTAAAGAACATTTTTTAATTTTTAAAAACGTTAAAAATATAGAATTTCTTTCCCACCAAAAAAATATGTACAAATGATCATATTTTGCTCAGATTTTGTAATATGATATAGTTAACATGTATATAGTGGACAAAAAAATATTAAGTTTTTCATGTATATTTTTTTAGTTATAAGTGTCCAGCATCAAACTTATCAGAAATTGGCAACTTTATTTGCCCGCCAAACTATTTCTATCAAATCTAGATATTGCTAAAAACAATTACATGATTTACAATTTTTTTTCCTTTTTTGAAGTGACATCTTCTTGAATCGTAAAATACCTACTTGTAATAATTTGAAATTAAAATATATTATAGCTATCCAAAACACTATTAAATTTATATGACCATAATCTTGCCTTCGAGATATACAAAATGGCATTTTTTATTTTTGGAGAAACTTCATTTTTGATGGAGAAATAAACCTTAGAAGTGAGAATTTCTGGAAACTACATTTTCTTGCATATGCATCTACCACATAGGATGCCACATAGACAGTTACAAATGAAACTATTCTATGGGCCCCCCCTAAACAGATTATTGTTGGAAAATAACTCTGTTGGATCCAGCAAGTAGAACAAATAGATCAATCTCCCTTCTGGGACTTAGTTTCCATGAATCCCATATTAAGTGACTAATTGAAGAACCTAACAAGAAGACAATAGTTATGACCAAAAATATTACAGCCGAGAGGGTTTCAGCCATAACTTGGTCCAACCCAACACACCCACTAGCAGTCACATGGTGGCTTCATATAAAAAAATCCTCATAATTAAGAATTCAAATAAATAGCAAAAAATAAAGTATCTTTTTAGGAAAATAATTATTTTTTAAAGCAAATTTCATCATTTTTTGTGGATTTGAAAGTATGAAGGATCATCCTTAAGGAATGCTTTTTTCACCTAATTATTTTTATACTCTAAATTGATGCATTGCATTGTAAATTAAAATATTTTAATGTAGATTAAAGTATTTAATAGGACATAAAAAGGCTAGACGAAGGAAATATGATAGAATAAGAGATGAGAAAATTAAATGTTATAGAAAATGTAATCAAAACCAACCCATTGAAGTTCATAAAGAGGATGAGATTCAACAAGAAGAAGAAATTGGTAGTTCTAACAATAGAATCACATTATTAGGCATAGGAAATTGGATGGATATGGATGAGGAGCTAATTTTCAGTCAAATTTCATCTGAGCATATGGTATCTGAGAACACAACTAAAAAGCATTGCAAAAATATTTGGGATGAGTATTTCAAAAATAAAAGTATATTTGTAAACACACAATTATTTTTCAAGTTATTTAGGAGAAAAGATATGAGACTTTTTTTGGAGATTTTGGGTGTTGATAATAGGAAAAACCATTTGCATAATTTTAATAAATCAATAGTTGAAAATTGCAAACTGCATATAAGGGTATGTGTAGGATCATGGTCAACCAAACTATCCTATTAAGTGACAATAAAAAATTTAAAAATCAGGGTTATGTCAACTTGATGTTTAATTTTCTACTTTCTATAAACTTTATATCAAAAATTCGAGACAAAAGAATTTCTAGGAAATTGAATTTAGTTTCTAAACTACAAGGCCTTATCCAAAAAAAATAAAAATTAATTGTTCAAAATTTTGAATTTTAATGCAATAGTACAAAAAATCTAAGATAAAAAGAAGAAGTAGACATATGTCTAACCACCTTAATCAAAATCAAATGATAATATTTTCAAATAATATTCTAGATAGAAGAAGTAGACTCATGCCTAGATGTGACACATATTTTTGGGTATTTTTATTCTTTAAAAAAAATTAATTATTAATTTTCTACTTTCGTATTTTTGGAATTAAAAACTCTTGTGTTTGACCACCTTAACTAATTCAAAACTCTACAAAATTTAATTTTTCATTTCTTTCCTTATAGTAGAAGAAGCATAGAATGTGATGCATCTTTAGGATTTCAAAAATGTTGTACCATTTGAAAGTTATAGTTATTTTTCAAGTAGTATGTCAATCAACATTTTATACATAACTCCATTAGAAACTAAGTAATAATTACTTACTGAAATCATAATTTGACAAACCTTACATTTATAGAAAGATAAGAACATTCTTAAGAAACCCTTTTTATTTTATCAAATTTTGGTTTTAAAAAAAGTTTTTGGCTACATGTTTGAAGTAAAAAAATACATAAAAACAGGTTGAAAGCACATTTTCGGGACACTTTTAAAGCTGACTATATAGGGTGTGTATCAAAAGATATAGAATGACTTATAAATGTATTAATTGCTTTCATTTAGTATTAAGATGGGTGGGGAAAAAGTTGGAATAGATTTTGAGATGCTTTGAGGCATTTTAGAACTACATATTTTTTATATCGCCACTTTTTGGCACACCATGATCCTGTACATACCCATAACAAAATTGACAACACAACATGAGGCAATTTAAGCATTTTAGGTAGGGTGTTGATGACTACAATATATAGTAAAAAGTTAATACATAGAAAACAAGTACATACAATTTCTTATTTACTACATATATCTAGAAGAATTATTTAAAGATATATTAGGAGGAGAAACATGTTAGATGAAAACATTGAGAATAATTGGGTGAATATTTGTAGAATTCCTCAAAACGATAAATTTATTAAAGATGTAAAAATGATAGGTTATTGAATTTTGGACCACATGCTCTCACATTTCTTCCAAAAGACATGATACTATTCAAATTAAAGATCAATAGACATGGGCAAAAATTGAACATCCAATTTTTTTTAATAAATATAACACAAAGTGAACTATTTCAAACATTCAAGCAAGAATTTTCAAATGTGAAAATATTTTAGATAATGTTTGAGATCCTACATCCTTCCTTTGTAAGCATAAATAAGATACGTCAAACTTTTTGTTGTTAAAATCATGTTAATTTTGGTCTACAATTGCAATCATATAAAAAATTTATGGCAATACTTAATCCAAATTTGGTCATCCCTAGCAATACGACACAATTTGGGAAGTCTATATTATGTGATAAATTGGAAGATTCTTATGAGTTCAAAGTACAATGTATCAAAAATTAGTGTGTATCAAAAATTAGTGTGAAGATTGTAGAGATTTCTATAAATTTCTGCTACAATTTGAGAATATTAATGGATCGATAGCAATTTCATAGATGAAAAATTAATATGAGACATACCAAACTAAGATAGGAGATGAATCCAAAAAAATTGTATTGAAGTTACAAACAAATTTTGTCCATTGATATATCCACATATCCAACATTTTCATGGTGCACAATGGAAAGCTAAATAGTTTCATGATTCAAAAAATTGTTTTCCACCTAGTTGTATTCTTTTAGTTGTAGTTTTTTTTGAGATCTATACATTTTCACCTCAAATAGAACTTCAAGGTCAATATTATCACTTTGAACAAGTTACAATATTTGTGCAACTGACCTATAGAAAAGTACAATTTGAGGTGGATGAGATAGAAATTTTGGACCAAAATTAATGCACTATGATCAAGGAGGTTCATTTATTTATCAATAATAATAAAGTTCATGATAGGAGTTGTGTGTCTCATTGTTTTGCAATGTTCTCTGACGATCTTAGAAATCATGTAATAAATGTTTCAGAGCACTAGATTTGGTTTGATGGTTGTGCAGGTTAGTGTACATGTGTATATATTTATTTAGCTTCAATTAATGCACATGTATGTGTACACAGATTTCAATTTTTTCAAATTGATATATAAATGGTTTTAAGCTCATTTCATGTTCACGGGACAATTTAAATCTGCAAAAGCATTTAGTTTGTTAGCCATGCAACATTCTAAAAGAAATTTTAGGATTCTATGGAGCTTTTTGAAAGTAGACATGGAAAAGGGGAGCATGTATAAATTGTGCACTTTGACAACATGAACCTATACATACATATGCATTTAGTGTATTCAATACTTATATATATCTTCTCTAGATCAAGACATTTTCAAGTTAAATTTAAAATTATGATCTAATTTTCATATTTAAATTTTATATATGAATTTTACACATAAAGGTAATAGGATAGAGAGTGTAAATCAAATTGTTGAATGGTACAAAGTTCATTTCTCTAGTCAAGATACTGAACACAATAAACATTATTTTTGGGAAGCGAAATGTAATATATATATATAATGTATTCTTCAAATTCAATTTTTTAATTATATTTATTTTGAAATGTGATAAAAAAAAATGATATATTTGTAATAGATATAGATCTATCTTATCCTTACAATTGTCAAATGATTCTTGGTATTAGAATTTTACATCAAGTAATGCCTACAAGACACCACAAATCTCTAGTGATTAAAGTAAGAGGGAAATTGTGTTTTTGTGATGACTACATTAAGGACAATCTAACGAGTGAATGTGAAAATATTGCAAATGAATATATTTCACATTGAAACTTGAAGGTAATGGTAAGACAACCTCCTTTTGAAGATGCTGACATTGACATTAACATTCACGATCCTATATATTTAGTTGATTATGAGTACATTTTTTGTTTGGTTGCTACATGTCTATATATATATATATATATATATATATATATATATATATATATATATATATATATATATATATATATATATATATATATATATATATATAAGTATGTTCATTAAAAGATGAATTTACATATTTAATTTTTCACTTTAAAAAATTTACTTCTATTTCTATGTGCATGTAGGAGATATAATTGTTGTCCAAGCCTTAGTAGATAAAGAAAAAAATATAGGCTATTATCTTCTAATTAAAAGAAAAACACAAGTTTTTAAAAGGAACTATAGATGTTGATGGACAATCATATCCAATTGGTTTAGTTGTCATTTAGGGCGCATATTATCAACAAATAAAGGAAACCAAAGTCAGTATTGAATTTTTTGAATCTATTCCTAGAGAAATGTTTTTACATTACAGTAACCATGATATAGAGACAAAGTTACAATTTGAGGCAATACAAAGAAGAGGACATTACGAAAATAAAAACTGGAAACTATACATTTATGAACATGAAAAACTTCTAGAGATAATAAAGAATAGAGAGGATCATAACAATATGATGTTTGTGGAGCTCTAGAAGCTAAACTTGTTTTCATGTAGCTCTCATAATTTCATATTTAATGTACATTGGATTTTGGATATACTTTTTATAAATGTATACATTGGATCTTGGATCTTGGATATTCTAAATTATGTATCTTATTATTAATATTTTGATGATTCAATTATTTGATGTTAAATTTATGCTTGAAGATGTTATTTATGCTTCAAGGTCTATGCCTCAATGTGTATTCTTATGTATTCCCTTAAGACAAGCCCTTAAGTCATGTCCTTGGTAGATATGATTTTATGATTATATGTTTTGTGTGTTCATTAGACCGTGTGATGTATATATGTGTTTCAATATTTTTTAGATTATGGTAAAAATAGGTTTTGAAGGGACCTCCAAACCCTTTCACATCCTCAAAAAAGGAAAAAACAAGCCATCCAACAGGAAAGAGCCCATAAACCTACTGAAAAGTAGAATCAAAATTAGGTTTTATAGGGACCTAAAACCACTCAAAAAGTCCATATAAAGTACCCAGGTTTTATAAGGACTTGGAACTGACAGTACAA
This sequence comes from Cupressus sempervirens, assembly GCA_028749045.1. Classification (NCBI taxonomy): domain Eukaryota; kingdom Viridiplantae; phylum Streptophyta; class Pinopsida; order Cupressales; family Cupressaceae; genus Cupressus; species Cupressus sempervirens. The sequence goes on from CM053789.1 coordinate 734,678,410, forward strand.
ATTAAACTAAAAGCTTGAAAACAGGACCAAACCCAGGAACCAGAAGAACCAACCAACAAACAAGACTAGAACAGGAACCCAACCAGAAAAGAAGACCCAGGAAACTACTGTAGTTCCATAATCATCTTCATAGCCTCCTTCCCAATCTTAGTCATGTCTTGGATGGAATTAGCAGCCGAAGAAGTAGCAGTAATCAAAGCTTTATTCTTCAAACTCTGTCTTTTCCTCTTGCTAGGGCCCTCCAAAGATATGGTAACTTCATTAACCCTTTTGCCCAATTTCACCGCAACTGCACTGATTCTTGAGGTTACTTGCTTCATTTTTGTTCCACTTTCCCTGATGAGCACTCTAAGATTCTACTCATAATCCTATAGTTTTTTTGGGATATCTCCCATTTGCACCTCCATGTGTTGAATAATAGCCCGGTCAGCCTCCTGGTTTTGTTGCAAGGTGTCCACTTTCTTCTTCAGCCCCATTATTTAATTATATAACCAAGAATCGACCTGAAGGAAAGAGTCAACTTTTTGTTTAGCAGAGTGAAGGGAGGAGAGTTTGGTTTCCCTCCCCGGGGAGTCACTTGTGTCATCAGCAGTGGTGTATGGTAAGGGGCCAACTTTATCAATATGAATCCCTCCATCCAGTGGCTCCTCCTCACTAGACTCTTCCTGAATATGGTGGCTCTGGCCCTCCTTATCATGTCCTTCAGTCTCCTTAAAAGGAGTGGAAGCTTTCCCCATGTTATCCTCCTCACTCAAAATGGCTAGATCATCAATTAAATTTTCTTTGTCTTTATCACCTCCCCCAGACACGATATGAGTGTCCTTATTTTCAGACTTGCTCTATTTCAAATTCACCTTAGTTTTATCCTCCTCTCTCCCATCCTCATTTTTGTCTTTCAAATCTGGGTAACCGTCTAGGTTAGAGCTAAACTCCCCAACATCCGTCCCCTCCTCTTCCTCAGGGGCATCCTTATCTGAGCCTTCAGTGCTCTCCACCTCTGTATCCTCTTCCTCAATTTTTCTTTGAGAGCTGGAGGGTTTTAGTTTACCCTTAATTTTCTCTTTAATACCCTCATCTGTTTTACCTTTTACAGGATTAGGACTCTTATGCTTACCAATGGATGGAGTCAAGGCAATGGACTTATTTTTACAAAAACCCTCAATGAGTAAAATTAGACCTTCATGTGATATAGGTCAAGACTGTTTCTTTTTATGGGCATTCAAACTTTGGAGCAAAGAAAACTGCAAATAGAAAGGGAAGGAAATTTTGTCCTTGTACTTAAAATGGTTAAGGAAGACAAAGTGGAATTTATGCACCCTTTTATTTCTTCCATCAAGGATGAAATACTCACAAATACAACCAAGCACATCACACCAAATACCTTTTATCTATTCCACATCATAGAAGTCGCCATTCTTTTCCAATTGCAACTCCTCTTCTTTCGTCTTCGAGAATTTTTTGTAGGTCGCATTGGAAATATTGGTCTACTTCAAAAACTTGATACCTTTCATGGGGAGCCCAGTGACCTTGGCAATGAATTCCTTCATAAGCTTTACAAAAACTCCATGTAGAGTAACTTTGTTGTCCACCCAGTTTTTGAAGAAGGTAGTGGTGACATGGGGCTTGAAACCATACAACCTCTCCAGGTAGCTGACCACCTTCCCTTTCTAAAGAATCTTCCAAACATCCTACCTAGCCTTCTAATCATCACATTTTTTTGGGTTCCTACTTCCTCGGTTCATCTCCCATATTGCAAAGCAAACAAAAAACTAGAGGCACCCAAATATCGATAACAGAGAGGTAGAAGTGAGACCATTTTTTTGTGACATGATATCAAGGATGCCTTTTTGAGGATACGTGTAGAGAGCACATAGCCTTTACATGAATGTACCTCCTTGGGAATGGTAATCTGATAGTCGTAAGGCCACTCCCACAAATCATTAAATTTCTAATCCAAGCAAATCTTCCCACTCTGGAATGAATAACATCATAATTAATAATCGCTTTAAGATCCACATGTTTGTTTAAGTCATCAAGCCACCTCATCTTTTGTCCCATTTGAACTGCGTGATTAGCTATCCAATTAGCAACCTTGTTGGCTTCTCTATAAGTATGGGAAATGACCACCTTTTTAAAATTTTGAAATAAGGTTTTGATTTTCATAACCATTGCCTCTATAGACCAAGAGATAGAATTTTTATTATTAAGAATATTTATAATATTTAGAGAATCTCCTTCCAACCATAATTTGGAGTACCCCAAATCAACAGCTAAAATAGTGGTATAAAGGGCAACAATAGCTTCAGCAATATGACTATTCAAGTGATCAATAGGGATAGCAACAGCATCAATAACATTTCCCATATGATCTCTAAGAACACCTCCACATCCTGCTCTTCTCGGGTTACCGTTGGTAGCTCTGTCAAAATTTCCTTTGATCCATCCACTAAGAGGAACAAGTCACTTTATAATCAATCTAGGATTATCAATTTTCAACTTAGATCCTTGAGATCTTAAAGGGTGATCAAGTTGGAAGGTATGAGTAGGCTCCCTCTGGGACATAAAATTCTCCTTTAAGGCTCTGATGAAATTCTAACCAAGCACCCATCCTAGAAGATCTTTATTTTTGAATATCATGTTATTTCTTTCTTTCCATATGCCCCACTAGAGGTGGGGGAGGGTAAGTTTCCAAAGAAATTGGGCATCAAGATCCTTTGAGGGGCATCTCCAACTCTTGAAAGCAAGATCCAAATTGTTTTGATGTGCCCATGTCATGCCCCAAAAATTCAAAATCTCAGTCCAGACTTCCTAGGTATAAGAACAACTCAAAAAAATATGATCTCTATCTTCAAGTCCCTTTCTGCATCAAGAACACTTGTTAACCAAATTTATACCTCTTTTTTGCAAATTATCAAGAGTCAAAATTTTGTTTTGGAGAAGAGTCCAAGAAAATGTTAATTTTAGGAATGAGACCCTTAATCCAAGCTTGAGACCAGAGAGGTTAATTGTTCTTATCCTTAGGAGAAAAGATAGAAGAGACTTTAAATTTCCCACTAGGGTCAACATGCCAAATAATCTCATCCTCCATATAAGGGTAAAGAGAAACAACATTAAGGGATAATTGGATATTACTAAAGCCATGATTTACATTAGTTAAATTCACCCATGAATCATTCTACCAGTAATGACAAACAAGAAGTCCAAATCTCTGCTTGCATCGATCAATTAAGGCCTTGTCATTAAAATCTTCAGCCAAAGGGTGATCCATAAGCCAGATATCTTCCCAAAATTTCAATTTAAGTCCATTACTGAATTTCCAGGAACATCCTTTTTAAAAAAAATTCTTGGTCCCCTGAATAGCTCCCCATATGGAGGAAGAGTGAACAACATCAGGAGATTTGAGGAAATCTGGAAGGGAGTAAGCATTGAAGAGATACTTATGTTTCCAAATGGAACTCCACTCTTTATTATAATGGTACACTCTCCACCCATATTTGGCTAGAAGGGCTTTATTCAAACTACTGATTTTTCAAATTCATAATCCCCCTTCACTACGAGGTTTACAAACTAGATCCCAAGCAATTAAAGGCATTCTTCTTTTATCCTCTGAGCCAATCCATAAGAAGTCTCTTTGAATTTTATCAATTGACTCAGCAAATTTAAAAGGAATTCTGAAAAAACTTAAAGCATAAGTAGGAATGCTCTTAAGATAGGCTTTGAGAAGAGTTAACTTACCATCTTGGCTTAAAAGAATTCCTTTCCAATCCATCAACTTTTTGCTGAATTTGTTAATAAGATCTTCCCAGAAAGCATTAGGGACCTTCAAACCTAGGGGGAGCCCCAAGTAAGAGGAAGGGAGAGAACCTATAGAACATCCCAAGATTTTAGCAATTTTAACTTGTCTATGGATAGGAGTGTTAATGAAGAATACAACACTTTTGCTCCAGTTAACCCCTTTTCCGAAAGCATCAAAATATAAGTTAATAGCTTGCTTTAAAATCCCAGCTTCCTTCACTTTAGCCTTACCCATGAAGATAGTATCTTCAACAAATTGTCCATGGAAGCAAGTTAACGGTTGAGAAGAAGGTTGTAGGCCCTTGAGCAAACCTCTTTGGACCAAGTCCCCAATAAATCTCCCCAAACAATCAGCCATAATAACAAAAAGGATGGGGGATAAAGGATCACCTTGTCTCAGCCCTTGAGAAGGAAAGAAGAAGAGAGAGGAGCTATCATTAATCAAGACTACAATAGAGATAGTAGAAACCATTTGGTAGATCAGACCCGCAACCTTATGATCAAAGCCAAAAGCAAGAAAAATATTAGATAGGAAAGACCAATCCACTCTATCATAGGCCTTAGCAATGTCCACTTTCATAATGAAACCCTGATTGTTAGAACTGGACAAGGAATGAATATTCTCATGAGCAGAGATGATAGAGTTAAGGATTTGTCTACCAGGGACAAAACCATTATGTTGATTAGTAATGATCAATGGGATCACCTGAACAAGTCTGGAAGTGAGAACTTTGGAAATAATTTTATAGAAAGAGTTACAAAGGCTGATCGGATGAAACTGATCCAAAGAATCAGCCCCAAATTTCTTAGGAATGAGGCAGAGCAAAGTGGAGTTGATTTCTTTGACCAGTTGTTTAGCCCCATAGAATTCCTTAACAACATCACAAACATCTTTACCAACCATTTTCCAAAGCTTTTGGAAGAAGAACATGGGGAATCCATTAGGGCCAAGGGCTTTATCTCCTCCCAGAGAGCTAATTGCCTTGAGAATTTCATCATCCTTAGGAATAGAACATAACATTTTATTCTGATCCTTAGTAATCAGTGGAGGAATCACTTTGAGGAATTTAGCCTGAATTTCCACATTAATGTTAGAATCAGCCATCATAAGGGAAGAGAAAAATGTCACCATCTCATTCATGAGAGCCTTGTCTTCAACAATTTTCACATCACCCATTTTAAGATATGAAATGCGAGTTTTGGCCCTGTGCTTCAGAGTGGAAAGATGGAAAAACTTAGTATTTTTATCCCCTTCTCTCAACCATAACAATCAGGATCTCTGTCTCCAAAAGATTTCTTCTTTAGTGATAATGTCATGGTATTGGGAAAGCTTTTCATTCTCTTCAAGGAGGAGATTAGAGGTATAACCTTCCTTTTGTATTTTTTCCTATATATTAAGAATATCCTCCTTAACAGTAGTTTTGTTCTCAAGAATGTTCCCAAAGCTATTCTTGTTCCATTTTTTTGACTTCCCTTTTAACATTTTTGAGCTTGGAGCAATTCTAAAGAGGGCAGTGCCTTAAATTCCACCATTCTTTCAATTTAGTTTCAAACTGAGGGTGTTACATCTACATCTTCTCAAATCTAAAAGGAAAATTCTTCTTGAGATTAATCTTCTTAGTAGTGAATATAAGAGGGAAATCATCCGATCCAATTTTCTGACAAGCCTCCAGTTTACAAATGAAGTCTTTAGTCTAGTCGGGAGAAATAAGAGCATGGTCAAGCCTAGCCTAAATACATTCATTACCAATTCTCTTATTGCTCCACGTGTACTAGATACCATAAAGGTCCAAATCCATTAAGCCTTCATTATTGATGAATTCCCTTAGATCCATTCTTCCTTCCAACTAAGTAGCATTGCATCCAATTTTCTCATGGTCATAAAGAGGGACGTTAAAATATCCCATAATGACCCATCGGCCAGAATAGTTTTTGCTTTTAAAATTAGAAACAAAATCCTAGACCTTTTTCCTTGAAAGCTTTGAGTTTGCAGCCTAAATATTCACAATATACCACACTTCCTTCTGGTTTGAACTAGAAATTTTTGCTATCATAAGGTGTTTACTAGCAAACAAAATTGTTCCAAAGAAACAGTTCTTCTTCCATAACATCAAAGTTCCCCCTGATGCCTCTTTTGAACTACTAGCACTTAAAGAATAGTTATTAAAAGCTTTAATCTATTTTTCTTTCTCTTTATTCATCTTAGTCTCTTGAAGCAGGAGAAAATCAGGGTTTTGTTCTCTAACAAAATTCCTAACAATGTCCAGTTTGTGAGTACTATTCAACCCCCTAATATTCTAGGTTATGATCTTCGTATTCATTTTTTAGGAGAAAAATCTAGAATAGTTGTCTGCCTACCATCAGCAATATTTTGCATACTTTCTAATTCTCTAGTTTTCTTCGTAGATATTCTTCTAGGATTACCCAGGGATCCAACATCCGGTTTTACCTTAGTGTGTTGATCTGTTCTTTTCCCAAATTTTTCCAAATAAGAAATAGGAGGTTTTTCCTTGATATGTTGATCTATTTTGCTGCTTCTAGTCTCTACCCCCTTGGTATTGTTATTTTTTTCAACCCTTTTCCTTTGGATTAGTTTATGAATTGAGCCATTTTCTTTTGCATCATCCAAGGGAGGAGGTTCCACCATAGAAGGGTCTTTTTCTATCTAGGTTTACATCTGAATCTCCCTAGATTGAGAAGAAGGAAGATCTCCTTCCTCAGGTAAGTTTCCAATATCAGCCAGGATTTCACCATCCTCAAGCACAGTTTTGTCATCAATATCTCCCCATTGTTCTTCTATCCTCTCGTAAATAACAATGTGTTTCAATATGTTACTCATGCTTTAGTTTATGTTTTTTATGTAAATTTTTCTATGTGTTCTTTAGTGATTAAATGCTAGAAATTATATTCTTTAGTGTGTTTTTTATGTTCTTATGTACTTTCTTTGATGTTTAATTCTTTGATTTGTTTGAAGATGTTATTTATGCTTTAACATATGTTATACATTCTTATGTATGTTTTAGGACCTCTCCTAATGACAATACCTTAAGACATCCTCTTAGGACTTCCCCTTAAGACATCCCCTTGAACTTGGTAGATATGATTTTATGATTATATGTTTTGTGTGTAATTTTATGATTTTATGTTCTTATATGTATGTTTTAGGACACCCACCACCCCGCCCCCCCGCCGCCCCCTCCCCCCCCACCCCCCCCCCCCCCCCCCCCCCCCTTCAAAAATGTCATCTTATAGTTAATTAAAGTTAGATTAAGACATCTTCTAAATAGATTCCCTTAAGAAATGTGATTTGATGATGGCATGCCCATTATCATAATGAAAATATAAACATCAAGATCAATAACATGTACATGACATGAATATAAACATGAATATAAATATGAATATTGAAAACATACATACATTCAACATGAGCATAACTTGTGAACATAAACATGAACATAAAATATATCTAAAAACTAACACATATATGAAATAACATGTATCTATATGTGAATATAATGAAATGTCTCTATAGAATAATGTACCCATAAAATTTCTTTAAAATACCACATAAAATGTGTCAAAAAAAACATAGAAAAGGTCTCCATATCAAATGTATCCAACATAAAATAGTTCTAGTTAATAAAATGCACATCTAAAACAAGGCAAGCACTACATATACATGTCGATCAACTGCATCCCTATCATGATCCATGACCCCAGAAAGCTCTATGATGTGCATCTAAACTATGTGTCAAATGAAAGAAATCCATACATATGCATGTAAAATTAAAAAATAATTAAAGAGTCATAAAATTACACACGTTTCATTTATATAAAATTTGTATAAATTACATATCTCTGAGTCATGTTGTCTGGGATCTGTAGGTTTGTAAAGATCACCAAAATGCAACATACTATCACTAAGGCTCTATAGCACATGCACATGTACACACATTTAAGTTAGATTGAATTAATAATATGTATATCTCTCTGTATGTATTTAAACTCAAGTACATGTAAGTATAATTGTAAATTATAAAAAATAAATGTAAAGGTAGATATATCATTACTGTGGCATCATTTAATCCTTTGTCTATCTAAAAAATATCTAAATCATGTAGTGATAAAATAGGGTTAGTATCTAAATTAATCATCTCATCTGCAAGCATAGTGGTAAATATATGTTGGTGTATTGTGGGGGCCTGAGTACAGAGGTGTTGTAGGGGCCTTAGTTTTTTTTTTTTATTTATTTATTTATTTATTTATTTTTTTGGGGGGGGGTCTCATTTGGAAGCATTGAGAAAACTATTTAAGGAGGACAATAAGACATTTTCAGAATGTTGGTTGTTGTGTTTGTTGCTAATAACGTTATTGAGCATTAAGTTGTTGTGAATACAAGGTTGGAGAAGGTGAAAGAATATTGTTGAACTAGGTGAACCAAGTAGTGGAAGGATGAAAAGAGAAGGTGTTTATCAGCCAAGTCAAAAGTACATAGTGAAAGGATATCCAAGAGAGATCAAACAAAAAAAGAGAGAAAGAACAAAGATCTGAATGAGAAAATGTGGTTTGTATTCTTAACAAATCATTTCTATTATTACTATTTAACCATTTTAGCAAAAAATCTTGGAAGAGCCAAGTGGACCTAACAAGTTTATGAAATCCTATATGGTAACATCAATTAGTGGTGTTTTTAATTTCTATAGAATAGGCCACTCTAAAGATAATATCAAGGAGTGATAAGGTCTAGATGATCTTTTGGTGAAATCTTCTAACAAGATCACATTAACAATGTGTATGTAACCTTTAGCTAGGTTGGCTCTCAACAAAGCTCACTTCAAAAGAGTAAAAAAAATTGGTTGGTTGTCCCAAGTGGTTTTCACTTTATAGGGTTTCCATGTTAAATCATGTTGTGAAATGTGTGAATTTTATTTGTGTTGCAAGTTTTTTTAAATGTTTTATATTTTACGATAACTCAGTAATAATGGAGTAAAAACTAGATAATGGCTAGAATGTCTACTAATGCTCTGGTAATGCAAGGAACAATGAGTTAATAGTTTGAGATAAAGTGATTGAAAGAAGTAATCTTTAAGTTAAATGAATACACCGAGTGATTATTGATAATGTGTAAGATCTTTGGTTGGTACTAAAATAGTTTGAAGTGACTATATGATAACTAGAGATAACTAAATCACCCCCCACACCCTCTTAGTTATCTAATAGGATGATGTGTACATTTTCAGAATGGAACAAAGGGATTCAATGTGTATCTATTCCAATATTACATTTGATGACAAATAATTCAAGAATTCCATGAAAAAGGAGAAAAAAACACAAATCCAAGAAGCTTATACACTAGGAAGGATAATGTGGAATCAAATGTGAAGTATACTATGGTAAAATTGAATAATATTAAATCCATAAAATAGTTTGTTGAGAATAATATATAAACTAAATTGTATATACTAAAAGAGACAATGAGAATTATCATATGGATGAAAAAGAAAAGAATGGAAAATAATTTAAAAATAGGAGAATATAGTAAAAATTAACACGTCGAGAGGATCCACTATGCATAGGCAATGGTGATGGGCTTAAAGTTATTAAATTGGCCAAGGATGTGACTATTTGTAACCTATGGTTGGAGGAATATTCTAAAAAGAATAATTAATTATCTTCAGGGATTATCCAAAGTTTCTTGGACTATAGATAACATAATTCAAGAAGCTAGATATATCCTAATCACTTTGTAGAACCATTATATTACACATTTTTATTGTGAGTAAAACATGGTTGTTGACTCTCTTGCCAACATAGAGAAGCTTACCTAGAACATGAGTTGGAAAGATGATGTGTCTCTCACTATGAAGGCCATATCATCTGTTAGTTATGATGTGATAAGTTATAAATAATGAGTTATTGGATATGAACCAATGATAATTTAGAGTAATATTTTTATGATTACGAGCCATATTATGAGCCTCAATGATGGCATTGTAATTATTCTCTCCCTTTTTTGCATGTTTTATGGGTGAGTTTGAGTAGTGCATGTTCAAGTTTCTATGATCTAACCACTTACTACCTAACTTGCTAACTTTCTTTGTTGTTCGCTATCTAGTGTTTGAAGACCATTTCTCTACTATGGGTAGATAGAGGAGATGTAGGGAGCCTCCCAATTGAGTGAAATGGAGAAGGATAAAGAAATTTTGGGTTATTTTGAAGGCTAGAGCCTTAAATTTTAGCATAAATGCTAATGGTATTACTTTGGGGGAGTATACTAAGTATTGGCTAGATGGATAGCATGATTGACATGTTACATTCATGACATTTTTTTGTCATTGATGTCAACATAGTATTGTTTCTATGAAGACTAGTAGAGTAGAAGAAAGAGAATGAGGTCATACAGATTGCATATTAATGATCAAACCATGCACGGTTGATAATATATTCTACACTATGTCCTAATGAGGTCAACAAGTGTGCATGTAGAATTTCAAAGACATGCAAGATTTATTTAAAATTTATAGAGGACACTAAGAAGGTAGAGTACATCACAAGTGGTTTCTAATGTTTTGATTATATCCCTCAATAGGGATAGCATTGTGATTAGCGTAGTTAGATGGTGACAATAGATAGCTTGATGACAATGCTAGAAAATGCACAAGGTCATACGTCATGCATATTCAAGAAGTTGTAAATATTTTGAGCCAATAGTAATGTGTAATTGTAAAATAATTGAAATATCTTAATGTGGTTCTATTATAATTAATTGGGAAAGCCTCAACGCTGACTTAAGGAATTATTTTTAGGATATGGTATAAAGGAAGCTAATATTCCATGTGATGAAGTGTGTGACATATAAGTAAGTTTGTATTCAAGTGTGGTATGTGAATTAATTGGTAAATATGCATCAGCGATCCAAGGGATTATTTGGATGAAAAGTTTAAAGTTTTGGTATTGAGATCAGAAGAGGATTGGTCCATTAAAGAGGATAAAGGAGCTCAAGATTATTCATTCCTTTTATTTTGTAAGGAATAATACAAAGATCAGTTGGATAGTGAGTTCAGTGATCTTACCCCTAAATATGTTTGGACAATGGGTCCTTCTAGCTTCTACAACTCCTAAGAGGGTTGGAATCTCCTAATAGGGATTGATATGTACTGAATCTATTTCATTGACTCCTAATAGAGTCCATCCTCTTACAATTTTTTTTAATATTAGTACATCATTTTGTGGGTACCATCCCCACCAAGGATTTCCCTCTAATCAAAGGTTTCCATAGTTAACATAGCTAGTGTTAGTATGTATGAGTATCTTCTCATGGTTGCTGATTATATTATTCACATGATTAAGGATTAATAAGGTTGATAAATGTTTTGATAGTTGAGTAACTACTTCACCCCCCCACCCTCTCAGTTATCTTGTTGGACTTGACATTCTAACAATTAGTATAAGAGCACCAGGCCCTTGAAGAAAAAGCTTAATAGCTTAAGGAGATTAATGGTAGGTTACTTTAGAAAAGAAAGTTTGAAGTCTAATAAATTTAATTTTGATATTCAAAAGATGGATTTCATTGGTGAGATATCAAAATTATGTACACAATAGAACATTGATTTTCTACATCCAAAATCTTTTTGTTGCATACAAAAGAATAAACCTACTAATGCAAGCACAAGTGGAGATAGATCTAAATCCAAAGAAGGAAAGAAGAGAAAAGAAGGAATTTCTCTACTTATGAAAAGAGAGTTAGAAGGTAAGAAAAGTTTGTTTGTTGGACATGTAAATAGTTTGGTCATTTTTCATCCAGATGTCCTAAGACAGTAATAAAATCTAGAAGGGATTTGATTTGTGATGATAATAAAGAATGTAAAGCAACTATGGAAATATTCTTGAATGATAGCAATAATGAAGATGATGAATTTGGATTGGTTGAAAAAGACAAAATAATAGAAGATATTTCTTTAGTGACTATTGTTGATTTGAAGGCTAACCATAAAAATATTGAAGTTCCATTTGAGACTAAGAATGATTTGTAGTGATGTTCAAATTGTTGGACAAGGGGAAGAACCAAGATTCGAACCTAGAGAAGAAATAAGATTTGAAACAACAACAACTACATCAAACAAGAATTTGACAAAGAATCAACCTACTAATCAAATTATTGGAAGTAAAGAAAAATTATTTATGAAAAGAAATAGAGTACATAAAGAATTATGGTTAATTTCTCAAGTTGAACCAAAGTGTGTAGATGAGGCTTGCAAGGATGATCACTGAATTCAAGCAATGAAGGAAGAACTAGATCAGATTGTGAAGAATGAGACATTCAAATTGGTTCCTAGACCTAAAGGCAAGAATTTATAGCAACTAAATGGGTTTTTGAAAACAAAATGAATGAACAAGGTGAGGTTGTGAGGACTAAAGAAAGATTAGTATGAAAAGGATATTCCCAGCAAGAAGGCATAGATTATGAAGAGAAATTTTCCCCTATTGCCAGAATTGAAGTAGTAAGGATGTTCTTAGCTTATGCAGCAAGTAAGAAGGTCAAAGTGTATCAGATGGATGTAAAGTCATTATTTTTTAATGGAGAACTTGAAGAAGAAGTCTAAATTGAGAATCCTAAAGGACTTCCTTTGACAAAAGAAAAGGACATGATATATAGATTAAAGAAATTATTGTATGGTCTAAAGAATGCACCTAGTCTACAAGATTAGACAAATATTTGGAAAAGTTGGGATTTTTTAAAGGTATGACAGATAGAAATATATATTTGAAATAAATTGAGAATAGATTGTTGATTATTATGAAATTTGTGGATGAATGTAATATTTGGATGAAATGATGAAGCAAGTTTAAATTTGTTGATGAAATGAAGAATGAATTTGAGATGAGTGTGATTGGTGAGATGAAATATTTCTTAGGTCTACAAATTGTACAAAATAGTGATGGTATTTTCCTATCACAAGCTAAGTATTTGAAAGACTTGTTGAAAATATTTGGCTTGGAAAGTTGTAAGCTTGTTGGTGCACCTATGATAACTGGTAACAAGTTATCTAGCAAAGATGAAACACCTAAAATTGAGAAGAAAAAGTATAGATCTATGATTGGAGGTTTGTAATATCTAACACTAGATTAGATATAAAAATGTAGTTGGGATAGTAGCAAGATATCAAGCAGATCCTAGAGAAGGACATTATGCAGTAGTAAAGAGAATATTTAGATATTTGAAGACTACACCTAATTTTGGTTTGTGGTATGAAAATCAAGTGATTTTATTTTATGTTCATATACTGATGTGGATTAGGAAGGCAATATGGATGACAGAAAGAGCACCAATGGTGGAGCATTTTTCCTTCAAGGAAGATTGGTTTCTTGGGTAAGTAAGAAATAGGATTATATCTCATAGAGTACAGTAGAAGTAGAGTATGTAGCATCAACAAACAATTGTAATCAAATTATGTGGATGAATCAAATCATGTTGAAGGACACAGAATTTTCATAACTTGTTACCATACATTGTGATAACACAAGTATAGTAAGTATGTCTAAGAGTCTTGTGTTACATTCTAAGACTAAGCACATATCCATTAAGTATCATGTTTTGATATTGCAAGTTGCTAAGAAAGAAATTAGAATTGACTATGTGAGTACAAAAGAGCAAATTGTAGATATATTTATGAAGCCTTTTCTTAAAGATATATTTGAGTACTTGTGAGGTATGATTGGCATTATTTCCCTACCTACTTTTGAGTAGATGATGTATTAAATACATTATTCTAGTGGTACAAAGAATTATTGTCTGTATACACTGAATGTTGATGCTTCCTATATGAGGGAGTATTTGAGATGAGGAGAGTCATTAAGGACTCTTTTTAGTTGGTATATAATAGTGTCTTTGGACATGTGATCTGGTTGAAAACTTAGAGAAGATGATTGGCATAATGAAGCCTTTTTCATTGACATCAATGGGGGAGAGATTGCATGAAAAACATCTCCTATGTATGGGGGAGAAGTGTTGTAGATGGAGAATAAGCTCTCTAACATAATGGGGGAGAAATTGTGTACATGAAATAGGTATGTATGGGGGAGAATTTTTCTTCGATAGATTGATTGATATGGATGGGGAAGAAGTATGAACAATTGATTTCCATTCATGTAAAAATGAGAAAGCACAAATGGAGAAGTGTTCCTATGAGTTTCAGATTTGATTGATGAAGAGGGTTTGAAAATAAGAGAGCAATAGAAAAAATAGATATTGATTTGGTAGTCTTGGAACTTAGATTTTTTTCATCTATATAGCCATGAATGTCATAGGGGGAGACTCTTAGTATGAATGTTGATGGTATTCCACTAGGGAAGTATCCTAAGAATTGGATAGACACATAGAATGATTGACATCAAGCATTATGATAGTATTTTTCATTGATGTCAACATAGTATTGTATCTATGAAGATTGATAGAGTAACAAATAGAGAATGAGATTGTAAAAGTTTCATATTGATGATTAGGTCATTTACAATTGATAACATATTCTACATTATCTCCTAATGAAGTGGACAAGTGTGCATATAGAGAGTCGAAGACATGAGAGAGTTGTTTAAGATTTACAAAGGACAGTAAGCAGACAAAGTACCTTGCTAAGTGGTTTTTGATGTTTTGATCATGTCTCTTAACAAATATATAAATGTGATGAGTGTAGTTAGACAATGATAGTAGAGAGACTAATGATGTTTTCAACAAGTGCATAATGTTAGAGGTTGGTTGTGTGAGAAGTTGTAAACATTGTGGATTGGAACTGTTGTGTAATTGTAAAATGATATGGAATAAAGGAAGGTTATTTTCCTTGTGATGAAGTGTGTGACATGTAAACAAGCGTGTATTCAAGTGTGATATGTGGACTATTTGGTAAATTATGCAAGTAACTAGTCCAAGTGATTTTTTTGATGTGAAGTTCAAGGATCTGGTATTGAGATCAAAAGAGGATTAGTTCGATCAAGAGGATAGAGAAGTGTGTGATTATTCATGTATATTATTCTACAAGAAATAGTAAACAAATCAGTTGGACAATAATTTTGGTGATCTTACCCCTGAAGTTTTGGATAGTGTGTCCTTCTGCCTTCTACAACTCCTAACAGGGTTAGAATCTCCTAATAGGGATTCAAAGTCTCCTAATAGGGATTGATATGTACAAAATGTATTTCATTGGATCCTAATAGAGTTAATCCTCTTACAAGAAATTTTTATGTTAGTACATCATTTTGTGGGTACCATCCCCACTAGGGTTTTCCATTTGATCAAGGGTGACCCTAGTTAACATATCTAGTGTTATTATGCATGAGTATCTTCTTATGGTTTTTTATTATATTACTCACATAGTTAGGGATTAATGAAGTTGATAAATGTTTTAATAGTTAGATAAATGATTCACCCCCCCTCCCCGCCACCCCATCTTAGTTATCATGGTGGAATTTACATTCTAATGGGAAAACCTAAGGCTTCCAAGTTCATTCATAAGAACTAGGATGAAAAAACTCTTGATCTCTACATGGGTGGACATTCACTATTATAGAGGAGCTTATCTCATAGGTCATAGGCATATCTATCATTGCGAACAAAATCTATAGAGATAAAAAAGGTCTTTAAGGCTATTGTGCAAGACATTCTTAAGGATGAAGAGGAATGTGAGGCCTTGGTTAAGGATGGTAAGACTTATTTCCCTTCTAGTGTATCCAAAAACTTTAGAGATTTGTGTAAAGATCCATTGTGTACTATGTTTCATTAGATGGAATATTTTCTTGCATTTCCACACATTACTTTGTGATTCTAAACCATTTAAGATAATAGATAAAGGTCTCCATCCATTTTTATTTGTATTTGGACCTCAATATGCTAGCATTAACATGATTAGATCTCAGGAGGTTTTGAAAACTCATCTTCATGATGGACTAATGTAGCTAATTTATGAGCATATCAAGATGGATTTTTTTGGGATCCTCATTGATGAAAAAGGTGAGTTAGAGGATGTCTATGATGAATTTAATTATATCAATTAGTTTTTTAAAACTAAGGAAAGTGAGAATATGTATTCTTAAGAAGATTTCATTTCTAATAAGAGAAAAGGGAAGGGGCCCACCTCCAAGAAACCCTTGAATCATGTAAAGGTTGAAGGAAAAAAGAGTAAAATATTTAAGGTGGTTATTTCATCTAATGATATTTATGATGAGAAGGGTGAGGACATGGACAATGATAGGGAGGAGACCAGGAGTTAGAAGAACAAACAAAGAATTCAATCCCTTTTCTTAAAGAGCATAAAGATGAAGAAGGTTCCACCTAAGCCTAGTTGTGAAGGTAGGAAAACTAGTGTTACTGATGATCCCTCATGCTCCCCTTATATTCTTGTTATGGACAATGTCCCTTCCCCTAGATAAGGATGTTCCCCTTCAAAAGGAAAAATCCTTATGGAAGGATGTTGACCTGAGAAAAGTTAAGCTAGAAATCTCTATGACTAAGATGAATGTGGTGGTTAGAAATGAGAATAAGAAGGCTAATGGTGGTCTTGTTATGGATATTACTTCTTTTCATACTCTAGAAGCTAAAGTAATGGGTTTAGATGGTAGGGTTTCCAATTTGGAATCTACCCTTAAATGGGTTGTGGACTAGAGCTACAAGATCCTAAAAGATTCAAATGAGAAGATCAAGTTTCTCATTAGAAAGCTGGAGGGCTCTACTTATGATAGGGCTATCATCCAATGTTACGAGATAGGGTTGTTGCACCAAAATATTGAACTATCAATGCTCAATACAACCACTAGACTTATAGAACATAGGAGGTGGTTAGGCCATGTCAAGAATCCTAAAGCGAAACATTGGAGGTTAGTCCAAAAATCCCTCCTTCGCTCCCCAAGAATTATCCAAGGAGATTCAAACCTATGACCAAGCTTTGATATCACTTGTTACAAGCTAGGGTTTTCATTACAGCAAAAGATTGACCTATTAATGCATAATACAACCACTAGACTTATAGAACATAGGAGGCAGTTAAGCCATATCATGAATCCTAAAGGGGAACATTAGTAGTTAGTCCAACATCCAAATCATGGAAGATAAACATGGAAATGTTGATAGATAGGGTAGCCCTATTAAAAGAACTAGATAATGCACTAGAAAGATGGCATCCTCTACCAGTGTAGAGGTTAAGGATATTAAACAAGCATAGAAAAAGATGGACAAGATCAAGCTATAAGATATGGATATTTTGAAGTATCTAAATTAGTGGTATTTTTCTATATGGCCTTACTCTCTTTTCTTTTTAGGTGGGTTGTCTTGTGGTTTCAATCCTTTTGCTTGTTGTCCTCCTCTTGGTCAGCATGCTTTTCTTGGCTAGTCTATTTTATTTTATATGGTATTATTTTGTCATCTAGGCTTAAATGATATAAATATTTTGTTTCATTTGTAAAAAGGGTTTTAGAGGCCCTTCAAAACCTCTTTTCAAAAGATCAAAAATATGAGGACCCATTTTGTGGTTACTAGGAGCCTTCTCTACATGACTTGTCAAAGGATTTCAATTTTAGTACTAACCTAGAGGAAATACTAATTGTTCTTAGATTGGATAAATGTTTTAAGAAAAAAGATAAAATTGCCTATGTTTTTCCTTATGGATATTAACTAGATAAATGTGAGGTTGTCCTCTTTGTAAAACAAGATGGAGACTAAGAGTGGTAATGAGAATATTCCTATATATAGTGAAGAGAATAAAAGGATTTTGACTACATTAAAGGAAGTTGCTAAATATGTTTTCCTATGGAAAAATGACTATGAGAGTCATATAGAAGATTTCAAGGAAAAAAAAAGTCAGATCATTAGAGTCTTGAGAGGGTTGTGTAGCTGAGGAAAACTATGATTGAGAACAAATGTTGATATCTTCCCCTTATAATTGAAAAGGTAAACAATTTGAATGATGAATATTTTTCTATTGTTAGAAGTAGACATGGAACTTTGTTGGGTAATTAGCTATTGATTTGGGAAACCTTTGATGCAATAATATTATGTATAGCAGGTTGGAAACATACATTGCTAGATTTATCAATAGGGGATTGAAGATGCTAAAATTATGAAGTAATCAGATGATAAAATACTAAGTTATTTTTCTTGAATTATTATGCTGAGTATTGTTTCTTAGTAAACTATGTTTTTCTAAGGAATAATTTCTTTGTGAAAGGTTTATCAGTTCCTTCAAAGGTTATTTAACATTTATTAAAAAAAAATACAATTTCCTTTTTACTTAAATTAAATAAATAAGAAAAATATGTAATTTCATTACTTTATTTATTATAATTTATAAAAAATTAATAATACACTAGTAAGACATAAGCACTTTACCATGACTATTAATTAAACTTTTTTTTTGAACTAATAAAACTACAGCTCTATTACAATATAGTACTAGTTTAAGTAAAGATATTTCTCACACTATTTTCTATATATTTCATGATTGACTATCTTCATTTATCCTTGCAATAATAAAATGCAATTATGGCATATGTAAGTGTATGTAAGAGTATTATAGTATTATGTGAGAGATTTACTTTAGGAAAAAAAAAATTGAGTTGATTTATCTTTTATATTTGAGCTTACTCTTATCATAATTGTAGCATGGTACTTACAATCTTGGAAAAAGTTGACATATTTTAGATGATGCATTTGAATTTATTTATAAAATGGTCATTGATACACATTTGACCCAATTGGAACACTCTAGATACGACAAAAATAGACCTTTGCAAGTTTATCCCCTTCAAAAAGTCCATCCTGCTAGTGAGGTTTCTCATTCACAAAATAGTTTTTCTCACACTAGTTCGTATAAGTCTAATCTTCTAGAAGTTGGTCTAAGAAATTAGGAATCATTTTATACTAGTTATCTTTATGTAATATGCAATATGAATATATTCAACTAGGTTAAATGGTTGCTTTTCCTCCCTTAATGGTGGTCTCTTTTGTGTTGACTAGATCTATAGTTGGGGGTTGGCTCTTCTATTTTTTGCAATAATTTTGTTCATTAAGTATTTTTCTATTAGAATTATTTTGTGTTATTTCTAGTTTATGAATTTTGAAAGCTTTATTATTATAATTATTTAATTTATTATATATCGCACCTCGTTTGCTAAAATATCTCAATAAAAATCAAATTTGACACAAACATTTCTAAATAATGGAAGCATATTTTGATTAATTTTTATGTTACTAGTTAGACATGAATATCTAAAAAGAATTTTTGCAATGCATTCACTTATGGGAAAAATATTTTACTAACATAGTTCATTCCAAAACTTATTTAAGGATTTATATTTTCATGTACGCCTTGTTAAAAAAGATATCTATGAAGTTTTTTTACATTTTCTTTTAATTGGTCTAATATTTCTATGAGTATTTTAGTTCTTTCTTGTCCACTCATACAAAACATCAATGAATATTTAAACACCCAAAGAATTATGGGTTATAAACTTTTAGAAGATTCTCTTACTAATACTTTAAAACCAAAATGGCATTAATTATCTCTAATTACACTTAAATATTATAAAGTTGAGCAATAAAAATTATCTTCCTTCTATCCTAAGAATCACTCATACTTCTTTTATGACTTGATTACATTCCAAACAAATGTTCCATCCACTATGAATTAAACATTACTTTTCCATTCCACATTCATAAAGGAAAACTTAGACTATATTCTAATTTCTAATATTAGAAATAGACACAAGATTCAACCTAGATGTCTCTATTATACTCAAATACAATGTACTACTTACATTAAAATGTTAAAATTATTTAGTGAACATGTATTCTTTAAATACAATATTTCTTTTTTGACAAAAAGATATAAATATTTCAAAATACATATAATATTTGACATTTTAATTAATGAGACAACACAACTATATTCTACTAATTAATTATAATATGCATCACTTTCTAAACTCACACTTTCTTTATTCTTATAATTTTTAATAATGAAAATGATGATAATAACTTCGAGTATATTAAATTAGTTATAAAATTTTGAAAATTTATGATGAAATAATAAGAAATAATTACCTATGTTCTGATTTCAATATACTTGTATTGACATCCTCTTCTTTATACAACCAATCCACTTCTTCAATGACAAAAATGTCACTCTAACCTCAACTTACAAAATATCTTGCATTGAAATCTCGTCCTTGTATTATCAATCCACCTCTTCCATGACACAAAAGTCACTCTAACTTGATTAACCATGTCTCCACAAAAGGTTAAACATGGAATACAGTCAAGGAGATAACCATATTTTCTTGGATCTTCTTCTAGAATCCAACTTGCAGATACCCATTGCAAAGTCGTAAGACAAGATTCATAACCCTAAGATTACCTCCTAAGACTAGAAAACATGTTTGAAAGAGCAATCTCCATGAGTGTATTTCTCCATTAATGGGTAATCAAGTTAGGGTTTACTTTACCTAGTTGTTGTTGCGTAGCCCAACATGGTATATGCATGGTGACGTAAGAGTATAATGGTTGCCTTCCAATATAACTGACCAATGCTCCATGTTCATTCTTGGGTCCTTTTCAAACGGGTCCAGTTAAGAGAATTGACGAGCACAAAGATGAAACAGAAGGCACTAAATGCAAGTACATAGAAGAAACTAGATAGATAGATTGTTATATTGGACGACAGCTCCATGGGGAGCACTGCAATTCTCAGTAAGCACTCATCAGACATGGACAACTTACTGTGAATATTGAGTTGGGAAGATTTGTGTCAGAGATGTAATGATATTCTATCAGTACGTTTCTTCCAAAGCTTCTAAGGAGAGGCGGCCATTGTGTGTGTGGAGAGACTGTTTGAGGATGTGAATTACGTGGTATCTAAACTTATACAACTCAATTCAATGTGAACACCATATGATACTTCCGCATTTGAAGGCTTTCATACATCGCCCCATCTTCAATTGTTTTAATAATTTAATTTAATGTACAGGTGGGGCAATGGCAATGACCTCTTTGGGCCTCACAATGCTCTCTATTATCCAAACAGTTTACCACGCCTTTTCTACAGTATGATATGTTAGATTTTGGATTGTACAATTGACTGATTACCCATAAAATATTATTCTGTCAACTTCAAGTTATTATCCTACAGAAGGGTTGGATTCGTGTGAAATCTATGGTCAACTTTTGTTGCTCGGTTGCTTTCAAAATTGTTTCTGAGAATTCGACAGGAATGGTTGTTTTGTATTTTAATTGTTGGTCGGTTTTACTTTGGGGATTGTTTTTAATGTTAATGGTTTTGTGGGTGGTTGGCGTAGCAGTGGATTCTTTCATATCCACTGTGATGATGCAATTCTTTGAACGTTTGTGGAGGAAAGGTTCTCTAGTGAGGATGAAATGGTTGAAAAGGTATACAGTTTACGTTAATGGCATTTAGCCTTGCATAGAAGGAAAGCTTCGAAGACTTCTACCACCATTTCAGCAACCTGTTCTCAAGAATAAAATATTGACTTGGGTACTACAAGACAATAATTTCTTAGGGTTTTCTTTGCTTTTTTCCTGGCTTTTTAAATCTCCTTGGGTGTATGATTTTATCATTTGGAATTTATAAGATTGGATTCAAGCTACTTTATTGCACTATCCAATTTTTAAGATGTATTAACGTGCTATATAAAATTAAAAAGTAGTGACAACACCATAGAGCTTCTCCAAATTATATTTCTTCATATCATGATATATCATGATTCTTCATGATTCTTGATGGAAACAAGAAGATTTTAAAGGTCTTCCTCATACATTCAATCACACTCAATAAAATTCTATTATCTTCTAAGGTTCTACTAGTGCTTTTGATTTAAGTGGCAATTTCATTTGCTCAATGCAAGTAACCTTCAATTTTTTCATCCTTGGTTGCTTTTGGATTGTCAAGTTTACATCTCAAATTTTACAACATGTTTTTTTTTTTTTGTCTTCTTGTCTTCTTCATATATGCTTATAATCTTCTCCTAGACTGACACTATATCCCATGACTTTCTACAATTTTGAATCACCCAACAGTACATAAGAACCCACGATTTTTGTGTGATTTGACCATAAGTGTTATAATAAGATCTTAAGGCTATGAACCATGTTGTGTTAAGCCTAATTAAGACCCATTTTGTTAAAGGACCCTTAATGGTGACCTTAGTCACTTTTTGGAAGTTAGAGCTACCAAGGGTCAATATGATTGCTTAGGGGTTAATGTGAAGTTAATAGAAGTTTTAAGTTGTAATAAGACACTTAGGGGTGGTTATGAGAACAAATGTTGCAAAGTTGCATCTTTTCCAGCTTTATGTGAGAATTGCAAGTTATGCTTGAAAATTAGTTGTGGTTGGGTGTAACTAATCTAAGAGACAATTAAAAGGCCTTAGAAATGTTGCATGAAGGTCACTAATCAATATTGGCAATAAAAAAAAATTTTGTGCAAAATTCATAACTAACTTACCATGTTTTTCCATGATTTTTGTGCACAATCTTATGGTGTACAACCCTTTAGAAATTGGCATAACTCTACACTTAATCAAGTCTTTTGCCGAGGTGAATTATCTATCCATGAATCTTTATTTTAGGTTCTCAAGTTGATTGTGTGAGGAGAGTCATAGTTTTGAAGTACACTCAGTCTTAAACCCTCATAATCTTAGGATTTGGAGATCAAATGACTATATCCCAGCATTCCACATGTTAGAAATACTTTAGAATAATTGAGAGGGGGGGTGAATAAGTTATTCAAGGTCCCAATTTCCTATTCAAAACTTTTTCACTAACTGTAATGAGCTCATTCAACCATTCATTCATCTAAGCTTTAACTTTATTATTCAGCAAGTTATTGTAAATCAACATGCAAGCATAACACATAAAAAGATCAACACATAACACAGTGATTTACGTGGAAACCCAATTTGGAAAATACCACTTGTAACATGCTACTCAATTCTCACTCTTCTAAAGTGATGCCTGCCCTATTAAAGGCTTACAACACGCTATTAAATGTGACCTGGTTAAAAGATTTATCCACCTTGTTAGAAGTGGGCCTAGTTAGAGGACTTTAGAACATTTACTTGGAATGTCACCATGTTAAAGGATTTACAAATGGCTATTAAACCAATCTAAGTCCATAGGACTTTCATATCTAATACAATTGCTAGAGAGTATCAGAAAGTCTTTGACCTGATTACAACATA
Source organism: Cupressus sempervirens (assembly GCA_028749045.1). Lineage (NCBI taxonomy): Eukaryota > Viridiplantae > Streptophyta > Pinopsida > Cupressales > Cupressaceae > Cupressus > Cupressus sempervirens. Next base: position 734,701,447 of record CM053789.1, read on the forward strand.
CAACTTAACTTGCAGATTTCAAATCACTCTTCAGCTCTTCACATTGCCTGGCTTTCAGTCTCTACAGCTCTGATAGCTTTCCCTCCTTTCAAGCTTTGTCTCCTTGAGGCTTCATTCTCATTGTACTAGTGCAATCATCTCTCTGACCACTTATCAAAGCAGAGTCTTTGTGCTTTGTTCTTCCTTCTCCTAGATGTCTTCTCCTTGACACCCTTCTAACCACTTCACAATTTGGCACACCAGCAACTCTTGCTTCTTGGTCTATGACTCCTTAAATAGAAATCTAGAACTTCTTTTCTCACTCAATTCTTTCATTCTTTAATTTCAATTCGTACGAATTAGGTAGGATTCATTGAATCTAATCCATATTATGTTTTCTCTAGAAACCTCTTGAATAATCCTTTTGAATTCACCCAAAAATGGTTTATATAAAATTCTGTCCCACCAACTCATCATCCTTATCCTCCAATTGGTTCACAAAATTCAAGGTAACAACTTTGTCGGCTCAAATTTGGCAAATCTTTGACATTTCCAATAATAATCCAGCTCGGCACTACAATGTTACTTGACATCAACTACATTTTACTGATGATCGACACCTAAAGTTCACTCGGCATCTACTAAGATTTTCTGATGCTTGGCACCTGTTACTTTTCTTGGCACTTAAACTTCACTCGGCACCTGAAGTTCACTCTGCACACACTAGATTTTCCTTTTTCTTGGCTCTAACTAAGAATTTTCTCAACTTAAACTAGCTTGCTCGGCACCCACTAATGAACTTACTCTAAGCTTTGCAATCAACCTTTCTCCAACTTACACTTCAATGTTTCTAATTATGGTCAACCTCTATTTCTTTGAGTATGTTACCAATACATCATTTAACAATTGTTTTAGTTGATCGTTGCACTTTATTACAACATCATAGCTCAACCTTTCCCTTAGGTGCTCTTGTTACATCTTGTTGATTAAATTCTCTTCATCAATCAACTAAGTGATAGTACTTGGACCTTATAAGCAATTGTCATTCCTACAAATAGCAAGTTTGACATCAATGACAAAAAAATGATTGAAAATAGTCTTTTAACAACAATCTCCCTCTATGATAGTAAACCTATTCAATTAGATTTCCAAAAATCTCCCTCTTTGGCATTGATGGAAAATCAAACTGATCAACCATCAGACTAAACTATGTAACCAAGTTAACTAGGCTAGAACGATAAATCAAATGCCAAAAAGTAATTGTGTAACCATCAGTTTTCACATCTCCCTCTTTGTGCTAACTTCTCCCTCTTAGCTCTATTGTATCATTTTTATTTCCTTTCTTCCTTCTTATACTTTATCCCTTTGTATGTATTGCTCATCTTCTACTATTCTCTATTCTGATTAGCTTCTTGCTACTTCTCTTTTTCTTCCTCTGGATTTGGCAATCACCCTCTTTCTCTAGATTTGATCAATTTCTGGACTTTCTCCCTCATACTATTGTTCAAATGTTAATCATTTTCTCACTACTTCTCCCTCTTTGACAACAATGCCAAAGACATAATATTTCAGCATCTTAATATGCAAGTATAGTTGCTGTAGGTTCTTTCAGTTTCCCCCTTTGTCACCTTGCGTGTGATTGATTTGGAACTTTAGCACTTTAATTACTTCAGGAAAAATCCTAAAGTAGGTATCCTCTACATCAATGTGTAATATTTCAAGAATCAACTCATTTGATGCAAGGGAGTCTTGCCTTTTCGTAAGTAGCCTTGGCTAGGGCTATCACCCCTAACTTACCTCTAAGATACTCAAAAACATCTTTAGGTAGTGCTTTTGTGAAGATTTCAGCAATCTATTCCTTTGAGCTAACATATTCCATCTTCACTTGGTTGTCTTCCACCAATTCTCTTACAGAGTGATACTTAATTGCAATATGCTTGGTTGTGGCGTGCATTATAGGGTTCTTTGATATGTTGATAGTACTTGTATTATCACAATAGAGTATCACAAGCTCATTTAGCTCTTCCTTCATACCTTGCAACAGATATTTGATCCATACAATATTGGTGCAATTTATAGCAACTAGAACATATTCAGCTTTTGCTATGGACTGTGAGGTACAACTTTTCTTTTTACTAGTCCATGTTATTAGTCTTTTTCGCAAGAAAAGTGCTCCTCCACTGGTGTTTATTCTATCATCAATATTACCTCCCCAATCTGGATCAATATAGGCTCTTAGCTCAAACTTTTCACTCCTCTTGTAATACAAACCAAAGTCTTTAGTTCCTTTTAGGTACCTCAGTATTCTCTTTACTGCCATTAGGTGATTTTATCTTGGATTTGAATAAAATCTTTCTACTATTCCAACAACTAATGCAATGTTTGGTCTACTATGTACAACATACTGCAACTTTCCAATCATTGATCTATACATTATCTTATTCACTTCAGCTGACTCATCATTCTTGGATAATTTATGTCCTACTGTCATTGGTTTGCTAACTAGTTTTGAGTCTTCTAATCCAAATGTCTTGAGTATCTCCTTGATGTATTTTGATTGGGTCACAAATATGACATGCTTCAATTGATGTACTTTCAAACCAACAAAGAACTTGATTTCTCCAAACATTGACATCTCAAACTCATGTTTCATTTGATCAGCAAAATCTTTGCATAGAACAACTTTTCCTCCAAATATTATATCATCAACAAAGATTTTAGATATCAAAATGTGTTTAATTTTTTCAGCCTTGATGTACAAGTTGTTGCTGTCATCTATATTCTCAAATCCTATCTTCACAAGATGTTTGTGCAATCTCTCATACCATGCTCTAGGTACTTGCTTCAGACCATAGAGTGCCTTATGTAGTTTGCAAACCATATCTTTGTTCTTGTCATCAAAAAATCCTTCTAGTTGTTCTATGTAGACTTCCTCTTCTAGTATACCATTCAGAAAACCATACTTGACATTCATTTGGTAAACTTTTAAACCTTTGTAAGAAGCATATGCAAGTAATGTTCTTACTCCTTCCATTCTTTCAATAGGGAAAAATGTTTCCCCATAATCTAGTCCTTCTTCTTATGCATGGCCTTCACAAACTAGTCTGGCTTTGTTTCTTGTTATTTCACCATTCTCATCAAGTTTGTTCCTAAACACCCATTTGGTACCGATTACATTCTTATCAACTGGTCTAGGAACTAGGGTCCACATTTTATTCTTCTCAATATGGTCTATCTCTTTTTCCATAGCTTTATACTAGTCATCATCTTGTAGTGCATCTTTTACTATTTTTGGCTCAACCTTGCTCAGCAAACATGATTCATTCCTAAGTTTATTCCTTGTCATTAGTCTTGCATCCTTGTCACCAATAATTTGATCTATAGGGTGATGTCTCCTTACATATTTGTCTAATCTTGGTTTTTCCCTTCTTTCCATGTTTGATCCTTCAGCTTTAGAGTCATTTTTCTCTTCTTCATCTATTATTTCATCATCTCTTTCATGTAGACTAATTTTAGAGTCAAGATGTGCATTTCCTTCATTCTGCAACTCAGCTTCTAAATGCAACTCGGCATTCACTAGTTGTGACTCGCATGATACTAAGATTTTTTGCTGATTACCAACTTGATTTGCAACATTATCTTCAACAGTCATTCCTTCATAGAAGTATACAAAGGATTTATAATGTTCTAGTTGTTTAGTTCCATCAACATGAACTTTTGCATGCTCATCAAAATTTACATTTACACTCTCCACAATCTTGTTAGTGTTAGTATTCAAACACTTATATGCCTTACTTCTAGTGGAGTAACCAAGGAATATGCCTTCATCACTTTTTGCATCAAACTTGTCATTTCTTGTATCTTTAAAAATATAACATTTACAACCAAAGAATTTGAAATTTTTTACATTAGGTGAGTGACCATATCACAATTCAAAAGGTTTTGCATTTGTACCTTTCTTGACTTGGACTCTATTGAGGGTGTAGACATCATTACTCATTGCTTCTCTCTAGTACTTTAGAGCAATATTTTTCTCCATCATCAGTGTTCTAGCACAGTCTATCACTAATTTATTCCTTCTTTTAGTAATACCATTCTAAGGTGGAGTTCTTGGTGGTGATATTTTCCTTTTTATACCAATGTCATTACAGAACATTTCAAATTCTTTTGATGTAAATTATCCTCCTCTATCTGACCTTAGGCACTTCAAACTCTTTCCTATTTCCTTCTCAAGTCTAGCCAAATACCACTTAACCATTTGAAATGCATCATATTTTTTCTTTAAAAACATAGCAATCATCATCCTTGAATAGTCATCCACAAATAGCATTATGTATTTGTCTCCTAGGTAACTTTGCACTTCTATTGGACCTCATAAATCTGTATGGACTAATTCTAGTTCTTCTTTGGAAGTGAAATTTTTTTCTCTTGAAACTAGACTTAGTCATCTTCCCTAGTTGACATTGTTTGCACATTGTGTTTTCAGGTTTCTTTAGTTTGGGCAAACCTCTGACTTTCTTCTTTTTTCTAATGCTTATCAGATTATCAAAGTTAACGTGACACAATCTTCTATGCCATAACCACACATCATCAAGTCTAACAACAAGACAAGTTGCATCTTCCATATCTAGGTAAAACAAGTTACTCCTAGTTTGTTCACCTTTTCCTATCAGATTTCCATCAGTCTCATAGGTTTTGGTTTTTTTGTTTCCAAATTCTACTTTGCAACCTACATTGCCTAACTGTGATGCACTTAGAAAATTGTAGTTCAATCCTTCAACATATTATGCATTATCAAATGAAATTTTCTCTATAAGTTTAATTGAGCCTTTTCCTTTTTTTTTGACATGGAGCATCATTACCAAATCTAACACTATTTCCACCATACAGAGTAAAGGCGATAAACTTACTTTTGTCTCCTGTCATGTGATGTGAGCATCCACTGTCTATGATCCACTTGTCATTCTTGTTCATATAGGTTACCAATGTTGTTGCTTCATCTTCATCTTTATCTAATTCATCCTTTATGGCCACATAGACTACTTTATCATCATTCTCATTAGAATCTTCTTCAACAATGTAGCATCTTTCGCCTTTGTCCTTGTAATCTCTGCTATCATGTTCTCTATTATTCTTGTACTTATTTCATTCTTTGTAGTTCTTCTTCTGTGTACACCTTGCAACAATATGTCCTACTTCATTGCAATTGAAACAAATGATAGGGAGCTTACCTTTGAATTTACCTTTGCCTCTATGGAATCTCCTTGCCAGTAATGCTTCTAACTATTCCATATCTTCCTCATCTGTGCTGCTATCACTAGATGAATGTTTTCCTTTTCTAGTCTTCTTCTTTGATGTCGCCTCCTTAGTGTCTTTTTATGTTCGCTTGACTTGAAAGTAGATTCAAGGTTCTCAGGTCTATAGTTGTCAAAATTTGATAGTTCAAATTTAGTAAGCCTTCTTGCTATTCCTTCAAAGGTTAGTGTGTTTCCTTGTACACACCTTAGCTCTTGGATGGTTGAAACTCTAATAGCATAGATGGGGAGCAAGGTTCTCAAGTATTTTTTGTTGAAAGTCCCTTCTTCCAATTGATTACCTAGACTTCTTATTGCACTTACCACTTCTTTGATTCAGGATCCATATTGAGTAGCATTCTCACATTCCTCCATTTTCATGTCATCAAACTTTCCTCTAAGGCTTTCTCTCTTTGCTCTTTCAACATTTTGATCTCCTCCATAGATATCTGATAGGGCTTTCCACATCTTGAATGCAGTGTAACATTCTTTGATGTCATAAAATTCAACATAATTGAGTGTAGAGGAAATTTCTAGCATTGCCTGATTGTGCTCATTTTTCTCAAATCATCTGCAATAAGGGGTCTAGTTGGGTCTACGTGTTCTCTTCCAATTGAGGTTTTTGCATAATCACCTATTGATCCAAGGTGAAATCTCATTAGACTATGCCATGCAACAAAGTTATCTTTTTTGAGCTTGGAAACTTCTCTCTTGGACATCTTGATCTTCCTTCTTCTAGTACCTTGAAACTAAATTAGGAGATGACTCTGATACCAATTGTTAGAAATTCTCTAGAATAGCTAAGAGGAGGGGTGAATCAATTATTCAAGGTCCAAATGTTCTATTCAAAACTTTTTCACTAAGTGTAGTGAGCTCATTCAACCATTCATTCATCCAAGCTTTAACTTTACTATTCAACATGTTACTATAAGTCAACATGCAAGCATAACACATAAAAAGATCAACACATAATGTAGTGATTTACATGGAAACCCAATTTGGGAAAAACCACTAGTAACATGCTACTCAATTCTCATTCTTCTAAAGTGATGCCCTATGAAAGGCCTACCCTATTAAATTTTTACAACACAATATTAAATGTGACCTAGTTAAAGGATTTATCCACTCTATTAGAAGTGGGTTTGGTTAGAGGACTTTAGAACATTCACTTGGAATGTCACCCTATTAAATGATTTACAAATGGCTATTAAACCAACCTAATTCCATAGGATTTCCATATCTAATACAATTGCTAGAGAGTATTAGAAAGCCTTTGACCTAATTACAACATACAACTTAACTTACAGATTTTAGATCACTCTTCAGCTCTTCACACTGCCTATCTTTTGGTCTTTGTAGCTCCGAAAGCTTGCCCTCCTTTCAAGTTTTGTCTTCTTGAGTCTTAATGCTCATTGTATGAGTGCAATAATCTCTTTGACCACTTATCGAAGCAGAGTCTCTGTGCTCTATTCTTCCTTCTCCTAGATGTCTTCTCCTTGACACCCTTCTAACCACTTCACAATTTGGCACACCAGTAGCTCTTGCTTCTATGTCTATGACTCCTTAAATAAAAGTTTGGAACTTCTTTTCTCACTCAATTCTTCCATCCTTTAATTTCAATTTGTATGAATTAGGTAGGATTCATTGAATCTAACCCATATTATGTTTCCTCTAGAAACTTCTTGAATAATCCTTTTGAATTTGCCCAAAACTGGTTTACATAAAATTCTGTGCCAACAACTCATCATCCTTATCCTCCAGTTGGTTCAAAAAATTCAAGGTAACAACTTTGTCAGCTCAAATTTGGTGAATCTTTGATATTTTCAATAATTTAATAGCTCAGCACTATTGAAATACTAGTGCTCTACACATAGTATGTTACTCAGCATCAACTACATTTTACTGATGCTCGGCACCTAAAGTTCACTTGGCACCCACTAATATTTTTTGATGCTCGAAACCTATTACTTTTCTTGGCACTTGAACTTCACTCAACACCTGAAGTTCACTCGGCATGCACTAGATTTTCCTTTTGCTTGGCTCCAACTGAGAATTTTCTCTACTTAAACTAGCTTGCTCGGCACCCACTAATGAACTTAGTTTAAGCTTTGCAATCAACCTTGCTCCAACTTACACTTAAATGTTTCTAAGTGTATCCAAACTCTATGTCTTTGAGTATGTTACCAATACATCATTTAACCATTGTCTTAACTAATCCTTGCACTTCATTGTAACATCATAATTCAACATTTTCCTTAGGTGCTCTTGTTACATCTTGTTGATTAAATCCTCTTCATCAATCAACTAAGTGATAGTACTTGGATCATTTAGGCGATTTTCATTCCTAAAAATAGAAGGTTTGACATGAATGAAAAAATAATGATTGAAAATAGTCTTTTAACAACAATCTCCCTCTCTGATAGTAAACCTTTTCAATCAAATTTCCAACACCATAGTGAGGAAACCTAAATCTTTCTTGGGATTATAGGGTAGGATGTGTAGTAATGTTTCATTTGACTTTTGGAATAGCTTTCTATTTTTCAAATGATTCCCTAGGTTCACCTTATTGAAGTAGAGAATTGAACATGTTAAAACATGTGACTTTCCAAAAGTGCTTCCAAATGGAATTAAAGGTTGAGGAAAGAATCAAAAGAAAGTAGGATGAAAATAATAGGGTAAAGGTAAATAATTTTAGAGGTAGATGAAACCTTCATACTAGAGGGTATGGTCCTAGACCATAATGAGAATCTAGTGAGGAAGGACACCAAGGAGATACAAATTCAAGATAAAATTTTAGAGGAAGGATACCCAATAACAAGGGAATATTTTGGGGAAGATGCAATAAATATTTTGGTTGTTAAAAATATGGTCAAGTGGCCCATGTTTCTTCCAAATATTTGACGAATATGGGAACTATCTCTCAAGAAGAAAGGAGAAAAAATATAGTCCAACACAATAGATGTCAGAGTGTCAACTTACCTTATTCGTATGGATATTTAAAGAAGTCGTAATCTTTAAAAATAAGGAGAACTATGTTTAAGGTACCAAAAATAAACTGAACCTCCATAAATTCTCTCTTTAGGATTATTATATAGAAACATAGAATATTGAGATAGGGGTTAATCGGTATGGAAATAGTTTTACACCAATAAGATAAATCTCAGCGCTTAACCATATACATCCACAAATGAATAAACTGAAAAATAAAGTAAAAAACAACAAGAAACTCATAGCACCACATTTTTTTTCTTTTGAGGAAACCTTAGCTAGGGTTAACCCTAGTGGGGCTGGTACCTTAAATATTGTTCTAATATGAAAGTTCTCTATTCGGAGATTTGACCCTATTAGGAGTTTGTTACATAAATTTAGTACATTCTTCCTTGTTAGAGGACAAGACCTTGTTAGAGATCTCACCCTAGGAGTTCACTTCTCTTTAAAAGATATATATATATATATATAAAGTAATAAATACAATACCAAAATAATTACACAAATATCTTATATATCTAATTTGACATTTTAATATAGCAAACTCTATTCTCTCATGTGTTACAACTGATTGCATATAACCATAAAAATAGTATCATAATATCATACATATAGTTTTCATAACATGGGTAATCACACATGATACTTTGCATACTCAACTTGTCCTTATCATATACCCTTCTAACAATAATGTCTAGATGGCCTTGGTGACCAAAATGTCTAAACACTTATCTAAAATTTATTACCAAAATTTGATAACTAATGGTTAACATCTAAGATTTATCCCCCACATTTCTAATTAATTAAATTGATAGGGAAATTCAATTCCTTAAGCTAAAATGCCTTATCTAGAGCTACCTCCTATCCTTTATGATATAGACTTGTCTTCACATTAGCACTCTAAAATATATGATAACTATCATCTTAAATTTGGTGAATATATATACAACATATATAAACTTCATAATATCTCTGTCTAGAATCATGACCATTGATACTTATTTGTTAAAGCTCGTTGATTAAGATAACTTAATTGTTGATAGTTTTCCTCAATTATTACTTAGCCAATTTTCATATAAACTCAAAACTAAAATTGATTTTTGGTCCAAGTGACCTTACTATCTAATAATGTTTCCATTAATGATAACAGTTATGTTTTCATATCATCCTACTTGCCAACAAGGACCAAATACAAGGTAGGAGGTAAGGTATGCAATTTTCTAGGATTAACGAGACAAAATTAACAATTACATGAAAATATAACCAATATTCAAAAATAATAAATCACATAGAAGATAACACAAGACACTTGAATACTTAACATGGTTCACTCAATCCCTGGGCTATAACCACCAAACAATGGTGCAATATTCTTATTATCTAGTGATTACAATTTATAATTATCAATCCCTTACTGCTCAATATTGCTACAAGATACTAAATGATCATGCAATATGAAATCCATGACACCAAGCCATTTGATACAAGAATTCTTATGCTTACAAAATTAGGGCTAGAATAATTTTACTAGTAGAAAAAATGTAATTGCAAAAACCTTTTAGAATACTAAGATCCCAAGACCCTGCCTAGGGCACTATCTCAAGAGTGTTGCCCCTTAACCCATAGAGAATGAGGGCACGACCCCCAAACCCTTGTAGTAAACTTTTGGGGGAAGCAGCACCAAATGAATTGGGAAAAATTAACCTCTGAGTCTTATTAGGCTCCACATAACAACGCAAAGTTATAATTGATTAGGATTGATAAAAAAAATTGTATCCTTACAAATGATTGAGAAACTTAAAATTAGAATAATTTTGCACCCTTACGCGTATAAGGTCCCCTTGGCTTACTCAAGATAAATATACATTGGTTAGGAAGAATCTTGGGTTGAACTAAAGTAGGTACCTATTGGTAGGATTTTGTTTGATTTAGTTGACATGGATGCATGTCATATTCTTTTTGGAAGATCATTTTAATATGACATTAGTGATCCTCATTATGGAGATAGAAACACATATTCCATAAAAGAGGATGAGAAGGCTATTTAATTTTTTTCCTTTATCTAATGATGGAGAGAAAAAGTACAAAGAAAAAAAGGTCATAATAGTAGAGAGAAAGATATTCCTCAAAGATATCAAGAGGGAATATATATATCATATTTTTCACTTATAGGTTTATACTAAAGTGAGAGAAGAAATCCATTGATCAAAAGGAAATAAAGAAGAAAAGGAAGATATTCACTAAGGAAGTGAAGCTGATATTGGAAAAATATCAAGGTATTATTGAAGAAAATCTACTAAATACCCTATCAACTATGCATATATTTCATCCCTAGTGCTACATTACCAAACAACCCATCTTACTAGATATTCATGGTAGAATGTCTTGGCTTCCCTACAAGAACAAGAACTCTATGATAAAGGACTTATAAGGAAAATCTTGATCCCTTGTGTAGTCCCAATTTTCCTAGCACCCAAGAAGGAAGGAACTTCTAGAGTCTATGCATAGATTCTAGTGCCATCAATAAAATTGCCATAGTATATAGATTTCTCATGCACATAATTGAATATTTAAAAAAAAAAAATTAGGTGCTACAAGCTTTTGGTAAATAGATTATCCTTTCGATTTAACTTTTAAATGCCCAAATTTTTGAACAACATCTAGTTACAATAGTTGGAAAGTCATTATGAAATGAATAACATTCATCTAAATTCTTAGGTACAGCTCCCTATTGCATAGTGATTTGCAATATATTTTGTTTTAAATCTAAGATGGGGTATCTTCTTAACTAGAGAATAGGAAAGGTAAACCAAGCTAGGCCTAAATAGGAACTAACTTAGGCAAGAATTGGTATTTTAAGATTAGTTAAGTTTATAGATTCACACATGTTATGAACCCGTAAAGCTTAACAATTCAAAAATACATGCTAACTAAAACTAAAATAACTATAGAGATGAAAAGACTGAAATGAAGGGAAACACAAAAAGGGGATTCTCTTAAACCTATGATAACAATACTATTATCTTTAGTTTACTATTTTGAAATAGGGAAATAAAACTCTATGCATTCCTTTGTTCAATTCAAACAAAAGAAATAACATAAAACTAACAACAATAGAATGGAACAAAAAAAATCTGCACAAAATACCACTCAATTATCTCTACAACATCAAGTATTTGACACCAAAAATTAGCCGACCTTTTATTAATCTTTCAATTTAGTACATATAGGATTCTAAGATGACCATAACAAGAAGGAATTCAAATCATTTCATCTTCTCAAAATTGATAGAAGGCAAGGAGCCAATTTTTCTATTACAATTATTACATCAAATTATGAAAGGGTGGGATATGCATCACTTCGCCTTCTTTCTATTTTCTAACTTCACCTTATAGGCTTTGGTGGCAACAATGATTGGAATCAATTCTTCATGTCTATGAACTTGTACATTTGTGTATCTCAAGAGCCACTTGGAATGCTCTCTAGATAAATCTTTGATGGTATTTAATCAGTCCTATATCTCCTCCATAGCCAAATGTACACACCTGCCAAGTTTTTGGAGCATAGAAACTTTATTTTGGTGGCTAGAAGATATCTCTATTAAGCCATCTATATGATTGGAGAAGTTCTTTTGCATGACGACCACTCCAATGATTCCTTTTCATTGTCCACTAGTTTGACAATCTATATGTAGACCTCTTAAGAGTTCATAGTCTCTATCTTGATCCTTTTTCACTTTGGCTTTTGTTTCTTTAATCCTTCCTTTGTCGTCATAATTATCTCAGACTTGAATTGCATGCTTTGAAGCCACTTAAATAGAGGCTCATCTCCCTTAGGAAAAATCTTTACTTACATAGCCTTCTTAGCCTTCATATGGATAATCATCTTTAGCAAAGAAACACAATCTTCACTCTTAACTTTCTCTATTGCCAGGGTAGCTCAATTTGCTAAAAAAATTTCCTTCTCTATTTTGAGCCTCAATATTGCATTATCAAACTATTCTATAATGGCAAGTCTTTCTAACTTGAGTTTCTAGCTCCACTCTCTACCAATCTACCCAAAATGTTTATCCTCTTGTATCTAAGAGATGAGTGCTTGAAAATCAATAGTAGAAGGATCACTAGTGATTGAAATTTTAGAGATGCTTGCTAATGGGGTGACTAATTTCCTAATGAAGATATTGAGTTCATGGATTTTTGCCTTCATTCTAACCTTTAATAATTTAAGGCTTTCAAGCTATCCCTTTATCACATCATTTGTTGACTTCCATAAGCCAACCTTTGTGTCATGTCTGACTTCCTTGAGATCCAAAGAATGCAAGGAAAAATTATCTACAGATATATCTTCAATTCTTTCTTCTTTAGTGGGTTTGGAAATTTTCATCATCAAATGCCCTATGTCAAGATTTTGTCCAAGAATGGACAAGCTGTTCTACTTTTTGACTTCACTTAATGCTGATTGAGATTAGATAGCTAGAGATAAAGTCTCTTTATTAGGAACTCCTACCTCTCTCCTCTTCCTTTTTCTATCCAAGGTGTCCTCTAGCCATGAATCTATGTTGATCACTTTAGATGTAGTCTCAAGTGTGTTTATACTAAACATCTTTATCTTGACTAGGGTGAGTGTCTTTGTGGCCAAGGAGAAAGGATTCTTTAGGGCCTATGAGATGAGCTTTGAAGATTCTAGGCATTTCTCTACCTCTACAGTCTTCTTTGTTTCTTCATTAGACTTAGTAGACTCACCCTCACTACTTCCTCCATCTCAAAGATCCACTACTTGCACTTGTGGGCTATTGGGAAGGAGTTGTGTAGCACTTACAAATGGGATCACACTACTATGGGGGAGAGAGAAAGAGTGACTACACTATCCTTTAACTACTCTTCCTTCTTCATCTCAACCTCTATTGGAGTTCCAATCACTAGTAGAGAGTCATCCTAACAGGTTCTAGGTAGGGGAATACTTTTGTCAAGAGGTTGATTGTCTCCATCTAATGGTTGTGCTGACCCTTGGGTAATGGCCAAGGCTTCACTTAATGTGCCACCCTAGGAGGAGGAAGCCACTGCAACAATTAGGAAAGCTTGAGTGGATGTGCATTTTCTCTGACTCCTTCTAATTGTGTTCCATTCAACCCATATTTTGGTCCTCTTCTAGATTCGAGCCATTATTATATCTAGCTCTTCCCTAGAATCTTCATAAGGTTCTAAGCTTATTGGTGTGCCTCTTAGCTTGGTTAGGTAAATATTGCTATACATTTTTTGGCCATCATCCTCTACTCTTTCTACATCAATATTGACTTTTTACATTTTCACCTGATTGACTATTAGTCTAGTGAGGGCACGATCACTGCTCTCAAACTCATTCTTGCAATCAGCCCAGTAATCCTCAATAGTGGTAATATGCTTAATTACACTTCCAATCTTTAAAACATCTCTTACATACCCATTCAAGTTGAACATGGGCATCAAGACTTTGTACATGTCCAATTTATACTTCATCTCAAACACCTTCAACATGTTCTTGGCATTAGAGTAGGTGTCACAGCTAAAAGCCCCCACCTTCATGGGAAATTCATACCCTTTATTCTCCTTGCTCAATATGTTCACTTAAATGGCCCACCATACAACCTCAATTAGCATGATCATGTCACTGAGATATCTTGGAAGGTTCAAAGGGAAACCATCAAAAGCTATAAGATGAAAATAAGAAAAGGATGAGAATTGGATGAAATAACTCCCAAATTGGTCGATGGCTACCATGGCTTCAGGACTAAATCTCCTTTTCAAAAATTGCTATAGCTCCTTGCAAATCCTCATACTGAATGCATCATTAACTTTCACATACTCTGCATGGTTATTTTCCAACTATAAGCATGGGGAAAACTCATAAGATTTCACATCATCAAAAAAAAAAATCCACTCTTGGGAGGCGTAGCCATAGTTATAATGAGGCCAACATATAGATGAGGAAAGAGGACGTATAGAAAGTATTGTAAAATTTTCTAGCATAGAGAGTATTGGATAAAAAATTTCTTACCTCATGGGCCCAATCAATATATTGGGCGTTAGAGAAAATGACTTGTACTAAAAGAAATATTGCTCAACAAAATTCAAAGCTTCTACCTCACCTTTCAATCTATCTAGGAGGACCAAGATATTGATAATCTTAGGTTTGAAATTCATCCCAAATAGGGTCCTAGAAACCTTACTCTTAGCACTCTGTGGTTTCTGGAAACATTTTTGCATGATTTCTTTCCTCCAAATCATTTTCTTTCCAAATAACTTGGAAATGACTCCTTCCAAGGTCAAGTCTCAAAATTTCTCCAATTTCGGTACTCGAAGGCAATTCACCATAGTTTGTCTATCGACTAAAATCAACACCATATCATCTAGTAGCACAATCTACCTTATCTCTGAGTTGTAATGATGTATATGTTTATAGATTAACTCTGGAGCTTGGACTGCAATCGAAAAACTAGCTACCTTGACTAACCTACATCCTTAGAGTTTCTCAGTGATGGGATGAATCCACTCAAACTTCACTTTCTTTTGAAAATCCTCCATGTCATAGAAATGGAGAGAGGTATATGTGAAATTTTGTAATGAGGATTTCATTTCATTCAACCCATCAAAACCTACAAATTAGGTTGTCATGGTTTTGAGAGCGAGATTTGAAGCAAGAAAGTGAAAGGAATGACTAATGCAATAGATACTAGCTTTTTGAAAAAGTTATGTGCATTAATAGAATAGTAGTTCAAAGAAAGAGCGATAGTTTGTTCAATTATTTATGTTTCCCTATATATAAGATCCTCAATTCATTCTTTGGTCTTCAAAATTTTTTCCATGAATTAAAGGAGATATCCATTGAAATAGTAAATGCAAGGGTTTAATGGGAATCTAGGGGCCTATTCAATGTTTCATTGGTTCAACGATAATTGTTTATCTCCCAACACTAGTGCATTTAACCCTAAATTTTGACCAAAAATTTTGACTAAGTCTTTTAAATGGGTTGGTTGGTCAATTTATAAAGCAATTTTATTTTTATTTTTTCATAACATGCCTGTGTTGGTCGCAGTTGCGACGAATTATTTTCGTCTCAATTACGACACACACAATAGCATAAAACAAAAAAAAGGAAAAAATCAAATTTCATTTGAGCACAAGTTGGTGTTGATGGTTCCAAAGCATCCCAACATTTCGCATGAAGGCATAGTGTGATCTTCAAGGAGGGTTCTGGAAGAGAGGACTCATGTCAGCATATGTTGATATAGCCTTCGCCAAGGATGACCAGCTTCGTCAAAAATGACATTGTGTAGGGCCAAACTCAGCATTGTGTAGGGACCATTGTAATAGGTAAAATTTTAGTGGCATGTATGATAATACGTTTTATAATTTATTTCTTTACCATGGCATTGTGTAGGGACCATTGTAACAGGTAAAATTTTAGTGGCATATATGATAATAGGTTTTCTTTAACACAGCATTGTGTAGGGACCATTGTAATTGGTAAAATTTTAGTGGATTATGTGTTTGTGTTTGATTTGAATGGAGATGGCATTGTCAAGGATATTTCAATTCTAGTGGGGAAGCAAGGTATATGGCACAAGACCTTAGGAAATTTTATGTACAGGGGAAATTTTATATTGGTTTATAAAGGTGATCCACCAATACATACAGATGCTCTCATTTTTAATGAGCTTGTTGAACTTGTTGGGAACTTGAGATTTAAATATGAAGTAGTTGTATTGCCCAAAAAATTATTTCTTAGAGTAACTTGTGTCAACGAGGATTGTATTTGGGGAATTCAAGAAAGGAAGGGTTATGGCGGCCATATAATTTGTTTAGATGTTTGAAAGTGAAAAAATGGTTAGCAGAAGATCACCCATTTATGTTGATAGCTAGAAATTGGCTATCCATGTACTAGTTGCCCCCCTCCTTAAGGGGTAGCATAATTCACACACCATGAAGGAGGGTGATCTTCCCTTCCTAAAAATATTGACTTGCTGAGGGATATCTTACTACCTAATGCTTTGCAAAAGAGGTCAAGTTTGGTCATAAGAAAACTCAATTTTCCCTCAATCAACTCCAATAAAATTGTTGTATCATCTACAAAGTGTACATTGGAGACTTCTTATTCATTGGGAATACTTATACCTCTCACTTTAGGGAAAAGAGTTTTGTTCCTATCAAGTAGTGAAGTGAGTTTACTATGAGAATAATTAGAAATGGTGCAAAGGGACAACATTGTCTAATGGGTCCAGTTAGTTCAAATTTACATGATTGAGACCATTAATCTGAACTATGGCCATAACACCATTCAACAGAGTGGATACCATCCTAGAGAACATAATAGAGAAACCCATTTCCTCTAGCATCATAAGCAGAAAGCTCCATTTGACCTTATTATATGCCTTTTCATAATCAATGAGTAACATCCCCTACTGATCAAACTCTCTTGCCCAATGAATTGCTTCTCAACTAGTGATAAGGTTCTCTAGATGGTACCTTCCTTTAACAAATCTTACTTGGGTGAAGTTGATGGTATTAGTGAGGATAGTTTCTAGCCTTATGAATAGCAGTTTAGCTAGTATCTTATAGGATACATTAAGAAGAGTAATAAGCCTCTATTTTTTAATCAGGGTCTTTTCCTTCTCCTTAGGCATGAGCTTGATGAGGCATTCATTGATTTCCTAGCCTAGGGACCCTTTCTCAAAGGCCCCCTCATATACTGCCAACAACTCTACTCCAATCCAGTCAATATTCTACTTATAAAATTTAGCTTGAATCCCATTTGGATTAGTGCCTTATCATTCTCTAGTTTCATAATAGCATTCTTGATTTCGAGACATGTAATCTCCTTAGTGAGGTTAGCTACATCTACTTTTCTAACCTTACTTGGAATGATATTTTTTAGATTGGCCCTCGCTATCAACATATCTAGATCTTTATCTTCACATCTTTATCTTGGTGTCCTCTCCCTAAATAAAATCAATCTTGGCCCTTGATTCATTAGATTCAAGAGCTTAGAAGAAAAACTTAGACCCCTTTATCTCCTAACCACATCCAATTCACCCTTGCTCATTGCCTAAGAATAAGATAAATAGGAGATTCTTTGATCGCTACTAATCATGTCAAAGTAAAAAAATCTAGGTCAACTAAAAAATGTAAAATTTGGTGTGTTTTAGGAAGAAAATGATGAAAAAAAATGACATATTTGTTCAAAAGTTGGTATGATTTAACAAGAAAATGATATAAAAATTTGACATATTCATTCAATACTTTAGATATAAGAGAAAAAAAAATTTAAGAAATCATTTTTTTTTTTTTAAGCATGAGCAATGTTTGCAGGTTGATACTTAATTGGATAAAGAATGGACTTCTTCTAATGTAGTTATACATCCTCTCATGAGGGCATATCTTATGGATACTCTCAAGGAGCTCAATAAAGTTGGAATGGGATTAATATCCATTCCTTTTAATTTCCTTTGTAATTTTCTTTTGAATGTAGATTTTTTTGTTTGTAATTCTTTTTTTAGTATTTTCTAGTTTTGATGGTTGACTTTACTTTTCATGAATTTATTTCATTTTGTCTTCAGGCTTCATGTCATTCTAGTTTAGACACTTTCTTTATCGCTATAATTTTGATATTTTTCTTTATTGGGAAAATGATGTTTTACATTATTTCTTTGAGGTGGCACAATTAATGTAGTAGGTTTTTAAATGAGTATTAGTTATTTTTTAAAAGAGAATCATCTATCTATTATTCTAAGGGCTTAAATTTTTCAGACATCTCTCAAACAATCAAATCAGTGACCCTATTGCAAGAAAAAAATTTCTCTCAAGATTTGGATAATTTGTTTTTTTTTTTGTTTTGTCACTGAGCTTTTACCCATGCACTTAGACTTTTTGAATCTATTGTTCTAGATGATTTCAAAATGTTATAGGGTATTGGAAATTACTTTCTATGAATATTTCTATAGACAAAAGTTTTGTGAGGTTATATATAGCCAAATAAACCTACCTTAAAATAGTTGAATAGACTTTCTTTAGACATTGAAAGGAGGTTAAGAGATTTCATGAAAATGCTATATCAGTGAAAATAAAACCCGATTTTCCAACTTTTTTCAGAGTTTCTTCAAGCATGTGTTATATATGTGAGGCATTTCATATTTTTCTCAAGAAAATGAGTGTGTGTCAAAACATGTTAGCAAAATGTCAGCAAACTAATCTTTTGATGGGGTAAACTAAGAAATAGTCAGCAAAATATGTTCCTTATATTGTGAAATAATCATTTGGATATAATTTTCCAGTATTCATATGCAAGGGAAATTTAAATTGTTATCAACTTGACATCATAAACATAATGTAATAGACTGAAAAAATAAGTGGTTTGTGGTCAGTTCAAGGGTAGTTATGGTTGGTTGTCGATTTTAGGAGTTAGTATAAGTTTATAAAATTTGCAATGATCGATGACATGAGGAGAATGAATGTAAACTTGTTTTGAACAAATAAAGTATTGAATTTCCTACATAATTCCTATATATTGACATTTTTGATAATCTAATTCTTTTTTCATAGTTTTTTATTGTGTTGCTAAAGATCTATTAGTATAGATGGTGGAGTATTGAATATACATTATTTTGGCATTTGCAAGGATTAAGACCCTGTGATATTTGCAAAGATCAAATCATTTTCATAGAAATTGTCAAAACCTTAATATAGCTTAAGTAAGAACATTATGAAATCTATTTTAACATTATCTTACATGCAATAAGACCTAGTATTTCGGAAATAATATGGGGAAAGGTATATAATATCTATCCACATGTCATGCACAAAGAAATATGTGCAAAAGGTGCAAGAAGGGTCTAAGAAAATTATCTTACTACTAAGAGGATGGAGACAAGAGTGAGTAGATGTGGATTTGTCCATACAAGACAATAGGGAAGCATTGTGAGGGCTATCAAATGAAGAATGTGGAGTCTAGAAGATGTCCAAATATATGTGTATTCAAATCATGTTCGGTTCAAAGACTATTTGGAGGAGTAATCAACTACTTGTTTTGATAATAAAGAACATTCAACGTTGTTCTTCGATGAGAGATTTGTGATAGGGTAGGTTAATAAATATTGAGGTTAGTGTGAAAAAAATCTTGAAGTTGCAAGGGTTGAGTTCCCAAGGGCAAGGGGAAGAATACCATCTATAAGGATTAAAGGGCATAAGATCATAATTATTCAATATATCAACACTTGATGCATTATCTGAAGAATTTTCTTTTGTGCGACCTTCTTTAGGATGATGATAAATATTTCTTTAAAGTGTATGACATTATGGTGGTTGCCACTACTTGTAAATCTATTCTTTGTTTAGTTAAGCCTATGCTAGATCAATCAAATGCAACTCTACTTGTCTAGTTCTCTTGACTAAGATTTCAAATCTAATATGGCAATTGGCCATGGACAAAATGGGAGCTTGAGAAGCTTAAGCCTATGCCAAGTTAATTAGATGCAACATCACTTGTTCTAGTTTCTTGATTGAGATTTCAAAATTCAATAGTGCAAATAAATTAACCATGGCCAAAGTGGGAGCTTTAGATGATTTATCCAAGTATCCATCCTTAGGTCCTCAGGATGCAACAGAAGAGGTTTTGATAGAGTTTAGGGTTCAGGGTACTATGATTAAAGCAATAAGTGCTATTGTTAAATTCAGAAGGCATAATCACCTGTACAAAATTAATATGGTCAGTGATTAATTGGAAGGCATAATCTCCATTTTCTCATTGGAATCTAGATACATGTTAACTATAGAACTTAGAAGGCATTAAGCTAGTATCTAAATTTTAGATTCATATAGGCATCAAATTTAATGAACTTTGACTACAAACCATCTTTAGGAAGGATCTCCAATAAATATATCTTAGAGAATTAGTACTGCAGTGTAATGTCCCAAGGTGATGTATTAGCTTATTTTGCCAAATTTTTAGAAATAGAATACAAATGATAACACATTTTTTTTTGTTTTGATCATTGAGATCCCAATATGAGAAAGTTAATAATATACAGTAGCTAGGATGTGAATAGTAAACAATTTATTTCACTTACCTAGTTTGAACAAGTTAAGAGTGCATGGTAGTTAGGGTGTAAAAAAGGAGCAATTTATTTTGTTTATTGGTGTTAAGCTGCATAGTATATAGGCTAATCTAGAGAGTTAGAGACAATTGGTGGTGCACTAAAAATGTTGAAGTTATGATAATGCAAGAAATAAACAGGAGTTGTCTCTCTCTCATTTTTTAGAAAAAGTTTGTCCACACATGCTTAGAAGAGAAATAGTTCATTAATTAGTGTGTAGTTTATGTAGAATTTGTGAAAACCAACTTCATAGATTGCCAAGATCACCTACATGCAAATAACCTGCTAAAGAGAAACCGAAAAAAGAAGGAAAAAGCAGATTTTGGAAAATTTCAACAAGATGAGAGAAAAATTGTATTCCAAGATTGATTGAATTGAAAAAGAATTACAAGAGTTCAACCTTAAAGGTGAACGAAAGCCCTAAAATCTAAAAAAGCTAGGTTGCATAGTATAATTAATATAAAATATTAATTATATGCACCTAAGAGATAGCTTAATAAAACTAGAGTGATAGGAAACTTATTTAATTAAATCAAAGTGATTTAATTAATAAGTATAAATAATTAATTACTCTAACACCCCCAAGTGAAGCTCAGGAGGTAAGCTAACCTAGCACAACTAAGAAAGTAGGAAAAAATGGGTCCCGGCAACAAGGCCTGATCAGGTACCCAAAATAAGGAAATCTTTGTAGATCGAAGACAAAGGAGAAAACCCAGTGCGAAAAACCCCTCTCCAAAAAGAGATAGCAAAGAATGTTCCAGAAGATAGGAACAAAGAGAAGATTATGAAGAAAACCACTAAAGTAGAAGAAGCTGCAAACTCTGTCAGAAAGAAACTGCTGATCTGAAAATCCTCCATGAAAATAGAAGGAATGAACCGAGAGTGTCTATATGGTAGGTGATCCATCTCACTGAAATGCATTTGTAGGCAACCACTACAATCGCCTAGTATATAGGATCAAAATACTAAATACATAGCTCACTCCAATGAACCATCAAACCAAGGAAGCATTAGAACCAACAATATAAACCCCCCTTAATGCAGATGGGGTGAGGTGACAGGAAATTGAAAAGATGGGCCAAAAATCTCCTACAACACAGGAACCAAACACATCAAGAGTGAGGTACAGACACCTATAAAGGCATGTGTCACCGACACAGTATGAGGCAAAAGAGGAAGAGGGCACAAAATTGGCAAACAACTATCCCCCCCATGGCACTTTATAAAATAGTGCGAGTACAACAAACCACAATGATGAAAAGGATCTCGAAATGCAAGAGTGGCACTTTATCTTAGTGTGTTTGCATAAAGATGCTTACAAATGATGTCAACAATGATCAAAATAGGAAAAAAACTTATACAAAAGATAGTACAGCCCAAAAGAAGAGATCCTATGCCAAGAAAATGATCCTCGGACCTGAAATACCCAAGATATCCATCATAGAGAAAAACACCAAAAACATGATAGAAAGAGCATGGAGCAAAATCTGGAAGAAATTACATCATTTCTGAAAAGTAGACAGAACCAGCTTTCTAAAAATATCACATTTTCAAAAAATGAAGATGGGATGCACAAGAAACACACGCTGGAGTCAAAAATAGAACTTCAGACTTCAATTGCAAAAATAGGAAATTAAACTATATTAAAACCAAAAAAACTCCTACACCACTGTCTCTGTCTCGGAACTAGCTTTTTGGTGCTTCTTTCAGATCGAAAAAAGACCTCTATATGCTCAAGATATGGCAAAAAAATTGCACGTAGGTCAAAAAAGGACCTAGAGTGCTGACAAGGGTGCTGATGCAGGATGATTTCATGTTGACATCAGCAAAACCCTACCTTAAATTTGATGGCCTAGGGGCTGTCGCAGCAAAAAAGAAGGCCACGTGGCATCCTGCGTGGCAGTTCCATGTGGCAGGAGGCTGGCATGGCAGGTGACGCGGCAAGGTCCACGTGGCAAAGAGCCAATATGGCACCCCTACCATGTGTCACCCGCAGAGATTACCAAGTGTGTAGGAAAAAGCCACGCTAGCACTGAATGGGTAAGGCCGCAGGTGGGCGATGGCTTCTAGCAGTGATGGTCATAGTGGTGGTTGGAGCTGGTGGTGCCACTTGGAGTGTGGAGGGTCGACGACACACCAATGGCTAGGCCATGGTGGAGCATAGGTGGCCACTGGGCGGAGTGGCCCAAAAACCTTTTTTTTTTGAAAAATCACAATAAATGCGTCTGTACGGCCTCCCGGTGGGAAAAAAAAAATTTCCTGCTACTACGGAAGCTAAAAAAGACAAATTTTATATGGATCCTAACTATAAATGGCCTTCCAGATCCAATGGCAGCATTTGTTTAGGCCCAAAGTATCCCAAAAAGTCTCTCTTCCTCTTGATTGAAGAAAAAAACCTCAAAAAAGTTGGGGTTTCTAACTCTAAATCGCAACTTCAAAAATCCTTCGAACAAGAAGCAGCAGGGCAGCTTTGATACCATGTTGAAGTTGTGAAAACCCAACTTCATAGATTGCCAAGATCACCTACATGCAAATAACCTATTGAAGAGAAATTGAAAAAAGAAGGAAAAAGCAGAGCTTGGAAAATCTCAACAAGATGAGAGAATAATTGTATTCCAAGATTGATTGAATAGAAAAAGAATTACAAGAGTTCAACCTTAAAGGTGAACGAAAGCTCTAAAGCCTCAAAAAGCTAGGTTGCACAATATAATTAATATAAAATATTAACTATATGCACCTAAGAGATAGCTTAAGAAAACTAGAGTAATAGGAAATTTATTTAATTAAATCAAAGTGATTTAATTAATAAGTATAAAAAATTAATTACTCTAACAATTTATAGGTAATCAACATAGATATATGGGTAGGAAAAGGCAACAAATGAGAGAAATAAGAATGTTAAATGATTACTAAAGATTGTTAGAGTAAATAATTAATTATTAATTATTTATTCTATTCTCTTAAGCTTACTTAGGTCATGCATTTATTTAATACTTTTATATTTAATGCATGTTGTGGTTAGTTGATGACAACACAGGAGTTTGTTCCCTTCTAGCATGTTCCACCTTTTTGTGGATATGTGTTGAGTTGTCATCCTTATCTTCTAGCACCTTCCAGCTTGTTCTACAAGCTTTCATGAGCTCTTTATAAGCGGGCTCCCTCTTTGTATTTTCAATATATCATAAGGCATTGTGCATATTGTAAATACATTTTTTTCTTGTGTTTGCACATATTGTCTCTCATGTCCGTTTAGGGTTTTTCTCTTGCTCCATGCTCTTCCTCTTCATGGCTTCTCTTTGATAGGTTCTCGCATGCAGGTGATCTTGGGCATCTTCAGAGTTGGCTTTTCTCAACTCCAAAAAAGATCATAATGATGCATTAAACAAAATGCAATGGCTTTTCACAATTTATACACTTAATGTATTTATATATCTTTATATACAAGTACAGACCAAAATCTGATGCTCTCACGAAACTAGGCTATGGAAAGTAGGGGTTTCCCCTGTAGTAACAAAGAGCAAGCTATCACACACACACACACACACACACACACACACACACACACAGTTAGTTAGTTAGTTAGTTTCCAGCATCGTGATTTCTATATCTGGTTTCTTTCATCAAACAATGGATGTTTAATATAGCCATCGACAATATATAGGTATGAATTAGTATAATAAAAGTGATGAATAAATATTGGAGAATATTATGAAACATAAAACAATTGCAGTCACCTCTCATCAAACAATTTTCCTTGTCTAAGTGTGTAGGCATGCACATTGCACAGACATGATGACACAATTTTGTGAGAGATGACTGTAGTTTGTTTTATGCATCATCACAATCTTTAATGTTCAATCAAATTTTTATTGCATTCACAAATGTCTTATTGCTTATTTATTGTTGATAACTACATTCTTATAACCAACCACTGTTTGGTAAACTACTATATTTTCGAAAGCATATTTAGGCAATAGGCATAGACTTTCTTGATAGAAGACTTTGCACATTACAACGTTCTCATGTATTGATGAAACTTTCTTTCCTTAGGCACATGTTGTAGGTTACATTGGTTATTACTTTTATGAATTGTACATATTTATGCATAATTGTTGGTAGTTTATATTATATATTTCATAATAAGTTATCAATTGTTGATAGTCTACACATCTTATAAACCACTCATTATTTGAGCCATTTCTCTTGTTGAAGCATTCTAAGGAAATAATGCCAGACTTTCTTGAGGCAAGACTTTTCATATTATAAAATTTTCTATCGGCCTTTCAAATTTGAGCCTAAGGATTGATGACTTTGCTCTACTTAGGTACATCAGGCAGGTTTAATTGACTATTCTATTTATATGCACTTTTAAGGTGGTTTTGTGATACATTTTTTTAACATATAATCATTGATAGTCTAAAAATGTATGTGTAGACTATCAAATTTGGAAGCACCATGCAAAATAAATCACATAAATTTTCTAAAAATGTGCATATAAAGATGTATGAGACAATCAATTATTGATCAAATAGAAGTAAGATGTCAAGAAAATTGTTATTTTAAGGACAACATTTTTAGGTAAACTTCAGCAACATAACAGGCATCTATAAAAGAAAAGTGAGGTTTTAAGGTCACTAATAAGAGAGATTCATGACATTGACTGCAATATCAAGAAGTATTGATGGCATTCTTAGAGTGACAACTAACACTAAAATAGAAAAGTGCATTTGAACCCTAATTGAATCTTAACAAAAAAAAATTCACCAAAAATTAGAAGAATCCTAGAGCTACAGCAAGGCATGGTATCATCTCTTGAAGTTTTTACTGTTGAATGGCAAAGGGTTTTATATTGTTGAAAATTATTTCTATATTGTATCAATCAAATATAGAACTTTAAATCAATCTAAAAGTAATATGCTCATCACTGTTTTTGATGTTCATCAATTTTGTGTATGTGATGATCCACTTTTTTATCCAAATGATGGCTTGATATAATGGCCAATCTGAAGTTTTTTATTTCTATTTCTAATATTTAATCTTATTTCTTATGTGATGTCCTTGTTAAGATCATCCTCTCTAATTGAGGCTATATGCACATGCAATCTTTATTTCTTACCAATGGTGGATTACTTCCACCCTCCTTGGTTGTTGTAAGGCTCTTGGAGTCTTTAGTATGCTACTAAAATAAGGTTTACTAAGTCCAAATATTCATGTTACTTTGGATTTCAATTTAAATGTTTCAAAAATTTCCAATAATTAATGAAATCTTCTAAAGATAATTTGTTTATGGTCATTTAAAATCATTCTATTTTATGTTAATATTAGGATTAAATCAAATTTATAGAAGCAAAAAGTACCATCTAACTTTGTTTTTCCTTTTTTGTTTTGAAGTGTAATTTGCATTTGTTGGAAGTGTTCCACAACATAGATCTCCTTCAACAAAATTATCTAGGCTAGGCAATTGGTAACTTCTTTTCTTTCTATGGAAGATTGTAATTGACAAAATTTAAGACTTTGTTTGTTTGTAATCATCGATGTGAAGTATGTGAAAAATACTTTTTCTGTGCTATATACTTTCCTATAATGTTTACATTTTTAGGTTCTCTAAGCCATAACAAAGTGGTTGCTTGATGTTACAAGTGATTTTAGATCTCATATATTACTTAAAGCTTTGACTATTCAATACACTCCTTTGGTTCTAACTGTTCCAACATAGTGTCCTTCAAAATGACTTAAAATCCATGAGCTTATAAAGAAAATACACTCTATTTGTATCCTTATCACTCCAAATCATCAACAAAGTCATGATCAATCTCATCTATGAAGCATATTAAAAGCTAAGAATTTGGAGTGACTCTGTCATTTCATTTTTTTCCACATCTTGTTCAAACCATATAATGCAATCTCATCTATGAAGCATATTAAAAGCTAAGGATTTGGAGTGACTCGTATACAATTCATTTTTTGTCATTCATTATATGGTTTGAACAAGTGTGGAAAAAAATCAGATTTTTATTATAAATTTTTTGTTCATCAATCTATGTTAAACTAATCAACAAAGATTTGGTCCTCTAAGTTATGGAAGGTCAACTAAGTATTTGTTTCTTTTCATTTTTTATATTTCTTTATCTCTTTATCAATTTATCTCTCTATCTATACCTCTTTCTATCTATCTCGCTTTAGTATTCATTTCTATATGTGTCTTCCTCTTACTACTCCATCTGCAAGTTGCAAACAAATCATCCTTCTTCCACCAACGAGTCATTCCATTCAAGAAAGACCATGTCTGACGATATCAATGCACAAAAAAATAGGGAAACAATTGCTAGATTTTGGTCTAACTTAAAAAGAAAAGGTGATGGAAAATGTTATTCTCCTTGCAAAATTTGTAAGGGCTTAAAGACTCGAAGATATCTAATCACAATAGTTGAGCAACATTATAGGCAACATGGTCACATTGAAGGGGGAAACAATTATCGTCCATTTGTATGTATTTTAATAGTTTATAAATTACATCAGACATGATTTGATGATGACATCATGGTCATAGTTAATATAAGGTCATCATTTTCATATAGGTCAACATCCCTAAGTTTCATGTTATGGACCATGACAATATGGAGAATGCGGATTTTCAAATGAAGGAACATGGAGGTGTGAATATTGAAGTAGAAGGTAATGATACCATGGAAGAAGACAATGATGATGAAGATCACGATGATCAAGATGATCATGATGATCAAGATGATGATGATGATGATGATGATGATGATGATGTTGACGCAGAGCTTGATGTACCTATACTTGAGAAGGCACACGAGTCCCTATATGAAGGCTCCAAAACAACTCTTCTTGCCACTGTATTGGTGTTGGTGAACTTGAAAATTTTGAATGGTTTATCCAATGTAGCAATGACATGTATGTTAAGGTATGTCATCTTCTTTCATTATTTTACTTGTAGTTCCCTTGCAATTAACATTGGGTTTGTATAGCAATTAATATTCTTTAGATTAACAAATTATATTTTTTTGTCATAGGTTGATAGGTGAGTGATTGTTACCACCATCAAACATTCTACCTTGCTCGTACTGATAATTATCTACTATCATGAAAGATATTGGAATTGAGTATCAAACAATACATGCATGTTCGAATGATCATATTATATATCATAAACAACATGAATTTACAAAATAGTGCCCTATTTTTCATATTAGTAGATATCAATCATATCAATTATCAAAAAAGGTGCCTCGCAAGGTTCTTCAGTATATTCCCATTATTCTGTGTCTACAACGATTATTCAGGTGCAATAGCTTGGCATGATTTATGGATTACCATGCACGCAATAGAAGTCAAGATGAAATTATGTGAATGCCTACAAATGGTTTGGCATTTAAGTAAATAGAGGAAAAACGGCCAAACTTTAAAGAAGAACCTCATAATCTCAAGCTTTCATTGGTAGTAGATGGTGTCAATCCTTTTGGAGAGATGAGATCTACTTACTCGGTGTGGTGTGTTTTTATTATCAATAATAACATACCTCCTTGGTTGTCCATAAAGAGAGAGCACATAATGTTGACACTGATTGTTCCAGGTATTTTTTAATTTAGTGTTCATCTAAATTAATTTATTAATACTAATCAATCAAAATGGTCATAATAATTATGTAATGTTTTTGTTCATTCAACTAGGTAAGTACCAAGTTAAAGATATAAATGTATATATTGAACCCCTTATTGACAAGTTGATGGTGTTATGGAATGGGGTTACTATGTATGACATCTGTAGACCAATAGGACAAAGACAATTTCAATTTCATGCAATACGTGTATGGACAATACACAATGCCCCTAGGCTAACACATTTTTGTGGTATGTTCTCTTCTTAACACCTCTTTTTTGGTATGTCAAAGTTAACACATTTAATCCAATTATACACGATCTTGTAGGTCTACAGAAAAAGGGAAAGTTTGCATGTCCAGTTTGTGGTCCAAAGATGAAATCTCGTCATTCAAAAAGTTTAAGAAAGTAGGTGTTTGATGAGAATAGACACTTTCTGCACCGAAATCATAAGTACCAAATTACCAAAAAACATCTTTTCAATGGGAAAGAAGAAACTACGTCAAACCACAAAGAATGACACCTCACTTGTGGAAATTGGCATATAATAAAATAAATCTTCGAGGTAATGTCATTCCATCTGATGCTTTTTGTTTCAAATTTATATTTCAATATTGTGTTTTGTGTACTAATGATGTGATTGATGCTTGTAAAGGTCATCAAGGCATCAATGACCAACTTCCAAAAGGACTAAAGATTTATCCTACGCAATTTACTAGGTTGCCATACTACGAGTAACTCCCAATTGTGCATTTGTTTGATCCTATGCATATTGGAAAGAATGTAACAAAGACATTATGGAAAATCTTGGATGGAAGGCATTACAAAGACCAAATTGTCAAAACTTGTAGTGACATTGAAGAATCCAACCATGCAATGAAAATTGGCATTCAATAAAATAACAACGGAGACCAGATTGATACAAGTGCCCTTAGTTGGTTATTGTTAGAGTAGTAGATCAATACTATAAAAGAAGTCATAAAAATAATCTGATTTCCCATAGGATTTGCTGTGGACATAAACAATCTCATATCAAAGAAAAGTGAATTTGGGCCAGGGTTGAAAAAACACAATTGGCATACATTTATTAAGGTAATTCATGTTATTTAGTATTCACTATATATTTATATACTGCATGTAGTTTTAGTTGCATTCTTTTATAAAATATTGACAAGATCATTTTAAAAATATTGCAGTATATTCTACCTTTATCTCTCCCACACCACTTCGCCAACAATGTCAAATAGGTTATATATGATCTTGGAAAATACATGAGGTAGTTGTCATCTAAAGAAATCAATAAAGAAGATATAAAATATTGGAAGAGAAAAATTCCTCTTCTGATGTGTGAAATGCAAATGTGTATACCTCCAAATTTTTTCAATGCACAAGAACACTACCTCATACATCAAGTTGAGGAGATTGAATTGTGTGGACCTATACCAACTAGGTCAATGTGGATAGGTGTGAGGCACTTGAAATTTTTTAAAGGCTTGGTTCAACAAAGAGCACATCCTGAGGGTTCTATGGTGGAGGGATATATGGTATACCAGACCATGGTGTACATTACTAAATATCTTCCTAAGTTTCTAGCAAAGATCCATGTAGATCATATTTGGGATCCCAACTCAATTAAAAAATTCGAAGGGGAGTACTTGACAGGCAAAGGTAGATCGAGGAAAGTGAGAGGTAAATCTAAGATGTTATTTTCATTAATTAATTCTTGTAAATCTTCAATATAAGTTATTTATAATTGGTGTGTTTTTTTTTAAACAGGAGGTCAAGAGTGGGATACAATACATTTGTATATTGTGAACAATCTTGATTGGATGACGGAATGGATTGAATGATGTCAACAAAATGGTTGCTCATTAACATGGGAAGGTGTTGCTTTATTGGTTACAGAAGCTCATCGTAATGGAGATTCCAATGTTATGCTGATGGTAGTTGATCTAGTAAAGGGTTTAAGAGGTGGAGAGGTATGTGAAAATTTATTAATAATCATAACTCGATGTATGTTTCATATCAACTCACGATGCAAATAATTTACACACACTTCAAAAATTGTAGGTCAAGCACCACAAAGCTATGTACTATCATGGCCATAAATTTTGAATAAGTTGGATGACACAAAGAAAACTTGTGATTCTAGGATAACTGCAATTTTTGAGGTCACCAATATATCATCTAGAAATGACATTCATCCTCAACAATCTTAAAATAAATACTATGGCATCTTGGATGATATAATTGAGTGTGAATTTAACACCTTCAAAGTAGTTCTATTCATCCTCAAATGGTACAAGTTATGACTAAATCAAAATGATCTAGATAAAATGGTTATTCAACATGATAATGGATTTACAATGATTAATACAAGGTTGTTTGAGCCAATTGGAGATGAGCCCTATGTTCTTCCAAGCCAATGTGAGAAAGTGTTTTACTCAGAGGTTCCACATAAATAGGGTTTCTCATTTGTTGTTAGACATGATCCAAGAGGAAGGCCAATAAAGTATAATGTTATGGAAGAAGAAGATATTGAAGATGATGAAGAAGTAGATGATGAAGACCAAGATGATGGTGATGACGATGATCGTGATGATGATGATGGTGATGGTGATGATGATGATGATGATGATGATGATGATGACATTGATGATGATGATGATGGTGATGTGATGATGGCAATGATGATGGTGATGATTGTGATGATGATGGCAATGATGATGGCGATGATGGCAATGATGATGGTGATAATGGCGATGATGATGATGATGATGATGATGTTATGATGACGATGATGAAGAAGAAGAAATAATCAATGACTACAAATGTCATCACCCCTTTTATTGACGATCTTGCATTCCATATATAAGGTAAATTTGTTCATGTTTACGATGTTGCATATTGTTCATGTTGTCTTCTAAGTTATTTGTAGCACACATGTATCATGCAATTTTTAGCTAACTTAAGATAAATTATTTATAATATGCAAGAAATTTGATTACATATTTATTGTGTTCATTTATAATGATTACAACATGTATTATTTATAATTACCAATGTTTATGTTGTGTCTAATTATCACCCTTTTTGCAAATAGTCAATTGACTACAGGTACATTGTCACCCCTTCTTTTGATGATCTTGCATTCCATATATAAGGGAAATTTGTTCATGTTTACGATGTTGCCTATTGTTCATGTTATCTTCTAAGTTATTTGTAGCAAATGTGTATCACGTAATTTTTAACTAACTTAAGGTAAATGATTAACATATGCAGAAAATTTGATTACATATTTATTGTGTTCATTTCTAATGATTAAAATATATGTTTTTGATTAGATAAACAGGTTTTATAGGGATCCTAAAACCCAATAGTTAAAACATATAAGGCTGATAATAAGTGTGAAAGCCCAGCCAAAAAAGTATATGTTTAGAGGCTGATAATAAGCATAAAGCCCAGCCAAAAAGTAAAGTTCTGAGAAAAGACCAAGAAAAAAGACAAGTGTTACCATGGCCTAAAGCCAGAACAAAAGCCAAAAGACATAGAAAAACAAAAGAACAAGCGAGAGTTATTCCTCATTCTTTTGCTCCAGCTCTTACATAACCTGAGCAGCCTCGAAGGCCAGTTGATTCTCCTCTTCTTCCGGCTATTGCACCCTTTGGTCCCCATGTCCTGATCAGGAATGGTGTTGTCCTTTACAGAGTTGTCCTCCATTCTGGCTTCTTCCCTACCTTTTCCTTCCTCATCATCCTACATTTCTCTATCTTTGATCCAGCCTATAAGAGAGATGATGTTGTTGTTAATGGAGCTTAACAAAGAGAACATCTGATTCACAAGGTTTTGATTGTAGTTCTCCAAGTTATGTATCCTTCTTTTTGCCAAATTGAGCCTGTCAGCCAAATCCGTCCTTCTGTTAGCATCCATCCCATTCCTTGTTGCCTCAATATGTCTCACCTATTCTTTGACCTCCTCCAGCTCATGGAAAAGCCATTTGATTAATCTAAAATTATCAATCATATTGTTACGAGCATTATTCAAGAGGTTCATCCCTATCTCCCTAGCTCTGTCTGAAATAGCCACTATTGTCGAGTCAATGAGTTCTTCCAATCATGGTTCATCTTGATTTTCCATGAGGATTTGGGGATTCATGGCCTCCCCAAAGATGCCCATCTTCTAAGCCCTAACATTAAATTTTTTCCAAACTTTGCTCCTATCATTGACTTGAACTTCCCCTTCCGCATTCCCTGCATTCTCCTCTTTCTGCTCCTTGGGTTGGGCTTGGAGGTGGACAAAAGATAGGGGTAGCACTGATGCCTCCTATGATTACAACATATGTTATTTATAATTACCAATGTTTATATTGTATATGATTATCACCCTTTTTGCAAACAGTGAATTGACTACAAGTACATCATCACCCCTTCTATTGACTATCTTGCATTCCATATATAAGGTAAATTTGTTCATGTTTACACATATCATGTAATTTTTAGCTAACTTAAGATAAATGATTAACATATGCAGAAAATTTGACCCCTTTGGCATGGATTGTGCACAGTGACATGGATCAACAAGTATAAGTCAATAAATAGACATAATTTTCTTATGTTCTTCTTGTTTATCATTGAGCATGTATGTTATAAATAGACATATTATATAATTATATAATGTATATATAAAAAAAGAAGGTCCATATAGAAATATAATTGTATAATCACTTTCAACTTACTACATTTTATATTTGTCACTTTCACTTTCCATTTGATGGATTATAGGACCCACCAAATAGGTACTTGTCATATCTATCTACATCGAATGAGGGAAATGAGGAAATGGTATATGAAAGCTCTACATTAGTATGATTAAAATAGGGAGATCAACTAGAGGTCAAAAGATTAGAAACAAATTTGATAAACACATGCAATTTTTCCTTGCTAATGGGAGGTCATGTTCTTATGGTGATGAGACCAAAGGTGACATCAAGGTGCCCTTTCGGTACACACACATTGAGAAAGAATGGGTACCCAATGAGCTACCTCAATTTAACATAGATTTTTGTGTTAATGAGAGGATATATCACATTGCTCCATCCTAATTACATGGTTGGGCCTATTTTCCATAGATGGGATAAAGGAATGTTACAACAAAGTTGTCGAATTGTTTAAGTATGCCAGTCCATGTTACAATTATAATGATTGGATGCAAATTATTCGATATAAAAAAAGTATGCATAGGTATGCACTATCAGCTAATTAAATACAATAGAAATAAAATGATCAAAGTAAAAGATTTTCTATGTACATTGATGGGAGACCAAAAGCAATAGGTAATATTGTAGGTTTTATAAATAGTACACAACATTCCTCAACTAGTAAGCAACCCAATTGCATATTTGAGGTGTGAGAGGGGAATGAAGTTTTTGTTTGTGCAATAAAATCAATAAGTGTAGGGGAAGAACTGCTAATAGATTACCATTTAAATTGCATAGATACAAATAAAGTTACTATCATGAGGGTTGTAAGTACTATATACCATTTTGTTAATAAGTTTTTTTTTGCTGTCTATTACTTTTAGTTAGCTGAATTTTTTATGTTTAGTCTTTGTGATAGGACGATATGGATCGGACAGATGATAGAGGCCACTAAGATGCTACTCCCACCCTTTCTTCAGTGAGGGTAAACCTTATTGAAATTGTAGAAATCAGATAGTTGAAAAATGTTATATTATTATGTTATTTTATTTATAGTTTTTGAGTTTTTATGATAGTTTTACTGATATTCCTCTCACAATTTGATGGTCAGGATAAGGGTAAAGCACTAGTAGTAAGTACTGAGCCACTAGCTATGCCTTTTGATGAGGATATTGCTAAAATTCTCAATGTAACAACAATGTTGAAGAAAAAAATTTAAAAAATTAATTTAGAAATAATGAAAATTTTGGATGAAGCAAATATGGAATCGGAGGAGATGATGAAGAGGCTAATAGATTTGAAAGCGCAAGCTCATCATTATGAAGTAAGTAGTAATGAATCTTTAGTTATAACAAAAGTTCAAAAAATATTTATATTTTATAATCTTTTATGTTGTGAAGTAAAATATGTAATATGTGCAAAAATACTTTATTGATGCAATTTTTTTAAAGAGTTGTAAGAAATTTTAACTACTAAATTCTTGTTATATAGGATTTTTTGGCAACTGATCCACAACCTGATCAAGGACAACATGGTGAGGCTGGTAGTAGCAGAGCTCTGACTACCACTGGTAAAATAATCTTTTAGTTGATAATTTAGAAGGAATTTTTTTCTTTCAAACATTCAAAACTTCTTAACTTTACTCTTACTTTTATTATTTCAGAATGTCTTTGCTAACAATGTATTGTTAAGGTCATCTAGTGTAGGAGACTCCTACGAGGTTGACGGATGCTTGTACGAAATTGCCAACTGCAATGTTGGCAACAAGGGGATGTCCAGCTGGTAAATCCTTATTTTTCTGTATTTGGTTTTGTGTTAATTATGAGTTGATAATTTGTACTTTAATCTTGAGTGCATCACATAGTGTAATATTTTTTTTTGTGGTAGGAGATGCACCATCTGGTACGTCACTAGATGCAAATCATAGCGCATGTATTGGTGATAATTCACCGTCATTCCTAGAGGTACCCTTGTTTCTAGCATGGGAGCTACATAGACATCATTATTGATTGACGATGATGAATCAATGCCTTTGAAATATCCTAAGATTCTAGGTACTTTAAATAAAAAAATTTAATATTGTAATAAGGATTTTGTTGCAAGATGTAAACATGATAGGAAGTGGTGAATGCAAGGGCTTTTGATGTGGAGTGATGCATCATGACCTTCTTTAGTATGTCATATTGTGCAGGTTGTTTAATTATTTTGGAATTCATTTTTATTAGGGGTTTGGTAGGATTATCTGAATTATCAATGACCTTTTGTCTATACCAGTAATTCTCTAGTTTATTAATTCAATTTGAGCTATGAAGTATTTGATTTAGTACCTATGGTGGTTTTAATTTGGATTGCTCAAATGGTAATATTGTAGGTACGTTGATGGGAGACCAAAAGAAACATGTAAATTTATATCACTTGTAATTTAGAGTTCATGATTTCCTCTATTGATATTTAACAAGTCTATTATGCTAGAGCACAATCCTACAGAAGTCTATTTTGCATTTTAATGTTTTTGAACTAGATCTGTGAGTTCCAAATTTGATCTAAATATTTCTACTAGCACTATATGATCTAAATAGTGGAAGTGTATGTACCATTGAGATGTTCCATTTGGTACATTGCAATATCATGCTTTCAATAGAAGATACTAACCAATTTTTCTACAGAGAACCAAAAGTGGGAGTCTTCTTTCATATTCAATGTTCTATTTTCAATGATTTCCAACATCATTACTATTGCTTGTTAGATTTTTAGAGTGCTCACATTCAGATTCATTTTAATGGTTCTTACTATTAATTATCCCATGACATTTTTTGCAGGAAACAATACATTTTATAGGAGGCTCTATGACCTCATGTTATGAAGATTCGAGCCCACCATATGTACAAGGTGGAACATCATAACGAAATTAATTTTACCCCACTTTATTTTTTCATATCATTAATTGGTGCAACATTTTTCCTTTCATTTGGGTCTTTTCTTATACTAGCTATATCTAACAATTCTATGTTTTTTCTTAAAAGGTCGACCTTCCAAGATAAAGAAAAAAAAGATCAGCTCATCAAAGATATAGAGCATGAGTTTGGTAGTAATATTTTTTATCATAAGAAATTGTTACAAAAAGCTTCCAAAAATCTTAAGGTTGTGAGGGACTCATATAGAAAGAGTCTCATCCTAAACCTAAAGTGCAAGTGTCCTCCCTTTGTTTCAGTGAGGGAGTGGAATAAGTTCATTTTGGATGCAAAGGAGAAAGGGGAACATCCAAAAGAAAGTACACCAGCAAATCCAAAAAGGTATGCAATAGTATTAACTACTAGTAAATTAATGTAATAATCCACTAATTAGTAATGATCTTTATATCTATATCATCTAACATATTTCAAACTTTTCATAGGTTGTAGGACACATCAAAGGCAACAAAGGCCAGGCTAGAAAAGGTTGGGCAGCACTGACTTGGCTCTGGGGGATATTCAAAAATTAAAGCACATGTTGTAAGTAGCAGTAAATTAATTGTAGAGAAAATTTATTTATAAAATGAAAATAATTTTTTTAATTAATAAAAAAATGCAGGGCGCTGATTTTAATCTGGAGGCCATAGAAGAACACAAAAAAATTGCCTTCAAGCAAGGCTATGCAGCTGTGGCTGAATGCCTACGGAAAGCTTCCATTGCCCAAACCGAACAATCTCTTGCATCATTTTCATAGGTAAATATACCAAAAAATATATTAGAAATTGAATACTTGACCAACAATCTATTTGGTAATAATGTACATGGCATTGCAATGTAGCTTGTTAATCATGACACAGATCATACGCAGCATCGTAAAGCCCCTGATGTGTATCATATTATCAATGGAGGTGTTAATTTTCTATTTAAAACTAATTATGTAATTATTAATAAAATTTAACATCTTTAATTGAACTTGATGTAACCTTTTTTTGTTGAGGATATAGAATCATGTTGTATTGAATGAGTGTCAGAGGATGTTCAAACTGATTAGTAGGTAGATCATGTCACACATTTAGGTAAAAAAAATCTATTTTTTTCTCTTTTAAATTAATTTTTTGATTTATAGTTCTTTTACTTAAATAAAAACTCGTAATTCACTAATATAAAATGGTGTGAATTGAACTCATGACTTGTTATTGTAGCGGACCCCCCTTTGGTGCAGCAGCCTCATGATGTTCTTGAACAGATGAGGAGGAGACATGTGTTACAACCAATAGAGGAGGGGGATGACAAGGACATTGATATTCCTCTTTTAAATTATATGAAAAATATATATAGCAATAAAGCCAAAAAGAAATTATTATTCATGAATGACTTACTCTTGAATATTGTTAATCAATATTGTGTTGATGGATATTATTCATTAATGTTGGGTGTTAATGAATTAATCATGAATGTTGTTGTTAATGAATTTTATGTGTTAATGAATGTTATCATGTGATTATAATGATTGAAATCTATATTTCAGAAATGGATGAATGAATGAATGTTATTAAATGTTAATGGGGAATTTAGAGTGATTTGGGGGGGGGGGGGGGGGGGGGGCAAATGAGCTTCTACCTTCATGTGGTTGGCCTTATTTAGTAGAGAGAATATTTAACTATTCTCAAAACCAAGTCAAGCTCAAACTTTAAAGATAAGCTTATAGTTAATAGTGACAACCAATTAGCAAGTTGAAATGAAGTTCTTCATTATAGGTACCTTTTTAGTTTTTAAAGCAAGATGTCATGTTTTAATATTGTGTAGTTTTTTTCTTAAGTTAAAGTATTCTTTTACTATAACAACATAATTTATGACCATTTTGGTAAATATTCTAACATCACTTTATGAAAAATCTTGTTTTGGCAAAGATGGCGATAAGTGGTGTTGTCTATTCCTTGGGAGATTGGATTGCATAGGTCTGTATCTCAAAATCATTTACATGTGGTAGAAATGCATACTTACAACCATTTCATTCTAAATTTAAAAAAATTGATGATAATATTTCTTGTTTTAATTTATATTTTTTTCTATAGTCATTATAAACATTGCAACCTTAGTCAGCTTTTATAGGCTATGAAGAACATAGTTGAATACTACAATAATTTTGTGGTTAAGCATTTGTGTTTTTCCTACTCATAGTCCAATTTGTTTACAATTTGGAAGAGTACAATTAGTGCACAATCTACAATTTCATACTCATTCATATATTTATTTCATAATCAATTTTGTCATTGATTTTTCTTGAACTGATTTGTAATAATATCTTTAATTTGGGGGCCTCTAATTTCAACTTCAATGGAAGAAAGAAGTTCAATACAAGAACACATCAAAAAGTAAAATCTATGAGTGTTGAAGATTCCTCCACTGTATTTAACTATATTACCTATTGTACTCTTTACATTTAACTATATATGTTGTTCTCTAATAACCACTCATCTTGTTATATTGCAGGCTGAGAAAGAGAACAAAGAGAACAAATCATTTGGTTCAATGTGCATAGATGATAATATTACAAGAATAAATATGTTGTTCTTGGAAATTAAGAGAAGATATTCATCTCTTTCTTCTTATGATACAAGTTGGTCTTTAAATATTCTTTGATATAGTTTGATGATATTTTTATAATGATCATGTAAATGTAAGAGACATTTGTTTGCTTGTGCAGTGCTCGGTGCTTATCCTATCAATTTGATTCTTGGCCTCTCAATGGTAAATCATTTGGAGAGATTGGTTATAGCAAGACATTTCAAACATGAGATAAAAGAGGTTCTAGATGATGTCTATAGGTAATAGGGAGATATTTTTCTGACTAATTGTAGTACATTTTATGAATTGATTTGCATATTGTTTGAAATAAATGTTCTTCCTGGGAAGATTTTGGATAGAGAATGAAATGGGTGAAGGAATGTCATCATCATCAGACATAATAACCATTTCTAACAGTTAGGTTTTAATTTCACATAATTCTTCTTTCTAGTATATTTTATTCTATTTTTTAAGTTATGAATTTTTGTTTATTTGTATAGAATTAGATTCGTATTTCTTTTCTTACTTTATATATATAATATGAATTATGTTCAATTTAGAAGACCATGTTCAATTTATATAACTAGCAAGTACTGAGCCACTAGCCACTAGCACCAAGCCACTAGCTACCCCTGAGACCATGCCTATGTAAATGATTGGTAAAATAGTAAATATATACAATTTCTAGGCTCAGGTTCCTATTCATCACTGGGAGATTAACTTATATTTGGAGATTTCAATTTAGTAGAATAGGTCATTAATCTATGCTTTCTAGTTGATGGAGCATTCTAACAGCCTTTCAACCAATAGTTATCTCCAGCCAGTTGATTGGAATCAATTAAGGTTTTAAATGCTCAATTTTTTTAATACAAACAAGCTCAAATTTGGGAATGAGTCATTCAAAGCTATGTATCTATCATTTCAATATGTTTTGGAAACATGTTCAGCTACCTATTGCTATGTCCTTTGTTGTTACCTCCCATGATGAGCAAAAATCAGATTCTTGGATATTTCCATGATAAAATGAGTAAAAAAATATGAGGGTGTATTGATACAGATAACAAGGATGTAGTTTGAAAGGAATGAAGAATATTTACTAAGCATCTCAACAATCAACAATCAATAACAGATGATATAAAGAATAAACCTTTGTTCTAAACCTTACAAATTCTTCAGAAGAAGTGGTCTCTTCTTCTGACAGTGCATCTAATGAGAACTCTAAAACTATATTTACTCTAGAGATCTACACTATACAACTCAACTATGGTCGGGCCTTTCTATTTTAAAAGAGCAATTACAATTCTACAAGTGAAATGACTCTTTATTTAGGGATGTGTGATAATCTACCTAGCTCTAACATTTGTGACTTTGAATCTGATCCCTTTGGATACTCCATGAAGGAGATGATGTTTCTACACATCATTTGTGAGTAGTTGCATCTTTCTAAAATATGTTTCCAACTTCACGAGTAAATCAACACATCATTTGTGAGTAGTTGCATCTTACAGCCACCCTCCCTGATCAATTTTCATTGATACTATTTTTTCCAACATCATGAGTAAATCATAGATGGATCATTGGCAACTAGCAAAAAAGATTTTGATAAATGTAATGTGTACAATAGATTCTTATATTTAGTATTATCTATCTAATTTTTCTTCGTTCGTTGGTTTCAAACTTTCACCATTGGGAAAATTCAATAGATAATGTAAAAACCATAGCAGTGGCTACTTTTGGCCTCAGAGCATGAATTTTTTCATGGAGTAACAAGAAACAACAAACATTAACTCTTTCCTCCACTAATCATGTCATAGCTCCTATTCTCAAAGCTTAGTTTGGTTGAAAAGGTTGGTTGCTTAAATGCATTCCATTAAAATAGGGGAAGCAGTAGCTCACTGTGACAATCAACATCCACTAATAGAAGCATGTTCCAATCTCTCAGTGCACACAATGCATAATTTGCATTAAACCAAATGAATCAACCAAATTGATGATAGAATTACTACTTCTCAACTCAATATAACAGACATTCCCTAAACATATAGGTACATTTTCTAATTGCATGTTTCTTTTACACATCACTTTGTTAAGTGCATTAACCATATATTGCATTCATTACATTTTCATTGCACATATTTCATTTACATCATAGTTTCATTACATTGCTATATCTCATCAGTGTTTCATATATCAATCACATAACATATAGTGCATATTACATACATCACATATCATAACATATGTTATTGAAGTCCATAATATACATCAAATATATCATATCCATATCATTAATCATGGTTTAATTTGCAGTTACATCCTATCATCACATATACCCATACATTAATGTCATCATCCACATATTTCTATTTCATAAACCATTATAATCTTAATTATAACTATTTCATATCATATGCATCACATAACACATATCCTAAATCACAAAAATAAGTACCATTAACATATACATCATAACAACATATACACATAGGTACGTCCATGCATCAACATAAGAATCATGTAGAACTACTTCTATCATCATATAGAACATCAAAGAAAATATATATGAAGTTCATAATATCCATAAAATGATCCATCAAAGTGCCAAAACATATATAATTGTATAAATATCATAATAAAAAATTGAATGCTACATCTAAAAGTATACCAAAATGCATAAATATTGACATAAATATCTTCCAATGGAGTCAAAATTATTTGTCACATGACTAGGTGGTATTAATATAGATAGCTAGGATGGACCCCAATCATGTCTTTTTGGTGGCATTGGTGGAATGCCCAATGAACCCTAGGATGCTTTGCTTATGCTCTATAACTATATCTACTTGGAGGATGGAGGTTTCCTCTAATTTATTGTCACTTCTTGGTGGTAGATTCCCATATAATATGTTTCCTCTGATCTTTCTATACCTTCCTCTCATAGTGAAATAAAGGCATTGAGCACCACCTATCTTACCCCTATAATTGTGGCTTCCTATTCAGTGCTTTGTTTCTCTTATCTATAGGTATCTGTATTGTCTCTTCTATTCATCTCACTCTACCATTAGTATCTAGATCTTATTTCCAAAATCCTCATCCTTATCCTCTAGACCTACAATCATAATGTCATCCAACCCTAATAAAACTCTAACTCATCAACTCTCCTCTATAGATTTTGTAATGAAATCTCTAAACACACACTCTACATTTTCTTTACTTGCACACTGAAATACAATTTTGTCAAGTTTTTGAGTGATGTTTTTCTTGTGCCATGATTTTCCATTGAAGTTATATATGTATGTATGTATGTATGTATGTATATATATATATATATATATATATAGCAGTTTAACCTCATAATAACCAAACCATTTTCTTGCTGGCCCAAAAATTTTGCCTCAATGGAAAGAGACAATACCCTACCACATCCCTAGTAAGTCAAATAAGCGTGTTTCAATTTCTCAGTGCACACACAATGCATATTGACATACATTTGCCTCAAATCAAATGTATCACCGAAATTGACAATAGGATTACTATTGCTCAACTCAAACTAACACATTCACAAAACCACATTGACCAAAAAAGTTTGTCAAGTTTAGAGATGTTTTTCTTGTGCAATGGCTCACCACTAAAGGAATAAATTTAAATATACATATTGGGCATGGCCATTTAACTTCACATTAACCAAGCCTTTTTTGTGCTATCCTAAAGTTGGCCTCTATGGGAGGAAACAATACCCTACCACATTCTGAGTAATGCACATGTACAACCCATTGGCCAAACCAATTTGAAACAAATGCCTTCTCAATGCATCAATAATATTAGACATTACCATGAGAAGTACAATGAATAGCATCAGGAATATTCAACAATATGAAAACATTATCATCAATTCTAAGTAGCATCAACAATATTTGGAACATGGCTAGAAATGGTAGGCATTTACAACATCAAAATCAATCAAAATAACCATAACATTAAAATCAGTGGGCAATACATTAATACCACACCCTTCATATCTAATATTGTGCTCCAAAATCCTTGGATTGTCTTCAAACACTCATTCTTTACCTTAGACTCTACACCATTATCCTTTCTAGAAGGAAAATATCCATTATGAAATTAGTCCTCTATGCTTGATAGGATTCATCAAAGCAGAAGTAAAATGGTGAAGATGAATGTCAATATAAAGACCATGAGTTAATAGGCCAATTCTGCATGGTTCAATAGTCAATAAGCTTCTCATAGTCATCAAGAAACTAGGCTTCACCAAAATCTGCTACAAGTGGTTTGATCATGAAAGCCATCTGCATAGGCTTAGCCTAATCCTAGTTATTCTATTCTGCAAGCATCAAAATATTATAAGGTATACAATATGAAAAGCTAAGTTCAAATGTCCAAATTTGGAATAGTATTAAACATGAGTATGGATCCAAAACCTAATTCTGACAAATTTGTTGTGTCTTGCATGTTGACATGCCTTGTTGGTTTCTTATATGGCAATCGAGTCAATTTTTGGCTAGTCAACCTTTTTGTTTGGACAATAATTAGAAATATTTAAGCTATTTTTCTAGTTTTGTAACTTGACTACATTAATTAAGATGAATCAATGATCAATTTAATGCATAGATGTATGATTATGAAATTTCATTTCATTTCTTATATGATTATATCATGTGATGTATGCCACTCATGATTATATTTAATGTTCACATCTAGGCATATTATCTCGGTTACTAAGTTGATATTGGTTATGAGTGTCTGAGTGGTTGCAAGACCTAATAGGATGATAGTGTGGTCAAAGTAGATAGGGTTAACCTCTTAGAAGGGGATGAACCAGATGATCTCATAGTCCACACACCACTTAGGATTTGATGCAAGTAATTGATGTCGCATTTTACTCTAACCCAATTCTTGTATGTTCTATGAGATGTCATGAAATTGGTATTAATGTAGCATTTATAATAAGTAAATTCTTAGCATATTAATTATTTTCTTAATTGAATAAGTTATTCATGGCAATGAAAATGTAGGATTTCATCTTGAATACAACTTAAATACATTCAGATTTAAAATTCAATAATAATCTTCACACATTATATACTTTTTTTATAGCCCTTCCTAACATAATAATAATAATAACAAATGACACTAACTTATAACTCTTTAGTTTTTCTTATGGAATTATAATTGGGTCAATTATTTTCTCCCAATGTTTATTAAAAAAAACAAAGGTGCATTAAGGGGTAACAATGGCTAGAGAGGGGAAGGTGCTTGTTCAAGCTATGAACAACATTGTTTTCAGGTTCTTCTTTCTCTTCCATGTGAAAACTTTAAAATGAGTCTTTGCTTTGATAGAAAACCATGTAAATGTTAAGGTGCAAGTTTAATCAAAATTTGGTATAAAGCTTCTTGAAAGAAATTTTTTCTTGATTAATTCTCTACCCTATATGTTCATGCATAACACATCCCGAAGATAGTGTGGTTTGAGTATGAAACACATAAAAGGAAGATTAAAAATAAAACAAAGGAAGATCTGCTACTTCAATTAGCTTTCTATCACTTGATTTTGAAATCAATTGCAACTACTTAAGAATCATGAGATTGAACTAAGGTGTCTCTTTTATAGTGAATTGAATTACTTCATCCTATTTTCTTCTTTTTCTCTTGATAATTCCTTGACCAAACATGTCTACTTTCCTCATACAAGTATAGCATTGAAATGAGTATTGGATGCACACTAGATTTTGTCACTAAGACAATGTTGCAAAGGGTACACTTTCAAAGGTATTGCTAAGATGTCACCCAAATGATACCACAAGCTATTGCCCATCCAACAACACAAATATTTATGCTAGCAAAAATATAGGTACACTTTCAAAGGTATTCTTAAGAGATTCATCAATACCTTTCAAATGCTTCAAAAAGGGTTCAAATGGAATTTTCATTGGGCATTCATATGTGCAATTTCCTCCAAAGATGCCACAATGTTGTCCCAGCTACATACATCAATGGCATAGCTTAAAGAAAGTAACTGAAATTCCTATAGAAAAATTTATGCATTGTGAAGTTTGGAAATATGTGTAAATTCCCCAAAGCTAGAAAAAATAATAGATTATATAAATTAATAATTTGAAACCTAGCCAGAAAATACCAAATTAGATAAGTGAACAATCACCAGCATGTGCTCATTTCTCTCAGGAGGTTATCTTTGCCGAAATAACACATGCTAATCTCTTACAAAA
Source organism: Cupressus sempervirens (assembly GCA_028749045.1). NCBI lineage: Eukaryota > Viridiplantae > Streptophyta > Pinopsida > Cupressales > Cupressaceae > Cupressus > Cupressus sempervirens. Next base: position 734,745,914 of record CM053789.1, read on the forward strand.
TTTAGATCATGATGATAAGTACACCCCAATCATCCTCAAAATCTACAAAAAATCTATCCAAGTTTTATGGCCTATTATTATTATGAGCTTTATAAGTTTATATAGTTCATTTTCTATTAAAAATTGCTATTACATTTTGGTTTTCTTTGTGTTGTACATAATCAAAATTAAACCCATTTATTTCTTATTATAGGGCCACATTAGCCTTATGCTCAAAAAAAGAAGAGGAAGCCTCATGTTATAAGATTAGAACCACAAGAGCCATAGGAGAATGTCAAAGATAGTCACCATGTGCCTATTAGCAATAGGCACATCATGACTATCTTCGACCAATAGGCACATTGCAACTATCTTCAACATTCTTCAATCAGGAATTCTCTTTCAGTTGAGCTCGCAATGGAGATTAACTAGCAAAGCTGCTTTGTTAGCACCTTTAGAATTAGCAGGAAAGTGGGGTGTGGGACCTCCTCCATATAATGGTATCGTTGGATCAAATCCAACATTAAGTAATCAAGGTTTATAAGAACCAACTCCAAGATAGTTCATCATATTAGAACATGGAAAATGGTGCCTTGTACTACCTTTTTATGTTTATCGCTTACCTATCTGCAACTCCACAATCAATATTGATAGTCTCTTTCCCTCACCATGCAATAGAACTACTTTACTTTTATTGATGCAGCTGAACTACGAGTGCATTTTGTGTTCTTGACAAATCATAAGCTTTCAAATTTTGTGAAGCCATTATAGATGCAAATGAACAACTAGTGAGGTGTCAATTTAAAGGCAAATTTTTGTTTCTATAACATACAGTTCAATTGCTAGAAATATTTCATCTAGAGGTGTCAATTGATAGATTGTTAACTTTTCATGTCATTTTCTACTTTGGTTGGGTAGTTCTCCTTGCATTTGTCAATCTTGTTGCAGTCTTTAGCCTAATGATAGTTTGGTATTACATTCAGGGTGATAACATAGTTGACTTAAAACTTTGCATTAAAGAAAACATCAAGGGATAATATTTGAATTGTGGATATTTCTAAATTAAATTGGTTTTAGACATAGTTATAGTTATAGTTATAGTTATATATGTGCTCTTATGATGATGTGATTGGGACTGTAAGTTTTTTTTCATGTTTATCTGTTTCAAAAATAGAGATTAGTTAGTGAAATTATTGGCTTTCATTCCTGATAAATAATTCTTTCCTAATTTTATTTTTCCTTGCAATCTTCAGAAGCAATGGTGTCTCAAGAACCAAAATTTAGATGGGCTATACCAATTATTGCAAAGGCTTTGCTCTCATAGGAGCCTTTTAAACTACACAAAATTTGAGTTGTAAAGCATAATTGCTCAGTGGCGACTCGGGATATTGTGCACATTCCTTCCTTCTTCCTATCGTTTTGTATGAAATAAATCATGTGATGAACGAAACAATGGTGTGGAGGTAGAAATGTGTACAATACCTTGACTCTCATGCACCAAGCAATTACACTTTAGAATCAAATTTTGTGTAGTTTAGAAGGCTCTTGTGAGAGAAAAGCTTTTACAATAATTGATACAGCTCATCAAAATTTCTACCCATCATTGGTCTCAATTTCAATGCACATGACTTCACTTTGATGTTGAATGTATGGCACCAGTGTAGAAAATTAAGGGTTGTTGGTTAGAATTTGATGCCAAATTGGTCAGGGTTTACGTCAAAATTTTGACAAGCAATGCCTGCAAATGGGAAAATAACAGTTTAGGGTGGACTAAGGAAACCGATGAAATTTGCATCGGTAAGTACACCTTCATGAAGTCAAAATTTTGATTCAAAATGTCTGCATCAAAAAATTGACTAAAAAAGAGTGACAACAAGTTTAGTCACCAATTCGACCAACTATGGTCACAATTGTGACCTTTTCACATCGAAATTTAGGCCTAAATTTACTAGTGCAATAACTTACTTTCCTCTTTTCCTTTAAGCTTTGGGAAGTTACCAATAGAGTACTCTATGAGGAAATGTTTTCTACGTTGGATTCTGATGTTAACTCTTCTCTATAATGGTTAGAATCTTTATATTATCATTCTGAGACATTTTATGCACAAATTGTAGATCCAACTTGATCATTGGTTTGTTTTCTTTGGAATTCAGGAAATTGTCTTCATGGGTTGAAAACCCACCGAGGAGATGACAATTTATGTTTCTCTACCAATGTTTCCTTTCTTAATTAAAATTTAGATCATTGTCTTTCTTGGGATCATAAATGTCTAAGTAAGGTGCAAAGACCTTGTAGGAGCCCACTTATCATTCCTTTTCATTCTAAACTACCTTTTTAGAAAACCAAATTCATGGGTTGATAACCCAGTAAGGAGAAGTTAGTTCTAAATTTTTTGTAAGAGACCATTATGAGAGCCATGATGAATCTTAAGCATTTTCTAAAGTCATAATCACAAAGTGATCATTGATTCACCATAGGATGCTTTTCTATTTTCATTTTTTTGATCTGTGTGCATCATTTAGTGCCTTTTGCAGGAAATCATCTTCATGGGTAGGAAAGCCACTGAGGAGAAGACAATTTCTATTTTTCCACAAGCTTGTATTTCCTTTCAAAAAGTGGTAGGCCAAAAGCAGATATAACTCGTAATTGATCATTGAATGAGTAACACGAATCTCCATCAGACTAGGCACTAACCTACCTATAAGATCACTTTGACAAAATGACAAACCACCCAGCTATGAAATGGGGAGAGGGAGAAAAGGGGAAATCTAATGGAGACTCATTAAACCTAAGAGGGTTTAGACCTAGACTCAATCACAACTAAGAATTCACTCATCTCACTATAACACAAGTACTCCTTTTTCTATTCAATTAGAGAATGAAAAGTGGGCAAACACAAGCTATTAGTCTAAGTTAGTCAATATGTTCAATAATTTGTATCAAAGTGTGGTCACTAGGTTACCAAACTTAAGCACTTGAGTGTGTGTGTGTGTGTGTGTGTGTGTGTGTGTGTGTGTGTGTGTGTGTGTGTGTGTGTGTGTGTGTGTGTGTGTGTGTGTGTGTGTGTGTGTGTGAGAGAGAGAGAGAGAGAGAGAGAGAGAGATTATATTTTGAATAGATCAAGGATTCTTCTTTATTATTGGATGGGTAGAAAATAGATCAAGGATTCTTCTTTATTATTGTATGGATAGAAGGCCATGATGACTGATATCAAAATTAATATTTTGGAAAGTGATAAAATCAAAGAATATATAAAGTAAGCTAGCAAACATATTTCTAATCTTAGAGATTAGGTCAGGATCTTTAAATTTAGACATAAAGAGGTAATTCAAGATTTGAATAAAATTAAATGAAATAATTCTTAAACTTGAGGATGATTTACATAAGTTTAATAACTTGAGAATATTGGTTAGAATTAATGGAAGTCATTGATATCTCCCTAGGAAAACTAGAATTTTTTTAGAATAAAAGTGAGATGAGTGTTAATCTATTTGATTGTTAGTTAGCATCCTTGGGTATTGAAAAAACCTTAAAGTTTTGGAAAAGATCTAAATATGGTTTCAAAGAAACTATTTGAAAGATCTCAAAGTAGAATGAAATATTTAAAGAGGACCTTGAAAATATGAAGACAAGAGTAGATGTGAATAGTGAAATGATAGACTAGTTGCTTATTTAGTAGATGAGATATTCAATTTATTTTGGTGAGTCTTTTGATTAAAATGAGAAGGGTAAAGTGAAAATAAAATATTGAGACATTTTTTGTGAAGTTTCAAAGGAGACACAAACTTAAGCTACTTCTACAAAACTCATGTTAAGGCAGCCAATTTCTCAATATTATATTACTTTTAGGAAGTCTTGCTATATGTGTAAGAGAATTGGTCACAAATTTTCTTATTTAAAGTTGAAACAAATGAAAAATAAGGTTCAATGCTTCAAATGTCAAAATATCAATCATAAAGCAGAAGTATAATGTGTTGTCAGGAATGTTGAAATCGTAGAATGAATAGAAAATTAGAAGAAATATTGGAAGGAAAAAGTCAATAATGTAAATAGATTAGAAGTGTTGGATTTGGGCACTAGATCTACTAAAAAATTATTTTGATGCTTTGGCTTAGGGAGAGAATTGAGAAAATTCAAATTTATATCCCCCCTACCAAAGATGGTACCAATTGTAGTTTTGAATCATAGTAGTGTGAAATGTGTAAGGTGGCATATTAATTATGAGTTGATGGTGACATAATTTATGTATAGGAAAGGGCATTAATTACATCATCCATACTAAATTTAGAGGGATTGTTTTAGATTAAGGTAAAAATAGTTTTTGAGGGGACCCAAAACCCCTTTACATCATAGACTCAAAAGATATTCAAAGAAAGCCCAAACATCCCAAAGGGATTCAAACAAAGGTTATACAGTGACCAAATACCCCAAGTAAGATCTAAAAACTAGAAGTATGCTACAACAAAAAACATTATATGTCTAGCAACACCAAAAAAGAAACAAAAAAAAAAAACCAACAGGAACTCTTAACTAGCCAACCAGAAAGGGGACTAAGAATTCCTTTTCACTCTCTTTTTGTGGGAGCATAAATTCATATCAAATTAAGGAAGGGCATTTTTAGATCCTTTCCTAGTCATAGGTGCCAACCCTTCCTCAACCATCATAGCCTTAGACCACCAATTTTGAGAATCCAAAATAGAGGGAAACTCATCCAAATTTTGACAAGGACCATCTATCATCACTTCTTCCATCAAACTAGAACTAATACCAATAGTTTGATTACCAATTCTAGTAGCAGAAATAGAGGGAAACTAATTCTTTTGACAAGGACCATTTGTTATCACTTCTTCCATTAGATTGGAACTAATACTAGTAGTCTAATTATGAATTCCAATAGCAACAAAAGCAGAACCAGAAGAAATATTACCAAAGCCAATAGATATACAATGACCAAATCCAACAATCATGGCACAAGGCAACTTGCCTTGTCCAGAATTAGTAATGTCAACACCAAAACCACTAGATTTATCTCAACCAAAGTCCGCACCAAGAACACTAAATTTAACACCTTGACTTGAAATAGTCTCAACATCCTTTTGAGAGGATCTAAGACTACCAGCAGAAAAAGGACCAACCCCACAAGAAACTTGGGCATCCATCTTGGAATTACAAGCATTCACCATCTCAGAAGAACCATAAGGAATAACTTCCAATGTGGAGGATGGAGCCCCCAAATCTACAGATTTGGAAACCTCATCCACTGGAGCAGATTTTTTGACTATTGAATAATGTTGCTCCAATACATCCTTCCACCAAGAGGAGGGTTTTTTATTTCTAGATTTTCCAATCTCAAACTTAGTAGCCATATGTCCAGTATTGAAACATTTTTTACACATAAAAGGGAGGCCCTCATAATCAAGTGACTGAGTCCAAGAACCCTTTGAATAACTTAAAATAATCTCAGCTAGGAGACCCTTTGAAACATCAATATCCACTATAATCCTATAATAAGAAGAATGGAAATGCTCAAAAGATTGGGAGTCAACTATACAAAAATCCTCTAAAACCTTACCAATTTCCATAAAAATAGAATTCACCTAAAAATGAAGAGGAAGATTAGGAAGCCTCACCCATGTTGGCATTTTGAAAGACTTAGTTTGAGGGTTAAAATTTAGATGCCATGGTTTAACCATTAAAGGAAAGTAGTTCTCCTAAGGAAAAACCTGATCACAAAGAATAGCTTTCTATCCTTAGAATTGACAAAAGTAACAATGAAGAAACCTTTGACCAAAGGGAAGATCTCAATTGTAGCCATGATATATGGATCCCATTGCTTCAAAATCCATGGTTGAGCTCCAAGAGAGTGGGCCAAAAACTTTTAAAGCAACAAATAATAGAATCCTTGCAAAGATCCCTAGTACGTTCCTTAATTCTAAAAATGAATCATCCCCTAGATTAAATGAAACTTGCTTATAGGTGGGGATTGAAGGAGAGACAAAAGGTTTAGTGGCCTTTACCAAACCCTAGCCCTTGCATAAGGACTCAGCATATGAAAACCCTTTCTTAACATCTACTACACAGGTAGCCACCACATCATTATGAAAAACCATAGCATCAACACCAGCACCCTTGCCAGATTTAGAAGCCACAAAACCATAACCAACACTCAGCACACCAGTACTAGAAACTTTGGCACCAACACCAGTTTCCTTCCTAGAAATAGAAGCCAATAGACTAATTTTGATCACACTACTAGAACTAGAAACTGCCACACCAATGCCAGAAATCCTAGCATCAACACAAGTATCCTTCCTAGATTATAAACTAAAATTGACAACCACCACACTAGAACTAGTGTTAGAAACCACCTTACCATTACCAAAAACCTTGGCTACAGCACTAGTTCCCTTGCTAGATGCAAAATCCACAGTACCAAAGCCAACACTGAATGGACCATTTCCAAAAACCCTAGAACCATCACCAACACCCATGCAAGATTTAGAAACCATCATGTACTAGTGCTAATCACAGTGCCAGAGCCAATTACCACTACACCATTGCTAGAAATCCTAGCAATAATGTTACTGCTTTCACAACTAGCACTCTATGAGATACACTAGTCTTGATCAATCTAGCAATTACTACACCATTTCCAAAAGCCTGAGCACCATTTTTACTATTTTTGTAGCTAGTGCCCTTGCTAGATTCAGAAGCCATCACACCACCAGAACTAGTTACAACCGCATATTTAGGGGGATTGTTTAAATAGTGAAAATAAAAGGTTATTAAAAATTATGAATTTAGTTTGAGATATCATTGTGAACAATTGTCTAGATGTGTTCTAAGAAGTAGAAATGTTTTTGTGATAATTAGAAATGGTTCCCAAGTCTTCTAATCAAGGTAGTGGTTTGCAAAAAGGAGGAAAAATGAATGTTGTCTTGAGGAACTATTTCAAATGAGAATCAAAGGCCTAGAATTTGGTTTTCCCTAAGATATGATAGTGAGTGTTAGAGGGTGAGGGTTCAGCATCTAGGGTGAATTCCTATGGTGTAATGATAATGACTTTATGCAATTCATGTTTAGCAGACTAAATAAAAAGATATTGATGTCATAAATACCTTTTGTGGTGTAAAAATATTGAATTAGAGAAATTTCCAGTTTATGTCATAAAGGAGATGTTCCAAAAATTAAATTTATAGGAAACAAAGAGGTGCAAGCCTTAGTAGATTGGAAGGGATTTACATGCATTCCCAATTTAATTTATAGAATATCCTATTTTAAGGTATGTTTGGGTTGTCTTATGAGGTGCAATTTTGGAATCAAAAAAGCTCAATGCCAGCTATTAGTGTTCATGACATGTAAGATGATAAATGAGGATGTAGAGATGGATATCTTCTAGATGATTTTGATGAATTTTTTGTTGAATGTGAAGAAGGTAGTGGAACAAGAATATCATTTTCACTTTTGTTCACTAGTTATGTGCTTATTTTTGTGCTCCATAAATTCCATGCCTAGAGAGGGAAACATGATTTGGTGAACTGGTGTTCCTATCAGGAAGGATATATATAGATATCTAGAGAATATGGATAATAAGGATGATGCCTAGAGGCCATACTTTTTTTTAATCTTGTTACCATATGATTAGTTGAAAATGAGTGTTTATTGGTGATACACTAACAACACATGTTTCTATTAGCTCTAGCTTAGAATATACAATATTAGAAGTAGATAATGATGTGTCACACTCTCAATAGAAGAGTTTGAAAAAAAGTGAGAAATGAAAGGAAGTGATATTTTTTCTGGTATCTTAGAGTGATACTAGTGTATAAAGTGAAGGTGTTTCTATTAAAGATGGAGAATTTTTGGTAACTCTTCTAATGAATTAGGAAATATTGATCCTTGTGTGGTGAAAAGGTATATTGGATGATAATGATTTTGATAGGATAGGTAGTTTTTGGACTAAATTTTCCTCTACTGACATGTTTTCCTTTCAATTTTGATTTTTCATCACTTGATTGGCAATGGAATATTAGTTTACATTATTGTGTGAGTGTTTCCCAATGAGTTGTTTTTAAACATTGGTCAAAGTAAAATTTCTACAATATCATGCTCAAATTTTTAGAATGGTGATGAAAATATACATAAAGAGTGTAACTCAATGTTGAAAATACCATTCCTTGTGATTTATCAAACAAAAACTACTTTAGAAGAAATCAATACCATTTATCAATATGATTAAGGTTGGTCTTGTTGTGGATAACTTTTGAGGGTAGTGTGAGTCAATTGAGGACAACCTAAAAAATATTTTTAAAGCCAATAGATTTCTTGAGGATATTGATGGTGTTCATAAGAGGAGAATTAGTGAATCAAGAGCTAATTGATCATTTAGAAACTTAATCAAGATGTTCTAACTTGTGAAGGATGTGATTAAAATTAGGATGGAATTTTTTTTTGATCTAGTCACTAAAGCTGAGAGATTTATGAAAAAAAATTATATATTCAATTTGGTGGGATATTTTCAAAAAATGTTCAAGTGTAACAATTAGAGAGCTCAATTACAAGTAATTGTTACCGATTAGAAGAAGAGTTTTCCAATAATAAAGGAGTAGCACAAGAAATTTCTTCAAGTTAAGCTTTTTTTTTTTTTTTTACAGACTTGGCCTTGTACTTTTGTTCTAGAATTTTGGTAGTTATTCAAATATTCTCAATTATGCAAAAAAAAGGGGGACACATTTTGCTGTGTGAATGTAATGAGCCTGGATTAATATGTTTTCCTTTATCAAAAATGTTATTTATTAAGTTCAAATATTTAATATTGATATATTCAATATACTTCTATGATGGAACTACTTTGAATTGTTTCAATCAAATAGCATACAAGTTATAATAAATATTATTAATATTAAATTCATAATCTCCAAGTCTCACGTGAACATTCAAAATTATAAATATATTATAATTTCAAAATACATTAATATCATTAACTCCCAATATATATTAATCTTTCTATTATCAATATTATCAATGCTTAATAAACCTAAAATCTAATTTGATTATTACAAACATTCTTTTAAAGAAAACCCTAATCTACTAATTACTATTATATCGATACTTATGATTACAAAGTGCTTACTACATAAAGATAATAATACTTATTAAATAAACATAATATAGGCATTGAATTATACGAATAAGTAAGTAAAAACTATAAATCATATATAAGAGTCATGACTTTACATTCTTGAATGTCAAAAATATATATATACAATTATTAGGGTTAGGTCACGAAGAAGGCAAAGAAATCAGAGTGAACATAGTATAAACTATTGACGAAGAAGTGAAGAATAATAATATTATAAGCTCCACTCGGCATCTAAAGATCTTCCTCCCGACAACCGACCACACAGCACACAAGAGATAATTAAGTCTATGCCGCAGACTGACAGCATTGCAAACATTTTTCATAAAGTACGATACTTGAATTCACCCATGATAATATGTTTTCAAGTTTGCAATAAGCATTTATACTATGAAAATCAGTGATGGATTTCATTATTAATAGTTATAAATGAGCCACACATACTACCGATTGGTAACATACATATTACATAAAGCTCAATCAAATATAAAAGTTTTTTTCATCCATCAACTTTAATTGGTAGAAATAATTCATGAATATACATAAGAAGAAATCAAATCAATATAAATATTTAGACATATAATATTATATATATATATACACACACACACACACACACACACACACACACACACACACACACACACACACACACACACACACACACACACACACACGCACGCACGCACGCACGCACACAATGATAAATATTTCAAATAGTAATGATGTGTAAATAATAATGACAATAATGAGATATTGTTACATTATACTTAACAATAATCTTAAGGATTACCATTGAAATGTATTTCAACTATAGCCCAGGAAGTCTTGCTCTCATATGAGTTATGACATCTTAAGATAGGGAGTTGGTGGAGGGAGAGGCGGAGTAAATTCGAGCACCTGATCGTACCCTCCAAGGAGCCACTTGTATCTTGTTTCATGCTCCCTCTACACCATCAATCTACCATCTCTAGATTATCATAACCAGAAGAGAGAAGATTGCCTGGCACTATAAGATGAAACTTCCTAAATAAATTAAATTAATTAATTATAATACTCAAATCTTCAAACTTTGAATAACAATAAGGATCAAAGGCATGTTTAATTTGAATGACTACCTAACTTATACCAAATTTTGAATATCAGGTCAAAGAATTAAAAAGGGGTCATTACAATTGGTATCAAAGCTCGATCCTTCCATCCTAAAAATATAGTAAATGAAAAGAGGAGCAAAAATGAGCGAACAATTATCTAATGAAATTAGAAATGTTATGCAATAGACAAACCAAACTTTAGCAAAGCAAATAGAAACATCAAACCAAGCACTTCTTCAAGCCCTACAAAATATGGGAAATTCCATAAACAACCTCAAAAACCATAATTCTAGTGGAAGAGACATAAGTTCAAACCATTCAGAAAATAATGGAGCTTCACCATCTCATGTACCCAAACCCCCTTTCTTATCAAGGGAAGGCCCTCTGGGGGAAGAAGAAGGTCAAGCAACCAATACTGCTATTGAAAATGCCAAAGCTTATGCCAATCTTTAACCAAAAATCAAGGAGTTAGTAACATTCAGAGAATTCTGTGAAGCCAATAGGAAAGAAATCCATAGGAAAGAAAAAAGACATCAGAATCAAGATTTTAGGAGTAAAGTAAATAAAGTGACACTTCCCAATTTTGATGGATCAGAAAAACTTACAGCACTCACATGGTTACAAAAATTGAACACCTATCTCACCCTGAGTCCAATGACAGAACAAGATGTGCTTCAATTCACAATCCTTCACTTAGAAGGCATAGCACATGATTTGTGGCATCATGGCCTTATTACTCAAGGACACCATAATGTTACTTCTTATGAGGAATTTTCTCAAAAACTCATTAAGAGATTTGATAGAAGGCATCCTCAAGAAAACTTTAAGAAATTAACTCAAATAAGGCAGCAAGGGATAGTAGAAGATTATATTAAAGAATTCCAAAGAATCTCTATCCAAGTCAGAGGAGTAGATGATGAACATTTTACCTACTTATTCATAGAAGGATTAAAATATTCATTAATGGGTCTAGTAAGTGCCTTAAAACTTCTATCCTTCCATGACGCTTTTGAAATGGCATTAAGGTTGGAAGTTTCAAACACAAACAACAAATCATGGAATAAGCCTGCTATTAAAAATCATGAAAAAGATAAATCCTACAAAAAGTTCATTCCAAAAAAGGATTGAGAAGAACTAAAGAAGAAGAATTTATTATTTAAATGCCAAGAGCCATGGGAGCCAGGCCATATCTGCAAAAGAAACACTTGTCAAAATTGTGGAATAGACTAGGTGCCCGAACATAGATGTGGAAAGAAAGGCCACATCCAAAGAATGGAAGAAGATGTTAAGGAAGAAAGAGTGAGAAAAAATGAAAAATGTGACAAAAGCAATGAAGAAAAAATAGAGGGAGAAGAATACAGAGTGATAGCCACTATGACTCAACCCTCCAAACATAGGGTCTTAAGAATTAGATGCACTCTTAATGGATCAAAAGTCATTGCTCTGGTTGATAGTGGAGCATCGCATAACTACATTAATGAAAGACTTGTTAATAGAATGAAATTAAAAACTAAGACGTTCAAAGGTTTTACTGCTGTTCAAGCCACAGGATCATTGGTACATTGCACAAAGGTGATTTCACAACAAGAAATCACTTTAGGAAGAAAGCACACCATCAGAGAAGACCTACATTTGGTTCCACTAGACTCAGATATAATTTTGGCAGGTCCATGGATATTTTCTCTAGGATGTTTTAGGTTCAACCTTCCAAACTTAAAAATCCATTTTGAGCACAACGGGGAAGAAATAAAATTGGAAGGAATACCTAATGATTTCGTGAAATTGGTTTCATGCAAAAGAATAGAAGGAATACTACGACATGATCAAGGAGAATGGATTGCACAATTTTTAGTATTAAATAAATCAACTCCATGGGAATCCATGATCCATATTGACATTGAACCCATTATTAAGAAACATCAAAAGGTGTTTGAAGAAATCCCAACAAGATTACCTCCCAAAAGGGGATTTGAACACATTATAGAATTAGAAAAGGATGCTAAACCAGTGATCACCACCCCTTACTGGCATCCTCAAAAGTATAAGGATGAAATTGAAAAGTTCATTCAAGAACTTTTAGCAATGGGACACATTCAACCTATCTCAAGTCCCTTTGCATCACTAGTAGTACTTATGAAAAAGAAGGATGGGACAATGAGAATGTGTATAGATTATCGAGCCCTAAATATGAAAACTATTAAAAATCACTATCCCATTCCTATGGTGGATGAACTCATAGATGAACTTCATGGAGTAGTATATTTTTCTAAGATTGATTTACATTTGGGATACCATCAAATTAGAATGAGGAAGGAGGATGTCCCAAGACAGCATTTAGATGTCATTACGGGCATTTTGAGTTTCTAGCTCTACCCTTTGGCCTAACTAATTCCCTGGCCACCTTCCAATCATGTATGAATCATATTTTTCGAGAACAACTTAGGAAATTTCTTCTTATTTTCTTTGGTGACCTACTTATCTATAGCAAATCATGGGTAGAACATCTCCAACACATCGATGAAGTCCTAAGTATATTGGAATCTAAAGCCCTATCTAAAAAAGCATCAAAGTGTGAATTTGGATTAGAAGAAATTCTCTATCTCAGTCATTAAATTAGTGCCAAAGGTGTAAGCGTGGATGAGGAAAAGATTAAAGCAATAAGAGAATGGCCAAATCCCAAAAATCTAACCCAACTCAAAGGGTTCTTGGGCTTATGCAGCTACTATAGATGATTTGTGAAGAATTTCTTAAAATTAGCATCTCCTTTAACAAACTTAACAAAAAAAGGAAATTCCAGATGGAATGAGGCATCACAGGAGGCTTTTGAAGAGTTAAAAGAAAGAATGAGTTATTGCCCAGTCTTAGTTATCCCAGATTTTACACAACCTTTTGAATTACAATGTGATGCTTCTGGTGAAGGAATTGGGGTTGTACTTATGCAACACAAACACCCTATTGCTTTTGAAAGTCAAAAACTTTCAAAAATAGAATGACACTACTCAATTTATGATAACAAAATGTTGGCTATCATGCACGCATTGGCAAAATTTAGACAATACCTAGTATGTGGAAGGTTTAATATTAAAACATACCACAATAGCCTAAGATTCTTCATGAGTCAAAAAGACTTGAATGATCGCTAGCAGAAATGGATAAGTAAAACCCAAGCTTATAATTTTGATATTGAGTACATCAAAGAAACCCATAACGTGGTAGCTGATGCTTTATCCAGGCAAGGACAATTGAATACCATTACTAGTATCACAAATAATTGGAAAGATGAGATTGTTGTAGAATATGCTAAAGATCCAAGGACCAGTGAAATCATGGAGGGAAACATAACCAATGATGAAATCAAAATTGTGGAGGAGCTCATACTATACAAAGGAAGAATATTGCTTGCAGCAAATTCCAAAGTTAAAAGGAAGATTATGAAGAAGTATCATGACAACCCTCTATCTGGACACGTTGGGCTCTACAAAACTTACAAAAAAGTAAGAGAAAGATACTCTTGGAAAGGTTTGAAGAAGGACATTATAAGATATGTCCAGGAATGTATAACATGTCAGAAAAATAAGTCTGAACAGAATTACCCAGTTGGTTTATTACAACCATTATCTATTCCAAATCAAAAATGGGAGAGCATTTCCATGGATTGCATTATAGGTTTACCTAAGGTGCAAGAAAAAGACTCCATCCTAGTAGTGGTGGATAGGCTAACCAAATATGCACATTTCTTTCCCATATCCATACATTATAAGGCACCACAAATAGCAGAATTATTCTTTAAAGAGGTTTTTAGGCTACACGGATTGCCAAGGAATATCATAAGTGATAGGGATAGCAAATTTCTCAGCCTATTCTGGAAAGAACTCTTTAGGTTAGCTGGAACTAAATTAACCCCCAGCACCAGTTATCATCCCCAAATAGATGGACAAACCAAAATCATTAACAAATAGATAGAAGGTTACCTTAGAAATTATGTGACAAGACAGCAAAATGCATGGGTGAAATGGTTGTACTTGGGAGAATATTGTTATAATAATACCCATCACATGTCAATTGGGATGAGTTTGTTTAAGGCATTATATGGATATTAGGCCACTATATTTGGGTATCTAATCGTTCAAGAAAGCAAGATACCAGGAGCCAAGGACTTCATTCAACAAAGCACTAATATTATGAAAATTCTCAAAGATAACATCTGCCATGCTCAAAACCAATAGAAGATTTATGCTGATCAAAAATGAGTGGAAAGGTTGTTCCAAATTGGAGATCTGGTATTCCTGAGATTGTAGCCCTACAAACAATCCTCACTCAAGATCAGCGGGGTAGAAAAACTAAAACTCCATTTCTATGGACCATATCGGATCTTAAGAAGGATAGGAGAAGTGGCCTATGAAGTAGAGCTTCTTGAAAATAGTAAAATCCATAACATTTTCCATGTATCCAAACTAAAAAGGGTCCTCGGGAAACATATAAACCCTTGTGTTGATCTGCCACCACTAGACAATGAAGGAAAGCTCATTCTAGAACCTAAGATTATTCTTGAGAGATGGGATAGAAGATTGAGGAATAGGACTATTCCAGAATATCTGGTAAAATGGAAAAATCTTCCCAAGGAAGATGCTACCTAGGTTGGAGAATAATTCCTTTCTCATTTAGCATTGCTTGGGGACAAGCAAAATCAGGAAGGGGGGACTGTAATGAACCTGGATTAATATGTTTTCCTTTATCAAAAATGTTATGTATTAAGTTCAAATATTTATATTGATATATTCAATATACTTCTATGATGGCACTACTTTGAATTCTTTCAATCAAATAGCATACAAGTTATAATAAATATTATTAATATTAAATTCATAATCTCCAAGTCTCACATGAACATTCACAATTATAAATATATTATTATTTCAAAATACATTAATATCATTAACTTCCAATATATATTAATCTTTCTATTATGAATATTATCAATGCTCAATAAATCTAAAATCTAATTTGATTATTACAAACATTCTTTTAAAGAAAACCCTAATCTACTAATTATTATTATATTGATACTTACGATTACAAAGTGCTTACTACATAAATATAATAATGCTTATTAAATAAACATAATATAAGCATTGAATTATGCGAATAAGTAAGTAAAAACTATAAATCATATATAAGAGTCATGACTTTACTTTCGTGACTATCGAAAATATATATATACAATTATTAGGGTTAGGTCACGAAGAAGGCAAAGAAATTAGAGTGAACATAGTATAAACTATCGACGAAGAAGTGAACAATAATAATATTAAAATTTGTGCTCGGCATCTGAAGATCTTCCTCTCGACAACCAACCACACGTCACACAAGAGATAATTAACTCTGTGTCGTAGACTAACAGCACTACAAACATTTTTCATAAGGTACGATACTTGAATCCGCCCACAATAATATGTTTTCAAGTTTGCAATAAGCATTTACACTATGAACATCGCTGATGGATTTCATTACTAATAGTTATAAACAAGCCACACATACTACCAATTGGTAACATACGTATTACATAAAGCTCAATCAAATATAAAAGTTTTTTTCATCCATCAACTTTAATTGGTAGAAATAATTCATGAATATACATAAGATGAAATTAGATCAATATAAATATTTAGACATATAGTATTATATATATATATATATATACACACACAATGATAAATATTTCAAATAGTAATGATGTGTAAATAATAATGACAATAATGAGATATTGTTCCATTACACTTAACAACAATCTTAAGGATTACCATTGAAATGTATTTCAACTATAGACTAAGAAGTCTTGCTCTCATCTGAGTTATGACATCTTAAGATAGGGAGTTGGTGGAGGGAGAGGCGGAGTAAATTTGAGCACTTGACGGTATCCTCCAGGGAGCTGCTTCTAGCTTGTTTCACGTGCCCTGTGCACCATGAATCTACTGTCTCGAGATGATCATGACTAGAAGAGAGAAGATTGTCTGGCGCTATAAGGTGAAACTTCCTAAATAAATTAAATTATTTAATTATAATGCTCAACTCTTCAAACTTTGAATAACAATAAGGATCCAAGGCATGTTTAATTTGAATGACTACCTAATGCCAAATTTTGAATATTAGGTCAAAGAATTAAAAAGGGGTCATTACAGTGAAGTAAAATTTTATTGTCTACTTATGGTGAGTTTTTTCGTATTTGGTATTTTTGGATTTTGATTTCCATATATTTATTTGTTTTTTGGTATTTTTCCATCAATGCTAGAGGGGATATTGTTAGACATGGAAAATTGATGTTTGCATTGATTAAATTACAATGTCAAAATATCCATACTAAAACTCTAATTGCATTGGAAATTCTATGACATGTTCTACTAAATGCCACACAGATTAGTGAAATAATGGTCATCTTGGAAGAAGAATTTATCAAAATGAAGATATCATGCATCTTCTATTTAGCTTGGATTTATATTTTTGGTTTCCTATATTGATTCTCTTTGTAAATAGTTTGGACGTAATTCAGTTGATATCTTATATTTCTTTTTGTTGTTGGACTCATGTACTTTTTTTCTTTGGTCCTTATGTGTATATTTATTGGTTTATAGTCAGTTGATTGCGTACTCTATTCAAATCAATGTTGATCAGCAATTCTATTATTTTTGCTTGTCAACAATTATTCTTAGTTCTTAGTTTCATTGGCATATAACCTAGGATTGTCAATTCATTCAATGATTTTTAGGTTTCCATCTTTTAGAATTAGTTGTGGTATTCCTACAATATTGATCACCTTTTTTTCTTATGTATGACTTATTTTTGTAATATGGTGATGAGATTCCATATTTAGGTCATATGCTTGTAATTAAATTTATCAAAGTAATCAATTCATTGGAGATTTCATACATTTTTTTATTGATGGATGATAAAGGTAATCTTAAATATGGGTATACATATAAAAGACTTATTCGTATTCAATTAGTGTGGAATAAGGTGAATGAGTGTAGTGCATTGAGAATGCAAGTATGCATTATGTATAGTAGTGATATACATATTTGATTGCATGTATTATTATTTGTAATGAAATTGAAAATGACTTAGTCAACTTGATTAAGAAGGTGAAAGAAAATTCATAACTGGACTTTATAGAGACCTAACACTATAGTTTGTTTCAATCCCATTTTCATTATGTCAATGAGACTTTCTATAGTTTGGGAAATAGAATCTCAAATAATTAGCCTACCAACAATACCCCTTATTTCTAGAAGTTAATCTTATTGTATCAAATCACCTAATCAATGTCACCTTAATCGATGTTTTTGTTCATTTCATGCAAATTAGTTTCTCCATGTTTTCCACATTATATCCAATGTTCATTGTATTAGTGTATATGTATTGTTCATTTGATGGTGTATTGTTGTGCATTAACCAAAATATCTTTAGTAGCAGTGGATGTATATTTTCAATAACCAACAATTGGAAAAGTTTGAAGTATAAGGAATAACTAATTCACTCCCACTCTAAATTATTTATCTTGTTCAACATTATATTTTATTTTTTTATTTTCATTTCCTATGCTCAAATATATTGTTTATGTACATATAGTTAGGATGTTTGAGAATAATTTTAGACCTCTTCATGTTATAACGTGCACTCCATATTTGAGATGATCTTTTATTTTTTTAATATCAGTTGAATATTAGTAATAAACATGCTCATACCATCATTCTCTTGATATCTCTCTATTTCATCCTTTGTGTCTTTGGCAATCTATAGACATATCTAGTTCCATATCACCTCTCTTTCACCTCCCCATCTACATCTTTATCTCATCCTCTCATTTTCCTCAAGATTAATATGTTATAATTGTTGGAAATTTATTATAGACTAGGTGACTGAAAGGTGGGCAGCTTAATTAGGAACCAATAAAACTTATACTTTAATTTACCAATTAAACATTTACCATATAATCTGATCTAATTCCATGCATGAAATACTGAAAGCAATAAAACATTCATAACACTTGACACAATATTTGGTAACCAAGAAACCTTCCAAATAGAAAGTAAAACTGGAGTGGGGATGATATCCACAAGCTTTATTACTATAGTATAAAGTTATCCTATAAAAGCTTATAATTGATCACTTTTGATTATCTACCTTGTTAGTAGCTATAAGGACTATTAGGTCCACCTTGTGAAAGGATTTATAACATATAATGAAGTATGCACTCTGTTAGGAGATTTGGAAAATAATATTAAGTCCACTTAGTTATAGGATTTGGCTAATGTATCTATTAGGATAAATCAGTGATTTCTCTTTGATCTATAACTCAATTTTCTAAATGAGATTCCTTTGAAATACAATGATCACTTTACTGTAATAGATAAGTCTCTTCTTTTCCTTATACTTCTTGTAGCCTTCTTAATATTCACTTATACTACTTTCTTGATTTGATTCCATGTTATTTCTCTTTTGGATATGTGAAGATATACTACACAAATATACCAATCCAATAAACTACCTTATACAGTCAGCTACAATACCAAATTCAAACAATCTTAGCAAACTAGGCTGATTTTTGTAACTTGGGTTCTAAAGACTACTCAAGTGAAGTTCTGATAGTTGGAAACACTTTTCAACACTAGAAAAGTCTAGCACTCAATTGATTTAGATGCTTGGTCCATAGTGATCACATCTAGGGTAATAGGAACTCATTCAGCACACTAGGACTTGGAAAACACTAAATAAACTTGGTAAACTTGATTGACACTGAATAGCTTGGTCAACACTACCTTTATTCACTTCATTAACACTACCAACTCGATAGACACTAAAATTCTTGGTTAACACTACACTTTACCTTAGATTCTCAATAGACATTATGAAACTCAACATGAACTTCAATCTGACTAACTAGCTCAATATCAGTTGAAACACTTGGTTTGCACTTCTAGCAGTATGATAAGCACGATAGCAACTGTAGAGCTCAGTAGTAAATGCAACCAACTGACTAAGTGTTAAATAACTAAAAAACAAATGATTTGACCATTAGGTCAACAATATCCCCCTTTGGAATTAGTGACAAAAAAATGTATCATACCAAAATACTAAATACTCAAAAATCAAGTCAAAACACCCCCAATCAATATGCCTAGGTTTGTAACTTAGTTTTGATTGTTGTTTGTTGCTACTACTCGGTAACCTTTGACTCTATTTTTTCAAAATTATCTTCGTAAAAATATTTTTTTCTTTGTATATATAGCCTTCCTATTGTACATGTTTTTCCTTCTTAAATATATATACATTCTATATTCTCCCCTTTTTGGTACAAATGCCAAAAAAATGCATAACTAAAAAGTAACACAAAAAAGTGAAAGGAAATCACTGTGTGCCTTCAAAATTATTGACATTTACTTGTCCCAATTCTCTTGTGAAAATTTTGATGCATGCAAAGATATCTACACCTTTGCTGATAATTCCATCATGTGATCTGCTATAGAGAAATTATTGTCATGGATCAATGTTTTTGCATGTGCAATATGTCTTTGCATTCAATCCATGTTGGGAAGTATCATATATTGTATCTCTATTAGAGTATCCCTTATTTTGGCTTCTTCCCTCAACAATTATGCTTAAAGATCTATTAGATATCTTGGTTTTATTAAATATGTAGAACTGTGGCTAGGATCAAGTGACAACTGATGTGCACTTACCTTCATGTCAGTATCTATCCTAGACAATTTCTCCTTTATTTCCTTAGTGGATTTAGATGTATCACTCAATTTTACAAATAAGGAAATAATGTTATTTACAAAATTTTCAAATGTAGCAAGAATGGTGGACAACTCCACTTGGTCAATAGCAATCTCCTAAGCTACCTTCTCCAAAACTTTATTCTCAATAAAGAAACAATAGTAGAAATAGTATCAATAGTATATATAATAGGAAAACCTACTAATGTTGGTTTTGATACTGATGGTGAGATTATTTGAGCCTATCTCTTGGTAGATGAAGTGATGGAAACTTCGCTCATCATTTCACTCCATAGTTTTCCTCCAATGGTTAGTTGGGTGCTTGGAGAATTAGTGTTTACATCAACTAACCCTGCAGCATCCTTCTCTAAGTTATGTGGCACCAAGGCTTTTCTCAGAGAGAGAGGGAGGGAGGTCATTGCCTCTACTACTATCCTTTTAGGATCTGAGTCTTGAATACTTTTAATTCCAAGAATATAACCTCCTAATGCTTTTCAATCCTCTTCATCTTTTGTATCATCTCCTTCTACATTTTCAATTTCATCTATTTCATCATCATTTATTTCTTCATCATCTTTTTCAACACTTTCTTCATTATTAATTTGCACAACTTCTTCAATAGGTTTGTGCAGCCCATAGATGTTCTTCCATGCAATTATGTTAGACTTGACAACTACATCAATGCCTTTTGATAGGATCAAGAATGCATTGAATTTTAGGGTCATCTTTTTTTCATTCTCCTTTAATGATTCCTCCTCTTCCTTGTTAGATAGACTTGGCATCAGTTGTCTAAGAGTTTATGCTATGATTTTCCTAATAATATTTAATGCATTCTCCCAATGATGTGTTACTATCTTTAGTAATATATCATGAACTTTCTTAGTCAATTCCTCTAGAGAATACTTCCATTTTGCTATCTTAGCCACTAGGGATTCTTCAATTTGTTTGTTTCTTCTATACCTTGGTCCTTGTTTAATAATTCAAGAATTTGAAATCAAACATACCTCAACCATCTTGAATTATTTTCAATCTTTGTTCAAAGGTGAGAGTTGATCTCTTAAGTGTTATTTGTTGATCTTCTTCTTCATCATCATCTCCCAAATTCAACTTCTTTTTTGAAGATATCCTTGTGAATATAGAAAGGGAGGACATTGTAGGTTTATTTATGATAACCTTCCCTTTCTTCTTGGGTTGCTCTTCCTTTTTAGATTCTTCTTATTTTCCAGTTTCCTCTACCTCTTCCTCTTCCTCAATGTCATCTCCTTTTCCCTCTATTAGCAGAAGAGGAGAGCTAGATTTCCTTTTTTTTCTTTTAAAATTTTCTCTACTTTCTTCCTTTCTCTCTTCATAACCTAAGTTTCATATCCAATAAAATCCTAGCCTTGGCTCCCTCATAGGTACCAAAGTATGGTGCCTTAGGTTCTACTAGCTCATTCACAAGAGCTTCAATTATGTCCCTTATGTCATCTATGTTAACCTCATAACCAAGAGGTCTAACCCATGCCACTCTAGGCCTTACTTCCTAGATGTGCACTTTGTCACAGGCCACTAAAAAATAGATATATTGTTCATAGTTTTCCACTAATTTCTTTGGAATCCTATATCTACTCTACATTTTCTCTTTGAAATTTTCAAAGAAGATTTCCATAATGCTTTCAAAATTATCACCCATCTCTTCTATGAATTCATTGATTTGATATAAAACTAGTGTATCCTTCTTCCATAACATAGTTCCTTTGGAAGGAAATAACTTTTTCACATAAAAGAATAAAAAGGTCAATAAAGATCCAAACTTACATGGATTATTTTTTAATGACCAAATAATTTCCATTTTTTTGCTAAGCTGATTGAGTTGTAGGTCAAAAAGGTTGAAAGATAAGTTGTTCTTCACTACTTTGAATGCTAGGTCAATAGCTTCGCACGAAATGTTGTTCAATTTGCTTGAGTTATAGATATTATGGGAAATGATATGGATGCCAAACTTTATCTCTATGTTAGTTACTCCATTCTACTTCATGCCTCTACCATCCCACTCTGCAAGAGTCCTCTTTGACAATTCTACCCAACGTAGGGTTTTGGTGGTTTTCTCCTTATTCAGCATTGGTAACCTTGTGATTCTATGAATTATTTTCTTGGTGATCTTAATAGGTTTATCCAACCAAAAATGCATGTCATGAACTTGGCTAAGGATTAACCTAATCCATTTGCCTTGGAAATCTCTTAAGAATATGTAGGATATGCATTAAACATTTTGTCTCCAAGTGCTTGTGCTCAAGTTTCAAGATCCCATCCACATACAGTTCATTGTATGCCTAATTCATCTTTAGTGTTCCTAGCTCTTGAATGGAACACAAGGTGTTTTTTAGTGGCTAATATTCATAAATTGGCTAATTTTAGAATTTTTTTCCTACTAATTTGGCTAATAATTTAAGATTTAATGCAACCTAAATTGCCACATTTTTATTAAATTTAGTTCTAAAATATTTAAAATTGCTCAATAATTTATTTTATTAAAAAAATTCAAACTCAAAGATTTGCCACAATATTCCATACATGATTAGATTTGATTCACCTAAATATTATATATTACTGAAGAAATTAAAATTAATTCACCAATAATTATCATTATTATTAGTTACTTTAGGGATATATCACCAATATTTAGTTTTCACTATTGATTTAAAATATAATGTAATTATCCTCGATTTCCATGAGATAAAACATGTTCAATTTTGATTTGTAATATTCCATGATGATTAGCAAGATCCTTATTATTATTGAGATTTGCCAATATTTTCTACTAAAAATTTATGATTCAAAAATAATCGCCAATTTAAATAATATTTAAAATAAAAAAATTGAGTGATTCACAGATAAAAATAATTTGGTTTTTTAAAATAATAAAAGATTCACCAATATTTTATATCTTTTTCTAGAGGGGAGTTTCTTAAATTTTACCTTGCGAATAGTGATAATACGACACTATATCATGAATAAGGAGTACCTAGGGAGGAATTGAGGATTGTGCTCTAGTAGGATCAAGTTCTTCTATAATCACTAGACTTAGTTTGAATCTTGGGGCCTTGCAATCAACTCTTTCAACCAACATCTATGAACCTTTCTTAACTTTGCTACTAGAAGATGACATACTACTTTGTAAAACTTCAAATATTGGAAAGAACTTTGATGGAATTGCTTTCAATTGTTCAGGGGCTCTAGAATGCACTTCATTCTATTTGTTCTAAAAATTGTGATGAAATAATAACCTTTAGTTTCCTCTTTTAAAAAAATTATGTCATCAAGTCAGCATATATGCATCATACAATAGTTCACTCAGATAAGTCTTTAATGCTTGAAGGATACCTTCAACTCAGTAAGAACTTTGAACTCAAAAAAGTCTTCAACTCGATAGAGTTTTCAACTCAGCACAAACTCAAATCTCACCATCTGCATCCAAGATCAACTAGGTCTTGCAACTCAACCATGCTCAATAAGGTCTAAGACATCCTTCATCTATCATTCCAACTTGGTGATCCTTGTGCATCTAAAATATTGATATGTATCTTCTACTTGTTGACTAGAACTAATGTGAAATAACTCGTGAATCATAATTATAGTAATCTCCATAATTACTAGTTTGAAATGGTTGAGTCACCCAGCTCATTGACTTGGTTGTCAACACTTTCATTACTCTAATTTCATTACTTGGGTGCCAAAATTTCAATTTTGACACTAAGTAAAATTTTGAGGTTTTGGACCATTTTGAGGTCCGTACATCCATAGGTGTACAGGTTTTTAGGTTCGTAGGTACATTTATCCAGAGGTGCACCAACATTTAACTACCAGTTGCAAATATAGAGCTTTCCATGCATCAAAAATCCATTATGCTAGCAATTTAACTCCAACAAATGCCCAATGAAGGGTCAGCTTCCAATTTTGGCACTTCTAGACACTTCCACTTTAATCGAAGGCTTTCTTATTCTTTTCCTATGATAAATTCTTTATTTTTTTACATATAAAGCTCATGCATCTAATTAATGAATAAGAAATGGATGGAATCCTGCTTAGCATCAGTTGGATTGTTAGTTTGTATATAATTAGTTTGTTTTATTAAATTAAAAGCATATTATTACATGAAGATATCTCTCACTCTCAACAAAAATTGAGGAGATGATTTCTTATAAATACTCCATTGTAATATGTAATTTGGGCCACTATTATTTTGCAATAAATTTATGCTTTGGGTGCTTGCATTTAGAGTGTAGTAATTCTTGACTAAATGTGTGATATTTTTGTGGATTTATGTTCATGGAATTGTGATTGAGACAAAATTTTATTGATTTGTTTCTTGTTGTGTGATTTCTTTTAGTTATGGTGTTTGCTACAGTTATAACGAATTCCACTAATGTAACTAGCTTGAGAAGAAACCATTGAATTGTGCTTACATAACTTTTCATCTTGCATGAGCACACTTTCTATGGCCTTGCAATTTGATGAAGGGTGAAACATCACACGATCACTAAGTTTCTCACCGATGATTTCATTAGTAGAATCAAGGAAGCTTTGCTCCTTCTTTCATTGGATACTTATTGATTTCTTTGAAAGCTTGACTCGTAGACATGTCATTTTCCATAGCTTATGTCCATTAGGATTTCAATTTCATGTTATTTTCTTTAAAGTTTTTTTATTTTCTTTACTAACCCCCTCATTAGAATAGGACTTCATACTAGTTGCATTGTTAGATTGCATTCATAAAAAACATAAAAATAGAAAAATATTTTTGTGTATTTTATTTTGAAACAGCATGCAGATTCGTCATGTCATCCAAAACCAAAACGAATCAGCATAGGCCTCCTTGTGAACAATCACATTTATCTTTAACTAAATGGATTCTAGTAGGTCACAAGATCAACCCAGAACCTTGGAGTTGATTCACAAAATCAACTTTTCAAGAGAGGAGTTCACAAGAATTCATGTCGTTAGCATCATGTAAAATGATAGCTCAACAGTACATTATGAGTTTCTATCTCATATTCGTGTCTCAATGTAAATATTTCTTGAATAAATCTTTGGCATTATTGTCAAAAAAGGGGAGAGATTACATATTGTGAGACACTATGTATATTGTATGGGGGAGTATCATGCAAAGGTAGAATATGTATATAGCAGAGGAGAATGTTGCAGATATGTTGTATAGTATATTGTATATACTTACAAAGATAAATTTTGAAAATTTTCAAAACAATATACCCTACCAAGCCAGTATCACATGGTGATGTATATAAGCTTTGGCTAATAAGTATTTTTGTCACTAATGGCAAAGGGGGAGATTGTTGATATATCAGTCAAGTTTATTATTAGTGACAACACTTATTCAGATTTTGTATGGCTACTGAGCACATTGAACAATCTACAGTGTTTGACATGTAATTCAGTAGCTATCAAGCTCTATAGTTGCTAACAAGTCTTTTGGACTAATTCTAAGTGGCCACCAAGATTTCTAGTAGTTACTAAGGGAATTCAGTTAGTGTGAAGTGAAATAGTTCAAACTAAGCAAAATTTGGCAGTGTGAAGTCTAGTAGTTCAACTTGTGCACTCCAGTGGTTACCAAGCTTTGTATTTTCTACTGAACTAACAATTCATGTGATGCGAAGCTAGTGTTAACCAAGCCATATGTGATGATTAGTGTTTATCGAGTGATTCAGTTTATGACAAGTGACACAGTATTTATTGAGTCATTAGTGCAAACCAAGTTTGAGACTACTCTGAGGTGATTAGTATGGACTGAGCTCCTACTTCTACCAAATGCATGATGAGCCCAGTAATGATAGTGGATGTCGAGTATTAGAACTTCACCAAGCCGGTCTTTAGAACCTGAGTGTCTTCATTTGGGTTGACTTTGTAATATTGTTGTTAACTTGTATATTGGTCGACTTTGTAATTTTGCAAATTGGATTGGTATATATATGTAATGTATTGTATCATATCTAATGTAGTATGCAAGATGATGATCATGTAAGAATGTGAATGTAATCAAGTAGAAAATAAAGTATATATTGAAGGCCATATTAGAAAAGGAGTAGAAGAGACATAGCCATCACAAAAGGTGATTAGTACTTCAAAGAATATCTATTTGCAATTTAGTTGTAAGTTAGAGATCAACTATTTTATCCTAACAAGTGAATCTGTCTAAATACTTTCACAAGGTAGACTTAATAGTCTTTCTTAAATCTCTTAATAGAGTGCATACTTTATTGTGTGTTTTTAAATCCTTCAACAAGGTGCACCTAGCAGTCCTGATTGCTCTTAACAAGGCAGATTGTCAGAAGTGATCAATGTAAGCCTTAATAGGTGAATTTTATGCTAAAGTATTGAAGTTTTGTGCGTATCATCCCCACCCCAATTTTTCTTTCTATTTTTAAGGTTTCTAGGTCACCAAATTATTGTGTTCAAAATGTTTTATGGTTTCATTTTCTCATGCACGCAATTAGATCAATAGATGATAATTGGTATATTGCTATAAAGTGTTGAATTTGATAAAGTTTTAGAGGTTATTGATTCACCCCTACCCTCTCAGTAACCTAGCATAGTCTTGAATATTTCCAACAATTGGTATTAGAGCTTTGTGGTTCTCAGGAGAAAGTTTAACAGCTTAAGCAAAGATCAAGAATATGGAGATATTCAGACTTGATAAGGCAATTGATAATGAAAAGTTGGATCTAGAAATGGCCATTGCAAAACTCAAGAAAGCTAAGGAGCAACTTTCCCAATCCCTAAAAAGAAGGAAGGAACTTGCAAATCAAATGAATGATCATCAGTACATTGAAGAAATAATTGAATACTTTTTCCCTTCAAGTAGTTTAGATGAAGCAAATGATGCAATCAAAGAACTCTTAGAGAAGAATGGTTCCTTGCAAGAAGAAGCAAGAAAGCTCAAAAGAGATCAAGAAATTTAGTCAATAAGGCTATGTGAAATCTTGGAACAAAGGAACATGATGAAAGAAGAAATGAATGGAAGAAACAACGAGATCCAGAACCAATACCTTTAACATGTAGATCTTATGGATCAAATCTCCAATGCAATTAAGGAAATCATTAGCCAAAGATAGATAAATGAAAGATTAAGAAATGATTTAAATTTGGAAAGACAAATCAACGAAAGAATAATAAATGAGCTGAGATCTGAAAAGAAAATCAGTGAAAGATTGAAAAATGACCTAAACATTGAAAAGAAAATCAATGAAAGAATGATGAAATTCCAAGAAAGCATGAATCAATCAAACCAACTGAATAAATAGAATCTCTGTAGACAAAAAGGTAAAGTAGGAATTGGATACAAAGAAGAAGGTGAATCCTCTGAACAAGGTGCTCAAGGAAACAAAGACCTACTTGTAATCACTGTAATAACATATGTCATACATCAAACAAATGTTTGAGTTATGTTAAAGAAAAATTCAATGGTAAATGCTACAGTTAAAATCAAAATGGTCATAGGGCTAATGAATACAAAGAGAAACCAAAATTTGAGGAAAAGTGTCACAAATGCAAGAAACAAGGTCACAAGGCATCAGATTGTAGAACTAAGTCATTCAATCTGGCAAAGAAAATAGTGAAAGCAATATTCAATTGGGACTACAACACTTGGTGTAGATGTCATTACTATGGAGAATATGGACACATTGGCATGAACTATGTTAAACATCACACAAGGAAGAGAAATACCACCATAAGATGTTTCACTTGTACTGAACTTGGTCATCTAGCCAAGAATTGCATGAATGTAGATAGAGTTGAAGATGAAAAGAAAGCAAAAGCAAATAAAATTCAATAGTATATGAGGCAAAAATGGATTCATAAATCTACCGAGGAAGTTAGTTCAAGTAATGATGGTCATGTCGCTCAAGAAGTGGGTGACTCTACCATTTTCAACTAGGTTTCCAAAGGAGAACTAGAGTTGTGCTATCATGATCACATTCAAATAGTTCCAATTCAAATGTGACAAAGATCCAAATCAATATCCAAGATACAAAGGATCACTAGGGAAGATTGGTATCAGTTATCATCAAGTTACCTTCTCTACCGTGTAAGGTCGGGTCATAGACTCTACTGAGCAAGGTAAAGATTAACAAGTCACACATGGTTACTGAGTAATCAATTGAATAGTGGATGATAGGCTATCATACATACGGTCAAGCATAATGTCAAGCATGATGTCAATATAGCTACCTTTGTACTAAGCATTAATGGTGAAGTTTTAACAAAAAGCATGAAATTGAATTCATTTTTTACAATGAAATCTAAGTGCTATTGCAAAGAAGCAAATTCTAGTGCAATCAAGGGACTTCAAGAAAATTTATAGCAACGTGTTCAAAGGGTTTTGATAATTTACTAAGTAATCATGGCATTAAGCAATAGCAATAGCAAAGCGAAGAAAGGGTTTGAGATGTTGGTTTGAGGAGTCAAGTGGAAAGCGTCAAATTTCAAATTTGTGCCCGCGATTGCAGAAACCCTCAACCCAAGCAAAGCTCAATCACAAATCCCACCTAAGGTACTCCTTAATAATAATATTTGAACTCATTTCATGTTTTCTATTCAAAAAATTGGAACCATAGAAATGGATGATGCCCTAGGAGAATTATGTGTTAATGGAGTTCTCAAACTCGAACATAAACATTCGAAAGAAAAAGGTTTAACCCACATTCCTCACATGCCCAAAGGTTTTCAAATTAAATGGATCAAATACATTCCAAGTTAGGTACATAATGGTTAGCTATGGCTTGAACTTTAGGAGTTGATGAAATCCAACTCTGCAGTTGCCAAGATCACCTACATGCAAAATAACTTGTTGAAGGGAAACCAAGAAGGAAGAGATGGAGCTTGGAAAAATCCTAAACGAACATGACAGAGAAATAACGCAAAACAATGAAATTATATTTACAATGAGAATGAAATGAGAAAATACAATGAGAGAGCCCGAATATAAAGGCCTCATGGAAGCTTGTAGAACAAGCTGGAAGGTGGTACAGGATAAGGTTGACAACCAAGCACCCTTCCACAAAAAGGTGGAATATGCTAGAAGGGAACAAACTCCTGTGTTGTCAACAACTCATCACAACATGCATTAAATACTAAATATTAAATAAATGCATTAACCTAAGTAAGCTTAACTAAATAGAATAAATAATTAATTATTTACTCTAACACACCCCCTTAAGTGCAACTTAGGGGAATGCCTTAAGCTCACAAAACTAAGATGAAAATGCAAAATGGGTCCCGACAATGAGGCCATGTTAGGAACCCATGTACAATGCAAAGAGATGCAACCTTTGTAAATGGGGAAAGAAAGGAAACCATGTGGGAAAAACCCTCCCCCAAAAAGAGGTAAGAACCTAGTCAAGAACAAAAGAAGCCTCCAACTAGGGAAATGTCCCCTAAAACAGGAAAAAGGAGTGATCATGAAGAGCATCACTGAAGCATGAAGAAGTTGCAAAATCTTCCATCAGAAAGAAAACTAATGATTTGAAGAACCTCCATGGAAGAAGAAGGCACAAACCAAGCGTTTCTTTATGGTAGATGATCCATCTCACCGAAATGCATAGGTAGCCAGCCACTGCAATCACCTCATATATAGGATCAACCACTAAATACATAGCTCACACTATCAAACCATCAAACCAAGGATGCATTAGAACAACAACATAACCCCCCCTTAATGCAGAGGGGTGAAATGACAAGCAATTGAGAAGGTGGGCAAAAAATCTCCTGCAAATGAACCAAGAATGATGAGAGAGAAAGAGGTACAAACACCTATAAAGACACGATCACAGCGACACTATATGGGGCTAATGTCATGGAAGGGACACTCACTTGACAAAGGGAGAAGGCATAAAATAGCAAACAACTATCCTCCCATGGTGCTTTATGAAAATAGTGCAAGTACAACTGACTCAAAACCAACGTTCATGAACTGAAAATGCAAACGTGGCACTTTATATTAGGGCATATACAAAAGAGCTTACAAATGATGTCTATAATGATCATAACAAGGAAAAAGCTTACATAAAAGAAAGTATAGCCTAAAATAGAAGAAACCATGCCAAGAAAATGATCTTTGAACCTAAACCACCCAAGATATCCACCATATAGCAAAAATGCAAAAAATATAATAGAAAGAACATGGGCCAAAATCTAAGGAAAAAGACTACATTTTTGGAAAGATGACAAAACCAACTTTCCAAAAATATAATGTTTTCAAAAAACTGACATGGGATGCAAAAGATATGCATGCCGAAGTCAAAAATAGAACTTTGGACTTAAACTTAAAAAAGAGGCAACTAAACTACATCAAAACATAAAAATACCTACACCAATGTCTCCATCTCAGAACTAGCTATTCGGTGCTTCTTTCAGATTGAAAAAATACCTCTGTATGCTCAAGTCATGGCCAAAAAATTGAAGGTAGGTCCAAAATGACCTAGAGAGGTGCAAGGGGCACATGATGCAACACTGACATCATGCTAATGTCACTAGAACATGGGCCTAAATTTGACGGCCCAACAGCCATCGAGGCAAAAAAAGAGGCCACATGGTAGTCCACATGGTAGCCACATGGCAAAAAGGATGATGTGGAAAGTGACATGGTAGTGGCCACTTGGAAAAGTGCCACATGGTGCATGTGCCACGTGTCACCCCCATGTGGTGCCAAGTGGCACTAACTGTTGATTGGACACATAACCTCCATGCAGGCACTGAGTTATTTGCAGGTGTGTACCTTCTATTGACTGAGTAACAGGCTTGCCACATATCAAAAAAAGGAGGCTCCACATGAACTATGACAAGCAGGTGATGGAAATGCTAGAAGGACCAGCTGAGCAGCAGAAAAGAGCACTACACCAGCAGAGGTTGCAACAAAGGGTGGCACTGCCTATGTGCAGTGGCCCGCCAGGGGCAGCTTGGCTTGGGCTACCCTGCGGTGGTGTAGCTTGGCTCAGGCTGCCCTATATATATATATATATATATATATATATATATATATATATATATATATATATAATGCCGATCGACCGTACGACCATACGGAAGCCCCCTAATCTTTAAAAAAATTGCCTCCCAGAGCCCTATCTCTAAAACTGACAAATTTTATATAGATCCTAACTGCAAATAGCCTTTCGAATCTAATGGCAACGTCTATTTAGGGCCAAAGTGCATTGAAAAATGCTCTTCCCCTAGATTGAAGAAAAATGCACAAACAAACTAGGTTTTTTGTCTCCAAATCATGGCTTCAAAAAACTTTCAATAAAGCACCAGGACGGAGGCTCTGATACCATGTAGGAGTTGATGAGATCCAACTCCACAATTTCCAAGATCACCTACATGTAAAATAACCTATTGAAGGGAAACCAAGATCGAAGAGGTGGAGCTTGGAAAAACCCTAAATGGACATGAGAGAGAAATAATGCAAAACAATGAAATTGTATTTACAATGAGAATAAGATGAGAAAGTACAATGAGAGAGCCCGAATATAAAGGCCTCATGGAAGCTTGTAGAACAAGCTGGAAGGTGGTATAGGATAAGGTTGACAACCAAGCACCCTTCCACAAAAAGGTGGAATATGCTAGAAGGGAAAAAACTCATGTGTTGTCAACAACTCATCACTACATGCATTAAATACTAAATATAAATGCATTAAACTAAGTAAGCTTAAGTAAATAGAATAAATAATTAATAATTAATTAATTAATTACTCTAACATGAACAACCAGTTTTGATTACCAAGAAAATGGTTCATCATATCATTGGCCTCCCCATGCTCACTAAGGCCAAAACCACCAAAACCCTAGGTCGAGTTGAGCTAGAAAAGAAAACCCTAGCTGAGTGGGATGGCAAAGGCATGAAAATCAATAGTGTAACTTATGTAGAACTAAAATTTGGGATACATGTGACAGGTCACAAGATATATAGTTTGAGCTGCCTCAATAGTGTATCATGTGAAGTTGTAGACTTACAAAGTTGTGAAGAACAATTTGTCTTATGACTTGGCAAATCTATTGTTGAAAAAATTCAACAAGAACATGGAAAGTATTCAGACTTCCAAGAACAACCCCCACAAATTTGGCTCTCTAAGTATTTTTTTGTTCTTTTATGTTCAAAAATTATTCCCTTCCAAAGGCATGGTAGTATGGAGAAAAGATGTGCCTGTACTATATCAAATTAATGAGTATAGTGCAAAAATGGGAGAGAATTTTTTTAGCATTATGGATAACTACTTTCAATTTTTCAAAGAGAAAATGAATAACAGATTCAGAATACCTAAGAAATTGGTAGAAGATTACAAAGATGATGTTTGTTTCATGGTAGACTATGACAGAGTCTACATTCAGGTAGTAAAACCTAGAATTATATGGGTAGAACCTCTTCCCTATGAGGTGAATATAGATGAAGCAATGGACATAATTGAAGCTTTGATTATTGACCCTATTGATCCAAAGGCATCACACTTTGGACATATGATGAGGCAAAGCCAAGGATAGAGTTGGAGATAAAGCTACCTCAATGAGTTAACAAAGGTAAGAGGAGGATAGCAAAACTAAAATCAAGCACACCTCTAATGTTAACTGAGGGAAAAGGAGAAGATATAGATGAAGAGGCAAAGGATGAGTCTAAAAAGGAAGAAGAACCCTTGAAAAAGAAAGGAAAGGTGATCATCACCAAGCCATCCACTACAGTTTTTACAAGGAGGTCCAAGAAGAAAGGTAGTGAAATTGTCTTTAGAAAACCTCCTCCCACCTTACAAGAAAAATTGAAACAATTGGAAGAATGTGCAGGCATAAAAAACTTCAAATCCTTGAACTATGAAACAAGATCAGAGGTAGAAAAGAAACAAGTTGAAGAACTGGTGTTAACCAAAATGGGAAAATGGAAGTATTCACCAAATTAGATAGCCTCCCAAATCTCTAATGAATTATTAGAGAAAATAAAGCCAAGATGGGACTTTTCTATGCAAACAAAAAAAGATATCTATGCACATACCCTGAGGCAGTTGCTACCTAGTATGATAGAAGCTAAGGTAAAAGAGTCCTTAAAGAAAAATGAAGATAAGATGACTCTTAGACTTAATACTTGTTTAATTTTGATCAAGGATATAGAGCATGTGGTTAGGAATTCCACGAGCATGTGGAAGAATGTTTATCATTTGCATAAACAAAGTGACTTCCCAGTAGATGTTAAGGATGATGACAGTGATGATGAGGAAGAAGAAACTTACACTAAGCCCACACATTTTGACAATGAGGAAGTTGAAGAAGATAAAGAGGAAGAAGCTACTAAGGAAGATAAAGAAGATGATAAGGAGAGTGATCCTATGAAGATAGTAGTCATAGTCATTTCCTCACTTCCTCACTCTCCAAGTAAACCAGTAGCCATATCAAGCTTAGAGATAGCTGAATAGAAAGTTTGATTGTGATGACTATAGGTACTTCAAATGTCAAATCACTCTTCACCCCCACATAGCTCAGTACATCATTGATAGAAGTGTCCACCACTTCATCTACTGAGATGTAGCCTCCCTCTTCTTCAACTACCAACTTATTAGGCATGAGTATAGTGGCTTCTAGAATTTTGAGCTCTTCAGTAGTAAGTACTTCAGTTTTGAATACTACAGTTTTGTCTACTTTAGTTTTGGATTTAGAAAGCATTCCTATTAGAATTCAATCAATAATACTATATCATTTTTCATAGCAAGTCCTTGTATATCTACAATTATTTCCATTCTAGATTCAAAGGCATTAAGTACAAGGACAATTGAACCCAAGGTTCAACCAAGTACAAGATTTTTGGGTAGAGGAAAGGAGATAGAAAAGGATATAGATCTAGATGAGAAAATAGAAATTCCCAAATGGGACTTTGATAATCTCACTATGGATCAAATGCATATAGCTGGTCAACTCCTCCAAAAGAAAGCAAAGTAGAAGAGATTGAGAGAGGAAGGAGATAGGAAATATAAAATTATTGATGATGCCAAGAAAATTTTTTCTAAGCAATAGCTATTGAGATAGATTCTTCTCAATCTATTTTAATGCAATTAGAAAAGGCAATCCAAAAGTTTAATGAGGACTCCAATGGTCAAGACAAGTTAATTGAGAAAGCTGAAAAGAAATTTGACAATAAAGTGCTTGAGCACATTAGTCAGCAAATTTCCATTCAACAAGTTGAGCTTTCATCAATTTTGACCAATCTTGAAACCTCTTGCACCAATGTGACATCACTTTTTGTGAAGTTATATGATGTTACCAAGTTCACAAAGGAGATAAAGAGAAAACTGATAAAGATTGATGAGGATCTGAAAGTTAGTGCATAGCAGTTGTAACTTGACCCTAGTTTTAGCTCTACACATCATATGAAGATCAAATTTCTGTCAAACATGCAGGTAGAGTTGTTCAGAGAAGAAGAAAGGATCCAGTCTACATTGATAGATGTTTAGAATATGATTCTTCCTATCATGGATACAATGTAGAAACATATTGTTTATTCAAAAACCTTGATCCATGACAACAACTTCTCTATTATAGACCACATGATAGAACTCTCTGTAGAAGTGCAAATTGCTCTCCATACATGAAAGATTTTGTAAGAGAATTGGGATAAAACTCTAGCACTTATACTTAAGGTACATGTTGTGGTTCCACAATGCATGCCCCATTCCCTAAGATGAATAGGGACCCCCAACTTTTTTTCTTTTTGAATTCAGGCTCCTAATTTGAGATTCAAAAACAAAGAAAGGGGATTTCACATCTCAGGTCTTGGTCCAAAAAGTCAAAAAGTCAAAAGGTTCAAAATTTCTTTAAAAAATATGTGCACCAGATCTATTATGCAATCACACATCACACATTGGTGATGCACTGATATGTAGTTGCATTGAAGCACAGTTGAGCACTAGCATAGTACCAAAGGTAGGTGAGGCTATAAAAGCCACTACGCCCTCATTTTCTCCTCACCTTGTTTACTCTCCTCATCAGGTGATCCCCACAGCTACTGCACCTTCACTTTTTCTGCAGCCCTGCATCTCCTTGCATCCACAGTTGTGCATCTCTAAGGTGTGGCACCCTCTCTGATGATAACATAAAATGGGGGTGTGCACTAGCACACCTAATCTGGTGTGATAGTGTGCACTAACCCATTGGACAGTGTAGAAAACAAAAGGGTTTAAAAAAACAAAACAAAAATGAAGTAAAAAGCTTGGTGCACATTTGCACACCTAACATGGTGTACAAGTGTGCACCAAATTTTTAACACCCCTCCCCACATATGCAAAAACTTAAAAAGGAAAATGCAACTTGAAATAAAAAGGGATGCACTGTTGCAAACCCGATTTAGTGTGCACTTGTGCACCCCGATAAAAAAATGCAATTAAATTAACAGACCCACATATGCAAAAAAGAGGTGCACAATTGTGCACCTAGTATG
The DNA here is from genome assembly GCA_028749045.1 of Cupressus sempervirens. NCBI lineage: Eukaryota > Viridiplantae > Streptophyta > Pinopsida > Cupressales > Cupressaceae > Cupressus > Cupressus sempervirens. The sequence goes on from CM053789.1 coordinate 734,781,362, forward strand.
GTTTGTAGCTGCACACCTCATATTTTAAGTTTGTGAAAATCAAAATTTTTTCATGCATTTAAGCATTGTCATAAGGTTACTGTAACTTTAATTTTTGAATTAATGGACATATTTTTTGGTCATGCAAATATAATGGCATCCTCACCCAATGAGAACATGGCACCAAAGCTCATTGTGTTCAAGTTTTAGGGCATACCATCGAAATCAAGGTTCCAAGATGACTACGCCGAAATTAAAAATATAGACTTGGGACACACCGACTTGGGGGAATTTTTGAGGATTTTCAACAAACCCACAAAGAGATCTGCAATGATTTCTACTTTGATCTAATCAAGATTAGTGAACATAGCTTCACACCCAACATCAATTTAATCCTCAGAGTTAATCATGACACTAGCACAACACTTTGTTCCTAAGGAAAGGGTGGTGAAGAGGATGATCGAAGAAGTTATCCTTGACCTCTGACCTGGTAACATTGAAAGGGTCTTTCATCTCCCTAGGTAGGATCAATTCATCAAACTTTCTTATGAGGTAGTGGAAAGGTGGTATAGAGAACATCTAAGTTAGGCAACTAAGATCATCAAGTCCTCCTATCTTGTTGAGAAGACTCCTCTAGGGAGGATAATAGGAAAATTGGATATGACAAGGGGGTACATGAAGGAAGATAGTGGATACTCTATCATTCTCCTAAGTAGGGTCATGGTTCTACCAGTAGCTGGTCACCTGAATGTTTTCATGGTGAATTTTATTGAGACAATCAAGACAACAAGAATGCCACTTGACTAGGCCACCACATTGAGTGAGAACTTGTGTGAATAATTGGGGGTGGTCAAGGACAAGAAGAAGTTCTATATGCCTTCATACATGGTATATCTACTAGTGTCAAGGGAAACAAATTATCCTAGACTGTACAAGAGGGGCAACATGTAGGATCCCAATTCTTGGTTGTACATTGTCTACCCTCAACTAGTGAGGAACAAGCTCTCAGGACAGAGCAAAGAATACAAGATCATGAATGATGCATTCATTTTTTCTATCATCTAATTTATTGATGGAGATTATGAAAAAGGATTATCTGATGATGCAATAGCACAGATAATAGCTCTTAGGGCTCATTATATCCAATTCAAAATATTCATCAATCTACGAGTAGTTGGTGCCACTGTCGACCTGAAAAAGCTTCCTAGATATCCTTGTGATAGACTAGTGTTATTGGAGATTGCACAGCAGATTGAATTTGCATATGATAGGGTAAGGAAACAATGAAGACCATGTTGTACATGGCCCCTGGTCATAGGACCATATCAAGTAAAGTAGAAACAAGACATTCTATCTTTCGAATGGGAGTGGGAGCAATATCCTCTTGAGGAGTACAATTCTCCCAAGCCATATTTTTACAATATTGGGAAAGTTGAGAGTTTAGTAGGTAGATAATTCCACCATAAAGAGGCCATTGAGGACCACTAGATGAATGCAACAAATGACTATGATATCTATATTAGGGACTATTATAGGATGACTTTGTATTTGGCGGAGAAGGCTCTTAAATTAAGCATTCTTGAGGAGATATTGAAGCAAGATTTCGGGGAGTTGTTGGACCCTCTTTTTAACTTAGACAAGATTGGAGAGAGACCCATAATGAATGTCAAGGTTGATAGGGAAGAGAGCAATGATATTAATCTTCAAGCGAGGCATGTCATCAGGATGACAAAGGATTGGATCAAGAAACCATTTCAACTTGATCCAATAACTAGCACCATGATTTTTCATGTGCAAGCCCGCATAGAGAAAGGTAGAGGAATGAAAGTTACCATTCCTACCTTTGCCTCAGTCTCCTATCAAGCTATAAATAGTAAACCAACTTGACCACCCAGTTGAATACTATCACCCTCCGAAGAGGAAAGGAAAGAGCAAGAGAAAGAGGAGCTCTCCTCAAAGGGCTAAAATAGAAGAGGGGGAAGTGCAAGCACCTCCTCGATAATAGGAAATAGATGTGCAAGGGTCATAGGATACTATAGCTACTTAAGTCCAGAAAAATTCCCAATTGCCTCTAGTTGCCCTGAGCAAGACAGAAGGAGAAATTCAACAGGTCTATGTTCCTCCTCCACAAGCAGAACCAGTATCCCCTTCTACCTCCATGAAACATAAAAGGATTAATATTTGCATGAAGAAGAGGTGAAGGGTGACTAAAAGAATGGTTCCTTGCCCATTTTTCCCTAAAACTATTCTGAAGGGAGAAGAAAAGGAAGAAGAGGAAGATGAGGAGGAAGATGTGCCTACATAGAGAAGAACCCATCTTTCTAGAGCCATAGAACTAGAGAAGAGAATAAGTTCCATAATGACACTACCATCCACCCTAGAAGAACCTTTGGAATTTTCTTCTTTAGAAGATTAAGTACATAAATGGGTGGATGAGCATGATGCAGAGGGAAATGACATATTCAAAATGTTAGATTTTGATTTCATGCCCATGGGAATAGAATTGGTTGGGGATAAGATCAGGGATACCCCAGTAGGAAGACTAGATGCAGATGCTGCTAGAGTCACACGGTCTCAATCTTACTCCCCCATCTCAACCACAAGTCACGGTGGTAGATAAATGCTCAATTACTCCTCTACCTCTAAATTTTGAAGAATAGGTTCAAAAGGAACCTTCACAATAGGAGGAGCCACAAAAAATAGTGATTGATGAAGTGTCAAAGGAGGGAAAAATGGTAGAATATTCTCAACTAGCCTCCCAAGACACTAAGGTGCAAACTATAGGGTCTATAGAGATAGAGGCCATAGAGGAAGAGCCTTTGTAAGGGGAAAGAACTCTTAGGAGGAGTGATAAGGGGAAGGAAGTAGCCAAACATACTCCTTTGTCCTCAAGTGGTAGGCTTTCCACTAAATGTGTCCCAAGGTGGCTTAGGAAAGAAATAGTGAGAAGCACAAAACCACAATTTTGGGTAGATGAGGATATTTTTGAGTTGGCTGGGATTTTGAATAAACCTAAGTCTCCATCACATGAAGCAAGACCATTTGCATTTGTCAATAATACATGAGATCAAGACTTGTTTGCACAAGTGGCCATCCCTCCTACTAATACAGATATAGAAAGCCTTGGTCCACAAGATTATCAAATTAAAGAGGTCATGCTTGGGAGGCCCACATTAGATACGGCGAGATTAATGGTGACCCTAGGGATAAAAGAAATTTTTAGGAACATGGAACAGGAACAAGAACAGGTAGAACTCCAAACACTTTGAAGGAAAAATGAAATCCTAAGAGGATATTTTGCTGAAGTTATTGGTCCTCTAGATCTCGAGCACCTCGAGGAGACCTTAAACACTATACTCAAAGAAGGGGGAGGTGTGCATTTGGACCCATTTTTGAAAGCCTTTCAATAGTGGCGGGAAAGTTTTCAAGAGAAGGGCATTTTGATCATCCAAGGAAATTTGAAATTACTGCATGCTACACAAGAGAATGTAAATAAAATGGTGGCAATTTTGAAGTAGGATTTAAGTATACTAGATGAAGTAAGGGCCTAGAGTAAAGACTTACAAGTTTTACAAGCCATAAAGGGTCAAAGGTATAGGATTTTGGTAGATGTGTATACGGAAAAAGAGTTAGATTTGATTGATGATTAGAGAGAGAAGATTGTGGATAGTAATAAAGTAATGGAAACATTGCACATGGAGATCCACTAGCTGATGGACCAAGCCTGAGAGCAAATTTTGGAAGCAGAGAGGCATTATAGTGATGCATGCTTAGAGATTTTTGGAGATGAGGAATGGGAGAAGTTATTTCCTATAGAAGTAGTAGTCTAGAGTTTCAGGAAGATTTTTGAGGAAGCTTCCACTAATGAAGACATCCGATAGGCTTTCAAAATAGAGGAATCCCTATCAGAGTTAGATACCAAACTCAAGGATTTTGTTGAGACTCAAATTGAGGTAGACAACTATAGATATAAAGTTAAAGACAAAGATGAGGCTTTAGATTTATTGGATGTAGCTAAAATTACTAAGATTATAAATAAATTCAAGGGAAAACTTCTAGACATAGCTTTGGGATTAAGGGGAACAAAACCTAGATGCCAGAATTTCAATTTTGACACTCAGTAAAATTTTGAGATTTTGGACCATTTTGAGTTCTGCAGGTCCATAGGTCAACAAGTGTGTGGGTTCACAGGTCTGTAGGTGCACTTTTTCTAGAGGTGCACTAACATTTAACTGGCAGTTGCAAATATAGAGCTTTCCATGGATCGAAAATGCATTATGATGATAGTTTAACTCCAACAAATCCCAGTGAAAGGTCAGCTTCAAATTTTGGCACTTCCAGACACTTCCACTTTGATCGAAGGCTTTCTTATTATTTTCCTATCATAATTTTTTTTTTTTTAATAGGTAAAGTCTCATGCATCCAATTAATGAATAGAAAATGGATGGAGTCTTGATTAGCATCAGTTAGATTGTTAGTTTGTATATAATTAATTTTTATTATTAAATTAAAAGCATATTATTACATGAATATATCTCTCACTCTCAACACAATTGAGGAAACAATTTCTTATAAATACTCCATTGTAATATGTAATTTGGGCCACTGGTATTTTTCAATAAAATTATGCTTTTGGTGCTTGCATTTGGAGTGTAGTAATTCTTGCCTAAATGTGTCATATTTTTGTAGATTTATGTTCATGGAATTATGATTGAACCAAAAGTTTATTGGTTTGTTTCTGGTTGTGAGATTTCTTTTAGTTCTGGAGTTTGCTATAGTTATAACGAATTCCACTGACATAACTAGCTTGAGAAGAAACCATTGAATTGTGACTACATAACTTTTCTTCTCGCATAAGCGCACTTTTTATGGCCTTGTGATTTGATGAAGGGTGAAACATCACACAATCACTAAGTTTCTCACCGATGATTGCATCAGTAGAATCAAGGAAGTGTTGCTCCTTCTTTAATTGGATACTTACTGATTTCTTTGAAATCTTAACTCGCAGATGTGTCATTTTCCATAGCTTATGTCCATTAGGATTTCAATTTCATGTTATTTGCTTTAAAGTTCTATTATTATTTTTACCAACCCCCTCGTTAGAATAGGACTTCATACTATTTGCATTATTAGATTGCATTCATAAAAAACATAAAAATACAAAAGCATTTTTGCATATTTTATTTTGAAGCAGCATGCAAATTCTTCGTATCATCCAAAACCAAAACGAACCAGAAAAGGCCTCCTTTTGAACAATCACATTTATCTTCAACTAAAAGGATTCTAGAAGGTCACAAGATCAACCTGGAACCTTGGAGTTGATTCACAAAATCAGCTTTTCAAGAGAGGAGTTCACCAGAATTCATGTCATTAGCATCATGCAAATCGATAGCTTGACAGTATGTTATGAGTTTCTATCTCATATTGATGTCTCCATGTAAATAATTCTTGAATAAATCTTTGGCATTATTGTCAAAAAGGGGGAGAGATTACGTATTGTGAGACACTATGTATATTTTTTGGGGGAGTATCATGCAAAGGTAGAAAATGTATATAGCAAAGGAGAATTTTGCAGATATGTTGTATAGTATACTGTATATACTTACAAAGACAAATTTTGAAAAATCTCAAAACAGTATACCCTACCAAGCTAGTATCACATGGTGATGTATATAAGCTTTGGCTAATAAGTGTTTTTGTCACTAATGCTAGAGGGGGAGATTGTTGACATATCAGTCAAGTTTGTTATTAGTGATAACACTTATTTAGATTTTGTATGGCTACTAAGAACATTGAACAATCTACAGTGTTTGCCATGTAATTTAGTAGTGATCGAGCTCTATAGTTGCTACCAAGTCTTTTGGACTAATTCTAAGTGGCCACTGATCATTCTAGTAGTTACCAAGAGAATTCAATTAGTGTGAATTGCAACAGTTCAAATTGAGTAGAATTAGGCAGTTTGAAGTCTAGTAGTTCAACCTGAGTAGTTCAGTGGTTACTGAGCTTTGCAGTTTCTACCAAGCTAGCAGTTCATGTGATGTGAAGCTAGTGTTAACCAAGCCATATGTGATGATTAGTGTTTATCAAGTGATTTAGTTTATGACAAGTGACATAGTATTTACCAAGTCACCAGTGCAGACCAAGTTTCAGACTACTTTGAGGTGATTAGTATGGACCAAGCTTCTACTTCTACTGAATGCATGATGAGTTGAGTAATGACAGTGGATGCCAAGTATTAGAACTTCACCAAGCCAATCTCTAGAACTTGAGTGTCTTCATTTGGGCTGACTTTGTAATATTTGTGTTAACTTGTATATTGGTCAACTTTGTAATTTTGTAAATTGGATTGGTATATATATGTAATGTATTGTATCATATCCAATGTAGTATGCAAGATAATGAACATGTAAGAATGCAAATGTGATGAAGTAGCAGATAAAGTATATATTGAAGGCCATATCAGAAAAGGAGTAGAAGAGACATATCCATCACAAAAGGTGATTAGTACTCCAACTAATATCTATCAACAATTTAGTTGTAAGTTGGAGATCAACTATTTTATTCTAACAAGTGAATCAATCTAATTCCTTCCACAAGGTAGACTTAATAGTCTTTCTTAAATCTCTTAACAGAGTGCATACTTTATTGTGTGTTTGTAAATCCTTCAACAAGGTGGACCTAGTAGACCTAATTTCTCCCAATAGGGCAAATCATCAAGAGTGATCAATGTATGACTTAATAGGTCAACTTTATGCTACAGTATTGAAGCTTTGTGGGTATCATCCCCACCCCATTTTTACTTTCTATTTGGAAGGTTTTTGGGTCACCAAATTATTGTGTTCAAAAAAATTTATGTTTTCAATTTCTCATGCATGTAATTAGATCAATAGATGATAATTGATATATTGCTATAAAATGTTGAATTTGATAAAGTTTTAGAGGTTACTAATTCACCCCTCCCCTCTCAATAACCTAGCATAGTATTAAATATATCCAACAATTGTCATCCTTTTCTTCCTTTTCATCTTCAACTCTTCCTCAATTCATACAATTCTTGGCAAGCTGTTCAAGTTTTATACATTCAAAACATATCTTTGTAATGTCTCTCTTCCTTGTGTGATATTTTACGCAATTTGCTCCAATGTGCCCATACTCACCACTATAGTGACATCTGCACCAAGTATTGTAATCCCAACCAAATATAACTTTGATAATTTGTTTTGTTGGATTCCATTTCTTGGTTTTGCATTATGAAGATTTGTGCCCTTGTTTTTTTGAATTGAAAAACTTTCCTTCAAACTTAGGTTTCTCTTTGCATTCACTTTCTCTATGTCCTAGTTTCTTGCAACTGTAACACTTTCTACTGAATTTTGATTTTCCATTGCTCCTATACTTTTTTGATGTATGTCCTCTTTTTCCACAATGATTACAAGTAGGCCTTTTATTCTTTTGAGCTCCTTACTGAGATGATTCACCTTCTTCTATGTATCATAATCCTTTTTTTGGTGTCTAAATTGAGTTTCCCCATTCAATTGATTAATGATTTCATGAGATTTCATCATCCTCTCATTGGTGTTCTTCTCTATGTTGAGGTCATTCTAAAATCTTTCATTCTCTTTCCTCAATTTTTTAAGCTCTTGATTAGGATCATTGAGTTGATCAATCAAATCTATTTGCTAAAGAGATAGTTGATTAATTTCATTGTCCTTTTCTTCTATTTCTTCTTTGGCTTTTTCCTTTTGTTCCATGACTTTACACATTTTGACTGATTGAATTTCTTGTTCTCTTTTCAAGTTCTAAACTTCTTCTTGAAGTGTAAGATTCTTTTCAAGTAGATATGTGATTATTGCATTAGCTTCATCCGAACTCCTTTTTTGACAAATGTCTTCAATTCTTTCTTCAATGTAGATATTGTCATTTATCTATATTGCAAGATGTTTTCTTCTTTTTAGGATTTCTGAGAGTCTCTTCTTCATTCTCTTGAACTAATCCATGGCCAATTTGAAATCTAACTTTTCATTTTCAATAACTTTCTCAAGTCTATATACTTCCATTATTTATGATTTTTTCTCAAGTTGCTAAACTTCTGAAGTGAGAACTAATGCTTTGATACCAATTATTGGAAATATAGTATAGATTGGGTGGTCAGGGGGTGGGGGTTGAATCAAGAACCAATAAAAACTTATACTTTAATTCACCAATTAAACATTCACCATATAATCTAATCTAATTGCATGCATGAAATACTAAAAGAAATAAAATATTCATAACACCTGACACAATATTTGGTAACCTAGAATCCTTCCAAATAGAAAGTAAAACTAGGGTGAGGATGATACCCTTAAGCTTTATTACTATAGTATAAATTTGGCCTATTAAATCTTATAATCGATCACTTCTAATGATCTTCCCTATTAGGAGCAATAAGGACTATTAGGTCCACCTTGTGAAAGGATTTATAACATATAATGAAGTATGCACTCTGTTAGGAGATTTTGAAAAGACTATTAAGTCCACCTGGTTAGAGGATTTGGTTGATGCACCTATTAGGATAAATTAGTGGTTAATCTTTGATCTGCAACTCTATTGAATGATATTCCTTTGAAATGTAATGATCACCTAACTATGATAGATAAGTCTCTTCTTTTCCTTATACTTCTTGTAGCCTTCTTAATTCACACTTATATTTCTTGCTTGATTCACTTCCATATTATTTCTCTTTTGGATACATGAAGATATATTACATATATATACTAATCTAATAAATTACCTTCTAGAGTCGGCTACAATACTAAATTCAAACAATGTTCACAAAGTCGGCTCACTATTATAACTTGGGTTCTTAAAACCACTCAAGAATAGTTTTGGCACTCAGCAACACTTGTCAACACTTGAAAAACTCTAGCACTCTATTGATGTAGATGCTCAATCCATAATGATCACTTGGGGTAATAGGAACTTGATCAGCACAAGAGGACTTGGTGAACATTGAATGAACTTGGTAGACTTGATTGACACTAAATGGCTCAGTCAACACTACCTTTATTCACTTTGTTAACATTACCATCTCGCTAGACACTATAGAGCTTGATTAACACTACACATTTCCTTAGATGCTTGATAGGCATTATGAAGCTTAGTATGAATTGCAATCATACTGATTGGCTTGGTAGCAACTAGAACACTTGGTTTGCATTGCTAGCAGTATGATAAGCTTGGTAGAAACTATAAAGATGAATAGCAATGTAACCAATTGGCTAAGTGTTAAGTCACTATTAACAAAAAAATGATTCGACCATCAAGCCAACAATAATTTCTTATACTAAGTTGGTATTTAAGAACTAATTATATTTTATAATCATTCTCTCTATCTCTAAATAAATATCTTTGTATCCATTATTCTCTACACATTTATATTCTTATGACTATCCCTCTTCAATTCCCCTCTCTCTCCAAACTCTAAACCAATATCTTTTACCATTCAACCCTCTTTATATCTCCACTCTCTTATATACCTAGCTCACATAAATTCTCTCATATACATCTTACCTCTCTATCCCTATCCTTGCACAATATTAATCCCCAAGAGGCTCATGACTGTATAAGGTTAGTTACAATGTTTTACATGAGTGGGATGAGGTGCTCCCTATGAAATAACCTTCAAGATTTTATTATTAATCTCTTCATACAAGGTGTTTGAGGTAAAAGGAAGATACCAACCTTTAACAAATAACCTAATCTAATATAGAAGAAATGTTAGATGAAATCTTTGTTTAGATGGGTTGAGAATGTTTGAGATAATGTTTGTAGCCCAATTTGGCTATTCTTAGTTAGAGGTTTATATCTTTACACAGAATAATTTCATTCATTATAGGCCCTTCATTATTGACTATGAGAAAAAAAATCCAAAATCATTGGACATGGGGAATAAAATCATATCCCAATTGTGGGAAGCACCTACAACATTCTGAATAAATACACAAAACTCCTAAAGAGTGCAATCATTTTCACTTTAAAACATGATTCTAAACATCATCTCATAATAGACATCTTTAGTTTGAGTATGGGTCAAAATAAAAGGTGTCACTTCCTAATAGTCACCTTCTCAAGGATCATACCCAAGACATAGATAAATTAGATCAACCCATAAAGATTTGACATAAGACACATTGATTAACATGAAGGAAAGGGAAACAAAGGTGGGGTTTCCATGATTTTTGAAGGTCAAACTTGCCAAATAAAGAGAGAACTCCCTAGAAAATAAATGTTATAGTATACACCCCAAGTTGATAAGCAATATGCTCTTGTTCTCATAAATAAAACATTTACAAATATTACATATTGTTTCTAAAATTTATTACACAAAATTACAATGTTTCTAACCTCTTTTAGTTTAGATGTCCTCAAGGTTTTATAGAATAACCATCAGCAAGCATGATGAAAGGATGATAATGTAATTAATTACAATTTATTGACATGTCAAAGAATTGGACATGGATCACTAAATTTCCTATGTTATAAGAAAATGTGTCCCTTTTCATGGTTGATTATAGTATGTTTGCCAATGGTTTCAAAATAAAAAATTAAGGTGGCTTGATTAAGGGTGACTATGATTTTGTAAACAAATCTAAAAGGTGTGTAAGCGACAGTTTCATTAAGTGTCATTAGTCATACAAATCCTCATGTAGGATAATATTCCTTGAATATGCATTATTTAGTTCCTTTAAGCATGGGCATCTAGGGGGATAGGTGATATGTTGGTGGAGCTCGGAGGCACGACATCCTTTGTAAAGAGGCTTGAAATCCTAAAATGTTGACAAGTTTTGTATGCCAAAAATGTGACACACTTCGATAAAAATTTACTCTTTAGAGAACCCATAAAGAGGGAGTCTTAAGAGGTGACTTATAGCTTCCTATCTATAATGTGAAAGAATCTAAAAGAGTATGAATGATGGCTCTCAAATGAGTTTCAAAAAGAGACACTTGCAAGGTGCACCATAAAATGGAAGATTCAAAGATAAGAGAAAGAGAATTGGTATGTGATAACTTTAAATAAGTAAGTGCAATGTAAGATAAAATGAGAGTGCAAAACTAAGCTAAGATGAGATTCAAGTACAAGAGAAGTAAATCTATAATCTAAGTACAATGATAGTAAAGTTAAGCTAAGAACAAGAAAATAAATCTAAGACAAACAATAAAGATCTAAGCTATGATGGGATATTGAGAAATTGTGAATACAAGAAAGAAAATAGCTAATCTAGAATGAAAAGATGAAAAAGTGCAATGTGAGTGCTCAAGTGCTCTAGAATGAAAATGGAAGCATAAAAATAGCATGAACATCTAAAGAATGAGAAGATCTCCTTTTAAAGAATAATGTGATAGGATTAATAAGGCGTAGATTAAAATTACATGCAAATATACCCAATATTAGAAAATGATTTTAAAATGTAGAGGAGAATGCAAAACACAAAGATTTAACATGGTTCACCCAATCTCTAGGCTATTCCATCAAATAGAGAATCAAATTTCTTCTTATTATCAAGTGATTACAACTTGATTATAATCTCTAATCCTTTACATCTCAATACTCGTACAAGAATCTATTATATTAGTGTGCATAATGAAATCTCTAACCCTAAACCATTATATACAATCTTTTTGCCACTTACAAAATTAGGGCTAGCATAACTACAATATGTTGACCGCTTGAAAAATAGCCCCAAAAAAATTGTTCTCATGGGCTACACCTCCAATAATTTGTGGCTGTCACTACTTAGCCCTCAATCCCAACAAGGATACATGGTGAGTGTATAGTACTTTCCTGATCAATAACCACAAGCTATCAATCTTTCACTTGGTGAATAATTAGTCTTTACACTAAGCAAAAAATCCTACTTGTAGATTAATCCTATAGCAATATCACTAACCCATGAGGCCCCGACTAGATCAAACCACCCTAGACTCAGTTTATTTTTTATTCTATTCAATCAAGAAAGCCAAGGGAAACTGAAGAGGACTTCAACTTCTCCCTTGTAAGTACCTTTATAAACATATCTATTGGATTATAATCTATATTTATCTTTTCCATCATTAACTATCCATCATCCAAAACTAACTAAATGAACATTTGGTACTGCAATGCTGTGTGTATGCAAAGAAAAATTGTTCCCAAGATAAATGACACTCTTTCTATTTGTAAACAAATAATTGTCCTTCTCCAGGTATCCCAATTATTCCATGAAGAAATGAAGCCATATAATCTCCTTGATTTCCTCTATATAACAACATACTCAACCTCTCTAGTGGTTAAAGCATTCACCTTCTATAATCAATAAACCCAACTCATTATTGTCCCACAAATAATAAATACATACCTTATAGTACTCTACTTGGTATTTGAGTCAACATGGCCATGTAAATCAATAGTAGAGAAACAGAAAATTAAACACTTACTCAATGTTCCTCTCCAATATTTGAGAATCTATTTGACCATATTCCAATGCTCAATCATAGGATGACTCAAATACATGCTAATGAAACTCGTTGCATGTACATAATATTTGGCCTAGTACATACCATAGCATACATCAAACTTCCTATAGCTAAAGCATAAGGTACCTTGAAAATTTTATCCTCCTCTTATTGTATCTTTGGATACATCTCCTAGATCAATTTCAAATGACCAAGAAAAGGTGTGTCGACAAATTTGGCATTCTCCATAGAGAAATATTGCAACACCATTTGAATATAATTAGTGTCAGATGTAGTCAAAATCATCATGAATAGAATGAATAGAATTCATTTTAACAATAAGACAAAACATATCATTAAAATGAAATCCCTTTTTATGTCCAAATCCTTTTACAAATAACCCAGCTTTAAATATATTCTTACCACCATCATCTTCTTTTTGCCTATTAACCAATTTATTCTATCAATTCCTTTTACCTACATGAAGCTTACACAAATCCCAACTTTGATTTTTTAGCAAGGATTCTATTTCTTATATCATTGTAGACTCCCAGTAAATATTTGTATCCACCTCCACAACTTCATTATAACATTTTGATTCACTTGCATCTATTAATAGAATATAATATAAAGAGGGAGAAAATCTTAGTAGAGGTCTACTTAGCTTTGTTGACCATCTAACACTCACTAGGGTTTGTGGTATTTATTTTTGTTCTTGTTGCAAAGCATGAGGAACTACTTGAACATCATCTTTTGGAGCATCATCCAACACTACATAATCATTTTCTATCTTCTCATGATCTTGCAATATATATTTGTACAACACTTTCTCATTGAATATGGCATCCATGTACTTCTTAAACTTTTATTATTTTCAAAAATCTCAAATCCTATAACTAAATTCATCAATTTTGTATCCATACATTTGTTCGATTTAAGTTCCAGCTTGGTTCTATTTTTAGGATATATATGTGTAAATGCTTCACAATCAAAGTTTTTGAGAAAAGAATAACTCATACCAATTCATGCTTCCTCTAATACCACAACCCAAAGGCATAGAGGGGCTTTTATTGATCAAATATATAGTATTATTGATAGCCTCTTCTCAAAAAAATTTAAGGGTATCCTAGCATGCAACATCATGCTCCTTGCATGCTCTATTATCATAATGTTTGTGCATTCATCCACTCCATTCTCTTGTGGATTCCTTGGAATAGTTTTCTACTTATGAATACCATTCTAGTATAATAATAATATTGAAATTCATTGCTACAATTTTCACCAACATTATCAGATTTGAAACATTTTAATCATTTACTAGTCTCATTCTCAATAAAGATTTTATATTTCTTAAAAGTTACAAATACATCATATTTATGTCTAGGGAAATAAATCCATACTTTTCTAGTTGCATCATCCGTGAATGTAACATAATAATGAGAGCCACCAAGGGAAGATACCTAAGCTATTCCCCATGCATCTATATATGCATTCTCTAATTTGTTAGTTCTCTTTCCTTTCCCACTCTTCACAAGACAAACTCTCTTTTTCTTTCCATACACACAACTTTCACATAATTCCATATTGGCATATTGAAAACCTAATAAAACTTTCTTTACATGAATTAATTCCATACATTTCTTGCTCAAGAGCCCAATTCTATAGTGCCATAATGTTATTTTAGAATCTATAGCAACTATGTGTTGCCCTTGCATAACTGCAGCAACTATTCCTAAACATTCATTTTTCTTTGAAATAATTAGAGTAGAAGGAACAGTGTGACCCATACAAAAGATATAAGGTTCCTACTTTCACAACTTTTGTTACTATTAAGGAAACTTTTGAAACCTTTTATTTTTTATCATTAAAAGAAACTATGCAACCCTCATCACCTAATATTCATGTTGAAATCAAACTCCTATTTAGCCTTGGAACATGTATTATTTCTTTTAGTAGCCAATGATTCACATTCTATAACTTTATCTTAATTTTCCCTTTTCAATAATCTAACAGGTTCATTACCACCCAAATTTAAACTAGCCCAAAATCCCCTTGCAGAAAATCAATAAAATAACCTCTATGGGGAGTGGCAAGAAATGAAGCCCATGAATCTTAAACCCATCAATCATCAAATTTTTCTAAAGAAATAAGAAAAGAATCCTCTTCATATTTATTACTTACCACATTTTCCTCCATATTGTATTCATGTTTGACTCCTTCATTGTTCTTTAAATTTCAATAATTTTTCTTCGTTTTCTCTAGTTTCCCACGGTACCATCAATCTCTTCATCCTCTAGATTGAGACCTCTTTTCATTAGTTTTCCTCTTCATTTCCCATTATTTCCATAATTATTTACTTTTTCATTCATTCTACCTCTACTTTGTGTGTTAAAGACACTTTGTAATGTAGAAACATCTGAGATTTCCTATGAATTTCCTACCTTAGATTGGCACCAACCATGATATAAAATTTTATGTTATTATAACCAAAAAAAAATATCTCATGGCCATTACCAAGCAGTTCCAACTTTTAGGAAAAGAACACGAAATCAAGAGAGCCCTAATTTCTTCATCTTAATTAACATTTATAAAAGACAGTTGACTAGTAACCATACTAAGCTCAGTTCAATGATCAAAACTGAATCTACCTTCTACCATTTTCATATTACATAAACACTTCATGAGAGGTACCTTTTTATAAGCAAAAGGCTTTTCATACAAATTTTTTAGGGTTTGCATCAGCTCTTTTGTCATCTTTTATTTTATAATATTTGTACCATCTTAAAATGGACACACTTTCCATTTAAAATCTTTTAGCTCATTCTTCATAATTCCCTCTTTAGGCCATAGATATGTGTATTCTCAATCTCCTTTTTCTCTTATCTTCTTCCTATTTCCACCATATTCTTTATAGCACCTACCCCTTCTTTCTATAGTACCTACTACTGGACCTTGAGGACTAGGTCAACTCAAGTTGACCTAGGATGAACTAGGTCAACCTAGTCCTCCCAAGTTGACCTAGTCCCTAACAATTTTGGAGCTCAGGTCTTGAAAGCCCTTAGGGGTTTAATTAGTTTTTTACCATTACCTAGTGGACCTATATTGTTTTCCCACCCAAAACCTCATGTATAAGGATACTTGGGAGCTTCATTTCCATATATCTCTTATCTCATTCATTCATGCACTCAAGATCTTTCTATCAAGTCCATATTCCTTCCTTGTGCAGTCAAGGAGTTCAAACTTCTATTCAAGTTTTCAAGCATTTAAACAAGGAGATTTTTGTCTAGCATTGAATAATCCTTTGTGAGCATTTCCTTTTCAAGATCCATCTTATTGTCAGGTATCAAGGGAGATATGTTGGTCAAGTCTTGACAATTGAGTGTCAACACACTTAACCATTTTCACTATATATGCCAAGTACACAATGTATGTGGAGCCAGAATTTCAATAGGTGCCAAGCCAGAGTTAGTGCCAAGCAAGTCAGAATGTAGTATGTGCTAAGTGAACCAAGAAAGTTCATGTGCTAAGTAATTCAGAAAATGTTCAGATGTCGAGCAATACAGTATTTAACAAGTGTTGAGCAAACCAATAAAGTAATATGTGTTGAGAAAACCAATAAATCAATAGATGCTAAGAAAATCCAAGAATCAATTCATGTCAAGCATCAGTAATGTAATGAGTGTCAAGTAACTCAGGATCAGCATAAGAGTTTGTGCCATCACAAACTAAGATGTAAAATAGATTTTTTTTTTTTTGTATGACTCACAAAAGGATAAGGAGATAAGATCGAATCCTTGAAATTACCTATGAAATCAACATGCAGCCTATCAAAAAAATGGAAAAGGCATGCAACCAATGAGAAAAATGCAAGGTATGAGCAGGACTTTGAGATTTAATATGGACCATAGATCCATACCTAACCCTAAGTCTTCGCATTCTTTAGTAGGAGGTTGAAAACCCATTTCATGTGTGGATGAGAACATGGTATGCAAAGATTATAGAAAAATTTCAGTGAGAAGAAGGAAAGAATTAGAGGAATAGAGCAACAATTTCACATCTAGTTGGTTAGAAGAACACGAGGGACAAGGAACACATACAGAGATTAGATCAAGCAAGGATCAAAATAGGAAGAGTAGATCTAGTACCTTAACCCAGCAATTGAAGATTGCACTCTATCGGGTCAAATGTTCTAATACTTTCTCACAATTGTATTGGATGCTGAAATATTATATTGATAGGTTAGCTTAACAGCTAGGTAGGAGAACCTTTGGAGAAGTTGATTGAAAAACCTATGTATTAGGTGGGTTTAACAGCCTATTGTAAATCCTTTAACAAGGTGACACTTCATGTAAAGTATTTGTAAATCATCTAACTAGGTTACTATTGACACACTGTAAAGCCTTTAATAGGGCAGGCCTTTCACAAGGCAGACCATTAGAAGTGGTTGAATATATATTGTTGCAGTGATTTTTGTGGGTGTCATTCCCACCCCAGTTTTACCTTCTTATTCTTGGAGGGTTTCTAGGTTACCAAATCTCTTGTTTTATGTGGTGATGCATGCTTTCATTTCATGTTTGCTTATATGTTTAATTTCTTGTAATCTACTTTTAGTCATATGTTAATAAGGACTTAAAAAGGATACTTTTGATTCACACCCCCCCCCCCCCTTAGAATTACCCTTCCCATTTGAACATTCCAACAATCGGTATTAGAGCGAAGTTCTCTCAAGGAGAAGCCTAATAGCTTGGAAAAAAAGATCAGAAGATGGAAGTCTTCAAACTTGGGAGGATTATTGACAATCAAGTGATTGATGTGCAACTGGCTCTACAAAAAGTAGAGGAAGCTAGGGAGGAACTGAGAAAATCATTGAAAAGAAGGAAGGAGATAGCCATAGCTGAAAATGACATACACTACAAGGAGATTGACACCACACAAGTGTTTTCCAATGGAGATTCCAAAGAATTTGATGCAACAACAGCATAATTAATGGAGAAAAATAGAGCACAAGCTGAAGAAATCAGATTACTCAAGCTTGAACAAGAATCGCAAGCCATAATGCTTTGTGAAGTAACTGAACAAAAGAAAAGAGCTATTGAAAACAAGGCCATGATAGAAGATGACAAGATAAATCTCACCAATAGGCTAGAAGAGAAGACAATTGAATTTGAAAAGATTTCAAACATGCAATTCGACACCCTTAGCTAGATGATGAATGTTCATCATGAGCTAAACATGAAGGACATTGAGATATCCACCTTGAAGATGTAGAGTGAACAATTGTAGAATGAATTGAAGAGAGAAAAGGAAATAGCAAAAAGTTACAACAAACCCAATGAGGCCATCAAGTACTTTGAGCAATTTCTAAAATCACCAAGGGCTAGTAATGATACTTTAGGACTTGGCTACATTAGCACTGAACAAGGAGAATCATCCAAGATTGCAGAAGAAAGAAGCAACAAAGGTATGAACACTAAACCTACTTGTCATTTTTGTGGTAAAAAGGGACATACCTCTAATGTGTGTAGAAGCAAGAACAGTCATCAGCATGATAAGCCTAGAAATGCAAATTTATGTCACAAGTGCAAAAAGCAAGGACATTCAACACAAGACTACAGAACCAAGACCATGAGGACACCAAGATTTGAGGGTAACTACTACAACTACAAAAATTATGGACATAGAGCATTTGAATGGAGATCAAAGCCTATGTGGACACCTAATCAACTTGCAAGAAAAATCAATCATGCACATCACTACAATTGGGATTACAATACCAAGTTTAGTTGTCACTATTGTCAAGAGTATGGACACATTCTTGAAAATTTCATAAGGACACATTTTCAGTGAAGTTACAATAGGTGGCTAAACCAAACTACATGTTTTAGTTGTTTGAAGACTAATCATATCAGCAGAAACTGTCCTACAAAGTCAAAAGCACCAAAGACTGAAGTCAACAAAGAAAAGAGAAGATTGATGTTGAATAAATAAGAGGACAAATGAAAAAGACATGCAATAAGAAAGGTGAATTCAACACATCAAATGGAGAGATCACTTCATCCAAGAGGTCAAGGGATCACACCTCATCCAATTAAGCACAACACAGATACATGGGGCTGATACATATAAAGATGTATCATACATCAGCCCAAGAAAACATAGAAGTATTGCAAAGAAGAAATATGCATGAGAAAAGATGCCAAGTTAAAAGTTAGAAGACGATGTTGAGCTACCTTTGGTTGCCAAGTGAAAATCTAGTATATGTCTAGTTGAACAGTCTAGTGGATGTCGAGTAAGACATGTTACTGGCTGTCAAGCAATTGACAATTTTAGTTGATGCCGAATAAGATGTAATAGTGGATGTTGAGTGTACAGTTGTAATCACAAATGTAATAAATGCTAGGTTTTTTAACCTAATAAAGTTGGAAATCATTCATTTTTTAATCATTTAAACACAAAGTGAAGTTGAGCAGAGTGAAGAAGCAATTCTACAGCTATCAAACAATGATGTGCAGTGATTCCAATAGCGATTCAACTCAATTTCATCGATTTACAAGTATTTCATTCAAGTGTTGAGCTATGCAGAGTTTGAAAGCTTATTTAATTTTAAACCCTAGTTTGGTAAATGATGGCATCTGGGTCAAAAACCACTAAAAGGAAGGAAAGTCATGAAATTCAACTTGTCAATAATGAAGTCAAACAGCCAGAGTTTAGGCCCATTCTTGAAGTTTCCTAGAAGAATGATCTTACTGGTGCCCTATCCGTAATACCTGATAAAGTTCTTATGGTTGAAGACATTCAAAAGTGTTATAACTGTAAAGTTGGAGCCATAGGAGATTTGGAGATTTTTAATGCATTTGAAAAACTGTGTGATAATGGAAAACTTAAAGATGAATTCTCCATAGTTGAGAAGAAGGGTCTAACCAAAACCCTAGTTTTCCCTACTATTTTCAAAATGGAATGGATATGCATAGTGTTGAGTAAAATCTACAATGGAGCTTTTTGGTTAGAGACAGAGCCAGTGAAGTTTACAAAGAAAACTATCCATAGGGTTACTGGTATTCCAACCCTAGATCGACCAAAGACCCTGAGAAGTGACAAAAGGGAAGCCATAAAGAAGAATATAGGTACAAAATGGAATAGTAGGGGAATTGAAAATAGACACCATTATAGAACCCCTACTAGATTTTTCTGTGAGATTCATATCCCATAAATTCTAGTAATCAAGTATATTGAATAGTATGCCATGCATAGTAGTAGATGTAGCATATAAATTGGTGAAGAAAGATCATGCATATGATCTTGCAGAGCTCATGTTATAGTAGATCAATGAGAATTTGGGAGCTATAAGCAAGTCTAAGGGAGCTCAATGCAAATTTGGCTCGGTTTTATGAAAGAATTCCTTTCAGTGGGCAATGTGAATTGGGATCAAAATAAGACCATTGTTGAACAAATCAATGGATTAATTGAGCAGATGCGTGAGAATTTTGATGCCCAAATGAATAGCTATTTTGAGGACTTTAAGAAGTCCATGAAACAGAGGATGAGGATACCAATCTCACTGGTAGAGTAGCATGTAAATGACATTTGTTTCCTAGTGGATATTGATTACACTTATATACAAGCAGTCATAACTAGAGTGAGATGGCTTAGGCCACTAGGTTATGAACTTGATGTTGATCAAGCCTCAGCAACAATAATAGCTCTACTGGCAAAGGAAATTGGCAAGGCTGCAAAAAATTTTGGAACTTATGAAATTATCAAATCAAGGGTGGCGACAAACCATAAGATAGTCATAGTAGTGAAAAAGAAGGACAAATTGATCAAGAAGATCAAGAAAAGATTTGGAGTTGGAGCAGCAGGCACAGCAGAAGAAGAGGAATTAGGAGAAGAAAAAGATGAATAGGAAAAGCCAAAGCAAGGCCCTCTACAATTGACACAAGCCTTAGTTGAGGATAAAGAGGAAGGTGCAAAGGAAGAAGAAATTGAGGAAGCACCTATCAGAACTAAAGTCACCAAGAGAAAGGCTAAAACTCCACCTGCTCCTCAACCCAAAGCGAAGAAAGTGGAAAAACCAGTACCAAAGAAGCTTACTACTAGAGCCACTACTCAAAAGGCTAAAGAAGAGGTAGAAAAGAAGAAGAAAGCCACCAAGGAGACTCATGAAGAGCCAAGGAAGAGAAGAAAATATGTAGCTCAACCTAATTCAAATGAAGAAAAGACAGAAATAGAAGATAATAGTCAGTTCAAAGTGGTAAGTCATCTACCCAAGTCTGCCATAGATAAATTGTGTACAAAGATTAGGAATGATGACTTAAAAGATTTAAAGAATTTAGATTTTAATAAGCTCACTAAGGAGGAGCAAAATAAAATCGAGGAATCTATGTATGCTATGATGGTTGAGTACAAGCACACACCTCTAGAGCTAAATGGCTCAATTCCCAAAGAATTTAATAAAAATGTAGAAGATAAATGGCATTTTTTCTTGCAAATGGAAAAGGAAATAAGGGAGTCTACTTTAGCTAGATTATTGTCAGATTTGACTAAGGGTCAAATAAATAATGTAGTCAAGAGGCACACTAGTAGATTTACTCCTAAGTATAGAGCATTTTTTATTTTGCAAAGTAAAATTGAAGATGTAGTCAGTAAATCCACAAGATTGTGGAAAATAATATAGAAGAAAATTGATGATGTGTTTGATGAAGAATAAAAGATAGAAATTCAAGCCAAGAAAAAGGAAATGAAAGAAATAGGGAAGGAGGGAGATAAAAAAGAAAAGGAAAAGAAGGAAGAAGAGAAGAAAGGAGATGAAGAAAAGAAAGAGAAAAAGGAGGAATCAGACAAAGGAGAAGAAAAGAGTATAGAAGAATAGCAAGAGCAAAGTGTGCAAGACACACAACTACCACCTCCTAGCCCTCCTCATGCCACCATCACACCTATAGAGAGTATCAAAATTAAGATGTTATTGACACTTCTTGTCAAAACATTAATCCTTTGACTATAGAGGATCTTGCAAAGATCCTTGACCAATAAACACAAGCAGCTAGACTATGTTCAAGCCCAATACTGGTCAATGTTGATGAAATTCAAAAGACAGTAGTAGAATCTAAAGAAGTCAAGGTACAAACACAAGAACCACCTTTGACCACTCAAAATATTGGACTTCTATTCCTTCCTCCACCATCTCCACCAAAAACAATAATAGATGCACTTCAAATGCGAAGTGCAATAGCAAGGGTAGACACAAGAAAAATAGAACAGCCAGCAAGCACACATCCAACCATTAATAGTGAAAAGGAGAAACAAGCTTAACAGAAGGAAGAGACAAGAGATAAGGAGGAAGATACAATAAAAACTTTGGTTCAACTACCCAAAATAGGTAGTCCCACTCAAACTCTTCAGAAGCTGAGCACTAATATGCTAGCATTGCAAATCCATACACCAGGCTCAAGCTCAACAAAAGTAGCCAAGAAACATTGAACATTCCAACAGAGATACCCTACATTCCTAATTCAAGATTTACAATACATTTACATACATACAAGAAATGTTAGGAGTGAAAATAATTACAGATCTAGAACCTACTAGTCATGAACTTTCAGAGTCTTCCCAAGTCAACCTAGTCCATCATTCTCAGATTTAAGGGAGATTTTTGGGTTTTGTTCCTCTAGCCATTTCATTCCAAGCTCCATAAATGGATATTTAGATACAGTTTAAATCTACAAGTTTTGGAGCAAATTACATCTTCCTCTATGCATTTCAAGGTGAATCTTTATACTTTATTTCCTTTCATATCTTTACCCTAGATTTACATCTTAATTGGAAGCATCTAGATTTACATCATTGGAGCAATTAGTTCAATTTCGCATTATCCTATTAAAGTCCAAAGAGAGTACATTTCCTTGTATTACACTCCTTTTTATAGTTCTAATTTAGTATTAGCTCCCTTCTTCCTTTGGCTCCTAACTAATCTAATTTGGATCCTAAATGGAATCATATTTAGAAATTCCCCTCTTCCCCTCACACACATATATGAATGGCTTAGTGATCCCGTAAAATGGAGGCCTACAACCTAATTTAAAGTGCTTCCATTTTACCACTAGATATTTTGGTAAAGTCGACTTTCTTATCCTCTTTTTGGAGATATATCCTTCTTTTTTGCAATCTCTCTCTTCTTTGGCATCAAGTTCACCTAGAAATTTTGGTAAACCCAACTTCTTTCGCCCTTCTTTTTGATCTCTGGAGTTAGATCTCTCTTATTTGCATTGAGTGTTTACCTACTTTTGGTTAACCCATTTTCTTACCACTTTCTTTTGAAGTTAGAGCTTTTAAAAATATTTATCTTCTTTTGTATGGACTTCTTATGGATTTTAGGGTTAGATCCCTTGGTCTCCCTTATTTCTCTCATTGCATTAGTTTATTTATATTTATCTAAAAGGATTTAGAATTCTCTTTCTTTTATGGGATCTTGTAAACATCACCTACATGTCATAAAGACTTGAAAAAAATAATCCACTCTTCCAACTCCATCTCCTAATCAAATAACATCAACTTTTCTTTTTTCAAAGCATGAATGCTATCCTTGGTCCACCTCAAATTGTGTTTACTCATGATGATGATTTACCTCCTAATGAGATTCAAGATCTTTATAACACTCTTATGGCAGCTATTATATTCAATAGTAATGCTATTCATTAAACTCTAGATGATAATGGGTCTAGGCTTAATGTTTGTAGCATACATATGCTCAAAGAAATTAAAATCAATCTTTCACACATCAAAAATAATATTGTTCCTATTTGTGTCTTTGATAATATTTCTAAGAAAACTTTAGGCACAATCACATTACCTATCAAAGTACATTTAGTTATCCTAAATACTCATATGCATGTTGTTCCTAGACCTCTTAATTACAATATTCTTTTGGGTAGACCTTGATTGCATGCTATGCATGATGTTCCTTGAACTCTTCATCAAAAAATCAATTTTATCTCTAACAATGTCATGTCTAGTGTTCATGTGGGAACTAATGCAAATAGTTTTCTAAATATTGAGGAACAAAAAAATAAAGAATCTAATGATGATCGTCCTTCTACAAGTACCCTTCTAGGTGATGATTGGGGATTCTTACATTTCACACCACTTTTATATGGGAATATAGAGTTAACAACTTGCCATTCATGATAAATCACACAACTCCTTTCTTCACTAAATTTATTTCCACTTTCATTCATGATGAATCTATTAAATATAGTGATAAAAATCATATGTCCTTAGGCAATGAGAGGTATGAAAACTCTTCTAATACCATTATTGGTTATGTTGTTAGTTGTGTGTAACAAAGTATTGAATCTCATTCTTTTTCCACATCTTTTCCCACCAATCAACAACTTATTTTACCTCAACTTCTTCATGCTAAGGTGATTACTATGAATAAACATAGAAACATAGTCAAAATCTCATGAATCTTCAGTTTTACATGTATCATCATTATCATAATCACTCTACTAATACTTGTCAAGCTTTACATTACAAGATCAATCAAGTCATTAATAATAAGGTTATTCACATATCTCCTTATAATGATCTCTCTTTGACTTATCATTTCCTTAAATAACATTTAAGTTCCTATTATTTTTCTCCTCACTATGTAACATTGTTGGCCTTCTTTTCGGGGGTTCATTGTTATACATGGTTTTCTTTGTGAGTAATATAATAGGTTTATTTAATTTTTTCATGTTCCTATACTTGTGAGGCAATGGAATCATTTCCTTATTTTTTACTTTTTCATGGATGTACTATTTCCTTCATTTGAGTGTTATTTTTTTATCGTGTCACATCCAATCTTATATTACTAGCAAGTGGTCTTTCATGGTAGATAGATCACTTACCTTGGAGACTCATAATAGTGTATCCTCTTTTTCAAGGATTTTCTTTTTTACTTCTTACATATTGTCTCTACATTCTACCCTTCTATGGCATCATAGGAGTTATGACTTCTTCAGTTTTCACTTGGTGTTTCTTGTGGTTACTATCTTGATGTTGAAATTTCATTATCCTTCTTCATCACTTCCTTAAAATATACATGGTCACCTATTTTTTATTTTTCAAAGTACACCATATAGAGTACACTAGAATGACACAACTTGGTATAACCAACTACTCTCTCTTTTTATACATGTGTTGGATCGGTTGACTAGAATACCAAAAACACTTGCTAAACCATTTAACCTATCCAAGAGAATACACAAACCATTCTCACAATATAGGAATACTATATCATGAGAGTGTAAAGAAAATTTGTGGAATTGTCTATCGAGCACACAAACTTGATAAACCATTCAATCCTATTCCCTTTTGTGTGACTAACAATAAGGAGCACAAACCTTATTAGGAAAGTTGATCACACCTCTGTCCCTTTCTTTCCTTTTAGTAATATCTCTCTTATTTTGACTTTGGGATTTGATAAAGACTTAATTTTCTTAAGGGAAAATATGGATTATGAGTATAACTTAGAGTACTTTATCTTTTCTAGCTTGGTATGATTTCTAGGTTATCTTATCTAATATATGCATTCTTCATAGATTGATGATTTCTTTGTCTCTTAAGTTGTGATAAGATCATCTTTTACTTTTGATCTACTTTACTATGAGTTTGAGGAAAATCTCATGCTAAAATGGGGGCTAAATGTATTATATTAAAATGAATGCACTTGCCTTTTAAGACCTTTTAACTCTCTATTTTAATTCCCTCTTT
The DNA here is from genome assembly GCA_028749045.1 of Cupressus sempervirens. Classification (NCBI taxonomy): domain Eukaryota; kingdom Viridiplantae; phylum Streptophyta; class Pinopsida; order Cupressales; family Cupressaceae; genus Cupressus; species Cupressus sempervirens. The sequence continues at coordinate 734,806,565 of CM053789.1, forward strand.
GGACCATGGATATGCATGTGCTTAGTCTCCTTTTTCTCCTATCTTCTTCCTCTTTCTACCCTATTATTTATGGAACCTAACCCATTTTTCTATGGCACTTGAGACTTGAACTCCAAGACCAGGTCAAACTAGGTTGACATAGTCCTCCCAGGTCAACCTAGTCCTTCCAAGTCGACCTAGTCCCTGACAGTTCTAGAGCTTGGGGCCCAAAAGGCCTCAAAGGTTTTATCAATTTTTTATCATTACTCATTTGACTTGCATTTTTTTCCCACCTAAAAATTCATATATAAGGAGACTTGGGGACTTCGTTTTCATATATATCTCATTTCATTGATTCATGCACTCAAGTTTTTTCTCTCAAGTCCAAATTTTTTCCTTTTTCATTTAAGAAGTTCAAGTATTCAAGTCTAAAACATTTAAACAAGGAGATTTCTTTCGAGTGTTTTATAATCCTTTGTGACAGTTTCCTCTTCAAGATCTAGCTTATTATTTTCCATCAAGGGAGAAGATATACATTGAAGCATTCATCATCTTCTTCTCAAGTTGACCTAGTCCTTTAGTCTCAGATTTTAGGGAGATTTTTGGGTTTTTCTCTTTTCTTTGTTTCATGCCAAGATCCTTAGATGGATATTTAGATACAACTGAAATCTATAAGTTTTGGAGGAAAAATACATTTTCATCTACACATCTCAAGGTGATTCTTTTATATTCTATTTTCTTTCATATCTTTACCCTATTTTTGCATCTTAATTGGGCTAATTATCTTTACATAGCATATATATTTACATCATTTAAGAAATCAGTTCAATTTCACATTCACATTATCCTATTAAGGTCCAAAGAAAGTACATTTCCTTGTTTACATTCCTCTTTATAATTTGAATTTAGTGTTATCTCCCTTCTTCCTTTGGGTCCTAGCTAATCTAATTTGGATCATAAGTGGAATCATACTTGGAAATTCTCCTCTTTCCCTCACACACATATTTGAAAGACCTAGTAACCGCATAAAATGGAGGCCTACAACCCTATTTAAAGTTTTTCCATTTTAGCACTAAGCAATATTAAATGACATTGATTATGCCAAGTATAAATAAATACTTCCAAGTGCCTTACTACATAGTCTATCCCAATCCTCATCTATCATACTTGTCTCTTCCTTGGCCTTTCCTTGTAATGCCTACCATAAATCATTTTCTTAAACATAGAACTCAATTTATATTTTCCATTATTGAAAGTTCTACCCATTAAACTTCTCAACCTTCAACTTATCCTCATCAACCATTAGACTCCCACTCAACTTTGAGACCTTCCTACGAAGGATAACCAAAATAACCCACTCTAATACCACTTGTTAGAATTCATGAGATGGAAATAAAAATTACATGAAAATATATCCAATATCAAAAAATGATAAAACACACAAAAGAGAACATGGGACATAATAATTTAATGTGATTCACCCAATCCCTAGGCTATGTCCACCAAATGTCAAGTCCAATTTCTTCTTATTATCTAGTGATTAGAACCATATTACAATTTGTAATCATTTACACCACATTATCACTGCAAGAAGCTATGATATCATCACACATGATGATAATCCTGACTCTAAGCATTCTATACAAGCTAATATAGTGAGTGTGTTGACCCTATGGCAAGACATATTGTCAATTAGTGATAAACCACTTAAGTTATACAAGAAGGTTGGTTAATACTATAACCGAGCTTTCCATTAGCTAGCAAGTTTTAGTGTGGCCCAAGCATATCAAGGCTATCCAAAGTAAACTAAGCTCTATAGTATAACATGATGTATTTAGTGTTATCTGTGGAAACCAAGTTATCAATGTGAACCGAGTCCTTTGTATGACCTAAGCTATCAGGTTCATGACTGAATAATTTAGTATAACCTAAGTGATAAAGTATTACGGAGAATCTAGTGTTACCTAAACATCAACATTTGGTTAACTTAAAGGTATAAATTGGTTATTATGAAGATATTTTTCATGTGATCCAACTTGGTATGAAGTTATTGATTGATACATATATAAGGAAGACAAATCCATTTGTCTAAACTGTGAAGAAAGGAGTAATAAGTGTAAGACATGAATATTTGAAGACAAGAAGTGAATATGGAGAAGATTGAGTAAGAAGGCTACAGGGTAATATAAAGGAAAGAGCATAGACTCATCCATCACAACTAGTTGATCATATTATTCAAATGATCTATTTTAGCAAATAGAATTGCAAAACAAAGATCAACCTATTGATTCATTCTAGCAGGTGCATTAGTCAAATCCTCTAACCAGGTGGACCTAACAGTCCTTTGTGGAATCTCTTAACAAAGTGCATACTTCATTATATCTAAAATCCTTTTACAAGGTGGACCTAATAGTGGACTTCATTCTCCTAACAAAGTAGATCACCAAAAGTGATCAATTGTAATCCCTTATAGGCCAATTTTATTATTGAAGTAGTGAAGCATTGTGGTTGTCATCCCCACCCCCATTTTACCTTCTCCTTGGAGGGTTTCTAGGTTACGAAATCTTGTGTCAAAGTGTAATAGGGTTAATTTCTTTATTTCTTTATGTCCATGCATGAAAGTAGATTAGATAATCTAATGAAGTAAAAGATGAAGTATTCTAAGTGAGGAAATTTTAAGTGCTTCATGATTCACCCCCACACCCCCCCCCCCCCCCCCCCTAGTCACCCACTTGTCATTACATGTCCAAAAAAGTGTACACACCACAAGATAATTATCTCCTACTTGGTACCTAATCAAGCTCCACACTAAACAGCACAATGAATGGTGGGAAATTAAGAGGCAAAATCTATGGTGAAGAAATATTCTCATTTTGACTTTAGTGCAAAAAATCCTCAAGAGGAAAAAGCAATGGATGTGATTAAGGGGAAAAGTATGTGTAGAGGAGAATAAGAGGAAAAAGATATTCCTGTCACCTAGAAAAGTGTGCATTCAATGTGTAGACAAAAATTATTTTTCTTTTATTTTTTAATTAGGAAAAAAAAAATTCATGTTCACACATAAGATAAAGGAGATTTATTCAACTAAAAGGGGAGATGTTCATATAATTAAATTTAGGTCTTGGGATAAGGTGTTCAAACCATAGTTCATAATCAAATAAATAATTAAATGATGATTTCACCAATGCCAAATGATTAAATAAATATGCAAAACTAATTAAGCATAAGATGTGCTAGATTTCCACAATCCATGCTAATGCACTTTAAATTTATAGATTTGATTGTGTAGAATTTTTTTATCATCAACATTTTGGATCATACTACATGATCCATCATCACAATGCTAGAGAGAAAAAAGAACATAAGCTAGTAGATTGCAGATCTAACAAACAATAAAAGGAGGAAGGAGTGAGCTAGGATAGGAGAGAGAAGGTAGATATAACAAAGAATTGACAAGACCCAATTCTAATCATAAATAAAAATAAAATAAAGAGAGATGCTCAAAAGAAAATTGAAAAAATATAACACACACACACACACACAGATATATATATATATATATATATATATATATATATATATATATATATATATATATATATATATATAGAGAGAGAGAGAGAGAGAGAGAGAGAGAGAGAGAGAGAGAGAGAGAGAGAGAGAGAGAGAGAGAGAGAGAATAAAAATAAAAAACAAATATGAAAGAAAACACAACCAAAATGATAGTAACACTCATTACAAGAAAGCACAAGAATAAATATAGAATTAAAAATATAATAATAGGAGAAAAGAGAAGAGAAAACAAGAGGGTAATGATGAAACAAACTAAAAAATCAATAACTAACACTCATAACAAGAGAGCACACAAATAAATAAAGAAAACAAAATAAAAAATATAATCACAGGATAAAAGAGACAGAAAACAAGAGGGCAAAGATGAAACAAACTAAAAAATCAATGAATAGAAAATTAGTAAGAACAAAGAAAAGGCAAGATTGCACATCAATGAAGCAAAAAAAGATTAATAGACCACCCAAAAAAACATAAATAAGAATGGGGAATCGAAAGGTAAGCACAATTTATGTGATGCATGTATATGCATGTGTGTAGAGCATATAAATGGATATTAGCAATTATGTCTAAGCATGGGTTAATGTGTGTATAAATACATACTCCCAAGTGAGTGAGAAAGTCCATACATACATACATACACATATATATGGTATATAATTATGTTGGACATATGTGTGTGTGCACTTATATAATATTTACATCTATAATATATATAAGTATCTAATACATATGTCTTTGTGCGTGTGTGTATGTATATATAAATATGTGTGTGTGTATATATATGTATATATGTATGTATGTACATGTGTTGAGCATAAATAATGATGGTATTCCTATAGGGATTATTGTAGAAACATGTTTAGATCATTATCATGATGATATGTTACATTCATGACTATATTTGTCATTGATGTCAATATAGCAGTTTTATGTCATATCTAACAGAAAAACAATGATAAAGATCAAGTTGGTATGGGCACATTATTGAGTTTTTTCTCTAGATATTTTAAAGAGAGATACTACTAAGTGTCTAGTATATGCAGCTAACCTCAGGCATAAATGGTATTAAATCTGGAAGAAGTTGTGTAAGTTTTGGTAAGGACTATTTTGAGATAGAGTTTATAGAAACATGTTCTAGTAAACTTGTTATATCTCTTAGCAAAGTTGTTATTCTAAGAAGAAAGGTTAAAGGCGTGTAGAAGACATGTTGGAGATTATGTGGCTAAGCTCACTCATCATAATATTACATGAACAAAAAGTTATTCAAGCTACAAGGCAACAGATTGATGTTATCACTAAGCAAAACATGTTCTCAATGAGGTCCTATAATAATTAATTGAGAAATTATAATAGTTGACTCAACAAAAAAATTTTATGGACTCAATATAAAGGAAGGATATTTTCCTTTGTTATTTATGAATAATTGGATGAAGTAAAAAGAGTGGAAAAGAGGAGAAAAATATATGAACTCTGAGTAATCAGGTTGATATGCAAAGATAAGCAGAGAAAAGAAAAGTTGGAAAAAACTTTGTTGTTGAGGTTTTATTTCAAGATCAGAGGTTTGGTATTTGGATCTGAGGTTTGTGACTTGGTCTACAAGATCTTACAGTGATTAGCCTAGTTGATAGGATAGAGGAAAGAGGATAAAGCATAGTACAAACAATTATTTTGCAAGGAATAGTTGAGAGATTAGTTGGATAGTGAAGTTTAGTGGTCTTTCCCCAGAAGTTGTTTGGACAATGGGTCCTTCTACCTTGTACAATGCCTAACAGGGTTGGCACAAGTCCAAACAAGGTTAGAATCCCCTAATAGGGATTCAAAGTCTCCTAACAAGGACTCCTATGTATTGAATTTGTTTATAGGCTCCTAACAAGGTACATCCTATGACAAGGAATATACATATCAGTATATCTTTGTGGGCATCATTCCCATCGAGGTTTTCCCTCTAATCAATGGTTTCCCTAGTTAACAAATGTAGTGTAGTTGTGTATGTGCATCTTTTTATGGTTTTTGTTTACTTTAATTGAATGGTTAAGATTAATTAAGGATGATAAATGTTTTATTTGGATAACTAATTCACCCCTACCTAGTTATCTTGGTGGACTATTATTTATAACTATTGGTATCAGAGTAGTAGGTCCTTGAAGATAAAATTTAATAGCTTTGGGAGATCAGTGGTGAGTTATTTTAGAGAAGATAGTCCTGAGTTTGATTTAGGAAATTTTGACACCCGGAAGATGGAGCTTTTTGGTAAGGAATCAGAATTGTGTATTGATTTGAGAACTAAGTTTCTGAATAGAGGCATAGATAGATTAAGATCCAAATAAGACATGAAGATCAAGGAAGTTATTGATCTCCTCATGAAAAGAGATCCTAAAGGTATAGAAGTTTTTTCTTGTCAGACATGTAATGAGTTTGGTCATTTTTCATCTACATGCCCTAAGAGAGTAAGGAAAACTAAAAAGAGTTCACTTTCTGATGAAGATGAAGAATTTAAAGCAAGTATAGAAAGATTTTTGAATGATTGTGATTGTGATAATGAGCTTGAATTAGTTAAATAAAAGGAAGTAGTAGAAGAGACATCCTTGGTAACTATTTTTTATCCAAAGGCTAACCATGAAAATGTGGAAGTTATCATTAGCAGTGATTTACAAAATGAGAATCAGATTCAAGAGAAAAGATTCAATCCTAGAGTAGAAGAAAGAGTTGAGTTCAAGACTCCTGAATAGAATGGCATTGTAGAGAGAAGAAATAGGTCAATAGTAGAAGCAGTAAGAGTTATGTTAGCTGAGAATGATGTATCCAATATATTTTGGAGAGAAGTTTTGAATTTAGTAGTTTACACTATGAACAGAGTGCAGGTCAAGAAAGACAAAAACAAGAGCCCTTATGAACTATGGTTTGGTCACTCACCTACAATTAAGCATTTCAGAATTTTTGATAGAAAATGTTATATCAAAAGAGATGATGATGTTGGTAAATTTTATGCTAGAAGTAATAAAGGTATGTTTCTTAGTTATTCATAGAAAATTAGAGCTTATAGATGTTATAATATGAGAACTAAGACTATTGTTCAAATTGCAAGTGTAAGATTTGATGAGAAATTCAAAATACAAGAAAGAGTAGTTGACTACAATTCTCATGATGAGAATGTTGTTGTTACTAAACCAAGGAATTATTAATTATTGTTTAAGACTAACAATGATTTGTAGAATGAGGGTGATCAAAGGAAGGAACAAAGTTTAGAACCTAGAATGGAGCTAAGAGTTGAGATAACAACTCCTACTTCTGGTAAGAATATGACAAATAATCATCCACCAAAGCATATCATCAGTAGCAAAGATAAAGGTGTGATGAAAAGAAGTAGAATCAATGAAGAACTATGTTTGATATCTCAAGTAGAGCCAAAGAAGATAGATGATGCATGCAGAGATGACTAATCGAAGCAAGCCATGAAAGAAGAATTGGATGAGATAGTGAAGAATAAAGCATGGGAATTGGTCCCTAGACTAGTAGACATGAATGTGATAGAAACAAAATTGGGTATTTAGGAACAAGATGAATAAACAAGGTGAAGTTGTAAGGAACAAAGCAAGATTGGCATGTAAAGGTTACTCACAGCAAGAAGGAATAGACTATGAAGAAACCTATGCTCCTATGGCAAGAATTGAAGCAGTAAGGTTATTCTTAGCCTATGTAGTGCTAAAAATAGATTGATACAAGTATGATAAATGTGTTTCAATCATTCTTTTGTTACTAATGTCAAACCTTCTTTTTTCTGCTAAGACAACTACTTATATGATTTGAGTACTATCACTTATTTGATTGATGAAGAGGATTTGATCAAATGATGTAACAATAGCACATAGAGGAAAGGTTGAGTTATGATATGAAAAAGAGTACAAGAATTAGCTAAGACAATGATATCATAGTGCATTGATAATCTACTTAAGGTTGAAAAGGTTGGTTACACTAAGCAAGTTCAGAAGAACAAGTTAAACAAAGTTTGTTTGCCAAACTTGACCAAGTAGAAAGTAGGTGTTGAGTAAAGTTAGTGAAAGCCGAGTGGAAAATTAGTTGGAGCTGAGTAAAAGTGTATTCTAGTGTAAGCTGAGTGAAATAGTTGATGCAGAGTAAAGTTTAGGTGATTTCAAGTGTCAATAAGCTTTAGTTCATACCGAGTGATTTTACAAAGGATGTCGAGCAACTCAGTATGTGTCAAGCTTTAGAAGTAAGTTAATTTTGAGAGTCAACATTATTAGAAAGATCATGAATTCAATGGATCTGAGCCAACAAGTTAGTTTTGTTGGATTGTGTAAACCATGTGGAAGATAAGATTGATGAGTTGGTGGCACAAAATTCATGGTGAACCATTTTGAGGCAAATTCAAAGAGGATTGAAGGAGAAGTTTCTAGAAATGAAATGAAATAAGGGGTAGATTCATTGAATTCTACCTAATCTTTCCTAACCCCAAATTGGATGATGGAGAATGAATGAAAAAATATATTAATTCTATATTTATAGGGATGGTTAGTTAGAAGAAAATGTTGTCATGTGCAAGAACCTAAGGAAGACAAGGAGTCTAGGGCATTGCTTATTCAATGATCTAAGTGAAGAGTCTATATTGGTAAGTTAAGAAAGAAGGCTTAATGGTATGGATACTTGAAGAGTGAACAAGCTATTAGATCTGAAGTATGTGAAAGCCAAGCAAAATGGAGGACTAAAACAAAGATCTATAATCTAAAAATGGAGTTGTAAGTTGTTATTAGGTCAAGCCTTATTGTTACTCTCTAATAATTGTATCAGTCTAGAATAAATCCTTTGGATTAAGGTTGACCTAATAGTCATTTGTAAATCCTTTAACCAGGTGACATTACAAGTGAATGGTCTAAAGTCCTCTAACAAGACTCACTCTTAATAGGGTGATTGAAATCCTTTAATAGAGTCACATTTAATAGTGTGCATTGCAACCATTAATAGGGTTGGCCTTTCACAGGGCATCACTTTAGAAGAGTGAGAAAGAGTAGCATGTTACTACTGATTTTTTTTGAATTGGGTTTCCATGTAAATCATTGTGTCAAGTTTATTATTGAATCTATTATGTTTCATGTTTACATTTCTAAAAATTGATTTGATAGTAACCTACAAGTTTTAAGTGATTGCAAAATCTCATGGATGCATGCATGATGATAAATGTTTAATGGGTTCACTAAGCTATGAAAAGTTTTATTTGTACATCTGGACCTTGGATAACTGATTCACACCCCCCCCCCCCCACCCCCTCTTAGTTATTCTAAACAATTCAAATAATTGGTATCAAATCCATCTTCTTAAGAGGACTAGTTCGAAGGTACTAAAAGCACAAAGATCAAGATGTCAAAAAGCAAAGTACCAAAGCTTAATAGAGATAACTTTCCTACATGGAAAATTCTAATGAAGCAACACCTTGGAGAACTTGGAGATCATGCACAATCTACAATTACTATTGAGCATGCTGATCTTGTTGGATTCCTAACTACTGAAGATCTAAAAAGAAGAAATAACACAACCTAGCAATGTTGAAGATTGCCTCTCCACTAAGCTATGTTGAGTTTCATGATATCAAAATTCTTGATAGTGCAAAGAAAATGTGGGATGCTCTACACACCATGTATGGAGGAGACAAGAATGTTCTAAGAGCCAAATCTAAGAGTCTCAGAGATAAGTTTGACGCTATGAGAATGCAACAAGGTGAAAATATTGCTCAATATTGTTCAAGGATAGAAGATGTTGTTAATGTAATAAGAGGATCTACTAGTATAATAGATGATGATATTGTACTAAGAAAAATTTTGAGAACACTGCTACCTATATATACTATTAGAGTTTATGTAACACAAGAACTGAGATGTATACTAGTGAATGTTCTAACTCTCAAAGGTCTGGTAGGTAGCCTCATTGCTTTGGAGCTATCTAACTTTGATAATTGCAAACCTTAAAATATTGAATATGCTTTCAAAGCTAAGTTATCATTGAAATAGCCTAATGTGAAGAAGAAAAAGACAAAATATGTGTCTAGTGACAATGAAATAGATAAGGAGGATATCGATCAACTTAAAGCACTAGTGGCAAGAAGATTTCATAGAGGTAAAGGCAAGTTTAAAGGTAAACTACCTATCATTTTTTTCAACTACAGTGAGGTTGGGCATATTGCTACTAGATGTCCAAAGAAGAAGAACTACAAAGGTGGTGAAAAGTACAAAAGTAGAAGAGATGGAGAAAAGAAAGATTACAAAGAAAAATGCAAAAAGTCATGCTACATTGTTGAAGAGGAAAAAAGAGATGAATATGATGAACATGATGATGAAGTGGTATATGTTGCAATGAAGGATGAATTTGATGAAGATTAGGCAATTGCACTTGTATCTGATGAACAAGAATGACAAATAGATCATTGACAGTGGATGTTCACATCACAATATGTTCATTTCCTTGAATTGTTATGATGGAAATAGTGTAAGATTTGGTAATGATGCACTATGTTTTATAAAAGGAAAAGGTTCTATCAAACTTATAGAAAATATTTTATATGACAATGTTTACTATGTTAAAGGACTTAACTATTATCTATTGAGTGTGTCACAACTAAATAATTCAGGATGTAAGGTTGAGTTTTAAAACAAGATTGCTAAGATTTATGATATTGATGGAAACTAATTGGAAAGGGTAATCAAACAAGGAGTAATCTATTCTACCTTGATATAGAGGATGCTACTTGTTTATTTGTAGAATTTGATGATGTATGGCTATGGCACAAGAGGTTACATCATGTTAATTTCGATAACTTGGTTAGTATCAGTAACATGAGAAAAGTTAGAGGTTTGCCTAAGTTAAAAAATCTTGATAATATAATGTGCAAACAATGTCAGTTAGGAAAAATAACAAAGTCAAGTTTTAAGAGTATAACTCATACCTCTAAAGGAATACCAAAGATTGTTCATATTGACTTGTGTGGACCAATTGAAGTGCAAATCTAGAAAGGAGATAAGTACATTATGTTGGTTGTTGATGATTATTCTAGAATAATGACAATTATGTCTCTAAAATAGAATCTAATGATTTCCAAATGTTTAGGTGGTACTTAGCAAGAGTTGAGAAGGAAACAAGTAAAAATCTGAAATGCTTGAGATCTAATAGAGGAGGAGAATTTACATCAACTGAATTTGAGATGTTTTGCAATGACAAAAGAATCAAAAGACAAATATCTACTTCCAGAACCCTTCAACAAAATGGAATTGTTGAAAGGAGGAATATGTATATAATAGACTATGCTAGGACACTCATGATAGAGAAAAATGTTGCTTTGAAATACTAGAGAGAAATTGTAAGTACAATTGTCTATACCTTAAAAGATGTACAAGTTAAGAAAGGTACTCATTCAACACCTATTGAACTATGGTATGGATACTCACCCAATGTAAAATATTTTAAGGTATTCTGAAGCAAATGCTATATTCTCAAAGATTTTAGGAATGGTAAACTAGATGCAAAAAGTGAAGAAGGTATATTCCTAGGTTATTCCACAAGAAGTAAAGCTTATAATTGTTTAAATACTAACACTAACAAAATTGTGGAAAGTGCTTGAATGTGAAATTTGATGAATATATAGAAGTATATGAGGTTAAACCTATGAAGAAATTAGAAGAATACAAATTATTTGTATACTTTTATGAAGGGATGCCTACTAAAGAAGAATTTGTAAATCAAGTTACAAACCAACAACAAGTTTCAGTGACTATTGAGTCACATACTATGAATGTCAAGTTGAATTTAGGAATCAAGCTATATTTAGATGTGGAGTTACAAAAGGAAGTTGAGGTGCATTTTGATTCTAAGGTTAGTGTACATGAAAGAGATGCTAAAATACCTGACAGAGATGTACATAGTGATTCAAAAGTTGGAAGACAAAATGAAGAAACCAGAGTTGAACCAAGATTGTCTAATATGTTAAGAGACATCATCTTGTTGCACAAATCATTGGAGATAAAGATGATAGACCAATGAAAAGGAAAAGGTTTAAAAATGATACAAGTTTTTTTAGCATGAAAGAACCCAATACTATGAAAGATGCCTTAGAAGATGTGGATTGGAGTAAAGCCATGGAAGAAGAAATTGAATAAATTGAGAAAAATAGGACATGGATTCTAGTTCCTAGACTAGAAGACAAAAATATGATTAGTACCAAGTGGGTATATAGTAACAAGCTAGTTGAAAATGGTGAAGTCACAAGGAACAAGGCAAGATTAGTCTACAAAGGATATGCACAAGAAGAAGGGATTGACTATGGAGAAACATTTTTCTCTATTGCTAGATTGGAAGAAGTAAGAACTTTGCTTGCTTACTCTACATACAAAGGTTTCAAAATTTATCAAATGGATGTTAAATCTACATTTTTGAATGGTATAGTAGAGGAAGAATTTTATATAGAATAGACAGAATGATTTGTTGATGTTAGCAATAAAAATATGGTATGTAAATTACACAAAGCTTTATATGGTTTGAAGCAAGCACGAAGAGCATGGTATGAGAGACTTCATAATTATCTTATGAAGAATGGATTTGAAAGGATTGATGATAACAGTAATCTCTAGTTGAAGATAGAGAAAGGCAAAAGTATTTTTTTATCTAAAATTTTTTTGATTATATCATATTTGGAGGTAAAGATACTTGTTGTAAGGCTTTTACAAATGAAATGAAGCAAGCATTTGAGATGTCTATGTTTGGAGAGCTCAAGTTCTTTGTGGGTTTGCAAATACAATAGATGAAATATGATATATACATCACTTAGTCAAAGTATGTTAAGGAGATACTAAAAAATTTTGGATTGGAGGATTTTAAGCTAGTAAATACACCAACGCTGATAGGACATAGATTTTCAAAGAATGATGATTCAACTCAAGTGAATCAAACATAATTATATAAGTCTATGAGTGGAAAGTTACAATATGTAGTACATAGTATATGTGATATTACATTATCTATAGGGATAGTTGCAAGATATTCTGCTAATCCCAGGGAGAATCACTTGATGGATGTAAAGAGAATAATGAGATATTTGAAAAGAACAGAGGAATATGGTCTATACTACAAGAAAATTGAAAATTTTGAATTAAGAGTCTATATTGATGCTAATTGAGCTAGAATTATTGATTACACAAAGAGCACCAATGGAGGAGCATTTTTCTTGGGCAAGAGGCTGGTTACATGGACTAGCAAGAAATAGAATTGCACTTCTCAATTTGCTACTAAAGTTGAATATGTTGCTACAGTAGTAAATTATACAAACAATGTAGGGATCAAATAGCTACTCAAAGGAATGAAGGAAGAGATCACTGAACTACTGATACTTTATTGTGATAATATAAGTGCTATAAATATATCAAAGAATCTTGTGATTCACACAAAAGTCTAAGCACATTGCAATCAAGTATCATTACTTGAGAGAATTAGTTCAAGATAAATAGGTGAAGATGGAATATGTTAACACAAAAGAGAAATTTTTTGATATCTTCACAAAAGCATTACCTAAGGATGCCCATGAGTATCTAAGAGGTAAACTAGGGATGATACCCATATGTAAGGCTATCTAAGAAATAAGAGATTTCTCTACATCAAACAAGCTGATTGACGTATGTTACAAATTGATGCAATGGATCTTACTTTAGGAGCTACCTAAAGTAATCAAAGAGCTGCAACTACAAATCAACACAAGCAAGGTGACAAAAGGAGAAATTGAAGAAGTTCATATCTCCATGTTAAGATGACAAGTCTTTGACATTATTTTCAAAAAGGGAGATAGTAACTGATCAAAAGAGAGATATATACAGAATAAGGGAGATAGGAATTGATTAGAATAGATGTTGAAGCTAGCCAACAACACATAAAGGAACTAAGCAAAGAGGGAGAAATCCTAATAGTATGAGGGAGAAATTTTGACTACTGAGAGAGAGAAAGAGTATCTACTGATTACATCTACCTAGTAAGAGGAAGATAATATAGAGGGAGTCATAAGGATGAGTTGATTGTCTATTGATTAGATTAGAGCAGAATTTTGTAACCTATTCAGAAGATGAAAGTTGTTGATAGAGAGAGAGAGAGAGAGAGAGAGAGAGAGAGAGAGAGAGAGAGAGAGAGATTTCAATATAGGGAATTATTTTTTCTTTTTCTTTTTGGTATTTTTTTGACCTTACTATTTAAACCTAGTCATTTTGTTTGATCAATTTGGTTTACCATCAATGCCAAAGAGAAAGATTGTTAAAAATAAATTGATGCAAGGATGATAAATGTGTTTCAATCATTGTTTTGTCACTGATGTCAAACCTACTTTTTGCTAGTAAGACAACTACTTATTTGATTTTAGTACTATCACTTATTTGATTAATGAAGAGGATTTGATCAAATGATGTAATAATAGCACCTAGAAGAAAGGTTGAGTTATGATATGAAAAGGAGTACAAGAATCAGCTAAGATAATGATATCATAGTGCATTGATAATCTAGTTAAGGTTGTAAAGGTTGGTTACACTAAGAAAGTTTAATAGAATAAGTTAAACAAAGTTTTTCTGCCAAGCTTGACTGAGTGGATAGTAGATGCCAAGAAAATTTAGTGCAAGCTGAGCAAAAAATTAGTTGGAGCCAAGTAAAAGTCTATTCTAGTGTAAGCCGAGTGAAACAGTTCATGCCGAGTAAAGTTTAGTTGATGTCAAGCACCAATAAACTTAAGTTCATGCCAAGTGATTTTACAGAGGATGCCAAGGAATGTAGTATATGTTGAGCATCAAAAGAAAGTTAATGTCAACTGTCAATATTATTAGAAAGATCATGAATTTGATGGATTTGAGCTAACAAGTTAGTTTTCTTGGATTGTGTGAATCATGTAGAAGATAAGATTGATGAGTTAGTGGCATAGAATTCATGGTAAATTGTTTTAAGGTGAATTCAAAGAGGATTTAAGGAGAAGTCTATAGAAATGAAATGGAAGAAGGGGTAAATTCATTGAATCCTACCTAATGTGTCCCAACCCAAAATTGGACGATGGAGAATAAATGATGAAATCTTTTAATTCTACATTTATAGGGATGAATGTTCAAAAGCAAAGGTTTTCATGTGCAAGAGCCTAAGGAAGACAAGGAGTCTAGGGTATTTCTTCATTCAATAACCTAAGTGATGAGTCTGCATTGGAAATTTAAGAAAGAAGGCTTAATGGTATGGATACTTGAAGGGTGAACAAGCTATAAAAGCTGAAGTGTGTGAAAGCCAAGAAAAATGGAGGACTAAAAAAGAGATATGCAATCTGAAAATGGCATTTTAAGTTCTTATCAAATCAAGCCTTACCGTTACTCTCTAATAATTGTATCAATCTAGGATAAATCCTTTGGATTAAGGTTGACCTAATAGTCATTTGTAAATCCTTTAACCAAGTAACATTCAAGTGAATGGTCTAAAGTCCTCTAACAAGGCTCACTCCTAACAGAGTGATTGAAATCCTTTAACAGGGTCACATTTAACAATATGCATTATAACCTTTAACGGGGTTGGTCTTTCATAGGGCATCACTTTAGAAGAGTGAGAAAGAGTAGCATGTTACTAGTGGTTTTTCCCCAATTGGACTTCCACATAAATCATTATATCAAGTGTGTTATTGAATCTATTATGTTTCATGTTTACATTTCTGGAAATTGATTTGATAGTGACCTACAAGTTTTAAGTGGTTGCATAATCTTATGGATGCATGCATGATGATAAATGTTTTAAGGATTCACTAAGTTGTGAAAAAAAATTATTTGTACATCTGGAACTTGGATAAAAAAATTCAACCACCCCCCAAGTTATTCTAAAGAATTCCAACATGCAGCAAATAAGAAGTTCAAAGTATATATGATGGATGTCAAGTCAGCATTTCTGAATGGAGAACTTGAAGAAGAGGTATACATAGAACAACCTAAAGGATTTCCTTTAATAGATAAGGACATGGTATGCAGATTGAAGAAAGTATTGTATGGCTTAAAACAAGCACCCAGAACCTAGTATGCAAGGTTGGACAAGCCTTTGACAAAACTTAGATTTAGCAAAGATATGATTGACAATAACCTATACTGGAAAGAAATAGATGATGGATTGATGATTTTGGTAATATTTTTTGATGATATCATATTTGGAGATGATAATGAAAGTGACAAGTTTGCACAAGAAATGAAGAATGAATTTGAAATGAGTATGATAGGGGAAATTAAATACTTCCTAGGATTACAGATTGTGCAGGATAAAGAAAGAATATTTATTTCTTAGAAAGTATTTGAAAGATTTGTTGAAAAGGTTTGGTTTGTAAATATGTAAACTAGTCAGAACACCTATGATAACTAGACACGGGTTATCTACAAAGGATGAGACAACTACTATTGAGTAGAATAAGTATAGATCTATGATTAGAGGATTGCATTATTTGACTCACACAAGGTTAGATATAAAAAAATGTAGTTGGAATTGTTGCAAGATTTCAAGCTGATCCCATAGAAGCGCATTATGTAGTAGTTAAAAGGATATTTAGATATCTAAAGGGAACACCAAAGTTTGGATTGTGGTATGATTGATCCAATGATTCACTTTACATGCTTATATTGATGTTGATTAGGTAGGCAATATTGATGATAGAAAGAGCACCAGTGGTGCAGTATTTTTTCTTGGAGGAAGATTGGTCTCTTGGTTAAGCAAGAAGTAGGATTGTATCTCACAAAGTATAGTAGAGGCAGAATATGTTGCAACAGAAAACAATTGTAATCAAGTTGTTTGGATGAAGAAGATGTTGAAGGATATAAGGATAGAATTTAGTGAACCTATTGTCATATATTGTGATAACACAAGCACAATGAATATGTCTAAGAATCTAGTGTTGCATTCTAAGACTAAGCACATTTCTATCAAAAATCACATGTTGAGAGAAAAAGTAGTAGAAAAGGAAATCAAATTGAAGTATGTAAGCACCAAAGAGTAGATTGTAGATATTTTTACTAAGCCTCTTCCCAAAGAGACTTTTGAGTATTTATGAGGTATGTTAGGGGTTATGCCCCTACCTACTTTAGAGTAGATGATGCAAGAGTGCATTAGTTCAGTGGTACAAAGCACTATTGTTTGTGTGGATTGAATGTTGGTGCTTCTAGTATGGGAGAGAATCTGTAATGGATAGAGTCATCTAGGACTCTTGACAGATATTGTTTTGAACAATGTCTTTGGACACTTGAGTAGTTTAGAGATAGTTGTTGCAAAGATTGATAGGATGCAATGATAGATGGTTGTTGAAACCTTTGACCTTTATGTCAATGGGGGAGAGATTACAGCATTAAAAAAAATTGATATAGAGCACATTGAGCTATATTAATGGGGAGAAGCATGTGAATGTAGAAGCCAGTATGATTGATGAAGAGGATTTGAAAAGAAGAGATAACAGTCTTTAATAGTTGGTATTTTTGAAACTAGATGTTTTTCATCTATGTTGCCATCAATGCCAAAGGAGGAGATTGTTGAGCATGACTTTTGGTAATATTCCTATGGGGGATATTATAGAATCATGATTAGATGAAAAATATGATATGTAGCTGACTTCAGATGTAAAAGATATTAAGTCTAGATGAAGTTTTTATTTTGAGAAGAAAGGTTAAAGGCATGTAGAAGACATATTAGAGATGACATGGATAAGCTCGCTCATCATAATATTACACGTACAAAAAGTTGTTCAAGTTATAAGGTGACAAATTGATGTTATCACGAGGAAAAACATGTTCTCAATGAGGTCCTATAATAATTAATTGAGAACGTGTATTAGCCAACTCAAGAGAATTGTTTCATGGACTTAGTGTAAAGGAAATGACATTTCCTTTATTATATATGAACAATTGGATGAAGTAAAAAGAGCATAAAAGAGGAGAAAATATATAAATGCTAAATAACTAGGTTGATATGCAAAGATAAGAAAATTAGAGAAAAGTTGGAGAAAACTTCATTGTCGAGGTTTTATCTTGAGATTTGAGGTTTGACATTTGAATTTGAAGTTTGTGACCTTGTCAACAAGGTCTAATAGTGATTGGTCTAGTTGATAGGATGGAGGAAAGAGGATAAAGCATAGTACAAACAATTATTCTACAAAGAATAGTTGAGAGATCAATTGGACAGTGAAGTTCAATGGTCTTGCCCCAGAAGTTGTTTGGACAGTGGGTCCTTTTGCCTCTACAACTCCTAACAGGGTTGGACATCTCCTAAATGGGTTGGCACAACTCCTAACAAGGTCCACCCTCTTAGAAGGAATATATATATCAATATATCTTTGGGCATCACTCCCACAAGGGTTTCCCTCTAACCAAGGGTTTCCCTAGTTAACAAATCTAGTGTAATTGTGTATGTGCATCTTGTTATAGTTTTTGTTTACTTTGATTGAATGTTTAAGATTAATTAAGGAAGATAAATGTTTTAATTAGATAACTAATGGGTATGTGCACCAAGTTGTGGTGCCAAAACATGACACATAAAGTTTCCCTTTTAGTTTTTAAAAGTGTGTACACACTATAGCGTGCATGCACTTTGGCTTGGGCTCCACAAGCCCAAGCTAAAGTTTGTTCATGCTATAGCACGTACACACTTTTTAAAAGTAAGAATTTTTATAAATGGGATGTAAACCCATGGCCCATTTTATATTTCTTGCATTTCTCCTCATAGTGCACATGCAAATTCAAGAAATTGAAAAATTTTGTCACCTACCTCCTCAAAATGCCTCCTCATCGCTGAAGTTCAAGATCAGGATCATGACGTATGTTTTCTACACTTGTTTTTGTATTGTTTTATATGTTTTTGCATTGTTTTGTAAGTTTTTACATTGTTTTGTAGGTTTTTCTTCAATTTTACTTTAAATTTGTTTATTTATTTAGATTGCAATTGGTTTCTTATCAAGAAATGTGAATAATGAACTTCCAAATCCCTAGTCAGATCAACAAAATTGAAATGAAAACCCTCCAGAAGATCCAAATCAAAACCCTCCACAATAAGAGCAAGAAATTTTGTAACCTGCACCAATTGGAAGACCTCCTCCTAGAACCCAAGACAACATAATGAATGAAATAGAAAGAGGGAAAAATGAATTATAAGTAGTCATTGGTAGGTTGAAAGGTTTTGGACAAACCAATTTGTTGAGAGCACAATTGGCATCCTCCCTCGAGTCCATTATGACCCATGTAGCTTTTGTTAGTGGTCAGTTGGATATTTGGCATGTTAAGAGGGATGAACAAAGAAGATATTATGCAAACAAATTATCATATCAAGATGTTAAAAATAAAAAATAAAACCCAAAGGTAGCATTTGTTCATTTTTTTTAAAGCCTAGAGAACAAGATATTGTTAAGCATACAACTAAAATGTTCCCCATCCATTGGTGCATACATGATGGTATTAGAAATAACTTTTGGGATAGATGGTGGATGGTCTTTGATGACCCTCCCTACAATAATCATGAGGTTCCAATGTATTTCTTAAAGAAATTGTATTGTGAATTTGTCCTTGGGGAGATCTCCAATTATTTTGATATACTAGAATCTCAAGGTAGAGGTAGGGGGTCATCATTTGAGAGGTGAGGAGTACATCATGACCCTAATGTAGTTAGGGCACCTATTGTCAAACCACAGGGTGAGCATGTGATTATTCCTTCAATTGTGAAGGAATATGTACAGACTAGCACTCTAGGGACTAATAATGCTTTGGCATAGACCCTCATTCATTGCACAAGTCCATTAGTTGAGGAGGAGCCTTATGTGCATCATGGTCACATGTGCACATCATGTGGACCCTTATGCACATTTGGCAGTCATGTTAGAGATAGTATGGATGATGGGCTAGTCACTGCTGAGTTCCTGAGTGACACATTTGGTATTGACACACAAGTAGATTATAATTATAATAAACTAATTTGATCATATTTTGCATGTATAGTGAGTGACTAATTAATTAGCATGTATTGACATTGTTCAAAATTTAGAGTAAGAGTGTTGGTAGCCCTAGTACAGATTCCCCAGCCCCATTTTTTGTCTCATCGATGAGTCGAGAGGTATGTATTGATTTAATCATTTAAATTAATACATATATTTATTAAATAATCATATGAAGGATCAACAAAAAAAAAATTATGCATGTGCATCAGTTCTCTACTAGACCATCAACATTCACAAGGGACTCTGAGCCTAGGCATGATACAAGCTTCGTAGAGGTACATTTGTTTCATGTTAATTTAATTAATTTGATTATGTTTTTTTCATGTTTCGTATTACATGTAAATTGTATTATATGACATGCAGTTGTTGATGTCTGAGACTCCTCCTCATCTTCATCAGTCCATCAATCATGAAGTTGCTACAACAAAGGCTAGTTCAAAGCCATTGACCGAGGTATGAAAGAATTTTCTTGGTTTTAGTTATTGTTTATAATAGTTAGTATCAAAATTTCTAATGTTATTTATAAGTGATTATATTTATTGAATTGTTGTAGGGCCTTATTACACCTTATTGTCTACGAGCCTTTGAGGTGGATGTACAGAGTGACTATTTGATGGCAGTAAGAAAATAATTAATTTTCTATGTATATATATTTTAATTCAATATATAATAATTATTCATTTATATCTAATTTTTTTGTATTAGCTTGAGTTAGAGAAGATCCTAAACAAGAGGACGAGCAAGCATGTGAGGAAGACCCCATCATCCACATCATCTCCCTCCACATGACAACCAAAGACCTCTAGGGAATTTTTACATTCCCCTCATGGGAAGGAGAAGATATAGTTGATAGACACACATGTATAGGCATTAGTGGACATATATGTTGGATTTTATGTCAGTGGACATATTCGATATACATTTGATGTATTTATGACATTTTATATTTGATGTATGACATATATTTGATGCATGACATTATTGGTTAATATATGATATGTTTGTTCATGTATGACATTATTGGTTATCATGATATATTATATGTTTGTTCATGTATGATATTATTGGTTATCATAATATATTATATGTTTTTTCATGTATGACATTATTGGTTATCATATTATATACCTTGTTTTTTTTGTTTACGTTTTAAGTACATTTCATGTATTTAATTTTAATCTAAATTGCATCCAAGAAGATGCAAAGTGCTCAAACCAAAAGCTAGTGGATTCCCAACAAGAACACTTTTAAGGAAAACTACATTTCCCACCTTTGTAAGTGTCTTCAAAGACTCTTCCCAACTTCACAAAACTACTTGATCACTTTCCCTATTCAAGACTTAGCAAGTAATAAGGGAAAAATGAGCATATTTGAGAAATGGATCATAATCTACTTCTTCCTTCAAACTAACATCTTAGACACTTCAAGGAACACTTAATAACTATCTCACAAACTTCGACCTGTCATCTATTCCATCCTTCCAAGTGATTCTTCGACATCCTATGAGTGAAAACAATCTTCCAACATCCTATGACTATATTTTCTTTACAACAACATGTAATTTTTTGATTTTCGGACAACTCTTCACAAAGGGAAGTGATTATATTTCAAACCCATGAAATGGCTATTAAGACAACCAAGAAGATCCTTAACATCTTCCACTAAATCCATTCAATAATAACATGCAGCTAAGGTGGTGTTTCATTCTTAAAAAGTACAAGTTTTTTGTTCCAAACAGGAAGTAATGATATTTGACAATAACTCAATGATCTTATATACAAGTTTAACGTCGGCAGTGATTCCTTGCCATATAAAAAAACTTAATAATCACCAACACCTTATGCCTCCTCTAAATTCATAGAGGGAATTTTCATAATTTGACATCCATTAGAACCAATTACTGGTTAGTTTGATTGGTTAAAAGGTTAATTTTAAGATTTTCCAAAAAATTGCTAAAATTGCCAAAAAGTTGTTAGCAACTTTTATTGCAAAATGCAATTTTTGCACTAACTCTTCCTAGAACTTAACCAAGTGGTTTTTTGTAACACATAGGACCTATATAAGGTTTAATGACTCTCAAAACACTTATTGAGTCAACTTATTAACAAAAATAACAAAAAAAGAAAAATTGTTAGGACTAAGGCAACTTGGGTTTATAGGTGACCTCAAATTCCTTGCCCTTAAAAACAATGATTACCTTAGTACCATAAATAAAAAAAATTTTCAAAATGAGGTGAATGATCACCCCTTTACCTTCTATCATTAGTCTCCATCATTAGATAAGATGACATATCCAGTTGCCACAGTTAAAGATGACTATCCTATGGCATTTAGTGACTCTTAGGGACAATTCCGTTTGGTGTGCCTACGAATGTTTGAGAACTCAATGGGATGGAAGGATATTGGGGATAGTGTTTTCCTAGACACTTGGAGCTAACAAAATAGATAGTTTGATCCCACGACGAAAGGTTAGAGAGATTTGGCAGTTGGCAACTTTGTACTAGCCAACACTACAAGTTTTAGCATCACCCAAGATGGCATTGCAAAATCAAAATAGAATAAGATCTCCAAAAAGTGAGAGAGTTTATTATAGGTCTCTACAACATGGTCCTATAGCACCCATAATTGCATCTATACCTTGCACGAGCTCTGAGATATGCCTCGTCAAAGATTGTTGCCCTATGGCATTTAGTGACTCTTAGGGATGTTTCGGTTTGGTGTGCCCAAGAATGTTTGAGTGCTCAACAAGATGAGATAAGCTTGGGGGTAGGGTTTACCTAGCCACCCAAAGCTAATAGAATAGATAGTTTAATCCCATGATGAATGGTGATGGAGATTCGATAGTTGGCAACTTTGTACTAGCCAACACTACAAGTTTCAACATCACCCGAGATGGCATTGCAAAATCAAAATGGAATAAGATCTTAAAAAATTGAGAGTTTATTGTAGGCCTCTACAATACAGTCCTATAGCACCTAGAATCACATCCATACCTCGCATGAGCTCTGAGATATGTCCTGTAAAAAATCACTACCCTATGGAATTTAGTGACTCTTAGGGATGATTCGATTTGACATGCCCGAGAACATTTGAGCACTCAATGAGATAGGAGGAGCTTGGGGCTAGTGTATACTTGACCACCTAGAGCTAATAGAATAGATATTTTGATCCCACAACAAAAGGTGAGAGATTTGGAAGTTGGCAACTTTGTACTAGCCAACACTACAACTTTCAGCATCACCTAAGATGGCATTGCAAAATCAAAATGGAATAAGATCTCTAAAAAGTGAGATAGGTTATTCTAGGTCTCTACAACATAGTCCTATAGTACCTAGAATCACATTCATGCCTCGCACAAGCTCCAAGATATGCCATGTCAAAGATTGCTTCCCTATGAAATTTAGTGACTCTTAGGGATGTTTTGGTTCAGCATGTTTGAGAACATTTGAGCACTCAATGGGATGTGATGAGATTGGGGCTAGGGTTTACCCGACCATCTAGAGCTAATAGAATAGACAGTTTGATCCCATGATGAACAATGAGGGAGATTCGATAGTTAGCAACTTTGTGCTGGCCAACACTACAAGTTGTAGCATCACTCAAGATGGTGTCAAAAAATCAAAATAGAATAAGATCTCCAAAAAGAGAGAGACATTATTGTAGGTCTCTACAACATGGTCCTATAGTACCTAGATTCACATCCATACCTTGCACAAGCTCTGAGATATACCCCGTCAAAGATTGCTACCCTATGGCATTTAGTGACTCTTAGGGATGTTTCAATTTGGCATGCTCGAGAATTTTTGAGCACTCAAAAAGATGGAACAAGCTTGGGGATAGGGTTTAATTGACCACCTAAAGTTAACTGAACAAACAGTTTGATCCCATGACGAATGGTGAGAGAGATTTGGCAGTTGGCAACTTTGTACTAGCCAACACTATAAGTTTTAGCATAACCCAAGATTACATCAAAAAATCAAAATGGAATAAGATCTCCAAAAAGAGAGAGAGGTTATTGTAGATCTCTGCAACAAGGTCCTATAGCACCTAGAATTGCATCCATATCTAGTACGAGCTTTGAGATATGCCTCATCAAAGATTGCTGCCCTATGGCATTGAGTAACTCTTATGGATATTTTGATTTGGTGTGCCCGAGAATCTGCAAGCACTCAATAGGATAGGACAAGTTTGGGGCTAGGGTTTATTTGACCACCTAAAGCTAACAGAATAGACAGTTCGATCCCACGATGAATAGTGAGGGAGATTTGGCAGTTGGCAACTTTGTACTGGCCAACACTACAAGTTTCAGCATCACCTAAGATGGCATTGCAAAATAAAAACACAATAAGATCTCCAAAAAGTGAGAGAGTTTATTGTAGGTCTCCACAACATTGTCCTATAGCACCTAGAATCACATCCATATCTTGGATGAGCTCTGAGATATGCCCCATCAAAAATTTATACCCTATGGCATTTAGTGACTATTAAGGATATTTCGGTTCGGCATGCTCGAGAATGTCTGATTTCTCAAAGGGATAGGATAAGCTTTGAGCTAGGGTTTACCCAACTACCTAGAGCTAATAGAATAGATAGTTCCATCCCACAATGAATAGTGAGGGAGATTTGGCAGTTGGGAACTTTGTACTGGCCAACACTACAAGTTTTAGCATCACTCAAGATGACATCGCAAAATCAAAATAGAATAAGATTTCCAAAAATTGAAATAATTTATTTTAGGTATCTACAGCACGGTCCTATAGCACCTAGAATTGCATCCATACCCCACACAAGCTCCAAGATATGCCCCGTCAAAGATTGTTACCCTATGGCATTTAGTGACTCTTAAGGATGTTTCAGTTCAGTGTACCTAAGAATGTTTGAATGCTCAAAGGGATGAGAGAATCTTGGGGCTAGTGTTTACTTGGCCACTTGGAGCTAACAAAATAGACAATTTGATCCCATGAAAAAAGGTGAGAGAGATTTGGTAGTTGGCAACTTTGTATTGGCCAACACTACAATTTTCAGCATCACTCGAGATGGTGTTGCAAAATCAAAAGGGAATAAGATCTCCAAAATGTGAGAGAGGTTATTATAGTTCTCTACAACATGGTCCTATAGCACCTAAAATCACATCTATACCTTGCATGAGCTCCAAGATATGCCTCGTCAAAGATCATTGCCCTATAGCATTTAGTGACTCTTAGGGACATTTCGGTTTGACATGCTCAAGAATGTTTGAGTGCTTAACGAGATGGGACATGTTTGGGGCTAGGGTTTACCTAGCCACCTAAAGCTAAAAAAATAGATAGTTCAATCCCACGACAAATGGTGAGGGAGATTTGGTAGTTGGTAACTTTGTACTGGCCAACACTACAAGTTTCAACATCACCCAAGATGATGTCACAAAATCAAAATAGAATAAGATCTCCAAAAAATGAGAGAGTTTATTGTAGATCTCTCCAACATGGTCCTATAGCACTCAGAATCACATCCATACCTCACACAAGCTTCAAGCTATGCCCTGTCAAATATCACTTCCCTATGGCATTTAGTGACTCTTAGGGACACTTCAGTTTAGCATGCCCGAGAATGTTTGAGCACTCAATTCAATGGGATGAGCTTAGGGCTAGGGTTTGCCTAGTCACCTAGAGCTATTAGAATAGATAGTTCAATCCCACAACAAACGGTGAGGGAGATTCAACAATTAGCATCTTTGTACTGGCCAATACTACAAGTTTTAGCATCACTCAAGATGGCATCGCAAAATCAAAATAGAATAAAATCTCCAAAAAGTGAGAGAGGTTATTGTAGGTCTCTACAACATGGTCCTACAACACCTTGAATCACATCCATACCTTGCATGAGCTCCAAGATATGCCCTGTCAATGATCACTTCCCTATGGTATTTAGTGACTCTTAGGGAAATTTTGGTTTGGCATGCCTGAGAACATTCTAGCACTCAAGGGGATAGGGTGAGCTTGGGGCTAGGGTTTACGCAACCACCTAGAGCTAATAGAATAGACAGTTCGATCCAACTTTGTACTAGTCAAAACTACAAGTTTCAACATCACCTGATATGGCATCACAAAATCAAAACAAAGTAAGATCTTCAAAAAGAAAGAGAGGTTATTGTAGGTTTCTATAACATGGTCTCATAGCACCTAGAATCACATCCATACCTTGCACAAGCACAGAGGTATGTACCATCAAAGATCATTACCCTATGACATTTAATGACTCTTAGGGACATTTCAATTCGGCATGCCCGAGAACATTTGAGCACTCAATAGGATGGGATAAGCTTGGAGCTAGGGTTTACCCAGCCACCCAAAGCTAATGGAATAGACAATTCAATCCCATGACAAATAGTGAGAGAGATATGAGAAAGATATGTATGCCTAGGCCACTTTGTGCAAGATATGAGCAAAAGTTGCTAATTAGGAAAAGTGGGGTCTTTTTTATTTTTTGGTCAAGATAGCCTAGGATTAGATGTTTTAAGTTGTTTTTTAATAGTTTGGAACCTTTTCCAAGTCCTAGAAATGAAATCTAATGGACTTTGCAAAAGTTGTAAAAGTTGCTTGAAAATGCAAATCTGACTGGAAACATTCTAACCCTCAAAAAAAAATTTCCCATGCCCATATTCCTAGGCATGGATAGTTGCAGCTTCCCAAACATTGCAAAAGTTACTCAAGCAACTTTTTGAGCAACATTACAACTTTTGAACAATTTTTTCTCTTTACATATTTAGTTTAAATGGGTCCATCTAGGACTATTCTAGGACCCTAGTTAAGATTCCTATGACCTATTAGGTAACCAAATACCTTAGTTTCCCATAATATTGAAAGCTAATGAATAAGTGATTAGCTACCAACTACAAATATTTCAAAGACATTGAAAATAATTGTATGCTAAAGAAATTAACCTGTTGGGAGCAACAGTTAACAAACAAATATTAGTTGATGTGCATATATTGAAGATTCAACAAGAAAGAAAACTAACTAACATTTTCTTGAGTTTTTCAACTCAAATCAACCAACAACTCAAGTCCTCCAACAACCTCAAACAACTCAACAAAGGCACCCACGAGAGGCCTTGTTGGTGTGTTGGATTGGAGGGATGTTTGGTATGCTCTCCCCAAACACAACTATAGTGAATCTCTTGATGTGCAAATGCAAGTGTGATAAATGAAACTATGCTACATGAAATGAAGAACACCTCAAACAATGGCTATGGAGGAAGCCATGTTTGAGAGCATTCAAGGATGTGGAGATGTAATGCAATAAAGAAACTAAGCTAATGTGCACACTAAACTAGTATGCAAGTGAAATGAAGATCTAAATGCATGAATGAGCTAAATCTAACAATGCAAATACAATCTAAAATCAGCTACCAAGGGTTGGTATGCAACATGAAAATCACTATGAAAACTCAAACTAGCATGATAACACTATGGAAGCTCAAAACTTAAACTAACATGATAACAATGCATGTGGAGGAGATGAAAATTCTTGAGACAAGGGCCCTATTTATAGGTTTGAGAGAGACCCTAGGTGAGGTGTTATCTATTTGGCATCCACATAGTGCCACAAGGAGACACATAAGCAAGCCATGCAAATGGTCAACATTCAAAGTTTGCTCACACTTGTGAGCAAACTTGGAGAGAATAGTGAGGGACAAAGCTTGCAAGAGGGAGTGGTCTAACAAGTGTGAGCACACACTTAGGCTTAAGAAGGATTTAGCAAGGTGATTAAGGGTAATTAAGTAGGATTAAAAGGTGGATAGGCTTAGGAGGATAAAAGTGATGCATGTAGACTAGGTTTTTGGCTATGCTTAAGATTAAATTAACCAAGATTTAATTTAATCATAGGTTTAGAGGAATTAATGAGATGGAGGGATTTAAATAAATAGAATTTATTTAAAAGGGGGATTTATGGGGAATCGTGTATTAAATAAATTTAATACATTAAGGCTGGAGGTATTTAAATTAAATTTAAATACCTTAGAAAAGTGAACCTACTTAATTAAATAGGTAGAAGAACATGAAAAATCTAATTAATTAATTAATAACTAATTATAATGTCAAGGGAAATATTAAATAAATTAATATAGTCTTTTGGGACAATTTTAAGCGTCTACATTTTGCCCCTCTTTGATGTGATGTTGGGATGACATCATATCAAAGAAAAGAAAATATAAGTTGCCCCAGAGAAGGTAGGAGTCCCAAGGGTGACGAAAAAGGAGGAGGGTGCCCCCATGAGGAAATGGGGTGAAAAGTGAATATATTTTGCCCCATTTTCTCGAAAACAAACACAGGAAGGAAAAAAGCTTAAAGAAAGGTCTTGCATGGCTTGTTGGTAAAAGTAGAGTGAAGCGGTGTGAAGTGGATAACAATTAATCTAAATGCAGCTTAACTAAATGAATGCATGCAATTCAATTGTGTTCATATGGGAGAGCATACCTTAGTTTGATAATGCAAGTGGAATTATGCATAAAATGCTATAGTAGCATAGATGACAAGATTCCTTTGCATGGACTAGACTCTCAACACAATAGATGTAGGTTTTAGAGTCATGATGGAACAGATGACATATACACACTAGAGAGGTCTAGGCACACCCAAAGTGTTGTTAGGGATCTTGGTGGAAAGTGTGCTAACATGTTGCCCCCAGTGAGCAATGCACAATCATAACTTGCAACTTACATAGATGTGCTAAAGAACCATGAAAATAGATCATATCACAAAATGACACGTGTAATTAGGTTAAACCATTCAAATGATACCAAGATATTGAAGATCGAGGCACACTTGGGAAGGCTATCACTGACACACAAAAATAAAATCAATAAAAAGACCTTATGACCAAGTAGTCATTGAATCCACCATTCTTCCCATGAATTTGATTTTGATAATGAAATTTTTGAAGCCTGTGTAGGAAGGATTCATCCTATAAGGAAAAAATTGATGGTTTGATTGAATTGTATTGAAATGTTTGTGATTGTTCATTGGCAATAGTGTGAAAGGAACAATGTTCTTAAATCATTTAGTCTGAGTGTGAATTTGTGTAAGTTTGTTTGTAAGATTCACTATTTGATAAGCTCAATTTAATGGGGTGAAGCTTAGTGTCATGAGATAAATAGAAGAATTTGATTAAGAGATGACAAGATAATGGATGAATTGAATTGGAATGGAAGAGGAATGTGAGAGAGAAAGTGATAAATGTTCTATAGAGGAAAGTTTTTTTAATGGAAGACTAGAAAGTTGAGCAAGGTATATGCAAATAGATTGAAAAATGAAGCAATTGATTATGGAAATGATTTGAATGAAATGATTAGAAGAAAAAGATATGATTAGATTAGAGGACAAATGAATTGATTGAATGGATTGGAAGAAGTAAAAAATTGATGGAAGGTGGAATGGATTAGAACCAATGACAAGGGATAACCAAGGGATGGTAAATGGAGGAAAAGCAATGTGAGTTGGTGGATGAAAGGAATGGTGAAAGGATATGAGGGATGTAGAGCCAAGGACCATGTTTCAAAGGAGTCCAAATTCCCCATACCAAGGATAGGAAAATGGAAGAAAATATGGTGGGAAAGGATACATGAAAATGGAAAGATGGTACGAAGGGTAGCGTATGGAGAAGGAGAAGGCATGTGCTCTTCCAAAGCATGTATGAACTTTTTTTTATCAGGCCTCTAGTAGTGATCACTAGTATGGGTATGAAAGTAGAATGAATAAGGGATATGGGAGGGAGGGTATGAAAAAGAGATATTGGTATGAAGAGTATGGATGACATGTGGGATATGAAGTGGATGAAATGGAAGGGATAACCAAGATCAAGGACATATGAAAGAAGGATGGAAGTATATAGGAGTATGGATGGAAAATGGATGAAATGAACATGACAAAGACTATGGGATGCAAGATATGGATAGCATGTCAAGATCAAATATATGAAAGGATTATGGGATTATGTAGGATAATGTATGGATAATGTGCAAGGGATATGGAAAGTAAGCATATGGATGGTTGGAAGGAAAATGATAGTCAAGATCAAAGATGGAAATGGATGATGAATGGTAGATGGAAGTATGGAAGATATGGATGGAAGTTTGGTATGGATGAATCTTGCCCCTAGTGTAGAGTGCAAGTGGAAGAGGAAAAGTGAATGGATGGATAGGTGGAATTGGAAGACATTGGATGCATGATAGGAAAATGAAAGGAGGACTCAAGCATCTAGATATATGGATGGTATCCCTTGTTATTTTCAAGGAATTTGTACTAGTTTCTCCTAGATGTTGGTAGGATAGTAAAAAGAAGGATGAAGTGGATTGGAAAATGAAGGTCAAAGACTTGTGAAAAAGTTTGGATTAAGGGGGTGGAGTGGTCAGGATGAAGACATGGTTGATGGATGCTAGGTTGAAAGACTTGTGAATGAGTGGATGAAGGAGGTGGAAAGATCTTCATTGACACACATCTTGAAGGGTGATGGAAAGGTGGAAATTTTAGAGGATATGTAGGAGAGAGTTTTAATTTTGGGATATAGGTACCCAAAATAGATGAAGGAGACGATGGATTTAGGATAGTGGATTTGGGTATATAATGACCCAAAATGGATTTGGAACATGGAAGCTCATATGGTTTATGAATGAGGGAAGCCTTTGGATTAGAAAAATTGGATGTCATTTTGAATCTTTCTTTGAGATTCATTGCTACATTAAGTAGCTTTGGGATCCACAAAATTATTGCATTTTTTATTTGTAGCCTTTGTGGCCTTTTAGTTTTGTTTTGGATCATATTTTTCTTTTCTTGGACATGTCTTTTAGAGAGGACATGTTGATCCTTGGACTTTTGCAGATTTTTTGCTTTATTCACTTTTTCTTTGGCATCCAAATTGCTTCCATTGGCCATGGTATGGGTGCATGAAGATAAATGGGGTGGAGAGCTTATGGATGGTGAACATTGGAAGGATTTTAAGGATGTGTGCCTTTGTTGATCTTTACTAGGACCATGAGGGGATGAAGTCGACAACATGGATATGGTGGATGGAGGTATGTAAGGACCCAAAATGGAAGGAAGTTATGCAAGGTTTGGTGGTGGAACATAGGGACCTAAAATGGATGGAAGTGAGGAAGGAAGAAAATGATGGATATAAGGTCCTAAAATGGACTGGGAGTATGGATGATGGGAACATGTGGGTTTGGATGGAGGAATTTTGGATTTAGGAGTAGAAGGTGTACAAACATCTTGAGATATTATTTCTTCAATGGGATACTTATTATTTTCAACACAAGATGTGAGTCCATGTATATGGGGTTCATGAGTGGATTGGATAGGTGTAGGATCATGTGGAGGATTACGATTGCAAGGGGGGTCACGAGGGATAATAGGATCTTAAGATGGAGGGCGATCATGAGAGGCAAATAAAGGGGTACTTTGATCTTGACTTAAAAGAGGATCATGTGGTGGAATGAGTGGATCATGAGATGGAATAGGATCATAAGATGGATTGATTTGATCTTAACATGGAGGAGTATTAGTGGATGGAGTGGAAGGAACTTCTTCATGAAGTGGAGGATCTACGGATGCTAACTCTTGAGATGGAGTGGAATCAATAAGGTGTGCAGTACATGGAATGCCTTGATCTTGATTATGAAGGGAATCCTGAGATGGACTAAGAGGGATAAATGGATCTTGAGGGATAAGGGAATGATGGGATGGAGAAATGCTCGGATCTAGAGGAGAAGAGGAATCTATAATGTCATGTTTTGGAGGAAGGTCTTGAGATGGAATTGGTTGTATGGCTTTGGAGGATTAGGATTGTGTGAAGGAGGAACTATGGGTAGGGGATTGGGATGATGGTTTTTGACATTAGGCTCAAAGTATGGGGAATTGCATGGAGGGATGGGGTTGGATGTGACATGAGGACTATGGTCTTTGAAACATGAGGGAAGAGGACATATTGCATGGAAGGTGGACTTTTTTGTTGATTTGCTAGGCTCAAGATAGAATTCTTTAGTTCCTCAATTTCTTTGGCCATGGCATTTCTACTTGAGGCATTGTGTGGGCTATGAATGGAATCATATCTGGTTGAAGGATAATGAGGTGGATTTCCCTTGTCAAAGGTAGAAGAATAATGAACATGAGATGGATATGAATTGGATATGAAGTTATGAGGATTGATTTGATATGTAGGTTGAAAGGGAGGTAGAACTCCATATTGCCTTTGAAGATCATCAACTGTTTGATTAAGCCAATTCTTATCCATGGATCGTAGACAAAGAGTGATGAAAGATTTAGTGATGGATGAAATATGAACTTGGGACTAGGAGCGATTTTGGACTTTGTGTTCATTTGATTTGAAATGGATTGGACTTGATATTGATTGGATTTGATTTGATTTGATATTGAGTGGATATGATTTGATTTGATGTTGATATTGATTGGATGAGGGTTTGATTTGATTTGATAAGAAACCCTATGATATTGCAAATAGGTGAATGTGGGATTTGAATTAAAGTCCAATTTTGATGACAATGCTCCTATGTTCAAAGTAGAAGATGCAAGCTAAACTATTATGCAAGTGAAATGAAGATCTAAATGCATGAATAAGCTAAATCTAACAATGCAAATACAATCTAAAATCAGCTACCAAGGGTTAGT
Source organism: Cupressus sempervirens (assembly GCA_028749045.1). Lineage (NCBI taxonomy): Eukaryota > Viridiplantae > Streptophyta > Pinopsida > Cupressales > Cupressaceae > Cupressus > Cupressus sempervirens. Next base: position 734,838,787 of record CM053789.1, read on the forward strand.
ATGCAACATGAAAATCACTATGAAAACTCAAACTAGCATGATAACACTATGGAAGCTCAAAACTTAAACTAAGATGATAACAATGCATGTAAAGGAGATGAAAATTCTTGAGACAAGGGCCCTATTTATAGGTTTGAGAGAGACCCTGGGTAAGGTGGTATCTATGTGGCATCCACATATTTCCACAAGGAGACACATAAGCAAGCCATGCTAGTGGTCAACATTCAAAGTTTGCTACACATGTGTGAGAAAACTTGGAGAGAATAGTGGGGGACAAAGCTTGCAAGAGGGAGTGGTCTCACACATGTGTGAGCACACACTTAGGCTTAAGAAGGATTTAGCAAGGTGATTAAGGGTAATTAAGTGGGATTAAAGGGTGGATAGGCTTAGGAGGATGAAAGTGATGGATGTAGACTAGGTTATAGGCTAGGCTTAAGATTAAATTAACCAAGATTTATTTTAATCATAGGTTTAGAGGAATTAATGAGATGGAGGGATTTAAATAAATAAAATTTATTTAAAAGGGGGATTTATGGTGAATCATGTATTAAATAAATTTAACACAATAAGGCTGGAGGTATTTAAATTAAATTTAAATACCTTAGAAAAGTGAACCTACTTAATTAAATAAATTTAATTAAATAGGTAGAAAAACATGACAAATATAATTAATTATAATGTCAAGAGCAATATTAAATAAATTAATATAGTCTTTTGGGACGATTTTAAGCATCTACAATAATATATATTATTCTTTCAAGAAAAATGAGGTACCAATTATGAAAATAAGATTGAAATGATTACCATCAATGGCATGGCCAAGAACTACCTTTTTAATATAGTGACCAACAATTGGCCTCACTCCTCATGACTTCTCATTCCTACAGAGGAAAGCTTAAGATACAGAGAAATTGCAGCTATGTCTATTAAATATACAAAGGAAGATATAGAGAACCTACTTAATAGATAGATTAATCTAAGAGAAAAAGACATTTTAGAATAAAATGGTTATCTCAGTGCCATCCACTGTATGCCAATTACTTAGGATGAAGAGACAAAACTTGCAACTAATGGGATAGAGTACACATGTACATAGACACAAAAATTTTAGATAGAGAAGTAACAAGTGCTATGGAATTGTCCACAAAGCAATGTGAAGTGAAGCCTTAAATTGACTCATTAGTAGACAAAGAATCTAGTCACACACTTCATTCCAGCACCATAGATGTTTCAATTAGAAATGCCTCTTCACCAATGGTCTTGCATTTACAGCACTTGGGAAGCCAAGATACAAGTTGGGCATGATCCCTCAAATTTCTCATCAAAATATATTGATGATCTTAACCAAACAACAAAAAGCTCATTGCCATCTTTAAATGGAGACTTGAGTTTAAATGGCAATTTTTAGTTCCCAAACATGTCCCAGTCAAGTAGATGACTAGTGCAGGAGCGCCCATTCTAGACTCATCAAAGAAGGCACTAAGGATAGGTTGTGATGCAGGAGTGCACGGTGGAAGCTTCTAAAAGGCAAGCCACTATGCAATTAGACCAAGTTTGAATCCTTCAAGTTTTCCAAAAAGAGGGTTCAGTGTTGGGACACTTATCACAAGCATCAATAATGAACTTATCACAAGTTATCACAACCCAAACAAGGCAAGGAACCTAATCACTAGGTTTGCCTAAGTTCAAAAGCACCAAAACATAAGGATTCTCCAAAAGCTTAATAAGGGAACATACCCCCAAACATGAATGAAAAAAGAATAATGACCATGGAATGAAATATAAACACACCTTAGACCTATTAAGATCTGTATACAGTAGATAAAGTGATTATGTTGTGTCCAAACAGCACTGATATATAGTCACAGTAGTTTGCCATTGAAAAGGTTAGTAGCCCTTCAAACTGTAAATTGAACATAATATGGAAAAACCCCACATGAAGACATAGTTTAAAGTGAGATTCAAACACCCTTTTAGGACATACAAAAAATATGTAAACCTCACAAACTAGAAAAGACTAGAAGCCACTGCTATAACAACATTTGGAAAGTGTTGATAGGCCTAATTAGGCTACAATTACACTATAGGTACCCTTTCACACATGCCAATCTACAAAATAATTATTGAAACATCTAGGGGCATGTAAAACAAGTCCAAATCCAAAGTTATAGACCTTGGATCACTCTAGAGAAAAAGTTATAGTGACTATGGTGAAATGTTGAATGGTGCATGTATGGAGCCATACACCTAGAGTATGGTGGAAAAATTCATTCCTTGCTTGGCCATTTGTAAAACCTAAAAAATCATGAAGTACACTGATAGGTCTTACATTTCACTAAGGGGCATCAAATTCCTATAGTGGAAAGTGTCAAAATAACAAGGCCCTAGGTGAAACCTTTAGTTTAATGCTAGTTTTTAGGCACCTTCAGTTAAACTTGAATAAATTACAAACTACAAAGGATCGAAAAATGAAACCAAGTGAAAATGAAAGGAAACTCACCCCTCTAACTCCTGGGGTCACTAGCACATGTCCCAACATCTATACCAGTCTATACAATGCTCTAAAATACAAAATTTTACAAGAAAAATAGGTTATTTTATTGATTTCCACCCAAAATAAGTATATCATACCTATCACCCACCGTAAGGGCTAATATAGGTTGTCCCCAAAATTTATAAGGTTGGTTTGAACCAACTAGACCTTTGGAGAAGAATTTTTGAAAGTTTAACAACTTTTTAAGAAGTTGCTCAAAAGTTGTCAAGCAACTTTTTGAGCAACTATGAAAAGAAAGACAATCAAACCAAAATTCTTAAAACAAATTTATTCTAAACAACCCAATCTACCATCGAAACTAGTATAGTCTATAAAAATAATGTCAAAAAAATCCTTAAAACTCAGAAACTCAGTAATTTTGTCTTCAAATATCATGTTATAGTATGTTGACTATACACAATGATATTAACTTCTCTCATTTTAGGGTTTGGAAAGTCTTTATATCTCCTCCTAGGTCTTTCCCCTCCATCCTTATGGTTTGCATTGGCCTCCTTCAGGTTTTAAAAGGCAAATCCACAATTTCTTGCAAAATTGCAATATAGCAACTTTTGGATTTTTCTTGCTTGCTCTTCTTAACACTTCTAACTTGTTATTTAGGCTATCCCTTAGCAGTTCCATGCTAGGGACCCTTCCCTAAGCTAATGAATCATCCCTTAGGTTACTCATTTCCCTATGGCAATGTATGCATTAATTTTTAGGCCAAAATAGTGACTCATCTAAGGACATTAAATGACATCCAATACCCTAACTACCACACCTAGGTCCAATGACCCTTATTCTACATATAAAGCTCACTTGGAGCATAACACAACAAAAATGAAAAGGTGAGGTTCATATGATTCAAGGTGCCCCTACAACACTCTCTCTCTCTCTGTCTCTCTCTCTCTCTCTCTCTCTCTCTCTCTCTCCCTCTCTCCCTATTCAATCTAATGAACCAACTCGATCTACTCTACATTTTAATGTCTCAAGTATTGCCTCATGGTCTGACTCGTGAACTTTCCAAAGAGTCTTATTATGTGATTTTCCACCATATTTTATCAAGTGGACATTTCATGCGACAATAAGGTTTGAATAATGAAGAATCTTCCTCTCTATTTTCCAATCCTCGAATAACCACAAGTTAGGGTTCTTCATAGAATATCGTTTAAGTCATGTGCTTGTTACAACCACCACACTGATATGGTACTCTAAACCTTCACCATCTATAACCGAGTGATCCAAAAAAAAATTGGCTTGGACACAATGATACAAATAATAATCTATCCATTCTTCATTGTCTTTAGGTGTAGTAACAGCAAAAACATGGCCTGCAGTGATAAATCTACAAAATATGGTCACTAATTCAAAAAATACTCAGGCAAAAGTTATAAAATTACATATTGAAATTACAAAGATATATAAATATATATATTACTAGGTTGTACTAGATCAAACAAGTGGTCAAATTCAATGGATGAATCCATCTCTACCATCTCCAGTGCTTGTGGGGGATGATAGGTGTCAATTAGGTCCAAAACCCATATATCCCATTTGTCCACCTATTCAGTCGACTCACAATATCCCAATTTTCCTCTACACATGATGGACAATAGCAAGCCATTTTTCATGTGTGGATACTCCATGTACCTACATCAAAGCTTCTAAAAGAGTGCAACTCACTTGATCCTGTTAGTGTGCAATAATCCTCATATGGTGCAATGTTAGTATTATCTATCAACCAAAAATATCCACAAACAGTAGACTCACCTTCCTTACCTGGACCCACTGTAGCATTACACCACTAGACAATGGATTTTGCATCTATCAATATTTCTCCATATTTGTACTTTAGTTCTTCATGAGCTAAGGCTCTTTTGATGCATGTGCCTACACCATCATTCTCTCCCTTTCTATGACTAGCCTCTATGAAATTCCACATATATTGAATTCTAGACAACCTATGCATCCTACTCAACCAATAGAATATCCGTGCATTCTTGAATTGAGATGCACAATTATCTGACCAAATAATGTGCTGACAATATGGTCCATAAAATAGTTGAAAACAACCATGTACAAATTCTGTAGAATGTGACCGATTATCGCTGATGTAAAAATGGTACTCCCTCAAAATCTTTTTGTCATCCTCTGTACTTGTAGGTGAATGCATGAATGTTATGTGAACAAATATGGAAACCTGTTGAGAAGTATAATACTTTTCTTGCACCTCATTTTATGGTTGTAGTGTGTAGTTATCTATGAAGTCTACAACCGAAACAATGGTATCCAATGGAAATGTATCCTTGCACAACTTGAATTGTGAATCCAGCCATTGAGCTCTATGTGTATGTCGTGTGTACTCATAAATAATCTTTTCTCAAAAATCTTTATGAACTCATACACTGGAATCTTTTCAATTACTAAATCACATTGTTTACCCTGTTTCCCTACTCTCTCTCTCCCTACTCTCTCTCTCACTCTCTCTCTCCTCTCCCATCCCTTACTCTCTCAATCTCTCTCCTCTCTCATCCCTTACTCTCTCTCTCCCTCTCCTACTCCCTCTCTCACTGCCTACTCTCTCTCCCATCCCCTACTCTCTCACTTTCTCTCCTCTCCCATCCCCTACTCTCTCTCATTCTCTCTCTCCTCTCCTATCCCCTTCTCTCTCTCTCTCACTCTCCCTCTCCTACTCCCTCTCCCACTACCTACTCTCTCTCTCACTCTCTCTCCTCTCCCATGCCCTACTCTCTATCAATCTCTCCTCTCCTCTCCCATCCCCTACTCTCTCTCTCTCTCTCTCTCTCTCTCTCTCTCTCTCTCTCTCTTGGGCTACTCTCTCTATCTATCTCCTTCTCTCACTCCATCTCCTACCACCTACTCTCTCTCTCACTTTCTCCCATCCCCCCTCTCTCTCTCTCGCTCTCCCTCTCACACTCCCTCTCCCATTGCTACTCTCTCTCTATCTATCTCCCTCTCCCACTCCCTCTCCCATCACCTACCCTCTCTCGCATCCCCTACTATATCTCTCTCGCTCTCCCTCTGCCACTCCCTCTCCCACTTCCTACTCTCTCTCTCTCTCTCTCTCTCTCTCTCTCTCTCTCTCTCTCTCTCTCCCATCCCCTACTCTCTCTCCTCTCTGATCCCCTACTCTCTCTCATAGATACACACTCCCATCCCCCCTCTCTCTCTCACTCTCCCTCTCCCACTCCTCCCATTTCATACTCTCTCTCACTCTCTCTCTCTCATTCCCTACTCTCTCTCTCTATTACACACACTCCTCCCATCCCCCCTTTCTCTCTCTCTCACTCTTTCTCCCACTCCCTATCCTACTACTACTCTCTCTCTCTCTCTATATATCCCTCTCCCACTCCCTCTCTCATCACCTACTCTCTCTCCCATCCCCTACTCTATCTCACTCTCACTCTCCTTCTCCCTCTCCCACTCCCTCTCCCACCACCTACTCTCTCTCTCACTCTCTCTCTCCCATCCTCTACTCTCCCTCTCCCATTGCCTAGTCTCTCTCTCTCACTCTCTCTCCCATCCCCTACTCTCTCTCTCACTCTCCCTCTCCCATTGCCTTCTCTCTCTCTCACTCTCTCTCCCATCCCCTACTCTCTCTAATTCTCCCACCCCCCTACTCTCACAAACACACACTCTCATCCCCCCCTCTCTCTCCCTCTCCCACTCCCTCTCCCATCAGCTACTCTCTCTCTCTCACTCTCTCTCCCATCCCCTATTTTCTCTCTCTTACACACACTCCCATCCCCCCTCTCTCTTTCTCTCCCTCTCCCACTCCCTCTCCCACCACCTACTCTCTCTCACTCTCTCTCCCATACCCTACTCTCTCTCCCCTCTCCCATCCCCTACTCTCTCTCTTTCACATGCACACACTCCCATCCTCCCTCTCTCTCTCTCCTCTCCCATCCACTACTCTCTCTCACTTACACACTCTCATCCTCCTATCTATCTCGCTCTCCCTCTCCCACTCCCTCTCCCACCACCTACTCTCTCTCCCATCCCCTAATCTCACTCTCTCTCTCCCATCCCATACTCTCTCTGCCACCCCCTACTCTTTCTCTTGCTCTCACACTTTCTCCCATCCCCTACTCTCTCTCTTACACACACTCCCATCCCCCTCCCTCTCCCACTCCCTCTCCCACTACCTACTCTGCTCACACTCTCTCTCCCACCCCCTACTCTCTCTCTCTCTCAGGCTACTTTCTCTCTCCCCCTCTTCCATCCCCTACTCTCTCTCTTTCACACACACTCCCATCCCCCTCTCTCTCTCTCCTCTCCCATCCCCTATTCTCTAGATCTGTCACACACACTCCTATCCCCCTCCCTCTCTCTCCCTCTCTCCCACTCCCTCTCCCATTGCATACTCTCCCTCACTCTCTCTCCCCCATCCCCTACTCTTGCTCTCTCTCTCCCATCCCTTACTCTCTTTTCCACCCCTATTTTCTCTCACACTCTCACACTCTCTCCCATCCTCTACTCTCTCTCTTACACACACTCCCATCCCTCCTCTCTCTCCCTCTCCCACTTCCTACTCTCTCTCTCCCATCCCCTACTCTCTCTTAGGCTACTCTATCTCCCTCTCCCATACCCTACTCTCTCTCTTTCACACACACACACTCCCATTCCCCCTCTCTTTCTCTCTCTCCTCTCCCATCCCTTACTCTCTCTCACTCGCTCTCCCTCTCCCACTCCCTCTCCTACCACCTACTCTCTCACACACTCTCTCTCCCCCATCCCCTACTCTCTCTCTCACTCTCTCTTTGACTCTCCCTCTCTACTCTCTCTCCCATCCCCTACTCTCACTCTCTCTCCCATATCATACTCTCTTTGCCACCCCCTACTCTCTCTCACACTCTCGCCCATCCCCTACTCTCTCTCTTACACACACTCCCATCCCCTCTCTCACTCTCCCTCTCCCACTACCTACTCTCTCTCTCCCATCCCCTACTCTCACTCTCTCTCTCAGGCTACTCTCTCTCCCCTCTCCCATCCCCTACTCTCTCTTTCACACACACACTCCCATCCCCCCGCTCTCTCTCTCTCTCCTCTCCCATCCCCTACTCTCTCTCACTCACACACTCTCATCCTCCTCTCTCTCTCTCTCTCTTGCTCTCCCTCTCCCACTCCCTCTCCCACTGCTTACTGTCTCTCCCATCCCCTACTTTCACTCTCTCTCCCATCCTATACTCTCTCTTCCACCCCCTACTCTCTCACACACACTCTCACATTCTCTCCCATCCCCTACTCTCTCTCTCTTACACACACTCTCATCCCCCTCTCTCTCCCTCTCCCACTCACTCTCCCACCACCTACTCTCTCTCTCACTCACTCTCTCTCTCTCCCATCCCCTACTCTCTCTCTTCGGCTACTCTCTCCCCCCTCTCCCATCCCCTACTCTCTCTCTTTCACACACACACTCCCATCCCCCTCTCTCTCCTTTCCCATCAGTACTCTCTAGATCTCTCACACACACTCCCATCCCCCCTCTCTCTCCTCCAACTTCCTCTCTCACCAGCTACTCTCTCTCACTCTCTCCCTCTCCACTCTCTCTCTCCCATCCCCTACTCTCACTCTCTCTCCCATCCCCTACTCTCTCTCTACCACCCCTACTGTCTCTCACACTCTCACACTCTCTCTCATCCCCTACTCTCTCTTACACACACTCCCATTCCCCCTCTCTCTCTCTCTCCCACTCCCTCTCCTACCACCTACTCTCTCTCTCCCATCCCCTACTCTCTCTCTCTCTCTCTCTCTCTCTCTCTCTCTCTCTCTCTCAAGATACTCTCTCTCCCATCTCCCATCCCCTACTCTCTCTTTCTCACACACTCCCATCCCCCTTCTCTTTCTCTCTCTCTCCTCTCCCATCCCCTACTCTCTCTCACACACACACACACTCCCATCCTCCTCTCTCTCTCTCTCGCTCTCACTCTCCCTCTCCCACTCCCTCTCCCACCACCTACTCTCTCTCTCCCATCCCCTACTCTCAATCTCTCTCTCCCATCCTATACTCCCTCTGCCACCCCCTACTCTCTCTCTCACACTCTCACACTCTCTACCATTCCCTACTCTCTCTCTTACACACACTCCCATCTCCCTCTCTCTCTCCCTCTCCCACTCCCTCTCCTACTTCCTATTCTCTCTCTCTCTCTCACTCTCTCTCTCTCTTGGGCTACTCTCTCTGTCCCCTCCCCCATCCCCTACTCTCTCTATCTCACACACACTCCCATCCCCCCTCTCTCTCTCTTGGGCTACTCTCACTCTCTCCCTCTCCCACTCCCTCTCCCACCACCTACTCTCTCTCTCTCCCTCTCTACTCTCTCCCATCTCCTACTCTCACTCTCTCTCTCCCATTCCTTACTCTCACTCTCACTCTCTCTCTCCATCCCCTACTCTCTCTACCACCCCTACTCTCTCTCACACTTGCTCTCTCTCCCATCCCCTACTCTCTCTCTCCCCTCTCCCATCCCCTACTTTCTCTCTCTCACACACACATACACACTCCCATCCCCCCTCTTCTCTCCCTCTCTCACTCTCACAATTTAGGTCTTAATAATGCATGTGCACCAAAGCACGTATGCACTAAAGTGCACACACACTATTAAGACTCAAATTTTAAAAATCTTTAAATAGCACATGCGTGCTATAGCATGCACGTGCTATTTAAAGCTTTGCATTCTATGAAGCCTAAGGCTTATTTTTGCCTTGGGGATCCAACCCAAAGGTTTGGAGACTCTAAATTGGTCTGAGACATGTTTTGCTACAAATATACAAAAAATTATTGATTTTTCTTTTGTGCTCTCCTTCAAGTTTCCTCATGGTTGAGCATCAATAAAATCAAGTTACATGACATTGTAGGTCTCTGTGTTAGCTATATGACCATATAATTTATTTTTTATTTGAACTATTGAAAGCCTTTCAACTATAATTTATTTTGAATGTATGTCCATTTTTGTCAAAAACCAACAAGTACTAATTGAGCTGTAGATTTTAGCTTGTTCATCAAATTTCACAACAGCTTAGTTTTTTAGAAACTAGACTCCATTCTACACACTTTGAAAAATAGAAGTTTTGATTTTAGATTAGTTTTCAATCATTTCTAGGGGAAGCACACAAATATTTCACATTTTTAGGATGTGTCCAATTAAAAAATTCATTATAAAAAATACTCATTATAAAATTACCCAAAAAATCTAGGATAAACTACACAGTGATAGGTAACTTTTGACCAAAGCGATTAAAGAATTTCAAAAAAAAGTTAAAATTTTAGGGGGGGCACACTTTGTACTGTTTTATGTTTTTTTGAATAAACAGTACCACTTCCTGCAGCCCCCTTTTTTAAGACCTAAAACTAAACCATTTTGAAAAAAAATAGTAGTTTAGAAACTAGATTGAAAGGACTACTACTTTTTTTTTGTCATATCTTAAAATTTTGAGTGTAACTATCTTCAAATTCTTCTTGAAGTTTAGAAATTGTTGATAAAAAAAAAAAAAAAAGTGTCCACTTATACCTCCCTTTTGGCACCACAACTTGGTGCACTTATCCTAATTCATCCCCCCCCCCCTCAGTTATCTTAGTGGACTATTATTTCTAACAACATGTACATGTATGTATGTATGTATATGTACATACATACATATATACATATATATTTATGTATGTATGTATGTATATGTATATATGTGTATATATATTATATATGTACATAAATATTATATTATATTTTGTGTGTGTGATAGTTATATTAAAAATGATGTGGTTTCAATAGACAATTATGTTATTAGGTATTTTCCAACATGAGAGGAAACAAAATGTTGGAAGTGTTGGAATAATTTAAAATAACTAAGAGGGGGGGTGAATCAATTATCCAAGGTCCAGATGTATAAATAAAAATTTTCACAAGTTAGTGAACCCATAAAACATTCATACCCATGCATGCATCCATTAGGTAAATACTAAAACTTGTATGCTACTATCAAATCAACTTGCAAAAATGTAAAGCATGAAACACAGCACATTCATCAGCACACTTGGCACAAGGATTTACACGAAAACACAATTTTCACTCTTCTAAAGTGATGCCCTTTGAAAGGCCAACCCTGTTAAAGGTTACAATACACACTGTTGAATGTGACCTAGTTAAGGGATTTCAATCACCCTGTTAGAGGTGAGCCTTGATAGAGGACTTTTAAGCAATTCACTTGGAATGCCACCTGGTTAAAGGATTTTCAAATGACTATTAGGTCAACCTTAATCCAAAGGATTTACCCTAGAATGATATAATTGTTAGAGAATAACAGTAGAGCTTTAATCTGATACAACTTACAACTTCTCTTATAGATTATAGATCTTTTTTGAGTCCTCAGTTCTTCTTGGCCTTCATACTTTACAACTCTAATAGCTTGTTTACCCTTCAAGCATTCATCTCCTTAAGTGTTCTTGCTTAATATGCCATAATAGACTCTTCTCTTGGGTCACTTGATTAAGCAAATCCTTCAATTCCTTCTCCTCCTTAGGTTCTCATACATGACACCAACAACTTTTGCTTCATGACCAAAAATTCCTATGAATAGGAAATTAGGATATTATCCCACTCATTTTCCATCATCCAAATTAGAGTTTTGGATGGATTAGGTAGTATACAATGTATCTACCCCATAGCTTATCTTTTCTAGAAACTTCTCCTAGAATCCATTAGAATTTTCCTAGAAATGGTTTACATCAAATTCTGTGCCACCAACTCATCAACCTTATCTTCCTCATGGTTCACAACTTTCAAGAAAAAAAACTCGTTAGCTTAGATTCAGTGAATCTTTGATCTTTAACATAATGCAGCAGCTTGGCATTATTAATCTTCTGATGCTCAGCACATACTATGTTGAACATCAACTGTAGGATCCTTTGGCATTAACTAAAGTTTAGTGATGCTCGGCATCCATTAAACTTTACTTAGCATCAACTACTTTGCTCAACATCTACTAGAGTTTTCTTTTACTTGACTCCAACTAACTTTTTGCTCAACTTGCACTAACTTTTCTCGGCACCTACTATTAACTAGGTCAAGCTTGGAAAACAAACTTTGTTTAACTTATTCTTCTAAACTTTCTAAGTGTAGCCAGCATTTTGTAACCTTAAGTAGATCATCGATACATCATGCCATCACTGTCTTAACTTATCCTTGTACTTCATTACATAATTATAACTCAACCTTTCCTCTAGGTGTTATTGTTACCTCTTATTGATCAAATCCTCTACATCAATCAACTAAGTGATAGTACTTGAATTTTATAAGCAATTGTCTTACTAGCAAATGGCAGGTTTGATATTAGTGACAAAATAATGACTAAAACACATAGTCTTCTTCAACCATCTCCCTCTAAACAATTATCTTTTTAATCATATCTCAACAATTTCCCTCTTTGGCATTGATGGCAAACCAATTGATCAACCAAGTCAATCAAATGATGAACATCTTGTTCAACCTGACTAGGTTAAAATAGTAAGGCAATACCAAAGAGAAAACTTGTTTTGAAATTTCTCCCTCGATCAGCAACTTGCATCTTCTGATTAGGTTACAAAACTCATTCTTATAACTCCCTCTAAGTTCTTTCTTGTATCTCCCTCTTACTAGGTAGATTAGGATTTCTCCCTCTAATATCAATTTTGTTCAACTTCTTTGACAAAAACCTCTTGCATTTATAAGAAAAATTGTATTAAAATTTCTCTTTCTATGATTACACTTTCTTTCTTTGATGTACTTTCTCTATTTCTGATTAGTAAATCTCTCCCTTTGATAATGATTAGTTTAATGTGCTTTCTCCCTCTTTGTTTTTGCAGCTCTTGATCAATAAATATCTCCCTCTTTGACAAAAATGCCAAAGACATATACCAAAAATTTGTCATCTTAAAATATGCAAGATATAAGCTTTTGCGGTTTCTCCTCTGTCACCTTACTTGTGACTAATTTGAAAATTTCAGCTTTGTGATTACTTTAGACAGCATCTAAAGTAAGATCCTCTGCATCAATGTGTATTATATGAATATTAGCTTGTTTGATGTAGGGCCCTCCTTCTATTTTTTAAATAGCTTTTGATAGGGGTATCACCCCTAGTTTACCTCTTAAATGCTCATGATCATCCTTAGGTAATGGTTTTGTGAAGATATCAACAATTTTCTCCTTTGAGTTAACATATTCCATCTTCACCTCTTTGTCTTGAACTAACTCTCTCAAGTAATGATACTTGATTGTTATGTGCTTTGTCTTTGTGTGCATCACTGGATTATTTGATATATTGATAGCATTTGTATTATCACAATAAAGTATCACTAGTTTTGTGATTTCTTCCTTCATTCCTTTGAGTAGTTATTTGATCCATACAATTTTTGTGCAGTTTATAGTAGTAGCAACATATTCTGCTTTAGCAGTAGATTGTGATGTACAATTATATTTCTTGCTTGTCCATGTAACTAGTCTTTTGCCTAAGAAAAATGTTCCTCCACTAGTGATCTTTTTATCATCAATTTTTCCAGCCCAATTAGCATCAATGTAGGCTCTCAATTCAAACTTTTCATTCTTCTTGTAGTATAGACCAAACTCTTCTACTCCTTTTAGATATCTCATTATTCTCTTCATAGCCATTAAGTGATTCTCCCTGGGATTAGCAAATAATCTTGCAACTACCCCTATAGATAATGCAATATGAGGTATGCTATGTACTACATATTGCAATTTTCCAATCATAGACCTATATAATGTTTGCCATTAAGTGATTCTCCTTTGGATTAGCAAAGAATCTTGCAAATATCCCTATAGATAATGCAATATCAAGTCTGCTATGTACTACATATTGCAATTTGCCAATCATAGACCTATATAATGTTTGATTCACCTCATTTGAATCATCATTATTTGAAAACTTGTGTCCTATCACCATAAGTGTACTTACTAGTTTGGAATCCTCTAATCCAAAAAATTTCAATATTTCTTTTACATACTTTGACTAAGTGATGTATATACCATACTTCATCTGGTATACTTGCAGTCCCACAAAACATTTGATTTCTCAAAACATAGACATTTCAAATTCTTACTTCATTTGATTTGCAAAATCCTTACATAAAGCATCTTGTTCTCCAAATATGATATCATCAAAAAATATTTCAAATAGCAAAACACCTTTGTCTTTTTCTATCTTTATGTATAGATTGTTGTTATAATAAGTCCTTTCAAATCTAATCTTCACAAGATAAGTATGAAGTCTCTTATACCATGCTCTTGGTGCTTGCTTCAATCCATATAGGGCTTTGTGTAGTCTACATACCATGTTCTTATTTTTATCATCAACAAAATCTTGTTCTATGTAAACTTCCTCTTCTAGTATGTCATTCAAAAATGCATATTTAACATCCATCTGATAAACTTTGAAACCTTTGTATGTAGCATAAGCAAGTAGAGTTCCTACTCATTCCATTCTTGCAATAGGAGCAAATGTCTCTACATAGTCAATTTCTTCTTCTTATGCATATCCCTTGCAAACTAATCTTTCTTTATTTCTTGTGGTTCCACCATTTTCATCTAGCTTGTTTCTAAATACACACTTGGTGCTGATCACATTTTTGTCTTCTGGTCTAAGAACTAGACTCCATGTTTTGTTCTTCTCCATTTGTTCAATCTCTTCTTCCATGGCTTTGTATCAATCTACATCTTCTAATGCATCTTTTACTATTTTGAGCTCCTTCATACTTAGCAAGCATAATTCACTTCTTCATCTATTTCTTGTCATTGGCCTAGCATTTTTATATCCAATGATTTGATCAGCAGGATGATGTCTTTTGACATATTTGGATAGTCTTGTCTTAGCTCTTGTTTCTACATTTTGTCTTTCAGCTTCAAAATCACTATGTACATCTCTGTCAGGTATCTCAACATCTCTTTCATGTGTACTAATCTCAGAGTTAGAATGTGCATCTTCTTCAAATTCTATAATTCGACATCTAAATGCATCTCAGTTCCTAAATGCAACTCCACATTTACAGGATGTGACTCAGTAGTTATTGATATTTTCTATTGATTTGTAACTTGATTTGCAGCATCTCCTTCAGTAGGAATTCCTTCATAAAAGTATACAAATGATTTGTATTCTTCTAGTTCTTTCATAGGTTCAGCCTCATGTACTTTTGTAAATTTATCAAAATTCACATTTGCACTCTCTATAATTTTGTTAGTGTTAGTATTTAAACACTTATAAGCTTTACTTCTTGTGGAGTATCCAAGGAATATACCTTCTTCACTTTTTGCATCAAGCTTTCCATTCCTAACATCTTTTAGAATGTAACACTTACTTCCAGGGTATGTGCAGGATCATGGTGTACCAAACTATGGCCTTAAGTGGCAGTGAAAAATCAGCAAATCAGGGTTATGTCAACTTGACACATAATTTTAAAGTGGTTTTGGACTTTATATCAAAAATTTGTAAGAAAATAATCTGTAGGAAATTGAATCTAGTTTCTAAACTACAAGGCCTTATCTGGAGAAAAAATTATTTGATTGGTCAAAAGTTTGGATTTTAATGTAGTATTACAAAAATTTCAGGGCAAAAATAAAAAGTAGGTGTATGTCTGACCACCTTAATCATAATCAAATGATAATATTTTTAAATATAATTTTAGATATAAAAAGTAGACTCATGACTTGATGTGACGCATATTTTTGGCAATTTTTATTCCAAATAAATAATTAATTAAGAATTTTCTACTATACTATTTTCAGAATTTAAAAACTCCCGTGTCTGACCACCTTAACTAGTTCAAAAAAAAATCAAAATTAAGTTTTTCTTTTTTTTTTCTTATACTCGTCAAAGCATAGAATGTGACGCATCTTTTGGATTTCACAAATCTTATACGATTTGAAAGTTATAGCTATTTTTCAACCAGTATGTCAATCAGCACTTTGTAGCTAACTCCATTAGAAAATAAGTAATAATTACTTACTGAACTCGTAATTTGACAAAACTTACATTTATGAAAAGCTAAGAACATTCTTAAGAAACCCTTTTCATTACATCAAATTTTGATTAAAAAAAACTCATCAACTACATGCTTGAAGTAAAAAACACATAACAACATGCCAAAAACACATTTTCAAGATGTTTTAAAGATGACCATATAAGGTTGGTATTGAAAGATATAGTAGGAATTATAAAGGTATTAATTATTTTCATTTAGTATCAGGATGGGTGGGAAAAAAGTGGGAATAGATTTTGAAATTCTTTGAGGCATTTCAGAACTACATATTTTTCAGATCGCCACTTTTTGGCACACCATGATCCTGCACATACCCTCCAAATACCTTAAAGTATTTTACATTGGGTGGGTATTCATACCATAGTTCAAAAGGTGTTGAATGAATACCTTTCTTGATTTTCACATGGTTCAAGGTATACACAGTAGTACTTACAACTTCTCTTCGATATTTCACAGCAACATTCTTCTCCATAATAAGTGTTCTAGCATAGTCCATTATAGTCTCCTTTCAACAATCCCATTTTATGTAGGGGTCCTAGGGGCAGATGCCTATCTTTTGGTTCCTCTATCATTATAGAATATCTCAAACTCATTTGATGTGAATTCTCCTCCTATATCTGATCTCAAGCATTTTGGCCTTTTACCTGTCTCTTTCTCAACTCTTGCCAAGTACCACTTAAACATTTGAAAAGCATTAGATTTCTATTTCTAATACATAACTGTCATCATCCTAGAATAATCAACAACAAATAGCATTATGTACTTATTTCCTCTATAGCTTTGCACTTCAATTGGTCCACACAAGTCAGTATGAACAATCTCTAGTATTTCTTTAGTGTCATCAACTTGACTTTGTCATTTTGCCTAGCTGACATTGTTTGCACACTACATTATTAGGTTTCTTTAACTTAGGCAGACCTCTAACTTTCTTCATGTTATTGATACTAATCAAGTTATCAAAATTAACATGACATAAATTTTTGTGCCAAAGCCATACATCATCAAATTTTGCAACAAAACAAGTAGCATCCTCTATATCAAGATAGAATAGATTACTTCTAGTTTGATCACCTTTTCCAGTCAGTTTCCCATTTGTGTCATATATCTTGGCAGTTTTGTTTCCAAATTCAACCTTGCATCCTAGATTATTCAATTGTGACACACTTAACAAGTTATAATTTAGTCCTTCAACATAGTAAGCATTGTCACATGAAATCTTGTCTATGAGTTTGATAGAACCTTTTTCTTTTATCAAACATGGTGCATCATTACCAAATCTTACACTATTTCCATCATAACAAGTTAAGGTAATGAACTTACTTTTGTATCCAGTCATGTGATGTGAGCATCCATTGTCAATGATCCATCTATCATTTTTTTTCACACAAGTCACAAGTGCAGTTGCCTCATCTTCATTAGATTCATCCTTCATTGCAACATATACCACTTCATCATCATGTTCATTAGAATCATCCCTGTTTTCTTCTTCAACAATGCAGCATGACTTTTTGCCTTTATCTTTATAATCTATGTTGTCATCTTTTCTTCTATTTTTGCACTTGTTTCCATCTCTATAGTTATTCTTTTGCATACATCTTGCAACAATATGACCAACCTCATTACATTTAAAAAAAATGATGGGTAACTTGCCTTTAAATTTGCCTTTACCTTTGTGAAACTTTATTGCCAATAGTGCTTCCAATTGTTCAACATCTTCCTCATTTGTATCATTGTCACTAGATACATATTTTATCTTTCTTTTCTTCTTCTTCTACTTTACCTCATTAGAGTCTTTCAACAACAACTTGGCTTTGAATTCAGATTCAAGACTCTTAGGTTCGTAATTATCAAAGTTAGATAGATCAAAACCAGTGAGTCTACCTACTAATCCTTCAAGGGTTAGATCATTCCCTGGAATACATCTCAACTCTTGAATTGTAGAAACTCTAATGGCATAAATAGGCAGTAATGTTCTCAAGACTTTACTTAACGTAGTATCATCATCTATGTGACTAGTAGCTTCTCTTACTGCACTAACAACTTCTTTTATCCTAGCAACATATTGAGCAATATTTTAACCTTTCCATTCTC
The DNA here is from genome assembly GCA_028749045.1 of Cupressus sempervirens. NCBI lineage: Eukaryota > Viridiplantae > Streptophyta > Pinopsida > Cupressales > Cupressaceae > Cupressus > Cupressus sempervirens. The sequence goes on from CM053789.1 coordinate 734,856,450, forward strand.
ATATCATGAAATGTCCCTTTTCTGATTTTTGTATGATATTTCCAACCTTTAATCAGATCTTTAAGATCAAACAACTAATATCACAAAGATCCTCCAAATTTCTCAAGAAACCCCAAATCGGGTATGCCAGAAATGGTGCCAAAAGCTTCACAGCTTCACCTATTATTAATAAATCTGAAAATGGAAATTTTTACAAAATTTTCAGCAGCATAACAGCCTACAAAATGAAATTTCAAAATCTATATAGCCTTTACACAGCAGCTCACAAATGTAGGACAAAAACTATGCTCATCGGGCTCCCGAAATTAACACAAAAATGCCCGGAAACACCACAAAAACACTAATAAACTATCTCAGAAGTTTAATCACGTCCCAATACATATATTCAGCTCTATCTTAACAGGTTAAAGTCTGAAATACAGCAGCAACCAAAATTGATATGAAATGCTCAACTAAAAACACCAAACTCATGCAAAAAACACACCCAAAAACCCACAAATCTACACTGTTCAGCACAAAGGCAAACTCTGTATGAGCATGCACATGGAATGGCTTCAAACTCCCGTCCTTAGCCTTCCTGGAAACCTGCAAACTCCTGTTCTTGGGTCTCCCTGGAAACCTGCAAACTCCCGTTCTTGGGTCTCCTTCTCCACAGGTTTGGCAGCCTCTGAAGAATAACAAAGAAATCAGCAAAATCAAGTTCTGGAATGAGCCCAAAATGCCTCCAAAACCCCTTAAAAGAGGGCATAACTGTAAGTCACATCCAAGAGAGGTTAATGAAACATATTTTAATAATAATTTTTATTTATTAGTCCAACGGTTTCCAAAGATTAACCCCCTTTTTCCGAAACTTCACTTTCTTGGGCCTGCCTGCCTTAGCAAAAATTATTATTTTTTAATTATTTGAAAAGGGGACATGACATATCATCAAATTGACCTCTAAGGCTCTCAAATTTGGCTCTCTGAACATTTTTGTCTCCTCCATAGATGGTGTGTAGGGCATCCCATATTTTCTTTGCAGTGTCATAGCCTTTGATATCATCAAATTTGGCATAGCTTAGGGTAGAGGCAATCTCCAACATCACTTGATTATGCTCTTTCTTCTTCTCCATATCTTCAACAGTTAGGGCTCCAACTGGATCAACATGTTCCACTATAATGGTAGATTGTGCATGATCTCCAAGTCCTCTAAGGTGTAGCTTCATTAAACTTTGTCATGCAAGAAAGTTATCTCTATTGAGCTTGGGTACTTCTCTTTTTGACATCTCAATCTTTGTGCTTCTAGTACATTAAAACTAGTCCTCTTAAGCAGATGGCTCTAATACCAATTGTTGGAATACTTTAGAATAACTAAGAAGGGGGGTGAATCAGTTATCCAAGGTCCAGATGTATAAATAAAAATTTTCACAAGTTAGTGAACCCATAAAACATTCATACCCATGCATGCATCCATTAGGTAAATACTAAAACTTGTATGTTACTGTCAAATCAACTTGTAGAAATGAAAAGCATGAAACACAACACATTCATCAGTACACTTGACACAAGGATTTATGTGGAAACCCAATTTGGGAAAAACCATCAGTAACATGCTACTCTTTTTCACTCTTCTGAAGTGATGCCCTATGAAAGGCCAACCATGTTAAAGGTTACAATGCACACTGTTAAATGTGACCCGATTAAGGGATTTCAATCACCCTGTTAGAAGTGAGTCTTGTTAGAGGAATTTTAGGTCATTCACTTAGAGTGCCACCTGGTTAAAGGATTTTCAAATGACTGTTAGGTCAACCTTAATCCAAAGGATTTACCCTAGACTGATACAATTGTTAGAGAGTAACAGTAGAGCTTTGATCTTATACAACTTACAACTTCTCTTGCACATTACAGATCTCTATTCAGTCCTCAATTCTTCTTGGCCTTCATACTTTCCATCTCTGACAACTTGTTCATCCTTCAAGAATTCATCTCCTTAAGCCTTCTTGCTTAACATGCCATTGCAGACTCTTCTCTTGGGTTACTTGATGAACCAAAACCTTCAATTCCTTCTCCTCCTTAGGTTCTCATACATGACACCAACAACTTTTTCTTCATGACTATATGTTCCTATAAATAGGAAATAAGAATATTTTCCTTCTCATTTTCCATTGTCCAAATTAGGGTTTTGGATGGATTAGGTAGGATACAATGTTTCTACCCCATATCTTGTCTTTTCTAGAAACTTCTCCTAGAATCCATTAGAATTCACCTAAAAATGGTTTACATCAAATTCTGTGCCACTAGCACCTTATCTTCCTCTTGGTTCACAAGTTTCAAGAAAACAAACTTATTGGCTTAGATTCAGTGAATCTTCGATCTTTAACATAATGTAGTAGCTCGGCATTATCAATCTTCTGATGCTCAACACATACTATATTGCTTGGCATCAACTGTATGATCACTCAGCATTAACTAAAGTTTATTGATGCTCACAATCCACTAAACTTTACTTGACATCAACTATTTTGTTTGGCATCCACTAGAGTTTGCTTTTACTTGGCTCCAACTGACTTTCTGCTTGGCTTGCACTAACTTTGCTCAGCACCTACTATTCATTCAATCAGGCTTGGCAAACAAACTTTGTTTAACTTGTTCTTCTAAACTTTCTAAGTGTATCTAGCATTTTGTAACCTTAAGTAGATCATCAATACATCATGTCATCACTATCTTAACTGATCCTTGTACTTCATTACATAATCATAATTCAACCTTTCCTCTAGGTGTTGTTGTTACCTCTTATTGATCAAATTCTTTTGATAAATCAACTAAGTGATAGTACTTGAATCTTATAAGCAATTGTCTTCCCAGAAAATGGTAAGTTTGACATTAGTGACAAAACAATGATTGAAACACATAGTCTTCTTCAACAATCTCCCTCTTAACAAGGATCTTTTCAATCATATCTCAATAGGAAGAAACCCAAAAAGGCCAAGGAGTAAAATAAGCTAAAAAGCTAATGGAAGAGTAAAAGAAAGTGAATCAAAAAAATGGGACCTGTGTGTGTGTGTGTGTGTGTGTGTGTGTGTGTGTGTGTGTGTGTGTGTGTGTGTGTGTGTGAGAGAGAGAGAGAGAGAGAGAGAGAGTGCACCCATAAACACAAAGAAGTATATGCATATGGAAGTCAAAGTGAGAACTCAAAAATAATAAAAATGAAATGGAGAGAAAATGAAGGGAGTATGTATGAAGGAGATTTGAAAGAAAATTACAAGGAGAGGAGGCAAGAAAAAAGAAACTAGGAGAAGAGGGAGGGGAAGGACCAAATGGGGGGGGGGGGGTTGGGGGTATAGAGAGAGACAGGTGCACCAGGATAGGAGAAAAATAGAAAATAAAATACTAGGAAAAAAGGTCACAAATAGGGGGGCTTTGGAGGGAGGATAATAATGGATGCCATGAAATGCTTAAGCTCCATCCCTCATTTTGGTTGAATTTGTTGATTTCAATGGCCTCCTTAAGCTTCCTTTGAAAGAAGTTATCCCCCTTGCACATAATTTGAGTCTCCTCTACACAAATGTGATGCTTGGTAGAAGAAGAATACTTCATTAACGCAAACTTGATAAGATGCTCATGCTTGATGTCATTGGCATGGTCTTTGATTCTGGTGTGAAATGAATGACCAGTTTCACCTATGTATGGGGTACCACAAGAATACATAACCTTGTAGACACTTGACTCTAAAAAGGTGTCTCTAGTCTTTGATTCTGGTGTGAAATGAATGATCGGTTTCACCTATATATGGGGTACCACAAGAACACATAACCTTGTAGACCCTTGACTCTAAAAAGGTGTCTTTGGGGTCTTTAAAGGGTGGAACATAATCCCTTAAGGTGGATAAGGGCTTCAAGGCAACTCAAATACCTTGTTTGCCCAAAATATTAGAGATCTTTTTGGAGGTACTTGCGACATAGGGAATGGAAATGAAAGAGGAAGTCTTGGAGATAGAAGGAAGATGACCAAATGAAGAAAGAAAGAAGGATTTGACCACATGGAAAGCTATATAGATTTTCTTGTCAAAATATTAGTTCCACTTGAAAACTTGACAAATATGCATGAGCTCTTGCTGTAAGTTATCATTGTCACAAATCCTATGGGCTCTCAAGGCTAGGATTTTTAGGATACAAGTCTTTTGGTTAGGGTGGTGATGAGAGGTAGCATGAAGATAAAGGCCAGTATGGGTGGATTTGCAAAAAACTCAATGACCAAGGGAGCGATTAGGCTTTTTAGGATTAATACATCAAGGAAAGGTAAGTAGTTACTAGATCTCATCTCCTTGGTGAAAGAGATGCAAAGGCCTATATTGTTGAGGTGGGCATAAAAATATTCCAACTTGTATAGGCCATGAGACCAATAGACATTGGTTTCATCTTCGTAGTGTTTCCACCTCTTAGGCTTAAGGGGGAAAGAAAGTAACATAATTTCCTCAAACTCTTCCATGTACGAGTTTGCAAAAACCAGTGAGAGCGGGGAACCCATGGCTACATTGTTAACTTGTTCATAAATAACACCATTGAAGGAAAGAAGGGTACATCTCAAGCATAACTCAACTAGGAGAGGCCACCTCAACACTAACCTTATGCTTAACAATCACAATGGAATATGGAATGGTTGGTGAAGAGCAAAACAGCATCAAAGCTAACCAAGATGTCATTGTTGTCACATCTGGAGTCCTTAATGAACTAGATAAAATTGTTAGAATCTTTGACAAAGGAGTCAAAATTGCCAACAAGAGGGGATAATAATTTGGTGAGGAAGGTTACCAACTTGTAGGTTGGGGATCCAATTGTGTCCACAATGGGTTTGAACGGAATATTAGCTTTGCGGATTTTAGGAACCCATAAATATGAGAGTTGAACTCCTTAGTGGGAAAAGGTGCTTCTTAGCAGCAGCATCAAAGGAGGAACCGCAAATAGCTTCTCTGACCTTCGTCAAGATTTTGATGCAAGGGTTATGGGAAATAATCTTATAGCTACTAGTGTCTGAGAGAAGGTCAGGCATCTTAGTAATGTAGTTAGATGTGTTCATAATTACTGTGGCATTTTCTTCATCAGCCTTAGATATAACAAGATCATGATTGCTAACAAGATTTTTAAAGGTTTTGATCTCTTTCCTGGGTATATTGCATTTAGGAGGCTTAGCCCTCCTAAGAGCCACAACAAAATCCTATCTAACTTCTTCTGCAATAGTGGTTGGAAAAGAATGAAAAGCATTCTCAATATCAACCAAAAAATTAATGTGAGGAATGGCATGTGGATATAGGGGAAAATTAAGGCCACACTTGAGAAGATTGAAAGTGAGAGGGTCCATAGAGACTTAAAATGTTAAAAGGGGCCTTATAGTTTACTAGACCATATGAGGTTTTGTTATTGGAAATGCACCTTGCGTGTGTGTGTGTGACCAATGTCTAAACATAGAAGGTGGTGAGGTTAGCGATGTAGGAGTCTACAACTAGCATATTTTGTGGTCTACTCTATAAAAAAAAAGATTATTGACACTATTGATAGTAATCAAACTTCATGCGAGCTATGCCCAAATAGCTAAAACATGCCAAGAATATATGTAAATGATAATATCATGATGCAAAAAAATTCAAATTAATAGATATATGACATAAATCTCATTTTTGTTGAATTGTACATCGATATATCAGTCAACTTTTGTAATCTGGGTAAAGACTAAATAGTTTCTTGCTGAGTTCTTCCCTTCACGAGTCCTTGAACCAGCTTTATCAATATATATTTATGGTGGAAGAAAAAGAAAAAAAACAAACTCAAAGATGATAATAGTTTCTGTACATTGATATTTTGAATAATTTAAAAGAATATTTTACAAACATCATTTAAAACTTTTAATACTAAAAAGGATTTAGAATTCAAAATAAGAAAACTAAACTGGGGTCATGCATAACCTAATCTACACATACAAAAGCCATATACAAATATACCCAACCTACTAGACTTCCAAAAGATGTTGGGTAGGCCCCAAAACTACATCCACCCAACAAAACCGCCTATATCTCATTAAAAATGCATAAAGAGGTTGAGTAGGCATTTTCATTTCTTATAACCACAAAACTAAAAACCAAACAACAATAAATCCGCTCATTTTCTCATTAAAAATGCATGCCACAACTCACCACACTCTAAAATTTGCAATGAAGCAACGGCACAACCAAAACCAATATAAAACCCAACTTATATTTCCTTCCTCTATTATAATAAGCCGCAAAATAACAGTCAAGAATCAGAAAACCGCGTTAAAAAATAACAACAATAAATATCCTTCCTATTTTATTTACAAATCAGAACTTAAATTAAGTACATGAAAACTTCATCGAGGGAAAATTTTGCAGGTTTCGCTTTTTGTCGTTTCTAAAGATGGATCATTTTTATTATTATTATTATTATTTGTCGGAAAACAATTTTCCTGGGATCGCAGTTCCCACTATAACGGAACATATTTAAGCATTCTTCCCCAGTCTGACATAATTTGTATTTGCAGGCTTTTCCCAGGTAATATAAAAATACAATTATCGTGATTATAAAAAAATAAAAAATCAATTGTTTTGGGCACGGACAGTCCTGGGGAACTGGACTTTATTATTTTATTATTTTAATGAAGAACTCGTAGTTGTCCTATTGCAAGTCGCAGAAAAAGTCCGTCGTCTACCTAAACTAAAATTCCCGTCTGAAAACGCCGTCCAGAATCTGTTTCCGTCTGTCATCATACGCATTGACATTGAAGAAAGTCAACATTTGGGAAGCATGTGGGTGAAATTAAATTGGAAAGCGATCGGCTACCAATTCTTTTTGTTGCCAACATGCGTCTGCTCCACCGTCCGCGTCATATCACGGGATTTGGGAACAATTTGCGTCATTTGACCGACTTCTGGCTTTCAATTGGCCCTTGCCTGTCGCATCGTAAATAGTTTAACTCAAAGTTTGCATGCTGCGTTGCTGCATAGGTGACGGGTTGGATATGCTCGAGTATTACCTAGCACTCCTTGTTTATTATTTATTATTTATTATTTATTATTTTGTTGTTGAAAGAGATGAGGCGCAAAATAATTCTCTATAAATTGTTTTACAGAGGTTGAAAGGCGACTAATCTAGTGAGACGTGGAAATCTTTCATTTGGTGAATTTTTTTTTTTTTTTTTTTTGGGATGAATAGTTCTTCCATATATTTTTTGTTTTCCTTGACTCTCTTGCATCTTGATGATGGATCATGTAGTATGATCTGAAACGTTGATGACAAAAATATTCACACAATCATGCCCAGAAATCAAGTTTGATTCTTGATGGATTGTGGAACTCTGATAGCTCTAGTTCTTTCCTATTAATAAAAATATAAAGTTACATATTTACAAAAAAGGTATTGGGGGACATAATGTCACTTTGCGGCCAGACACTTAACTATTCATCAAAAAAGCAAGATTTGATCTAATAATAGATATTAAATTTCTACAATCGATATGTTTGTACAATTTGTTTTATGAATTTAGGTTGTGTTTGATATTTTGAATCAACATTCAGAGCACATTCATCATGACGAAAGAGAGCAAATGAATGATGAAAGATTTGATTTCTTATGATGTCGAAATCTATGAAAACGTGTTGCAGAAAGGGAGAAATGAATAGCACTATTTTAGATAAAAGATTTGACTTAGTAAAATGTATGTTATATTTTTAGATAAAGATGAGGTATTAGCTCTTGTTATTTATTTCTTTTGGAATAGATGATGTGTCAAATTGGTACCTGATTGTTTCAATATTGTATTAGATGATAAATGAATAGAGTGGTTTTTAAGGTGTGATTTATTGTAGGTGGACAATTTAAAAATGAAATAAAAGTTGTAGGTAGGGGGGAATAGCAATGAGTAGTACTACCCTAGTTATGAGGTTTGCCTAGTACATTGCATGTGTTTTTATAAAGATGAGCTCAATAAGACCAAGGCCACTTTATCTATTTACTTATTTTATTTTGGAAGAGGTGAGACATGAAACTATTATCAATTGTTTCTATATTATTTTGAATGATGTTCATGTAGAGTGGTAATTTTTTTATGAACAACAAACTTGATTTTAATTAATATATGTGATTTGTTGTATGGTGGATGATTTAAAAAATGAAATACAAATTGTAGATAGGGGGAAGAACATGCAAGTGAATAATGCTACCCTAGATAAGATTTTTGACTTAGTAAATAACATGTTACAATTCTACATAAAGATGAGTTCAATATGGCTAAGCATTAGCCCTTCATTTTATTTATTTATATTTTTTGGGAAGATGAGGTGTGAAATTATTTAAATATTGTACTAGATTATATTTGAGTAGAGTGATTTTTAAGATAAGATTTATTTTATGGTGGATGATTAAAAAATGAAATAAAAGTTGTAGAGAAGAGAAAACAAATCACGCACATGAATAGTCTTATCTTTGCTAAGAGATTTGACCTAGTAATTCGTATGTTGCATATTTACATAAAGATGAATTTAATAAGACAAAGGAGTAGCCCATGATTTTTGTTTATTGTATTTTGGAAGTGATGAGGTGTTACAAATTATTTGAATTTTGTATTAGACAATTTGTAAGTAGAGCTATTTTTTAGGTGTGATTTATTATAGGCAAATAATTTAACAAATGAAATAAAGTTATAGAGAAGGGGGAATAAACATTGCAAGTAAGTAGTATTGTCTTAGGTAAGACATTTGGCCAGGTATAAGCCATTGATTTTTTGTATCTGTATCATTTTATAAACAAACGAGGTATGAAATTATTATTAATTGTTTGAATATATAACAAATTTCAAAGACGTGATTTATTGTATGGTGGATGACTTAAAAAATGCAATAAAAGTTATGGAGAAGGGAAAACATGGCTTGCGAGTGAATAGTGTCACCTTAGCTAATGGCCCATAACATCTTAGTTGATTTGCAAGATCAACTATCTATTCAAGGCAAATCATTAACCTTTCAATCTCAATATTCTTCTCTTTTAATTCTTCATAATGAGAAGCTCTAATTTGTTTTTTGAAGTATGGTATACAACATAAAAGCCACCTGCATCGCAATATTACATATATTTGGATACAAAATCACTCACACAATGAATCCTATTAGCACAATCAAGACATTAAGGGCACTAATACAAGATCTCCACAATATAGGGCTTTGAATTCCTTAATGTAAATGATAAAGAAATGGAATGTAAATCATAGATATGATATAATGTATGATTTATGTGATAAAATATAGAAATATTGATCTAGGAAAGGAAGTGCAAAGGAAAAGGAATTTTAAAAAGTGCACCTCAAAAGTGAAATAAATTAATAAAAAAGGTTTATTCATAAAAAATAAGAGGAATGGTACTCTAAAGCTAGATTTGACCATCGCTAGAATGTTAGAATTTGGGGTGGCTCTAGATCTAGAAAATTGAGATACATAACTCTCTATTGTGTAATTATCATCCAAAAACTACAAGGACAAGTCAAGATTCTAGAGAAAATTTAAGATTCTAGAGATAAGTTGAAAGGTCAACTTGTTCTTGACAACTCCAAATCTTAAAAAATTTACTTCAAAGTCCACTTGTTGTACAAATACTTCTCATATCTATATTTCAAACTTCATCACTTTTTTCCTACACACAAGAAATAAGAAGGATGAAGGGAGGTGTTTTCATCAATAAAATTTCTATTTACAAATTAACCTTGAAATGAAATAAATGAAATGGAAAGTATTTTGTCATGTAGCAAAGGCTAGATCTGATTAATGAAGTGTATCATACCTTGTAGATGGATTTAAACCTTTAAATTTGATCAAGTATTTTGATGCAATATAATTGACTCAATACAAAAACCAAAATGAAATCATATATTAAGATAATATCATGCATTACATGTTATTTTCCACAATGTTTGTTTAGGAAAGAGAGAGAGAAGAAGACTCGATTGATGAATGTGCAACTCCTTCCTTCATAGTAAAATTATTTTCTTGGCCTTCAATGTGGGAAGGAAGCTAGATCAATGGAAGGAAACATCCTAGTTACATGATTGGAATGAAGACATGCATCCATGAACATTTCTTGATGGATTCCTCGAACTTCAATTGTTGATTGTTTGAATGCTTTTTAATGAATGCCTTCACAATGATCTTGCTAACACTTTCTTGCACAATGGATGGATTATTGAATTTAAATTTGATTACATAATAATGGATAGATCAAATCAAATGAATAGATATCTTTTTATACTCAATTAAATGCTCAAATCACACCCATGTTGATTGTAAATCTCAATCCCAGAGGATAATCCCACATTAGGCCCTAGGCCAAATCTTGGTTAAAAAGCCTATGTACAAGTTGAGAGATCGTCTTTTTCCAAGAAAATAAAACTCATCTTTTGTTTGGATGTTAGGAAAGGTGGAAAGGAATGAGGGGAGAAAATATAGGGTTTTGCGAAGGGTCGTAAAAATGAAAATAAATAAAGAGGTCATATGCAAGGAAATGAATTAGGGATTGGATGGTAAAATGGGAAATCATGCATAGAAGTGAGATCCAACCTTGGGTTTTAAGAAAGATTAAAGGAGGGCTCATATTTGAATTAAGTAAACATTTAAATGTAAAATGAGGTCCTACTATAGGAAACACACTAAATTAGACACAAAATAGTCCCAAAATGTACATAAGTTAGGTGCTTACATCTTAGAACTATACAATTCCTTATCATTTTTCTATTGTTGCTCACACCATCTAAAAATTTCAAGCAATGTAGATTTCTCTAACTACTTTTATAATTTACTAATTTTTTAAATTGTTACTTGCATCCCATTTCCATATTTTTCTTTTATCAATAAATACTTAGGGATAAGCCCTAGATGTGAATTGAGTTATAGATGATGTGTTGTGGGCACTATAAAGTCTACTATTGGCATATTCTTAGCCTACTTTTGGACCAAAATATTCTTCCACAAGTTCTCACTAGTACATTTCCCCCTTTTTTGACCAAATTTTTCGACCAAAGGCCATATTGGCCTTTTTTTTTTAATGTCTGAGTTGGTCAAAATTTTGACCAAATCAAGTTCATAATGAAAAAAAAGAAAATCATAATTTATCATTCATTATTTGGTGAGTTTGTTTGGTAGTGAAAGTTTGTTGTTCGGTCTGCATGAGAGTCATTTCAAGTTAGTGCCCTAGGCCTTGCCTTCCATTTCTGGTTACACATGAATTTGTCTCTTGCCTTCAACTCTCATTATTCTATTTCACAGCATCTGCATCTATAAATGAATTTTGAGGACACCACCTATTATATTTATAATCAATCCTCAAGTTTTCCAAGTCTATAAAATCTCTCCTTAGATAAGCTACAAGCTAATCACATGGAGAAATAATTTGACTAAAATTTTATTTATAAAAAAGGGACTACGAATTAATGTTTTGTTAAATCTTGTAATAGAAAATGCAAATGCAAAAGCACAAACAAGGCACATGAACTATTAGAGTGAGTGATTGGCTCCATGAGATGCACAAAATGCATTTGTCAAATATGTTCTAAATTGTTTGGTTGATTGGCTCCATGAGATGCACAAATGGATTTGTCAAATATGTTTTCCAAACTTTCAAGAAAATGACATAGGAAGCGTAAATTCCATTTCCAAGTGAAGTGTAACTATGTTGTATTCAAATAAGACCTCTAACTTCATAAAACCTTCTAAGTTTGAAGGCCTTAAACCAAAGCCATAGTGTATTCCACCATACTATCAGTGAAAATATTGTACCAAATCCAATCCCCCACCAACCACAAAGACATACTCATCTATTTTCCTCCACACTGATTTCCTTGCATATGGTACTGGTGGAGGAAGCAATGAAAAATTTATGCACTTTGGAAGAGAGTAACCACACAAACAAGGTGGATTTCCTCGGCAATAGATGGGCTCAAAAGTAGCTACCAGTGGTTAAGGAGAGCTAGACCAATAACTAATGAGGTTAGGCACACAAGTAGTATTAGTATTGATCCTAGGCTCCATTCAACTTGGTAAATCTTTTGAACTATTACATACACAGGTTGAAATCTTTTCCCATCTATACTCCATGTCCCATGATGTACTAATAGTGATTACCCTAGCTAATGGCCCATAACATCTTAGTTGATTTGCAAAGTCAACTATCTATTCAAGGTAAATCAATAAACCTTTCAATCTCAATATTCTTCTCTTTTAATTTTTCATCATGAGAAGCTCTTCTTTTTTTTTTGAAGTATGGTATACAAGATAAAAGCTACTGCATCATTATTACATATATTTGGATACAAAATCATTCGCATAATGAATCCTATTAGCACAACCAAGACATTAAGGGCACTAATACAAGATCTCCACAATATAGGGCTTTGAATTCCTTAATGTAAATGATAAAGAAATGGAATGTAAATCATAGATATGATATAATGTATGATTTATGTGATACAATAAAGAAATATTGATCTAGGAAAGGAAGTGCAAAGGAAAAGGAATAAAAAAAGTGCACCTCAAAAGTGAAATAAATTAATAGAAAAGGTTTATTCACCAAAAATAAGAGGAATGGTACTCTAAAGCTAGATTTGACCATCACTAGAATGTTAGAATTTGGTGTAGCTCTAGATCTAGAAAATTCAGATACATAACTCTCTATTTCATAATTATCATCCAAAAACTACAGGGACAAGTCAAGATTCTAGAGAAAATTTGAGACTCTAGAGATAAGTCAAAAGGTCAAATTGTTCTTGACAACTCCAAATCTTAAAAAATTATTTCAAAGTCCATTGTTGTACAAGTACTCCTCATATCTATATTTCAAACTTCATCACTTTTTTTCTACACACAAGAAATAAGAAGGATGAAGGGAGGTGTTTTCATCAATAAAATTTCTATTTACAAATTAACCTTGAAATGAAATAAATGAAATGGAAAGTATTTTGTCATGTAGCAAAGGCTAGATCTGATTAATGAAGTGTATCATACCTTGTAGATGGATTTTACTCTTTAAATTTGATCAAGTATTTTGATGCAATATCTTTGACTCAATACAAAAACCAAAATGAAATCATATATCAAGATAATATCATGCATTACATGTTGTAATTTTCCACAATCTTTTCTTAGGAAAGAGAGAGAAGAACAAGACTTGATTGATGAATGTGTAACTCCTTCCTTCATAGAAAATTTATTTTCTTGGCCTTCAATGTGGGAAGGAAGCTATATCTATGGAAGGAAACATCATGGTTACATGATTGGAATGAATGCATGCATCCATGAACATAGCTTGATGGATTCCTCAAAATTGAATTGTTGATTGTTTGAATGCTTTTTAATGAACGCCTTCATACTGATCTTGCTAACACTTTCTTGCACAATGGATGAATTATTCAATTTAAATTTGATTACATAATAATGGATAGATCAAATGAGAGGAATAGATATCTTTTTATACTCAATTCAAGGCTCAAATCACATCCATGTTGATTGTAAATCTCAATCCTAGAGGATAATCCCACATAAGGACCTAGGCCAAATCTTGGTTGAATTTAGCCTATTTACAAATTGAGATACCATCTTTTCCCTATAAAATAAAGCTCGTCTTTTGTTTGGATGTTAGGAAAGGTGGAAAGTAGCGAGGGGAGAAAATATAGGGTTTTGTGAGGTTGTGAAGGGTTGTAAAAGATGAAAATAAATAAAGAGGTCTTATGCAAGGAAATGAATTATGGGATTGGATGGTAAAATGGGAAATCATACATAGAAGTGAGATCCAACCTTGGGTTTTAAGAAAGATTATGGGAGGACTCATATTTGAATTAAGTAAACATTTAAATGTAAAATGAGGTCCTACTATAGGAAACACACTAAAGTAGGCACAAAATAGTCCCAAAATGTAGATAAGTCAGGTGCTTACATCTTAGGACTATACAATTCCTTATCATTTTTCTATTGTTACTTACACCATCTAAAAATTTCAAATGTGTGCACTATTTTACTAATTCTAATATCAGTATGGTGAGTGGAAGCATAATACAGGGCTTTATATTAGTTGATCACATGATTCTCATACTAGGTAACTCTTTCTTTTATTTATTGTTTCCTTGTAATGCCAACAATTTTGTTGGTGTAAATAAGTATTTATTTATTACACTTAAGTTTACTTAGGTTAATAAATTATTTTATTTGTGAGACACTTAGGAGTTTGTGCACTCTTGTGAGTTGTCATGATGACATCACAGGGGTCCGTACCTTTTTTAAGCACATGTTGTCTACAACACAGGAATCTTCTACACACATATGAAACTTTGTCATTCTTATCCATTCATATAGAATGTTGGATAAGGTGCTTAGTTTTCTTATCTTCTGGTTGTTTCTAGAGAAATTCTAGGTGCTTCTTGAGAGGCCTTTATATATAGGCACTCCTAGTGTACTCTTAATCATGGCATATTGAATATATCATCATTCTGATCATACTCTCTCTCTCTCTCTTGGTCTACTATGTGCTTGTGTTTGAGTTCATAGTTCTTGGGTGAATTTTTTCCTTAGGAAAATTCTTACATGGTATCAAGACTGGCAGGCTTTAGAAGTTATCAGGAGTTGTGTACATGGGGATCTTCTCTTTCAGATTAAAAATTGTTCAGAATCCAAAGAAGTTTGGGATAAACTTGAACAGTTGTATGGTAATGTGGACGAAGAAAATGGATTTTAGATTGAGGATGATCTACTTCTCTTGGATCCTAACAATTTTGACACAATTCAAGATTACATCATTAAAGTCAATGAGTATAGGGCACTTCTCAAAGATTGTGGAAATCCCATGAAGGATGACAAGTTGATTCATCACATCCTCAAGAGGCTACCTTCTGAGTACACTAACTTTGTTTCAAGTTTTACTACTCACGGGTTCAGCATGAGATCTGCTTACCAGAAGCCTTCCTTTGATGCATTTGCAGAGATGTTGATTGTTGAACAATCTCACTTGGTGGATTTTGAACTTCTCAAGTCATCAAAGACCAAAGCCTTGGTGGCTAGTGATGATCACAAATCAAGTCAAGGAGGGAAAAGCAACAAGAAGAAGAAGCAATGGAAGTAGAAAACACAATCTAAGACACAACAATCCTCCTCTCAACAAGGCAATACTTCTTCAAACAAGAAGGGAAGTAATGAAAAGAAGGAAAAACTCTTTTGTGCATATTGCAAAAAGCCAAATCATGATGAGCATCATTGAAAGACAAAAAGAATCGGTGAATTAGAAAATCTACTCAAGAAGAACAAGATTCAAGTGCCAGGTACTTCCAAGGATTCTACTCCAACCTCTTTGAAGGGTAAAGGTCAAGCACTTATGGAAAACACAAGTTCTTCTTTGGAATGGATACTTGACTCAGGTGCCTTTTATCATATGGGTTGTTCCAAGGAAGATTCCTCTTCATTGAAGCAGTCAAAGGTACCACACATCTTCGTGGGAGATGAAACTAAGATGGAAGTTGAAGGGAAAGGACATGTAGAAATGGAAAACGATGAATTCAAAGATGTTCTCTATGTTCCAAACCTTAGCTCTAATCTACTATCAGTTTACCAAATCACTACCTTGGAGATGGTCACAAAGTTGAGTTCCTTCCAAATTCAGTGATGGTGTGAAGTCTTAAAGATGATTCATTGGTTGCAGTAGGGAAAGTCAATGATGACAAGAGGATTTTTTCTTTCTCCCACTTTGTGCCCAAGAGTCCTTCTCAAGCCTTGTTGACTCACTCTACTTTAAACATCAACTTATGGCATGATCGGTTTGGTCACCTTGACTATCACTCTCTTCGAAAACTTTGCTCTAAACATATGGTCAAAGGTCTACCTAATATCAGCTTTTCTAAGTGAGAATGTTCATCTTGTTCAATGGATATTAATCTCAAGGAGAAGTATGATAAAGGAAAAGCTTCTCAAGCTCTAGTTGTTCTTCAGCTAGTTCACATTGTATTAGCAAGACCCTTTGCAGTGACTTTAGTTAGCCAAGGCCACTACATACTTACATTTGTTGATGACTTTTCGAGATTCACTTGGGTCTTCTTCCTTCATCATAAGAATGAAGTGGTTCATAAGCTTCAAGAGTTCAAGACTCATGTTGAACACAAGTCAAGGAAAACCATCAAGGTATTAAGGGTGGACAATGAGAACAAATATGTAGACAAAAGACTCAAGAACTTTTGCAGAATTAAGGGGATCGATCTTTAGAACCCACCAGCATTCAGTCCACACAAGATAGATGTTGTAGCACTGAGGATTAGGACTCTCAAGACCATGGCAAGTTGCATGATCAATGCCAAGTCTCTCGATCCTACATTAGAAGTTGAAGCCATTAGCAATGCTACTCACATACTTAATAGGTCTCCTCATCTAGCCTTCGATGGAAAGAATCCTTTTGAGGCATGGTGCAATAGAAAACCAGTTGTGAGTCACCTTAGAGTCTTCAATTGTCCATCATGGGCTAACCTATCTTCCAGGAGTTTCAAGGCACCGACACCTAAGCCTTGTACCTTCATCGAGTATGAAGACAATGCTAAAGCTTACAAACTGATGGATCCAGAGACACATGAGCTCTTTGTGGAGAAGGATGTTCACTTTGAGGAAAGTTCACCTAGCTTGTCCTCTAATCCTCTATACACACCATACATAGTGGAAACTAATAGTGACACCAGTGATAGTGCTTCAATAGGTTCAGACACGTGGGGTTCTGTTGACAGTTGCAATGAGAGGTCACATCAATCTAGTCCACATGCTTACATTGCCATTGTGAAAGGTCCATCACTACATGGTACATATCATCTTCTAGCTCCAGCTTCACTTGACTTGGGAGATAGACTTGAGGACATACATCTTCTCATTGATGAAGGTGATCCTTCTATAGTCATTGTGAGGGCTCACTCTGACCCTCATGTCCATTCTCTACATGATCAATCTTCACAGGTTGGCATGATTGTGGATCCTTATGAATAGAAATTAGTGGAGGTCTCTTTGTCAGTTGAGGAGATAGATGGTTCAGTGGAACAGGTTCAACAGACATCCTTGACTGATCTGCATTCATTTTTTTTCAACACAGTTGGAAGGGTTGAACATCAGCATCTATACAGGGATACTTGAGTAGGTTTTAGGGCCACCATACATCTTCAGTAGTGTACCTTTGCCTTTGTTTCTTCTTAAGGGGAGGAAAATCATTTTTCATTCATGGACTAGCTTCTTCATAGGAGCAGCTTTCACTTGCTGGCATTCTTCTTTTGGGGGGGAGCTTATTTTGTCTCTCTTCCTTCTCTCATTCTCTTATGTATATACTGGATGTATTTTGTAATGGGGGGGTCCTGATTACTCCATCCATTGATGCATCCCCTTATCTCTCTTTTTGGGGGAGGGTTTTTCCCATGAGGTTTTCCCTCTTTCCCTGCTTTATGAGAGATTTGCATTTCATTATGTATATGGGTACCTAATATGGCCAAGTAGCCAGGACCCATTATGCATCTTCATCCTAGTTTTCGTAAGCTTAAGGGCATTCCCCTAAGTTGCACTTAAGGGGGGGTGTTGGTGTAAATAAGTATCCACTATTTACACTTTAGTTTACTTAGGTTTATGCATTATTTTATTATTTTTCATTATTTTATTTGTGAGACACTTAGGAGTATGTGCACTCTTGTGAGTTGTCATGATGAAATCATAGGGGTCCACACCTCTTTTAAGTACATGTTGTCTACAACGTAGGAATCTTCTACACACATATGACATTTTGTCATTCTTATCCATTCATCTAGAATGTTGGATAAGGTGCTTAGTTGTCCTATCTTCTAGTTGTTTCTAGAGACATTCCAGGTGCTTCCTAAGAGGCCTTTATATATAGGCACTCCTAGTGTTCTCTTAATCGTGGCATATTGAATACATTTTCATTCTCATCTCTCTCTCTCTCTCTCTCTCTCTCTCTCTCTCTCTCTCTCTCTCTCTGGTCTGCTATGTGCTTGTGTTTGAGTTCTTAGTTCCTGGGTGAATTTTCCTCCATTGAACCATCTGTCTCCTAACTAACAAAGATATCTCCACTAATTGTTGTTCATAAGGATCCACAATCATGCCAACCTATGAAGATTGATCACTTAGGAGACGGTCATAAGGTTGAGTTCCTTCTAGATTCAGTGATGGTGTAAAGTCTCAAAGATGATTCATTGGTTGCAGTGGGGAAAGTCAATGATGATAAGAGGCTTTATTCCTTCTCCCACTTTGTGCCTAAGAGTCCTTCTCAAGCCTTGTTAACTCACTCTATTTCACAAATCAACTTATGGCATCAGCGGTTTGGTCATCTTGACTTCCGCTCTCTTCAACAACTTTCCTCAAAACACATGGTCAAAGGTCTACCTAATATCAGCTTTTTTGAGGGAGAATGTTCATCTTGTTCAGTGGATATGAATCTCAAGGAGAAGTATGATAAAGGGAAGTCTTCTCAAGCTCTAGTTGTTCTTTAGCTAGTTCACATGGTTTTAGTAGGACCCTTTGCAGTGACTTTAGTTAGTCAAAGCTGCTACATACTCACATTTTTTGATGACTTTTTGAGATTCACTTGGGTCTACTTCCTTCATCGTAAGAATGAATTGGTTCATCAGCTTCAAGATTTTAAGACTCATGTTGAACACAAGTCAAGAAAATCCACCCAAGTACTAAGGGTGGACAATGAGAATAGATATGTAGACAAAAGACTTAAGAACTTTTGTAGAATTGAGGGGATTGATCTTCAAAACTCACTACCATTTAGTCTACACAAGACAGATGTTGCAGCAATGAGGATTAGGACTCTCAAGACCATGGCAAGTTGCATGATTAAGGCCAACTCTCTCAATCCTACATTAGAAGTCGAAGCCATTAGCAGTGCTACTCACATACTTAATAGGTCTCCTTATCCAACCTTAGATGGCAAGACTCCTTTTGAGGCATGGTGCGGTAGAAAATTGATTGTGAGTCATTTTAGAGTCTTCGGTTGTCCTACATGGGAAAACCTATCTTCCATGGGTTGCAAGGCACCAGCACCTAGGCCTTGTACCTTCATCGGCTATAAAGACAATGTGAAGGCTTACAGACTGATGGATCTAGAGACACATGAGATCTTTGTGGAGAAGGATGTTTACTTTGAGGAAAGTTCACCCAGCTTATCCTCTACTCCTCTCTGCACATCATACAAAGTGGAAACTAATGGTGACACTAGTGATAGTGCTTCAATAAGTTCAAACACATGGGGTTCTATCGACAATTGCAGTGAGAGGTCACATCAGTCCAGTCCACATGCTTATATTGCCATAGTGAAAGGTCCAACACAACATGGTACATCTAGTCTTCTAGCTCCAGCTTTAGTTGACTTGGGAGACAAACTTGAGGACTTACATCTTCTCATTGATGAAGGTGATCCTTCTACAGTTGTTGCGAGGGATCACTCTGACCCTCATGTCCATTCTCTACATGATCAATCTTCACAGGTTGGTGTGATTGTGGATCCTTATGAACAACAATTAGTGGAGATCTCTTTGTTAGTTGAGGAGATAGATGGTTCATTGGAACAGGTTCAACAAACATCCTTGACCGATTTGCATTCATTCTTTTTAGCACAGTTGGAAGGGGTGAACTTCAACATCAATACAGGGATACTTGAGCGGATTTTAGGGTCACCATACATCTT
This sequence comes from Cupressus sempervirens, assembly GCA_028749045.1. NCBI lineage: Eukaryota > Viridiplantae > Streptophyta > Pinopsida > Cupressales > Cupressaceae > Cupressus > Cupressus sempervirens. The sequence continues at coordinate 734,876,183 of CM053789.1, forward strand.
TAGAAGTGTACCTTTGCCATTTTTTCTTCCTAAGGGGAGGAACACTATTATGTATTCATGGACCAACTTCTTCATCAGAGCAGCTTTCACTTGTTGGCATTCTTCTTTTGGGGGGGAAGCCTATTCTGTCTCTCTTCCTTCTCTCATTCTCTTATGTATATACTGGATGTATGTCATAATGGGGCGTCTTGATTACTCCATCCATTGATGCATCCCTATTTATCTCTCTTTTTGGGGGAGGGTTTTTCCCATGAGGTTTTCCCTCTTTCCCCGCTTTATGAGAGATGTGCATATCATTATATACATGGGTACCTAACATGGCCTAGTAGTTGGGACCCATACTACATTTCATCCTAGATTTTGTAAGCTTAAGGGCATTCCCCTAAGTTGCACTTAAGGGGGGTTTTGGTGTAAATTAGTATTTACTTATTACACTTACTTAAGTTTACTTAGATCAATGCATTATTTAATTATTTTGCATTATTTTATTTTTGAAACACTTAGGAGTTTGTGCACTCTTGTGAGTTCTCATGATGAAATCACAGGGGTCCACTTGGAGAAAATAGGTATCCAAAAATGAAAACACTTTAAATAGAAACTAATACTAAGCATATTTTGGGTGATACAAGATTGCCTCTACACCATTGGATGCTCCTGCATCAGACACCCAAGGTAGATTGAAAAGTGACTCTATCACTTTATAGTTGGTAGAGGAAAACCCAAATGGAAAACCTCCATTGCGGATATCCAAGTTCAGTCTTCTATTGGTTGTCCTTACCACTTAAGAAGGTATTCTTCATACTGCCTATTTCTGGTACTCTGGCCCACATGACTATCCAAAATTTCTTCAATCTCTTCCTTCACAAAAGTAGGAATTGGACATGGCTCTAGCATCAACTTCTCATCTACACCATCATCATGATATTCTATTAAACCTACAATATTAAAAATAGGAGAAATGTTAATCCCATATGGCAACTCCACCTCATATGCATTCCCTAAATCATGTTTCTTCAAAATTTTGTACGGGCTAAATTTCTTCATCTTCAACTTGTTGTAGGTACCCACTAGAAATTGTTCCTTCCTCAAATATACCATGACTTGATGAAAAACTTAGAACTCCTTATGTCTACTATTTTGATCTTTCATAGCCTTATATTGTAGGTTCGTCTTCATAATATGTGCTCACACCTCCTCATGTAAGTTCTTGACATGTTCAACAAAGTCTTCTGCCTCAACACTTGTCCTCTCTCCTTGCTCCATCTTCCTCAGCTCTGGTGCAATCCTTGGACTACTCCCATACACAATTTGGAATGGTGATCTACCAGTACTCATATTTACAGAACTATTTTAAGAAAATTATACTTGTAGTAGAATCAAATCCCATCTCTTGGGTCTATCTCCTACTAAACACCTTAGAAAATTGTCCAGACTTCTATTCATTACTTATGTTTGTCCATCAGTCTATGGATGATGTGTAGAACTAAACTTCAATTCCATCTTCAACTTCTTCCACAAAGTCCTCTAGAAACACCTAAAAAATTTAGTTTCTTTGTGAGAAATAATACTTTTTAGGAGACCATGTAGTACTCACCACCTTTCTAAAAAATAAATCTGCAATATGCACTACGTCATGAGTCTTGTGGCATGGAATGAAATGTGTCATCTTGGAGAACCTATTAACCACCACAAATATTGAGTCATTACTTCTTTGTGTCCTTGGCAGCCCAAGAATAAAATCCATACTTATGTCCTCCCAAGGCTTCGATGGAACAAGCAATGGCTAATAGAGTCCAGTATTTTGACTAAATCCTTTGGTTGTTTGACATACTTGACAACTCTACACAAACTTCTTCACATCTTGTGACAATTGAGGAAAAAAATACTATTCTCTAATAATAACAATAGTCTTACCTCGACCAAAGTGTCATGTCATCCCTCCACTATGCTTCTCCTTGATCAAGTTTTCCTCATGGAACTCCTTGGAATACGCAATTGACTTCCCTGGAACAACATGCCATCCTGAATCATGTAATCTAGCCACCTGGTCCTGTCTAGAGTAACAGGTTCTTTACAAGCATTCCAAGCCTTTGCAAAGTCAGGATCCTCAAGGCACATATTCTTGAGTTCATCAAACCCAACCACTTCAACCTGAATTATTATCAACAACAACTATCTCTGACTTAATGCATATGCAACCCTATTAGACCTTTCACTTGTATGTTTCAATAAAAATGTACAGTTTTGCATGAACTCTACCCTTTTCAAATGTCTCTGATTCAATTTATCTTGGCTATTTAGGTACTCCTTGCAGCTCCTATAGTCCACTTGAACTCTTTCCTATCCCCCCTCATTATTTCAATCAGGGGTGCACATATACTACTAAAATTCCTTATGAACTTCCTGTAAAAACTAGCCAGACCATGGAATGACCTCACCTTAGTGGCAGACATTGGTGTAGGCCATTCCAAGATGACCTTCACCTTCTTTGGGTCCATTTTGAGACCCTCAATTGATACAACAAACCCCAAATAGACTAACTCCCTTTTGACAAAGCTACACTTCTTCAAATTAGTCAACAATTTCTCTTACCTCAACCTTTCAAGGACACTATGAATGTGCAATAAATGTTCATCCAAAGACTTACTAAAAATCAAAATATCATCTAGATGGACAATAACAAATTTTCCCAAAAATTTCTTTAGTCCCTCATTCATAAGTCACATGAAGGTGCTTGGCACATTGGCCAATCCAAAGGGCATGACTAACCACTCATATAGACCATCCTTGGTCTTGAATGTAGTCTTCCACTCATCTCCCTCTCATATCTGTATCTGTTGATAGCCACTCTTGAGATCTATCTTTGTGAAGAACTGAGCTCCACTCAAATAGTCCATAAGATCATATATTCTTGGCAAAGGGAACAAATACTTGGTTGTTATCATATTTATAGCCCAAGAGTCTATACACATTCTCCATTCTCCATCCTTCTTTGGTGCCAACACTATAGGTACTACACATGGACTTAGGCTCTCTCAAATTAAACCTTTTGCCAACAACTCCTAAACTTGTTTGTTTAGCTCCTCAGTCTCATTAGGAGTCATCCTATGAGTAGCCTTGTTAGGAAAACTAGCTCAAGGGACTAAATCTATTTGATGACTAATTTGCCTTACTGGCAACAACCCTTCTAGAACATTATCAGAGATGACATCTCCATACTCACTTAATAGACCTAAAAATTCAAGTGGAATTTCACTATTACCTTCCTTATCTTTCCTAGGAATTAAAGCATAAACATATGCTGATGTTTCATGCCATCCAAAAAATTTCTTCCATCAACTAGACATACCCTAACACTATTGCATACCATTTTACCCTCCTTTATCAAGGGCTTCAATTTGTGGTGAACTCCATCCTTTGTTAGAGAGTATTTATTTGCATGACCATCATGTATAGCATGTCTATCAAACTACCACAACCTTCCCAACAATAAATGGCAGACATCCATTGGAATGATGTCACAGAGAACCTCATCATGGTAACTCCCAATCTTGAACTTTACCAAACATTGCTCACTAACTAGGACCTTATGATCATCCTGCACCCAAGCAATCCGATAGGGTTGGGGGTGTTTCTCCCTCTTGAGATTTAGCTTTGAGACCATCTCCTCTAACACTAAGTTGTCAGTGCTTCCACCATCTACAATCACATCAAAACATTTACCCTTGCACTTACACCTGGTATGAAACAAACTCCTCCTTTTTCTAGGTTCAGTCTCACCACTCAATAAGACCCTTTCGTTAACTAGAACCTCTCCTCTTTTTGCATCCTCTAAATGTGATGATTGTACATCATCATCCACATGAGCAACCCTTACTTGACCATCGACTCTCCTATCTATCCTTGGCATTGAGAGCATTCAAAGGCACAATGACCACCTTCATTACAACGAAATTAGGTACCACAGAAGCCTCCTCTTCCTGAACCTTGTCCATTTCCTCTACCTCTTCCTCTCTGATCTCCAAAGTTTTGATCACAGAAGCAGTTAAAATCCTCATTCCTCTGATTTCGGCTAGTACCTACATCTTCATTTTTCTTCTGGTTCTCATTTCGGCCTCCAAATGTCCTATCACCGCCCCTTCCTCCTTGATTTTTTCCTCTTTGCCTTCCATCAATTTTTTTTTTTAGTTTCTCTTCAACTCGCAAGGCAAACTAGTATGCCTCTTCAATGCTAGTCATTCTAACCAGACTTAAATTCTCCTGAATGCTAGGTCTTGACCCACTAAGGTAATGGGAAACCTTCTCTTGTTTTCTTTTGAATGCCCTACCATAATAAGGACTCAATAAAATTCCTCTATGTATTCCTAGAAAAAAATTCTCGCTTTCTTTAACCCTTGCATCTTTTTGAACAAATCAAGCTCGTAATCAATAGGAATGAACTGCTTCTTTACTTTGTCCACCATGCCATCCCATTGTGTGATTTTCTCCTTTCCTCTTCTATTTTTTTCCAATTGAATCTCTTACCACCAGATTTTGGCATGGCCTTTCATTTTTTGCCTTCACAAACTTAACCCTATCAGGGTCCACAATATCCTCATACTCAAAATATTCCTCCAGCTCATTGATCCATTCGATCAACTCATCTGGGTTCAGATTTCCCAAAAACATGCCAACGTCAATTTTAGGTCTTTTTCCAAGCTTGGTAATGGCCCTAAAAAGCCTCTCCGCTACCTAGTTTAGGAATTCTCCATCTCCTTCCCCTTCCTGCCCAATATTTCCTTCTTCATTTTCTTTCTCACTTTTGTCGCCTTTGACAACATTCATCCCTCTACGGATCTCCTCCTACAATGTCTGGACTTGTCTCTAGAGGGCTCTAACCTCAAGAGTAACAACTCCAACCCTTCCACCATTCTCCCTCCATTGAGGCATCTTCTTGTATCAAAACCCACAACCACATAGTCCTAGTGCATACTGCCTCATAGTCGGCACTCTGTCTACACACTCAAGAAAACCAACTCTGATACCACTTGATGGGGACACAACCCAAAACAAAAATGAACACAATCAAAAAAGGGGAATATTATTATTATAAGTGATATGCTATTACATCTAGTACAACAAAAATAGACTCCATGACATGCCCTATCGGCTTACAATGTTATCAGATTCTGGAGAAAACCCTTCTCACAATATCTTCTCCTAAACTCCACCAAAAATTGCCTTTAAAATTCTAGAAATGTCCTTAAGTAAAAAAAATTAGGTTTAGAGTTAGGAATAAATTTTAGAATATGCCATTTAGTATCCACTGCTAAAATAGAAGGTTCTAGAAAACATGTCAGAAGTCAGTGTAAAATTAGAAGAATCCAAAAATGGTAGTCCAACTTCCGGGAGGCATAACTTTTGATTCAGGACTCTAATTGATGAACTGTTTACATTTTTGGAAATCACTCTAAGCACTCTATAGCCCTATGGACAAGATTTTCTCATCCCCCATTTTTTGGGCCCATACAAGGTAGTTTAGTGCCTCAAATCTAACTTTGAAGTGCTCTTAGGAGGTCTCCAAGAAACTTAAAATTGTAATAACTTTCAAACCATAAAGCCTTTTGACCTAATTCTTTTTTTGGAGTACTTTAAATTACAAGTATAATAATACCTCTAACTTACACCCTCTAACTCATTATAACTATGGCTCAATTACAAAATAACCTATTTTTTACTTTGGCACGTATCTGAAGGTGCTCAAAAACTCTAACCTAGAAAGCCAATAGTGGAACTATGAGAGTTGGAATCTTTATTTCACCCAAATGGGTATCTAGAAATGAAAACACTTTAAACAGAAACTAACACTAAGCAGATTTTGGGTGACACAGGTTTGCCCCTACACCACTAGATGCTCATATATTAATTTATTGGTGAATTCACTTGGATTATGAATTAATGATGACACAAATTCCTTAGTCATTGTCATTATTTTTATATAAGTTCATTTAACTTAGGTATTCCTAGAATCTTTTCAATGCATATGTATTTGGTACTTCACATGACATTTGGTAATCGTTTTTGTGTGGGCAAATCTTTTTGGGTAGTGGCTATGGGGCAACTTATATGCACCCATAGCCAATGTTAAATAGTGGAAGTGTTATAAATTTTCATCAAGTAAAGGTAAATTTAAGTTACACCATAGACATTGCCATTTTTTGTATCCAGATATCCCCTTTTCTCCTCCCCTCCTATTTTCAAGGAGTTGTTCAACTAGCTGCATACTCAACACCCCTTTCCTATTGATTTTGGTTTTCCAATTATTGAAAAATATGTTTGGGAATCTATGTTTTCAATGGATCCCCCTCCATCTTTATTATTTGATGATGTTGATATGGAAGTGGAAGACTTTTTAGATTCTTCTAAACAAATACAAATAGAATGAACTGGGTTATTCTTTTTTATGGAAGTATTGATATGGCTGGTAATGTGATATTTTTCAAATTGTGATACTTATATTTAAGTGTAGATGTTATATACTCATGCTGCAATATAGCCCAAGTTTTAGAGGACTTCTATTTTTGAAGACAATTTGTATATAATTTTGTTTAAAATACATTCGAGTTTAAAAGATGTTGGATACGCCCAATTTTTATGGGCTTCTTTTGTAGAGTAAACAAGAAGTCAAATTGGTTTGCATTTTCTTTCTGAATGTTCCTACCTTGGTAATTTCTAGCTTCAAAGGGCTTCATAGTAAATCATAGTGCCTCTGTGATCTCACATGTTTTAATTTTATGGATCTCATTTATTTTTTGGAGATATTGTATTCAACTTAGAGATCTAGTTTGTGTTTACATCAGATGACTTTTGTTAGTGTCATGGTTACAATTTGAATTCTCAAACAAAATCAATGAGCATGACTTTTATTCCCATTTTTTGGCTTGGTTCTCTAGTGTTCATTTTGTCATTAGATAATGATTGGATTAACACTTTTCTTCATATGTTCATTGAGCTCTTTTGTAAATCATAATGTAATCAACAAGTGTATTACATTATGTAGGTCAGGTATTAGGTAGTGATTTGGGGATTAATTTTGAATAGCTCCCTTCTTTTAGAGCTTTTATGTAATGAGCTAACTATACTAGGTTCTAGATTTCACAAGGGAACCTAGAAGTATAGTTAGCTAGCAGATTTCACAAAACTTGAGTTTTATTATTCAAACCCACACCATACTCTTTCTCTCTCCTCTCTACATCCCATTCTCTAGTTTCTAGACGAGATTGCATTGCTTAAGTAATATAATGACCTTTCACATCTACAAGATGGTTGACCTTCCATCTTCTAAAAATTGTCATGTGGTAAAAAGTTGTTAGCAACATAGCAACATTTTATACTTTTTTTACTTTTTTGCATTTTATGCTACCACATGCCTACTTGGTACCTTAAATAGGTCCAAAGGTTTATAATGAACATTTTAACACTACATTTTACTCCATCTTTGGCTTCTTCTCCATTTTACTTCAAAGGCTTATAAAAAACATTTTAACTTTGTTGCTTCATCCCCATCTTTTCCTAGGCTCCCAATGCCGAAAATAATAATAAAATGCATTAAAACCATCCCTTAGACACATGTAATATCTCATGATTAATTAGTTCCTTAAATACCTGATGCCATGGCTTGGTCCACATGTGATCTTTTGAATATCAAAATTAGAGGATCCAGAGACAATGGAGATACAATCATCCTTTACTTCATAATGAACAATAATCAGAATTAGCAAATTAGAATGAAGTATAGTCAGAATTAGAAAATTAGAATGAAGTATAGAGCTTTCTTAATTTATTAAGAACATTGTCACATTATCTTTTTTATAAGTAGCATAGTTTGGATATCTTTTAAGTTAACAACCATATATTTAAGGCCTTATCAAGGCAGATCCAAAATTAAATGGCAGACCTTGTCAAGAGGAACCCAAAAAGAAACTAAGTATTCCTTATGCTATGAATTGAATATCATAACTATGAAAATTTTGGTTATACAAAATATTTTCTTTCTATAGATGACAAAGTAATAGGTAATTTAGACTTGGCAACATGTTCCAATGTGACTGTTGCTTATTTAGACATTCTTGGCTCCTTAGAGATGAATTCCATCTATATTAATGCTCTTCTTAGGATCTCTAATCCTTAATCCCATGACTTGGATTTCTGAGGAGTAGATTAAAGCAAGGTGCATTTGTTGACTGTTCCAAAATCACAAATTTTCCACCACAAAACTTGTGCATTTTATGATAGACATTACCTAAAACATGGAAAAAAAAAACATCTAATTTATCAAAATTTTTTGTAAAAAATGATACTACTATATTTAAGCAATAAAATAGTGATATTTAGAAAACAACCTACAACACAACAACAAACTATGAGCCTTTTATCTAAGAGATCTTAAGTTCATGTGAACCATCACCAATTGCTCCAAATTCCATAACATTGAAATTCACTGAATGGACCTAATAATTTTGCTTCCTCATGTCGAATGCTTTTCAAGAAACCACAATCTAAATTTAAAATATTTCTTTTCATAATCAACTTATTGATACCAATTTATCTTTCCCACTTTAAAAAATATATGAAATGGGAAGTGATTAGAGAGGTCCATTTGCACAAAAATTCATGCACAATTAGACACTACCTGAAACATGGTGAAAAAATATCTAATTTGTCAAAATTTTCTATAAAAAATGATACTACTGCATTTAAGCAATAAAATAGTGATATTTAGGAAACAACCTACAACACAACTGTAAATTGTGAGCCTTTTATCTAGAAGATCTTAAGTTCATGTGAACCATCACCAACTACTCCAAATTCCATAACATTAAAATTCACTAAATGACCCTAATAATTTTGCTTTCTCTTGTCGAATGCTTTTCAAGAAACCACAATCTACATTTGAAATATTTCCTTTCGTAATCAACTTATTGACACCATTTTATCTTTCACACTTTAAAAAATATATCAAATGCTAAATGATTAGATAGGTCCATCTGCACACAAATTAGTGCACAATTAGAGCTTGCATACTTGATTGTATCCTTTAAGGTACAATAATATCTTCTCATACATCAACAGTATCTTGCAAGTGACAAGTAGATGATTTTCAACATTAGCATCATCATCTCTAGCTTCTCAACATCTATGTATCTTTCAAACATTCTTAAGGTTCCATGCACCTTAATGGGCTCCAAATGTAATGCCCCACTTGGAGGTCCTTGGAAGAAGGATAAATAAAAGCCAAGATAATTTTTTTTAAAACAAGTATGGATGCACATGACAATCAACATAAAAGGATCACAAATATCGCAACAAAATACTAAACAAACATCCAAACACCAATGGATCTCCAAACACCACTACCAAACTAACACTCTCAAATAGAAGATGAAATCCAAGGATGACAACAGAACCTAAAAATATCCAATCTGTTGAAGCTTGGAAATATAAGAAAACCTAAAGGGTACTCAAATTGCCAAAATGTGTTTCCTGAAAAGCAGCAGAGATGCCCCCTATTTTCCACATGAGAAAATCCTAACAAATAGTTTCGCATGAGGAAGTACCCCTTCACGCAAAGAAGTACACCATGCCATGTGAGGAAATACCCTCTTGCATAAGGAAACACCTAGTCCAACAACCAAAATACACTACACTAGTATTGAGGTTCACACAAGGAAATACAAGGAACCACACGAAGAAATGCTAGATTGTGCACAAGGAAATGCCAAGTCTCACATAGGAGAGAGTACAATCTTGCATGAGGATTCACAATAGAAAGCAAGGTAAACACAATATGAGAATATAGGGATAAAAATTCCTCCACACTAGGGAGTACTGGATCCACAAATTGAGGCTTAGACAAATAATTGCAAGATGGAAGTTCTGCACCTAACCATCTAAACCAAAGCAATAAAGGAAACATACTGAAAGCAACATCGCAATGTATAAAATCAAATAAAAACTTGTTCTATTCCTCCCAACCATAATAGCATCATGAGACCTTGAGGGTACTAGTCATTCCCTATGCATAACATACCAAACTTCCAACTAGATAGTTAGAGCTATCTTATGAGGGTGTCACTACTAAAGTGTAATAACATCATAAGAACAAGAACATCTAATCAAGCTACAACAATATAAGTAGTAGATATTCCAACTAGGTAAATCACATCATCTAAACATATGATAAACATCATAATACAAGAAGGTATCAAATAGACCAACATCATCTAAACATGATATCCAAGCATTCCAATGAAAGCATAAATCATAAGGAAACATAGTCCTAATAAACCAAAATACCAAGTGAACATCAAGCACCAGTCGCACTGGAACAATAGACCATCTCTGTACACTGGTCCCTAGTAGTGGTATAGGTAGCTACACCTCCCAACCATGTGAAACCCATAGGTCCACTCCTACTAGGCTGATGGAGATAATGATCCAACCACAAACACACATAAAGAAAATGTCCATGGCTAACACTCACACTATACAGTAATGATGACTAAAAGAAAGATCACAAGACAATGCAAGTACAATAGGTCTTGGTCAAACACTCAAAGGTTTACTATGTAGGGACTGACATGGAGAGTAATCACTTGGCATCAAGTAGCCCAAGCTAGTATCATGCAGCATCAACACACCAATAGAAGGCACACACACTATGTCCTTGGACTAACACCGAGTGCTCACATATCATTTTAATTATCTTATTTTATTACCTAGTAAATTTATTTATTTATCACTTGTTAGAAATTCTTTACACCAACCCTCTAGGTAATTGTCATTAGGCTATGAGATATAAGCCCCCTCCATGCTACCCTACCCTACCCATACTCATCCAATGATGGGTGCTCATAGGCATGCATATTCCCAACCCAACCCAATGAACATAAATCAACTAAAATACAAATGAGAGACCAGGCCTCATAAATCACCTAACAAATGCATGTGCATGTACTTGTGTGTGGTGCACCACCATCATGAAGATCATAAAGAAGACAATCAAATAGATGATAAACATAATAGTTCCTTAATAGAAGAAGCATTTTTTGTAATTAATTTACTATGAATTTGATCACAAAAGATAGAGAGAGATAATATAAATTTCTAGCCTACTTTTTCTTCTCTAGAGTCTGAGAATGAGAACAAGCTTCCTAATGTGTGCTGGTTACACTCCAAAATTTCCAAGCATCCTAGTTCCATCCTTTCTTCAAAAAGTTCTCCTTTCCTTTCCTTTTCAAGATTTTTTTCCAATAGAATTTGTTCTACTATAATTGTGCCTTCAATATGTTTTCTCCCCCTCCCCCCTTTTCCAGGATGTTCCTAATTTATAAGAAGCCAAAATTGTTGGAATGGTTGCACTTGTTGTAGCTGACAATCAAATTCTTATTTAATAATCCAACCTATTTGTTTATGTTTTACAAATTTGTTTAATATATCCTACTAGTTGATGGCCATCTAAATATCCATGAAAGCTAAAGTCCAAAGATGTATTGTAGAGTATTGGTTAAGTCTCATCATCTTTCCTAATAGGTCATCAGTTCTATTCTTCTAATATTTTTCTATCTCTTGGTCTTACTAAGTCATGGGTTAAAATCCATTCTATGTTTCATGAAGAGTTAGATGGAAGAGTTGGTTAAGGGTGAGATTGAAAGGAGAAAGGTTTAGAGTTCAAATCTCTTATTTCATTTGTGTATTTTATTCATTTCCTCTTCTACAATAAGTTATAAAGATTGCAATATAATCATGCAAGAGATCACACCCAAACTATAACATACATATTTATTTATTTGGGTATATATGTGTGCACCCATATATACAAAAATAAAAATATATTGATACTTCTAATCATAAAACTAAAATCACAATAAAGAAGTAAAAAAAATCATTGCATCAAACAAGAATAAAAATCACCCAGTTTGTAATTTGGGTAATTGACTCCTCTAACGACTTCTAGGCTCAAGATGCCTATATAGATCATGGTTCCATCTTTGAATCAATACATAATCTAGAGGATTTTGTACTTTTTCCTGCATACACCTACATCACCAACCAAAACAATATGCACATTTGCAAATAATATTGTGTGATAGCATCGTATCAATTTTAAATATAAACATAAGATGGGTTACCAGGGTTAGAAATCTATAAATTCTATAATTCATATATGGAAGCATATAAAATATATTATAGAAGTATAACTCAAAATGAAAGTATCAGATGAATGATATCTTCTAACTTCCTACCACAGTGGGGATTGTACTCACAAGCCTTTCATTGTAGTTAAAAAGTTTGTGATGTTAGGAGCTTACAAATACCAATTTTGTGGGTTCACACTATTAGGAGTTCTTTGTATACTATTAGGAGTAAAATAATATTTTTTAGGATCTACCCCAATTAGAGGATTATAACAAACTCTTAATGAAAATCTACCGTATTAAAGGATATCACACTAACAAGACCAATTAAATTCCACCAAGTTAAGAGATTTCCCTCATTATAATTGTTAAGAAACAGTAAATTGGTAGACCTATATTTGAAACTTCTTTCCTATCAAATCCTTTATGTTCTTCTCTTAGTATTGAATCCTTCAACTTGATCTCTACTTCTACCAATGCTTTCACCTCTATGTCTTTGTCTTTTCCCATTTCTCTATGGTAACCACTTGCTTATTCTCTATATCCTCTACATTGTTACTTTTTGTGCTCTTCCTTCCTTTACCTATATTACTCTGTCTTCTTAACTTAGTTTTTCACTTAATATCATTCATCCAAATTACTTACTTTCCACACTTGTGCCTTGTTCTAGTTACATATCTCTAGACGTCCTTGACATATTTACAATATTTTCCTCTAATCATCATTGGTTTTCCTTGTGTAATTCACAAGGTAATTAAAAATGTGTTTGACCTATTGAGATGCCTTTTCCAAACCTCTTTACCTTTCTAGCTTCAACCTTCCAACTATTATGATCTTCTTTTTAATTTGTACAAAATTTGAATCCTTATTACTTTTTCTTCAACCACGTCTAGATTATATCAACTATCTGACCATGTTTCCTCTTCTACATTTGTGTTACCTATCATTTTTCCTTACATGATTGATCACGACAAAGTGGCTAAAATCATGCTTGTTTCTTCTACAATGGAGTTGCAATCAATGGCAACCTTATAACAACCTGTCACTTATTTGATTTTGACTCTTCCAACAATGTCCCCTTATAGTTGTATATCAAATGCCAACATCTCTCTCTGCCTATGATGGTAACAAAATATTGGTAGATTGGAAAGCCTAATTATGAAACACATGGAAATCAAAAAGAGCTTCAAGTAGGCTCCTCTGTCAATGTTCTTTCAACTTCACACATAGAAGAAACTCAAAATATGTGTAAAGCATTAAGTTTAATTTGTATTTCCAAAATTAACAAAATTAGGCTTAAACCATTTCTCTAAATAATAAGTTTTAATATATGTTAAATTATAACATATATTATATATTATATATTATATAATATATATAAACTTGATCATATAATATAATATATCATATATCATACAGTATTATATATAATACCATATACTATATATAAAGAATGAAATTATAAACTTATACTAAAACATCATGTATACAATCATTATTGGAAACCCATTACCTTTTACATAGTCAAATATTTTCTTTGGGATTTAATTTGGGGGTAAAAGCATAGATCTATGTCACCGTTTGTGATACAAAAACCTATTTTGGTCAAATCTCATTTCTCTATCAAAACTCAATTTTTTTCAAAAACTAAAAATACCCTTTTATAGATCTCAGATTTAATATAATCATTATATAAATTTTTGAGTGTTTTGATTAGTTATAATATGTTATAATCTCAAAATATTATAAGTCGATATTTCAACATTTTAGAAGATGCTCCCTCAAAAAAGGGAAAAAAATAGTAAATCATATAAAAAATATATATTTATCACTAGAGGAGAGAATCCTCTTCACGAATATGTAATTTTTTTTCAAGAAGGTATAGATTTGATAGGGAAGTTTTGACGGGAGGAAAATACTATTGGATTCTGACAAGGTCGAACTTGAGTGCTTATAACAAAGAAAATATACATCAAAAATACTTATTTCTTTTTTTGTTCACTAGCTATACATGTCATCTATAAAATATTTTCAAATCAGAACAAAAAAATATGATTTGCACATACTTGTATGACAGGAACTACATCGTATATTTTTTACAGTTAAAAAAGGGACTTCAAAATAAAATAAAATGAATAAATTCTTAGTCAAAAAAATTATAAAAATTATAGGCATAAAATTCATACAATTCTACACATTTCATCAGTTTACATCATCTTCATATTTTAAACACAAATACCATTTTTTTTTGTCATTGATGTTGAACTATCACATTCTAATATCATGTTTCATTATAAAAGGTGACATAGGTTTGTGCTTTTACCCTTGGGTTTTATCTTTGTAATACCAAATCTCCATATGTCAAACCCAAAAATATGTTTTCCCTAGTTAGTTTGATTTTCAAACATCAAACATGTAGTTGAAAACTTTTTCTTGCTCCCATATTTGATGAGAAAAATTTGGTTTCTTAAGGAGATTGTTAGCTTTACATCAGTATAATTTCTATCAATTGTTGAGTTCACTAAGTAATCATTATTTATTTTCTAATTGACTTATCTCTAAAGTCCTAATTGACAAACTAAATGGAAAACAACTATAACTTTCAAATGGAATAATCTTTCTAAAATCTGAAATATGTGTCACATTCTATGCTATCCCTATTACAAGAGGAAATAAAATTTTAATTGTATAAGTTTAGAATTAGTTAAGGTGATTAGATACAAGAGTTTTTTAAATTAGAAAACATAGAATCACATGGTTGAGTCTACTACTTATATTAGCAACTTTTGCAAAGTTGCAATCTTACAATCTTGATATTCTTAACCATTAAATACTTGTAAATGAGCTCAAAACATTGCATGGACACTTTAAACACATCAAATTGGACTAAAAATGGTCATTTGCAATCTTCTTACTCTTACATGGGTTTATTTACATGATTTGACCATATTGACTAATTAGGACCATTGTAGCACAACTTGGACATTTCATTACAATTAGTTTGCATAGACATAAATTTGGATTTAAATGGACTTACATATGGCTCAACTAATCTTATCATATCATGAATAACACTATGGACTTAAAATATCATAATGTTTCATATTGACTTCTTGTCACTTTCATATTGACTTCCCGTGGCTTAGGTGCTCATGTACTACAAATTTTAAAAGGTTCCCACTACAAAGAGTTGCAACGAATGATTAATATATTATCATCAAATAAATGAATTAAAATAATATATATATAATAGAATAAAATGACTTCTCTATAAAGGTAATGATTAAGTTCTAAGATATACTAAGGTTAGACCATATATTTAAATCTTATTGAATTAACCATAGTAAAAATACTAAATAAGCTTAAGTGGAAAGGTGTCAATGGATGTTTAGCTCTTACTAGCTACATAAATTACCCTTTCCATGTGAAGAAGTTTATCATAAAAGGGTCTAAATTTTGATGCCTCTTTGTCGTAATTTGACCTCTATAATGTTTTAGAAATTTAATAACATGATTTGATTTTTAGTTCCTATAATGAAGATAGATGTGATACCTATTATGTGATGCAATTAAATAATTAAAATATACAATATTTTTCTTCCATTTTTCTTAATATGGTGCTCTATACATACTTTCGATGATCTTGTTATAAAACTAGGTGCCTAGGAATTGTCAATAAACACAAATTTTAGACTCAAATTAGATAAATTTTACTATCACCGAGTTCACTTTTGTAGAAAGTACATTTGAATTTGGGGAGAAAGTGATAGGGACTATTGTCACATCTACGAATATAATTACAATAGCAATCTTATCTAGGATATATAAATGGGTGAAATATAGTATTTGTAGATAAGGAGAGGATAAAAATGATGAGATGAAGGTCTATTGTTTGATGCTTCTTCATGCCTTAGTTTGACCCCTAGTTTTAAGTACCAATAATGAAGATAGATGCAATGCCTATTATGTGATGCATTTAAAGACCTAAAATATGCACGGTGTTTACTTCCATTTGTGTTAAGAGGGTACTCTGTAAATACTTTTCAATGTTCTTGTTTACAAAATTAGGTACTTATAACTTGTCCATAAATACAATAATCAAGACTCAAATTTATCATAAAAAGATCTAAAGGTTGATGCTTCTTTATGTCCTAATTTGACCCCTATCATTTTCACACAATTAATGACACAATTGATTTGACTGCCTATAATGAATATAGATGTGATGCCTATTTTGTGATGTGATAGACCTAAAATATACGATGATTTTTCCACTTTTGTTAAGAGGATGTTGTCTAAATATGTCTCAATGTTTTTGTTACAAAACTAGGTCCTAGGACTTGTTCATGTAAATGTTATAATCTAGACTCAAATTGGATAAATTTTATTATCATTGAGTTTACTTAAGTTTTGTTAAAAGTACATTTGAATTTGGGGAGAAAGTGATTAGGACAATTATCACATATGGGAATACAATAACATTAGCAATCTCATCTAAGATAAACAAATGGGTGAAACATAATGTTTCTAGATAAGGAGAGGCTAAAGTGGTCATAAGAAAAGATAGAATCTACTCTCTATAAATTGTTCGAACCAAATTAATTCAAGTTAGTAGTTCAAGAGATATATCCTTACATATAACTAATTTTCATACGCATTTACATATGTGTGGGCATGTGGGTGTTTGAACATGCATATATATATATATATATATATATAAAATATGTACAAATATATATAATGTATATTAACGTATATTCACATAAATACATAAACCCTATGCCTTATAATACGAATTTCTAAGACACTCATAACTAAGATGCGGAAGCCCATGATGCGGGTCTTGTATAGAACTAGAAACCATAATTCATTGTTGTTGAAAACACCAATTGCTTTAATACCAAGTTAAAATCAGACATAGAAGAGAAACCCAAATACGGGCCCTACTACACATGCCCGGTCTATTAATTTATAGAGGAGGATATAATAAATATTGTGTACATAGTTGTTCATAGTTAGCAGTACAATTAATGGTGGACGGTGATGCTTGCACAATTCTTGATCTGTGCCAACTACTTTATTGATAATTAATTTAACTTTCTAACAAATTGTAATCCTTGCAATCTATAGCTATTTTGATATTATTAATATCTTTGAGGCATGCAACCCACCATTTTGTGAGAGAATTTGGTCAAGATATTACATTTAATAACAAGAAATCATAACACAATCATTGCTTCAAATTTATCATCTCAATCTGAGACAGTGGCAGAGTCGAGTCTTCTTTGTATTGTTCGGTCTTTAGTAGCGTGATGCAGAGTTCAAGACAAGACATGTCTGAAATAATCCGCACAATTATGGACTACCTATCACAAGGCACATCAAACGTCTAATATCACAATCTGATCGAACTCAAATAGGACTTGCCTAGTTGGTGATAAGTCGTGGCTTGTACGTTACAATTTAAGTGGCCTTGGAATGTCAAGTAAAGTAATATGCGTCCACATATACGGTTTTCAAGCATGTGGCTGGTGTACCATGACAAGTAAAACTATTGTTATGTAGCTTGGCTTCAGTATTTTAAGTGATAGAGAGTCAATTAAAGAGATTAAATTTCCACAATCCATAGCAATTAAACTGATATATTTCTGGATTTGATTGTGTAAAGATGGTAAAAATCTTTACACAATCAAATCCAGAAATATATCAGTTTAATTGATAGAGAGTCATTGTCGACTGTTGGATTTAGGAGTAATATCTCATTGAAATGCAAAAGAAAAATTTATATAATTGAGTCTAAAAACTATCAATATTAAACTTATTATCTATGCTTATTTGAATGCTTCTATCAATACCATGAGATGGAGAACTATTGTTATGTAGCTTGGTTTCAGTATTTGAAGTGATAAAGAGTCATTATGGACTGTTGGGTTTAGGAGTAATATCTCATTGAAATGCAAAATAAAAATTTATATAATTGAATCTAAAAACTATCAATATTAAACTTATTATCTATGCTTATTTGAATGCTTTTATCAATACTATGACATATCGCCAATTATTTTTAGTTATTACATTACTAGTTATGATTTCTGAAATGCCTGCTATGATCAGTGTCAATCTTTATTAAAATTATGCGTCTCTTGACTATGGCAGAATACAATAACTTTTGACTCTGGCAGTATACAGAAAGTGATATTAATTGTTGTGGTTCAAAAACTAAAAACCAAATTGTACTTATCGCCTTCCGAGAAGATGGAATTGATCTGCCAAAGTTGATGGCCCAATACTAGAAAAAACTTCTCAAAAGCATAGGCTGGAGGAATTTGAGATAACAGTGATGACAGGTCGCTAAAAATGGTCAAAACTGATTGATGTATGAAAAGCTACGTAGATGAGTATGTCATATTACCAGTTCATTAATGGCTCATACAAATTATTTCGTTATCTTGGATGTTAAAATATGACGTTGCCAAAAAATTTATCCTCGCTTCTGTTTAAGAAAAATCTATCTATGGGTATAAGGTGATCATTCTTAATGAATGAATGTATGCATGTGTGAAAAAAAATAAAATTTAATATCAATTTTATTTGGTAATTCTATTAGATAGTATAGAATGTATAATTTTAAAAAAATATTTTATTTTTAAGTCTTAATATAAAACAACTTATGATTTAGCAACTTCTCTTAAAATATGCTGATAAAGGGCCGCAACACTCTTACCAACTCACAACCAAAATCACAACAATATGGAGACAAAGAGAAAATAAAATGGTTCACAAAACATGCTTTTATTATACTTAAAAAGCCTTACAACATCAACAAGAAGTTTACAAATGCTTCAACATAAGAGAACTCCCGAATAAGATTTTCCACAAGAAGGGTCTTCACACCAAGAGAACTTCCACAAGGAAGAGCTTATACTTGAAGAGCTTCTACTTGAAGAACTTACACTTGAAGAGCTTTACTAAAATAGATTACACTTGAAAAGCTTACACTTGAAGAGCTTGATTACAAATGCTCATACACCTTGCTTAAATAGGCACTTCCAACCCAAGACATTACAAACACAACCAATGCGGGATAAAAGGTAAATACAACTATCTTAAAACAAATATTTAATTCCCACCCAAATACAAATAAACACCATCATGTGGCCAATTAGAAAATTACATTTCCTTTGTGGATCACAACAAATAATAAATGCATGATTTAAGGAACTTTTCACAAACTTCTAAAATGCTACCTACACACTTCGATAAATGGAATGAAAAACTAAATTTTTGTTATTTTTCTATCTACACCAACTATGCACCTTGAACATAGAAATTCCTCTTTTCTCCTTTTTTTCTATTTTTTTAATTTTAAACTATTTTCCCTCTAATTTTTGTCACTTTTTTAATTTTTAATTTTTTGATTACACCCCCTTTTTGATGATGCAAGATGCTCCTGCATCATATGTTATGGTGGAGTAAATTTGAATATAAGGAACAATGTTTCTTTTAGAGTGAGATTTACAACACACATTCATATACTTTCAGCTAACTAAACTTGTGAAGTTATTTAATTATAGATAAAGAAATAGAATATTAAAATTCTATAAATGGGAAATGTAGATGTCAAGGGTATTTTAGTTCAAATTTGAGAATCTTAGACAATGACACTAAAGCAACATGTTGTTGTCCTTTCTACTCTAAAACAAGAAAAGGCCAAGAATGGTGAAAACATTAAGATAGCCTCTAAAACCCAAAAGTTGGAAATATAATAAAGACATTAAACTAAAAAAATGAATAAAAATAAAAGATATAGAACATGAGAAAATCCCTACTCATTTCAATGCTTCCACACACACAAGAGATATAAGAAAGATATTTGGGGCTATTTGAAGACTTACTTTGATCTAAGTCGATGTTTTGGTATTTCCACCTCTAGAGTAGATAGATGGATAGATAGATAGATAAATGAATAATTGATAGCTAGGAGATGTGTTAAATCCCAAGATGATTAAGGACACAAGAGAGATAGAAAGATAGTACTAGATAACTGTGACTAATCCAAGAGAACTATAGATATTGTTGTGAGAGATAGTTTTAGCAAGTTAGAGACTATTGTAGAAAATGAGAGAGAAGAAGGAATGCAAGGCTTTGTATGCCATAACTAAAACACATCAAATGGAGGAAAAAAGATGAATTTAAAAGTGAGAAGATGAGCAAAAAATGAGGCTTCTTAGAAGTTATTCAAGAAGATTCCAAGCCATTTCTATAAACCAAGGTAGGTGACAAGTGTCAAAATGCTCATAACTAACATTTGAACATGCACTCCATGTATAGAGTCATGCAAGGTGTTCGTGTGTAGACAAATTGTGCTAAATATTTGAAAAATGATAAGAGAAATATGTGGCTCAAACAAGCATGACATTAAGAGATAGCCATTAAAAATAACCTTAATCATCTTGAAAGCAAAATGCAAGGGATGAATTGGGCCTACTAATTGTTGGATCTACAATTGGAACAATTGTTATGTTGTCATTGATGTCAAACCTTATTGGTAAGATAGTTTCTATCTGAGTAGAGTTCTGTGTCAAGATGATTGATGAAGAGGATTTGAGAAGAAGAGATAATAAGAGGACCTAAAGGAAAGGTTGAGCTATATGAAACTACAATGGGCACTTGATTAATTAGACCTTGAAAAGATTTAATGTGATTTTTTAATGATAACCTAAGTGGAGAAGATATTTGTACTGAAGCCTAGAAGGAGTGATCAATAGAAGACCAAATGCATAGGCTTTATTGATAAAAGAGTAGAAGATTAAGGAGCTAAATGTATATGTTGAGTGATGTCAGTGTTGACTGAGTGACAATATCAGCCAAGTATCAATATTGACTGAGTATCAAAAAATATGCTGAACAAAATAGTCATGATTGACCATGTAATTCAGCAATGACCAAGTGTGAAAAGACAATGTTGGTCGAGTGATAGAATTTGATAGTTTGTGAGGAAACCTTGATTTGTAGCCGACACAATTGAAAATTCTTGGAAGATGTAAAATGCATTAAAGAGAACGATGGATGACCTAGATCATTTAATACATAACAAACCATGTTTGAGCATTTGTAGGCATGGATTCAAAGAGAATTTTTACAATTTTCTAGAAGAGAAAGGAGAAAATGAAAAGATGAAAGGATTTGCTGAATCTAACCAAACCCTAAGATCTATGGTGATGTTTAAGAAGCAAAAGATTAGAACTATGTATTTAAGGAGGCATAAGGGTAACCTAGTAGATGTTAGCAAGTAGATGCTTGTTGATGCTATTGACTAGCAAAATTAAGTAGGAGGTTGAGAAGATGAAGTGTGATTGATTCAAAGATTGCCAAGAAGATCAAAGACATAGATGATAATAGAGGTTAGTCAATGAAACAACACATGAGCTACATTGTGATTTGTACTTGCAAAGTGAGTTTTATTTGTCCAATCAACCTGCTCTTACTTTCTAACCATTGTATCAATATTGAAATCCTTTAATCAAGGTTGACCTAATAGTCATTTGCAAATCTTTTAATCAAGATGACATTCTAATCAAATGTTGTAAAGCCCTCACTAGTAAATTTGGACCTATTTTTCAACACACATCCATCGAAATTGTGACTTGAAAATGTCAAAAAAGATTGTTGCTAAATTGGAGTTAAAATTTTGATGCACAAGATGACCATCAATCTATTGATGGTAATATCTGTAAAAAATTATTTCCATCATTGTCACATGGAAACATCAAACAACTAGTTTGGAACATCAAAATATCAACAACCGTGAGAGATGATTTGATGGGTATTGCACACCATTGATGGTAGGATTCATCAAAATATTGATGACTGTGAGAGATGATTCGACGGGTCTATCATACTCTCGATGGTGCATTCATTGAAATAGTGACAACTTGTAGAGATGATTCGACATCTTTGTCATAATCTCGACGACAGAATACATTGAAATAGTGATAATTTGTAGAGATGTTTCAACGAGTTGCTTATAGCATCGATGACAGCAAGCATCAAAATATTGACACTAGTCAGAGTTTAAAAAAAAATATTAATCTTACCCTTTGACACTAATTGAATTGATTGTTGTTGACAGGCCATTGGGGGTCAAGGCTTTTCTTATAGAAGCTATTACTCTCGATCTTTAACCATTTCTTATAGGTGTATGGGCACTCCAACTGATACTAAAAAGTTATGGTAGCTCTCAAGTGATTAAGCAGTCATATATGCTAATAATTTATTTGTAAACGGTGATATATTTTGACGTCAATATTGTTTGAAGAATTTCATATATTGGAATTAGGTTTCATAAATTGGTACAACAATAACAAGTTTTACATGAGGTTTATAACAATATAGACAACATTATGGTAGAAATTGAAAAGAAAAAAATGGCAGCAACTAGAAAATAAATTTGATTATAATAAATAATACATAGAAGCACAATAAATAAAACTCTATTTTGAATAGAGGAGGTTCTTTTATTAACAGATAATACAATACTTAACAAAATACAAGCCTTTTATTGAGTCTACCTACTTCAATCATAGAAATCATATTGAACACATGTCAAAGGCTGTGAATGAATAACCTACGTTGAAGGAACTTGAAGATCATAGATAAAACTACAGCTAAAACAACCTACGTGAGAGTGAACAAAAGAACACTGTTTGAACAATAGTTTAACCAATTTTATTAACTACTCAAGTTATGATGGAATTATGTCTTAAACTCATGATTCTATAGAGCTTATTGCATCTAAAAATCACATTTTATTAAAACTAAAATAAACTGGAGAATTAGCAGTGAAGTGTTGGAGTTATCAATGTGCTAAAGCAGTGATATTAGAGCCAACATCAATTTTCATACTTCTCCTTGATGTTTAGAGGATACATAATCTTATCCCATAGTGTCAAAAATAATGTTATCCTATAGAGTTATAAAAAATAAAAATCTTGCCCTTTGATTTGCATCAGTGGTCTTTAGCTTGGAAGATGCTTCCATCTTCACTTTTGTCACTTGTACACCCCAATATATGTTTTTAGCATATATTCTACAGAATATGGACTCTTTTATGCACAGTAACTCTATATCAAATCAACGAGAGTTCTCAGCATTTTCCTATCAGTCTTTCTAACAAATATTTGTTGTGTGTCTTAAGTTAGCCATCTTAAACTATTTACAATGATACTTATTTCATGCTTGAAACATTGTCTTGGTCATATCTTTGAATGAGAAACTAGAGTCATAGTTTTGTGCTCAAGGGCCAATTTTATGACTACATTTTCCAAGTCCAATAATGGTGAGTTTGGAACACATTTACAATGTAGCATGTCAATCATCAATATACGTGAATAATGCACATGTTGGCAATAAACAAGATTGAATTAGAGAACTATGGCAACATAAGTCCATTTATGTCAAAGCTTGTCAAGGAGGGCTTTGAATATGAGAGTGCTTTTAAAAAATGATAGTGACAAGTTACTTTGTAGGGTCATTCCATGATAAATAATCAACATTTTCATGAAATACAACACCATTGTGGAAAACAAAAAATAAACATCATTAGATATCATTTCCACTAGTTATGGCAATAACTATAATAAAGTAATGATGCAAACTTTTTGCATACTAGCAAAGGCATGTTGCTGTCTTCACAACTTGTAGTATTATTAACCCTTTTCTCTCAATATAGACATAAATTTTTCTATGACAGACTTAAGAAGCTTAGAGAGAACAGGGATCTTGAGATTTCTTTTTTATTTTTGGAAAAATAAGGATGATAATAAATTAAAACCTGGAAGAAACTCTCGGTATCAACTAAATAAACTTTATGGTCTTTGGTGACTAATTCTCTCATACCCCTCCAACCTCGGAGTCATCTTTCATCCTATGATCTACATTCATTCACCTTTATTTGACTTGTATAGATTCATAGCTCATACTTGTAGAGAGTCTCATAAGATATTGATAGTAACAAATATAGTATAAGAAACTTGAAGCCAATAGACTTAGAAGATTAATATACCTTAATATTGACAATCAAATACTTTCTTCTCCTTAGTGGACAAGTGTGATACACAATCTCTTGCGAGAGTAGCCGAGCCATGTCTGCATACAACTTATAGAGAAAGCAACATGTTGTCCATTTCTACTAGAGAAGCAATTGGTAATCAACAATAAATCATAATCTACATACAACTTATAGAGAAAGAAACATGTTGTAATTCATAGTACTTATGTTAAGGCCATTTTAAGGCATTCACTTGGAACTTGCTATGTTCACACACTAAAAGTAAGTACCATGTTGGAGACTTCAAATTTTGAGCATCCCCATCTATAATAATAAATTTACTACATGTGAGAGACAATAATGAAATGATACAAAAATAAGTTGTAACTAAAATGCTTTTAATGGGTTTAGTTTGAGCTTCACTTGGTTTAGTTTGAGATTCACTTGGTTTCAAGAATCCTTTCATATTCTCTACTTAACAAGGCCAACCATGTGAAGGTGGAAGCTCATTTGGCCTCCCCCCCCCCCCCTCTATAATCACTCTAAATTCCCCATTAACAATTAAGTAAATATTTCATTCCTTCATTTTAGAAGTATATCATTGAATCATTATAATCACATAACATACATTAACATGACATACAATTAATTAATACATATAAACATTCATCAATAATTTGTGAATACATCAATTATTATATCCACATAACATTCATTGACATGACATATAATTCATTAACACCTATAAATATTCATCAATAATTTGTGAACATGTCAATCATTATAATCACATAATAATATTCAATAACATGACACAAAATTCATCAATAGTCATAAAAATCCATTGATCAAAATTCATCACCAATAAGAAAAATTCATAAAAATTCATTAATAGGAAACATTCATCATTATAAAAATTCATTAATAAGTAACATACATAAAAATCCATCAACACATTCATCATCAAACAAGGTTTTTAACATTCATTTCTTCCTTTCTTTTTCCTTTTATTGAAGATAAAGGCTAATAGGCACATCATGACTATCTTTGGCATCTTGTGGCTCTTGTTGTTCTGATCTTATGACATGAGCCTTCCTTTTCTTTCATCAAGGACAAGGCTAATGTTCCCCTACAATAAGAAATAAATGGGTTTAATTCTAAACATTTTTTTAATGTTATAAGTATTTCATAATTCTAAAGAACATAATAGGGATTTTTCTGTAACTAATAGTGCCACATCATCTACTGTCACATTTTGTTTAGCCCCAACCTCAACATGCATAACATTAACATCATGCTCTGTATACTAAAAAAATATCACATAAAGGTTACACCATGCAATAAGATGTTAAATTTTATTAATAATTACATGATTAATTTTCATTAGGAATTGAATATGTACCTTTATCATTGTGATGCACATTGAAGTTTTCATCATGTGTAGGATGTGTGCCTTCGTCATCATGAGTAAGATTTGTGCCAGGAGTAGTAGGTTGCAGTGAAATGCCATGCACACATTGTTATCATTGTTCAAAATTAACATCAAATAGATTATCTATCATGTAGTTCTCAATTACTATTATTATTAATTTGACCTATTTACCTGTGTGTCAACCATTGCACTAGAATCTTCTACACCTATTTGACCATTGGAATTTGTGCAGTGGCGGACAACTACTACTTTATAGCCTTGCTTGAAGCCAATTTGTTGGTCCTCTTCTGTGGGCGCTACATTTAATTTATGCCCTACATTTTTTTGCATAATATCATCAATAAATAATGTATTTCTTATTTGTAATTTTATATAAAATTTTGATATGAAATTTCATTTATTGCTACTTACAAGGTGTGCGTGAATTTTTATATATCCACCATAGCCAAGATAGTGTTGACCAACCTTCTTTTTCCTAGCTTGTCACCTTTGATGTGTCATGCAACCTATATATGTAAACTTTGAAATATGTTAGAAATGTGTTAGATTATATAAATCCACAATCACACTTCTAGAAATATGTTAGATTATATAAATCCACAATCACACTTCTAGAAATATGTTAGATTATATAAATCCACAATCACACTTCTAGAAATATGTTAGATTATATAAATCCACAAATGAATTAAAAATGTAAATTGTAAAAAAAAGTTGTTGTTAGCATTTTTTTTTTGCAAAAATGACAAGTTTTGGAAGATGGAAAGTCATCCATCTTGGGCAAGCTCTTAGAGGAGGTGAAAGTTCATGTTTTTGTATAAAACAATGTAATCTCATATAGAAGAGAGGAGAGGATATGTGGAGTTAGAAAGATGAAGAGCAAGGTATAAGAGTTTGTATAATAAATCAATCATTTTTTGTGAAATATTGTTGATATATTGGTATTTTGATTGTAGTCTTATTATCTCCTCCTTTGTCTTGAGGTTATGGTGATTATTAAGTTTCTTATATGTGGCAATGAATATCTAGAGCTATTGCTGATATTATAAGTGTGCATAACATCTTTGGGTTATGGAAAAAGGCCTCACTGCTCATTGTTAAATAGTAAATACTATGCAAATTAAGAATGAAGAATACATAAAATGTATGATTCTCATTGTATGGGGATTAGGAAAGGTTTTAATTATTTCTCATTTTTCTTGATATTTATCTTATGGGTTTGAATTATAACCATTGCTCCTTATGAAGAGTTGACCACGAATCAACATGTTAATTGTTGTTGCAAGCAAAAATAGTGAATTAACATTCTTGAAACAAATGTGATAGAGGCATGGTTATGGTGTGCATGTGTGTTTGAAGGTTGGTATGCATTAATGAGATGTTGAAGCTTCTCTTGGAAGGATGGAATAGATGGGTATGTATAGGATCATGGTCAACCAAACTATGACCTTAAGTGGTAGTGAAAAACCAACAAATTAGGGTTATGTTAACTTGACAAATAATTTTAAATTAGTTATGGGCTTTATATCAAAAAATTGTAAGAAAAGAATTTGTAGGAAATTGAATGTAGTTTCTATACTACTAGACCTTATCTAGAGAAAACATTATTTTATTTGTCAAAATTTTAGATTTTAATGTAGCAGTACAAAACTTTCAGGGCAAAAATAAAATGTAGGTGTATGTCTGACCACCTTAATCAAAATTAAATGATAATATTTTTATATATAATTATAGATATAAAAAGTAGACTCATGCTTGGATGTGATGTGTGCTTTTGGGTATCTTTATCCAAATAAATAATTAAATATAAATTTTCTACTATAACTTTTCCAAAATAAAATAACTCCCATGTCTGATCACTTAACTAATTGAAAACTACACAATTTTTTTTTAATACTAGGCAAAATATAGTATGTGACACAAATTTTGGATTAAAAAAATGTTATACCATTTGAAAATTATAGCTATTTTTCAATCAGTATGTCAATCAATAGTTTACAATCATCTTCATTAAAAATTAACTAATAAAAAACTTATCGAACTTAGAATTTGACATCAATTGTATTGATGGAATCTTGAGAGTGTTATAAAAAAACTCTTTTCGTTTCATTGAATTTTGACAAAAAAAATATTCAGATGGCTACTCGAAGTCTGAATGCCAGTGAAACCTATCTCAAACATGTTATTTGAGTTGACAAAAGAGGTTTGGTAAATACCAAGCCTAATCAGGTAACTAAAATTTGGTGGTCAATTTTTTTTTTCAAAAATTGATTGCCCAAATATTGGAGGGAAATCAAAATTTGGGAAGTGTGGGCAATCAATAATCATTATTATTATTGACTATTAGTATTATATATGATTATTATTATATTAATATTATATGATTATTATTAATATTAAATATAATATAGTAATAATATTAATATATGATTATTATTATTATGTAATATAGTAATATATTATAATAATATTAAAATATATAGTCATATATTATTATTATATAATATAGTAATGTGTTATTATTATTAAATATAATATAATTGAATGCATCGAAAGGGGTCATATGTTATCTTATGACCCCTTTTGACCCATTTGATAAAGAAAAAAAGGTTCCTAGGGGTCTTACAGACATATGCTATCATTAAATGTGTAGAAAGGTGTCATAGGTTATCCTATGACAACTTTTGACCCATTCGATCAAACCAAATAGGGCCATAGGGGTCCTAGGACACCAAGGGACATATGTTGACATGAAATGTGTTGAAAGGGGTCATAGGTTTCAACCAATTTGATCAAACCAAATAGGTCCTTAGGGGTCCTAGGACCCCCAGGGACATATGTTCTTATGAAATGCATTGAAAGTGGTCATAGGCTATCCTATGACCCCTTTGACCCATTCAATCAAACCAAATAGGTCCCTAGGGGTCCTAGGAACCCAAGGGACATATTTTCTCATGAAATATGTTCAAAGGGGTCATAGGATAACCTATGACCCCTTTCGACCCATTCGATCAAACCAAATAGGTCCCTAGCGGTACTAGGACCCCAAAGGACATATGTCATCATGAAATGAATCGAAACCCTTTTGACCCATTTGATCTAACCAAATAGGTCACTAAGGGTCCTATGACCCTAAGGGACATATGTTGTGACACTTTTCGACCCATTTGATCAAACCAAATAGGTCCCTAGGGGCCCTAGGATCCCAAGGGACATATGTTGCATGAAATATGTCAAAAGGGACCCCTTCCAACCCATTCAATCAAACTAAATAGGTCTCTAGGGGTCCTAGGTCCCCAAGGGACATATTTTGTTATGAAATGCATTGAAAGGGGTCATAGGTTATCCTATGATCCCTTTCAACCCATTTGATCTAACCAAATAGGTCTCTTGGGGTCAATATGTTTTCAAGAAATGCATCAAAAGGGATCATAGGATAACCTATGATCCCTTTTGACCCATTCAATCAAACCAAATAGGTCCATAGGGTGCTAGGATCCCTAGGGACATATGTTGTCATGAAATTCGTTGACAAGGGTCATAGGTTATCCTATGATCCCTTTTGACCCGTTTGATCAAATCAAATAGGTCCCTAGGGGTCCCCTAAGGGAATATGTTGTCATGAAATGCATTGAAAGGGGTCATAGGTTATCCTACGACACCTTTTGACTCATTCAATCAAACCAAATAGGTCCCTAGGGGTCCTAGGACTCCAAGGGACATATGTTGTCATGAAATGCATTGAAAGGGGTCATAGGTTATCATATGACCCCTTTCAACCCATTTGATCAAACCAAATAGGTCCCTAGGGGTCCTAGGACGCCAAGGGACATATGCTGTCATGAAATGCATTGAAAGGGAAAATAGGTTATCCTATGACCCCTTTCAACCCATTCAATCAAACCAAATAGGTCGCTAAGGGTCATAGACCACCTAGGGACATATCTTGTCATGAAATGTGTTGGAAGTGGTCATAGGTTATACTATGACCCCCTTTGACCCATTTGATCAAACCAAATAGGTCCCTAGGGGTCACAAGACCCCTAAGGACATATTTTCTCATAAAATGTATCAAAATGGGTCATGGTGATCCTATTACCCCTTTTGACCCATTCGATCAAACCAAATAGGTCCCTAGGGGTCCTAGGACCCCAAGGAACATATGTTGTCATGAAATGCATCAAAAGGGGGACATAGGTTATCCTTTGACCACTTTCAATGCATTCAAACAAACCAAATAGGTCCCCAAGAGTCCTAGGACCCCAACGAACACATGTTGTCATTAAATGTGTTGAAAGGGGTCATAGGTTATCCTATGACCACTTTTGACCCATTCGATGAAACCAAATAGGTCCCTAGGGGTCCTAGGACCCGTCGCAACATATGTTGTCATGAAATGTGTTGAGAAGGGGTCATAGTTTATCCTATGAACCCTTTTGATCGATTCAATGAAACTAAATAGGTCCAGGGACATATGTTGTCATAAAATGCATGGAAAGGTGTCATTAGTTATCCTATGACCCCTTTCGACCAATTTGATCAAACCAAATAGGTCCCTAGGTGTCCTAGACATATATTGTCATGAAATGTATCGAAAGGAGTCATAGGATATCCTATAAACCCATTCGACCCATTCAATCAAACAAAATAGGTCCCTAGGGGTCCTAGGACATAGGGACATATGTTGTCATTAAATGTGTCAAAAAGGGTCATAGGTTATCCTATGACCTCTTCAAACCCATTCGATTAAACCAAATAAGTCCATAGGGGTACTAGGATCGCAAGGGACATACATTGTCCCAAAATGCATCAAAAGGGGTCATAGGTTATCCTATGACCTATTTTGACCCATTTGATCAAACCAAATAAGTTTGAACATATGTTGTCATGAAATGCATTGAAAGTGGTCATAGGTTATCCTACGATCACTTTCAACCCATTCGATCAAACCAAGTAGGTCCTTATGGGTGTTAGGACCCCAAGGGACATGTTTTCATGAAACATATGGAAAGGGGTCATAGGAATCAACCCATTTGATCAAACCAAATATGTGTCTAGGGGTCCTAAGGCCCCAAGGAACATATGTTGTCATGAAATGCATCATATAGGGTCATAGGTTATCCTATGACCTCGACCCATTCAATCAAACAAAATAGGTTTTTAGAGGTCCTCGAACCCTTAGGGACATATGTTGTCATGAAATGCGTCAAAAGGGCTCATAGGTTATACTATGACACATTCAACCCATTCAATCAAACCAAATAGGTCCTTAGGGGTTGTAGGACCCCAAAGGTCATATGTTGTCATGCAATGTGTCAAAAGGGGTCATAGGCCCTTTCGACCCATTTGATCAAAATAAATAGGTCCCTAGGGGTCCTAGGGTTCCAAGGGACATATGTTGTCATGAAATGCATTGAAAGTGGTCATAGGTTATGCTATGACCCCTTTCAACCCATTCAATCGAATGAAATAGATCCCTAGGGGTCCTAGGACACCAAGAGACATATGTTCTCATGAAATTTGTCGAAAGTAGTCTTAGGTTATCATATGACCCCTTTCAACCCATTCAATCAAACCAAATAGGTCCCTAGGGTTCCTAGGACCCCAAGGGACATATGTTCTCATGAAATGCATTAAAAGTGGTCATAGGTTATCCTATGACCCCTTTTGACCCAATCAAACAAACCAAATATGTCCCTAGGGTTCTTAGGATCCTAAGGGACATATGTTCTTATGAAATGCGTCAAAAGTGGTCATAAGTTAACCTATGACCCCTTTCAACCCATTCAACCAAATTAAATAGGTCCCAAGGGGTCCTAGGAACCTAAGAGACATATGTTCTCATGAAATGCATCAAAAGTGACCTATGATCCCTTTCAACCCATTCAATCCAAACAAATAGGTCCTTAGGGGTCCTAGGACCCAAAAGTACATATGTTCTAATGAAATGCATCGAAAAGGTTTATCAGTTATCTTATGACCCCATTTGACCCATTTGATCAAACTAAATAGGTCCCTAGGGGTCCTAGGATCCCAAGGGACATTTTTGATCATGAAATGCATTGAAAGGGGACATAGACTATCTTTTGACCACTTTCAGCTCATTTGATCAAACCAAATAGGTCCCTAGGGGTACTAGGACCCCAAGGGACATATGTTTCATGAAATGCATTGAAAGAGGTCATAGGTTATCCTAAGGGATGGTAGGTTATCTTATGAGCTCTTTCAAACCATTCGATCAAACCAAATAGGTCCCTATGTGTCCTAAGACGCTTAGGGATATATGTTTTGATTAAATGGGTCAAAAGGGGTGATAGGTTATCCTATGACCCCTTTCAGTCTATTTGATCAAACAAAATGGGTCCCTATGGGTCCTAGGACCTCAAGAGACATCTTTTGTTATGAAATGCGTTGAAAATGGTCATAGGTTATCTTATGACCCCTTTCGACTGATTTGATCAAATCAAATAGGTCGGTAGGGGTCATAGGACCCCAAGGGACATATTTTTTCATTAAATGTATCGAAAGGGACCCATTTGATCAAAACAAATAAGTCCCTAGGGGTCCTAGGACCACTAGAGACATATATTGTCATGAAACTCGTTGAAAGGGGTCATAGGTTATCCAATGACCCCTTTCAACCCAATTGATAACCAAATTGGTCCCTAGGGGTCATAGGACCCCAAGGGACATATGTTGTCATGAAATGTGTCAAAAGTTGTCGTAGGTTATCCTATGACCTCTTTCGATCCATTTGATCAATCCAAATAAGTCTCTAGGGGTTCTAGGTCCCTAAGGGATATATGTTGTCATGAAATGCATCAAAAGGGGTAAAAGGTTATCCTATGACCCCTTTGAACCCATTCGATCAAACAAAATAGGTCTCTAGGGGTCCTAAGACCCCAAGGGTCATATGTTCTTATGAAATGTGTTAAAACACCTTTCAACACATTTGATCAAACCAAATAGGTCCATAGGGGTCCTAGTACCCCCAAGAACATATGTTGTCATGAAATGCATTGAAAGGGTTTAGAGTTTATCCTGTAACCCCTTTTGACCAATTTGATCATACCAAATAGGTCCCTAGGATACCTAGGACCCCAAGGGACATATGTTTTCATTAAATGTGTTGACCCCTTTCGACATGTTCGATCAAACCAAATATGTCCCTAGGGTTCCTAGGAACTCAAGGGACACATATTCTCATGAAATGCATTGAAAGGGGTCATTGGTTATGCTATGACCCCTTTCAACCCATTCGATCAAACCAAATAGGTCCCTATGGGTCCTAGGACCCCAAGTGACATATGTTGTCTTGACATGAGTTGAAAGGGGAGATAGGTTATCCTATGAACCCTTTCGAACCATTCAATCAAACCAAATAAGTCCCTAGGGGTCATAGGACCCCAAGGGACATATGTTGTAATGAAATGGGTTGAGAGGGGTCATAGGTTATCTTTTCACCCCTTTTGACCCATTCGAACTGAAATAAATCCCTAGGGGTCCTAGGACCCTTAGGGACATATGTTTCCATTAAATAGATCAAAAGGGGTCATAAGTTATCTTATGACCCCTTTAGACCCATTCGATCAAACCAAATAGGTCCCTAGGGGTCCTAGAACTCCAAGGGACATAGGTTGTCATGAAATGCATCGATATGTGTCATAGGTTATCCTATGACATTTTTTTATCCATTCATTCAAAACCAAATAGGTCCTTAGGGGTCCTAGGACCCCAAGGGACATATATTTTTATTAAATGCATTGAAAGGGGTCATAGGATAATCTATGAACCCTTTCGAACTATTTGATCCAACAAAATAGGTCCCTTGGGTTCCTAGGACCCCTAGGGACTTATGGTTTCATGAACTTCATCTAAATGGGTCATAGGTTATCCTATGACCCCTTTTTACCCATTCAATCAAGCCAAATAGGTCCCTAGGGGTCCTAGGACCCTAAGGGACATATGTTGTCATGAAATTTGTCAAAAGGGGTTATAGGTTATCCTATGACCCCTTTCGAAACATTCAATCAAATTAAATAGGTCCCTAGGTTTCTTAAGACCCCTAGGGACATATGTTGTCATGAAATGTGTTGAAAGGGGTCATAGATTATCCTATGACACCTTTTGACCCATTCAATCAAAACAAATAGGTCCCTAGGGGTTGTTAAACCCCAACGAATATTTGTTGTCATCAAATGTGTTGAAAGAGATCATAGGTTATCCTATGAAACCATTCAACCCATTCAAAAAAACCAAATAAGTCCTTAGGGTATATGTTGTTATGAAATGCATTGAAAGAGATCATAGGTTATCCTATGAGCCCTTTCTACCCATTCAATCAAACCAATTAGGTCCATAGGGGTCCAATAACAACTAGGGACATATGTTGCCATGAAATGCATCAAAAGAGGTCATAAGTTATACTATGACACCTTTCAACCCATTCAATCAAATCAAATAGGTTCCTAGAGGTCATAGGACCCCTAAGGACATATGTTGTCATGAAATGTGTCGAAAAGGGTCATAGGTTATTTTATGACCATTTTTGACCCATTCGATCAAACCAAATAGGTTCGTATGGTTCCTAGGACCCCTCGAGACATATGTTGTTATGAAATATGTTGGAAAGGGGTCATAGATTATCCAATGAATCCTTTCGACCCACTAGATGAAATCAAATAGGTCCCTAGGACCCCTAGGGATATATGTTGTCATAAAATGCATCAAAAGGGGTCTACACATATATTGGGATGAAATGCATTGAAAGGGGCCCCATTTGACCCATTTGATCAAACCAAATAGGTCCCTAGGGGTCCTAGTACACCAAGGACATATGTTGTCATGAAATGCATTGAAAGGGGCCATAGGTTATCCTATGACCTATTCTGACCCATTCGATCAAACCAAATAGGTCCATAGGGGTCCTAGGATCCCAAAGCACATATATTGTACCAAAATGCGTCGAAAGCGGTCAAAAGTTATCCTATGACCCCTTTTAACCCTTTTGATCAAATAAAATAGGTTATCCTAAGACCCCTTTCAACCCATTTGATCAAACCAAATAGGTCCCTAGGGGATCTAGGACCCCAAGGGAGATATGCTCTCATGAAATATGTGAAAAGGACTAATAGGTCATCATATGACCCTTCTCGACCCATTCAATCAAACCAAATAGGTCCCTAGGGGTCCTAGGACCCCAAGGGATATATGTTGTCATGAAATGCATCAAAAGGGGTCATAGGTTATCCTATGACCCCTTTCGACCCATTCGATCAAACCAAATAGGTTCAGGGGGGTCTTAGGACCCCTAGGGACATATGTTGTCATGAAATGCATGAAAACGGGTCACAGATTATCCTTTAACACATTTCAACTTTTTCAATTAAACCAAATAGGTCCCTAGGGGTCGTAGGACCTCAAAGGACATATGATGACATGAAATGTGTTGAAAGGGGTCATAGGTTGTCTTATGACCCCTTTCAACCCATTCGATCAAACCAAATAGGTCCCTAGGGATCCTAGGACCCCAAGGGACATATGTTGTTATGAAATGCATCGAAGGTGGTCATAGGTTATCCTATGACCCCTTTCGACACATTTGATCAAATCAAATAGGTCCCTAGATGTCCTAGGACCCCAAGAGGCATATGTTCTCATGAAATGCATCAAAAGTAGTCATAGGTTATCCTATGACCCCTTTTGACCCATTCGATCAAATCAAATTAGTTCCTAGGTGTCCTAAGAATCCAAGGGACATGTTCTCATGAAATGTCTCGAAACCTGTCATAGGTTATCCTATGACCTCTATTGACCCAATCAATCATGCCAAATAGATCCCTAGGTGTCCTAGGACCCCAAGGGATATATATTCTCATGAAATGCATCGAAAGCTGTCATAAGTTAACCTATGACCCCATTCAACCCATTCAATCAAACCAAATAGTTACCTAGGGGTTCTAGGAACCCAAGGGACTTATGTTCTCATGAAATGTGTCAAAAGTGATCATAGGTTATCCTATCACCCCTTTTGACCCATTCGATCAAACCAAATATGTCCTTAGGGGTCCTAGGACCACAAAGGACATATGTTCCCATGAAATGCATCAAAAAGGGTAATTAGTTATCCTATTACGCCATTCAACCCATTAGATCAAGTCAAATAAGTTCGTAGACATCTTAGGACCCCAAGAGACATATGTTTTCTTGAAATGCATCGAAAGTGGACATAGGTTATCCTATGACCCCTTTCGACCCATTTGATTAAAGAAAATCGAACCCTAGGGGTCCTAGGACTCCAAGGGACATATGTTGTTATGAAATGCATTAAGAGGGGTCATAGGTTATCCTGAGGGGTCATAGGTTATCCTATGACCCATTTTGATCCATTCAATCAAACTAAATAGATCCCTAGGGGTCCTAGGAACATATGTTATCATTCAATGGGATGAAAGGGGTGATAGGTTATCTTATCACACCTTTCAAACCATTCGATCAAAAGAAATGGGTCCTTAGGGGTGCTAGGACCCCAAGGGACATATGTTTTCATGAAATATGTGCAAAGGGGTCATAGCATATATTATGACGCCTCTTAACCCATTCAATCAAGCCAAATAGGTCCCTAGGGGTTCTAGGACCCCAAGGGACATATGTTGTCATGAAATGCATTGAAAGGGGTCATAGGTTAACCTATAACCCCTTTCAACCCATTCAATAAAACCAAATAGGTTTGTAGGGGTCCTCGGACCCCTAGGGACATATATTGTCATGAAATGCGAGAAAAGGGGTCATAGGTTATCCTATGACACATTTTGACCTATTCAATCAAACCAAATAGGTCCCTAGGGGTCGTAGGACCTCGAACGTCATATGTTGCCATGAAATGCATCAAAAGTGGTCATAGGTTATGTTGGTTTTTTGAAAAACTACTAAGCAACAAAATGCTTAATACCAAGATGACAATACTCACACAATATAAAGACTAGCCAATTCTTATTAACAATTGTATGTGCAAACCATTTGGACCCATCTTCAACAAAACCAAGGGTGGTTTTCTACTCTTCAGGCTCTGCAAAACTAGGGTGGGTATACCCAAGGATGATTCAAGACTGGGAAACACTGTATGAGGATTATTTTAGTTTCATTCCGATTCTCATCTCAAATCCTCAAATACATGCATCATTCATGACAATTTGCTAAACACATCCCATATAATAGATCCTACCAAAATTTTTTTATAGGTCTGCAGATGTTCTCAGCAATAGTGGCTAACTGAAGCTAAAACATTCCATACAAACAAGTATAGGCCAACTTTGAAAATCTTCAAAAAATAAAAGTAAAATAGATTATAATTCTGCATTTTTGACAACTATTTGTGATACATTTCTCTTTTAGTTGGATCAAATTTGATCAATGCCTAATCCATTGGGTTTTAGAGTCTACTACAAATTTCTAGATCTAATTTGTTGCCTTAATTTTTTTTTTTTATCAACAATTCTTATCAGAATTCATCATTCAAAATCCTTTCCACTAGTACAACAACTTTATCAAATTCATCAAAGCTTTTACTTAATCCATTGAGCTAATAGCAATGATGGACAGATATACAACCTAACTGAATAGCATTCAATTGCACAAACCTTTACTCATACAACATCAAGATAACCAAGTAATCAAAAGGAGACAAAGTTCAGAAAGAACTGATATGGGGACAACTCATAATTTGTATTCATTTTCCTTGAAAATTGTATACAATTTGCAGTAGACTCAGAATAACCTTCAGAAGAAATACAGATCATTCTGTATTAATGTATTCCCAAGATTTGACAGAGAAAATACACCACGAATTTTCTCAAAACAATGGACCAAAAATAGACTAAGTATCACTTAGAAAAATAGAATTCGAACCCTCACATTTCCTTGAAAACTCACTTATATAAGCGTGAGTTGCAACAAGCAAAGGGAAAATGTGATTGATAGGTGTCCCTTCCAAGAGGAAGATGAATACATCTACCCAAAAAGAAAAAGATTAACAGGAAGTTATACAAATCATATATTCTCTTACGGGCTTCTGTCTATCACATCCTTTTGCTGATTTAGCTCCAACTGTGATTCTATCCTATATGTAACTACTAAGCTTGCCCATGACAAAATCTAATCTAATGATTGCAAACTGACTTGAACCCATGGGTTTTACCATCATCATGGTATTGGGAGAAACACACTTACTTCCCACTCTTCACTGATTAATACAACTCCTTAAGATAATGGGATTAACTCTTAAGAAACAACACTCGAGCATGGAAACAATGTGGCTATCAAATATAACAAAATGAACAATTTCTGCTTAGCCAACCATGTCTGCATCCAAAACTAGCTTTCAACCGAAATTTGTCACCTACTGACGCAAAAAGTCACGCACTAACAAAAAGTCAGAGGGTCTTTCGCATGAAAACCATGGGTATAAAATCTTCTTAGCCCTCTCCAAAAACTCTGCACAGGGTCCTACATATTTTTGCTGCCATGACAATTAAGTGTGTCATCTTGAAAATTTCCTTAGAGAAAGGTGTTACTGCTGACAAGGTTCTTATTTTGTCAAGTTCATTCTTTGCTCCCCTCATTACCCTAGTAGCTTGATTACAACCCATAGAAACACCTATGATTACTAGTCTTCCTCGATCAAAATTCCAAATGCTGACACACGAGACAAACAACTTCCTCTCTATGAACCACCTTTCAAACAAACTTAAACCAATTTGAGAGGAAGAAACAGTAGGGATCCAATTACTCTTGTCAAGTAATCCCTTTGCTATCCACAATCTAAGGGTTGGTGAATTATTTGGAGCCATTTCTGCTACACCATGGAAGACTGCAACACTTCAGAGACTATAGTAAAATACACACTTGAAAATCTCTTATCTGTAGTTCTTTTATACTGTTTGGTACTTGTGCCAAAATCTACACAATCCTTTGAGTAAATGATCCTATTCGGAAAAGACTTCATAATCTTTGTTCCCATAAGGTGCAATTGAGAAAATCTTATAAGTTACACTCTATTTTTGCTTTCACATGCGAAAATTTTCATATCTCATTAATATGTAGAGTGCCACCACCTTCAGTATTTAAACCCGTGTTGTCGATCTTTAAAAATCATATGATCATGGGGTAGAGAGAAAGACAACTTGGCATACCACTTGACAAGTTGGTCAATCAATCCGATGAAAATTGCCCACGTACATAGCTCTTTCCTTGATGGAACTTCTATCTAGACCCATTGGTAATTGAGGACACGTGTCAATAGGTTGCTACTTCACTATGCATATAGAACAAACACCTTGCCATAGCAAAGTAGTGACAGCCATCGATTTGATCTTGATCTTGTAGATGATACGTTACTATACTGCTTAGAAAGATAGTGGTGGGCCCTCATTCGCTACCTTGCTATATGTATCCCCCTAGCAACTCTTCATGGCAAGACAACAACAGTCGTTGATTTGAGATTAAATCAAGGGTGAAGAAATTGCACGAAGTTTCCTGAAAGGTGTGTGCTCCATACTTGCTATGTCGCATAGCTTAAACAACTTGCAACTTTCCAAAGTGAGATAGCGAGGACTGTTGATTCTACTTTGATCTGACGATCAGGATCTCTTGTACACTTGCTCAATGGGGCATGGGTCCAAAGTATTGATGACATAGGAGATTCTGCACTGCTGGCACCCAACAAGACTTTACTTCAGTCCTAGTCATCATCCACGTTACTAGAGGTCCCACTGGCTATTGATTTTATGGTGCCTCACTACTTCACTAATGGAGAGATGGTAGAATTTTTTGATAGCAAGGTAGCGAGCTCTGACAACTTTAATAAATCTCGGCACTGTGAAATACAAGGACCCATCAAATCGTTATTGCTCCTACCAACTGCTTCTAACAATAGTAGTTATTGCTTGTCATGCCACCTGGATAGACCATGGTTACTGATGATTTTTGAGGCCACTATGTTTTGATTTCATGGCATCTCACTACTTTGCTAACAACGAGATGACCAAGTTTTCTGGTAGCGAGGTAGTGAGACATCAAAAAAACCATCATTTTGGCACTGATTTTTGACTGCTTCTACTAGGTCCCCTTTCCTATTTTGATGGTACTTACAATGTATACATGATAGTTAGGTCGGCCAGAGGACAAATCTCTGACTACTGTGTCTTCATTATGTGGCCCTGTCTTATAAACTTTCTGGAATTCGCTACCTCGCTATACATAAAAAGTGCCCAAGTTTGCATAGCGAGGTGACGACAATGGTGGATCTACTTAGATCGGATGGTTGGGGAATCTGAGAAGAAAGGTAGCTCAGGGTCGTAGAAAAAGACAACAAAATATTTGCCTTATTTGAAAATTTCAAATATTTCGCGCCTGAGAATTTATGAAAGGAATGAAACGTAGGGTTTTCACAAAAAAAATTCAAAGGCTTAACAAAAGGATGACTTAGCTAGGAACCCTACTCACCATTAATGGAGACAATCTAAATTTTTTATTCGTAGAAAAAGGAATTTTATCAAGCAAAAATTCAAACCAATAGTGGCTCTATTTGGGGATGCTTGTCCCTTGTAGGCATGGCAAGGATTCAGATCTCTGGGGAAAGTAGACCACACACCTAACAACAAATTTTCTCTCTCAGATAGCTTTACCAAAAGCAAGAAGCTACCACTAAGATTATGCATAAATGAGGCCCTAGGCCACCGAAATTCAACAAAAACATTTACCTCTGTCATAAATTTGATTCTCATCTGAACATGCATGAGGTAAACTGAAAATATTTCTTCTATCAATTTTACCAATCAGCTTGGCATCATGAATCAATTCTCTTGGTAAAACTAAAACTACAACTTCACCTTCATAGTGCATATAAAGACTAAATTCATTTTCAACCACTTGCTCATTATAAAGGTTCTGATCAACATTCTCAAACATATCATATTGAAAATCCTATTCATTTAATGACTTATGCATGCTATCAATCTTGAATATGAAAGTTTCATATTCAACTTGAGGAAGAGGGTGGGACTTACACATGCCATCAATGTCAGAAACTGAAAATAATCCATGATCTACAAATGATTCTCTGAGATCAGCAAGTGGGTTAGTCATCTCATTAGAATATTTATCATAAAATTCATTACAAGGTTCATGCTTATTTTCAAAAACACCTTCTTATCAATTTCATAAGATGCAATCTCATCAATACTTTCACCATCATATCTGGAAGAAGAACAATTTGATCTCTCACAACAGTAAGATAATGTATCATTGTTAAACTCATTCTCAGCTAAATCTGAGCTTTCCATGTCTTCTTCAAAAAATGGGTTAATGACTCAATGCATTGATCCCTTTTGAACATTAGGACAAAACATGAGTTGCTAATCCTCACAAGCATCATTATATAAAGCATTATCATATACTTTAAATTCACTACCCATTTTATTTTCATGAAAATTTTTAGCGTATGAAGAAAAATCAGAACTATATGAAGACTCCCTTTCTATTTCTTCTACCAAACATATAGTGTCCATAATTTCATCCTCTTTATCCACTTGTTTAGGATAATTATTGCGAATATACATTGATTCATTCCTAAACATCTCACTATATGCTGAATCTTTACTATCTAATATAAAAACACCTGACAATTCTTCCCTGAAATCTTCATATTTAAAGTCATTAGCATCAACTGACTTCACCATCTCCTTATCTTCATACTTCACGAATAAATCACTTTCATATTTTTCATTTGCTAACTAATTTGTATAGCACAAAAACTGAGATGCACTTTCTTTTTCAGATTCAAAAGAAGAATTCATACCTTTACTGACAAAAGAGTACTTACTTTTGTCATTTCTTTCTTCCTCCCAATTTGCATCTGATTCACATGAAGATGAAAACATACTAGCACTTTCCTCTTCTTGACTTGAGTAACCTCTCTCGTCATTGTCTTCACATGATGCCTCTTCACAATACACTGGACCAACAACTTTATTATCATTAGTTGAAACATGACTTTAGCTTCATCATACTCACATTGATATGACTGTCTTTCAAATTCAGATTTAATAATGTTCTCAACATGATGCACTCTATGAAGAAGATAAATAATTTCTTTCCTATTTAACTGATCAAGTGAATCTATATTACCATCTACTGCTGAAACATTAGAAACATGTGAACTCTATTCTTCTGACTGTGACTGAAATAAGTGTGATTCATATTATTCATTTTGTATCACCTTTCCATGGCATGTCAGATCAGCAATATCAAACTCATGATCATGGAGACAACTCTCAACTTCCTCACTTGCACAAATTTGAGATCCAGGTGCAGCAACTTCATTAGCAATAGAATCATGTATACAATCAACATTATAAGAACTTGCTAATGTAACTAATTCTTGATCTACAATGTCAACACATTGTTGAACCCTATCAAAGTCTAAGATACATCCCACTACTATAACATCATGAAAATGTGTGTCGTCATTTGTAACCAGGCTAACCTTACCTATACACATATTCTGATCTAAATTTTCTACTTGATTAAAACCTATAGCAGGGGTATTGACATGCTTATTCAAAATTGAAGCATCAAAACCACATTCATCCTTTCTTTCAAATACATTATACCAATAATCATACATAGAAAAATGACCTCTTGTCAATCCGTACCTCAAATTAGTTGCAATATCCCTAGCGGTTACAAAAGCTTGATATAATGTCTATGGTTCTTTATCCCTTGGTAGATAATTCATTTTATGTCAAATGCATCAAAATACATTGCTAAACACATTTGATCATCAGATCTATAATTCTTAGGGATTTCATTCAAAACTCTTGCAAATCTGATGTTAAATTGAGAGACAAGTTCATCACTCTGAATATGAATCTTCAAGAACTTGTCATATGAATCAGGTATGCTTACCCTTTCTCCAAATTGCTCCATGAAGGCAGAATGCAATTCACCCCAAGATGAAATAGAACATGCTGGTAGGAAAGAAAACCAATCTCTAGCATCACCTTCCAAGGTTTGAACAAATAACTTCATGTGCATGTCCTCATGAGAAATCTCATAGCCACCCATCAAATCAGTAAACAAATCAATATGATGACTAGCTGAAATAAGATGGTTCCCATTAAAATTAGGAAAACTTTTTCTAACATCACTAGGAATGAAATTCAGGAAACCATGAATACCATTGAAATCCAGTTGCATATATCGCTTGGTAGAAATGGATCTAGGCACTTTAGTAACTAGCTGCATATTAGGTGAAATGAATCTTGACATCCTTTAAAATTTTTAACCTCATTCACCTATAATGACTTTTGATTTAAAATTTGCAGCAAATCTATACCCTTCTACCCATGAACCAATTCTTAAATACACTTCACAACTATTCTCCTCATCTTGGTACTCAAACTTCACTTGACGGAGAACACACTTTTTTCAATCAATTTTCATGAAAAGGAAATACATGGAAATGAGAATACCTTTCGTGTTGTTACATGAAACCACTGATCTACTGATTGGCCTAATGCTAATCTGAATTCTTCACATCATTGATCATAACCTTATAGACTCGCCATCTCCTTGAGGAGAACTAAATGAAATCATAGTTGTAGTTCATTTTTTATCATTAGAAAGTCTTATAACAGCAAATCAAACAACGCTTTTAGACTTATTGGTCAGAAACTTATATAGATCTCTCTTCTTTTTTTTTTTTTAAAAATTGACACAACTTTTAGATCTGTTTAATTCAATTGAAAGCTCTTGAAAACAATTATAGGTAATCGATCTATAGTATTATAGAGATCCTTTAGAGAGAGTCACCACTCATGATTGTGAGAAAGATTTACCATAAATCATACGTGACAGATTTGAACTAGAATTTCACTTTGTAGAATTTTGCAAAACTTTTAAACACTTACAAGAGAGAAACCATTGTTAAACAATTCTGACTCTAAAATTACAATAGTACTTTGGAAATAACAACTGACTGAATCGACTGAAGATGAACACCTTTTAGCTATACAATTTACATTCAACCTCAAAGTTATTGCTACAAATGAATAAAACTTAACTGTGGAACATGAAACCTTGCATACAAAACTTGAATGTGCACAATATATACCAGAGATTTCTAGCTCCTTATCATTGAATTCCTTCATTGACTCCCCAACAGAGTTGCCATTTTTTTGGTGTTTTGAAAAACTACTGAGCAACAAAATGCTTAATACCAAGATGACAATACTCGCACAATCTAAAGACTAGCCAATTCTTATTAACAATTGTATGTGCAAACCATTTGGACCCAACTTCAACAAAACCAAGGGTGGTTTTCTACTCTTCAGGCTCTACAAAACCAGGGTGGGTATACCCAAGGATGATTCAAGACTGGGAAACACTATATGAGGATTATTTTAGTTTCATTCTGATTCTCATCTCAAATCCTCAAATACATGCATAATTCATGACAATTTGCTAAACACATCCCATATAAAAAATGTGGCCAAAAATCTTCTATAGGTCTGTAGATGTTCTCAGCAATAGTGGCTAACTGAAGCTAAAACATTCCATACAAACAAGTACAGGCCAACTTTGAAAATCTTCAAAAAATAAAAGTAAAATAGATTATAATTCTGCATTTTTGACAACCATTTGCAACACATTTCTCTTTCAGCTGGATCAAATTTGATCAGTGCCTAATCCATTGGGGTTTAGAGTCTACTACAAATTTCTAGATCTAATTTGTTGCCTTACAACAAATTTTATCAACAATTCTTATCAAAATTCATCATTCAAAATCCTTTCCACTACTAGAACAACTTTATCAAATTCATCAAAGCTTTTACTTAATCCATTGAACTAATAGCAATGATGGACATATATACAACCTATCTGAATTGCATTCAATTGCACAAGCCTTTACTCATACAACATCAAGATAACCAAGTAATCAAAAAGAGATAAAGTTCAGAGAGAACTGATATGGGGACAACTCATAATTTATATTCATTTTCCTTGAAAATTGTATACAATTTATAGCACACTCAGAATGACCTTTAGAAGAAACACGAATCATTCTATATTCATGTATTACCAAGATCTGACAAAGAAACTACACCACAAATTTTCTCAAAACAATGGACCAAAAATAGACTAAGTATCACTTAGAAAAATAGAATTTGGACCCTCACATTGCCTTGAAAAATCACTTATATAAGTGTGAGTTGCAACAAGCAAAGGGAAAATGTGACTGACAGGTGTCCCTTATAAGAGGAAGATGCATACATCTGCC
Source organism: Cupressus sempervirens (assembly GCA_028749045.1). Taxonomy (NCBI): domain Eukaryota; kingdom Viridiplantae; phylum Streptophyta; class Pinopsida; order Cupressales; family Cupressaceae; genus Cupressus; species Cupressus sempervirens. The sequence continues at coordinate 734,921,179 of CM053789.1, forward strand.
CGAAAAGAAAAAAATTAACAGAAAGTTATGCGAATCATATATTCTCTTACAGGCTTCTGCCTATCACATCCTTTTGCTGATTTAGCTCCAACTGTTATTCTATCGTATATGTAACTGCTAAGCTTGTCCATGACAAAATCTAATCTGATGATTGCAAATTGACTTGAACCTATGGGTTTTACAATCATCACAGTACTGGGAGAAACACACTTACTTCCCACTCTTCGCTGATTAATACAACTCCTTTAAGATAATGGGATTAACTCTTAAGAAACAACACTTGAGCATGGAAACAATGTGGCTCTAAATTATAACAAAATGAGCAATTTCTGCTTAGCCAACCATGTTTGCATCCAAAACTAGCTTTCAACCAAAATTTGTCACCTACTGACACAAAAAGACATGCACTAACAAAAATTTAAAGGGACTATTCGCATGAAAACCATGGGTATAAAATCCTCTTCGCCCTCTCCAAAACTCTGTACAGGGTCCTACATATTTCTTCTACCATGGCATTGAAGTGTGTCATCTTGAAAATTTCCTTAGAGAAAGGTGTTACTATTGATAGGGTTTTTATTTTGTCAAGTTTATTCTTTGCCACCCTCGTTACCCTAGTAGCTTGATCACAACCCATAGAAACACCCAGGATTACTAGTCTTCCTCTATCAAAATTCCAAATGCTAAAACATGAGACAAATAACTTCCTCTTTGTGAACCACCTTTCAAACAAACTTAAACCAATTCGAGAGGAAGAAACACTAGGGATCCAATTACTCTTGTCAAGTAATCCCTCTACTATCCACAATCTAAGGTTTAGTGAATTATTTGGAGCCATTTCTGCTACATCATGCAAGACTGCAACACTTCAGAGACTATAGTAAAATAGGCACTTGGAATCCTCGTATCTGTAGTTCTTTTATACTATTTGGCACTCGTGCCAAAATCTACACAATCCTCTGAGTAAATGATCCTATTAAGAAAAGACTTCAAAATCTTTGTTTGCATAAGGTGCAACTGAGAAAATCTTATAAGTTATACTCTATTTTTTTTTTCACACGTAAAACTTTTCATTTCTCATTAATATGTAGAGTGCCACCACCTTTAGTATTTAAACCTGCACTATCGATCTTTAAAAATCATATGATCATGGGGTACAGAGAAAGACAACTTGGTGTTCCACTTGACAAGTTGGTCAATCGATCCAATGAAAATTTCCCACGTACATAGCTCTTTCCTTGATGGCACTTCTGTTTGGACCCATTGGCAACTGAGGACTCATGTTAGCAAGTCTCTACTTGACTGTGCATATAGAACAGGCACCTTGCCATAGTGAAGTAGCAAAAACCATCAATCTGATCTTGATCTTGTAGATGATATGTTACTGTACTGCTTAGAAAGACAGTGGTGGGCCCTCATTCACTACCTCGCTATACATATCCCCCTAGCAGCTCTTCATGGTGAGACAGCAATGGCCGTTGATCTAAGATTAAATCAAAGGTGGAGAAACCACACGAATTTTCTTGAAAGGTGGTGGGCCTCATACTCACTATGTCGTATAGCTTAAAAAACATGCAACTTTCTAAAGCGAGATAGTGAGGATTGTTGATTCCACTTTGCTCTAACAATCAGGATCTCTTTTACACTTGCTCAATGGGGCATGGGTCCAGAGTATTGATGACTTAGGAGATTCTACACAGCTGGCACCTAACAAGACTTTACTTCAGTCCTAGTCATCATCCACATTACTAGAGGTCCCATCGACAATTGATTTTATGGTGCCTCGCTACTTCGCTGACTGCGAGATGTTAGAATTTTCCAATAGTGAGGTAGCGAGCTCCAACAATTTTAATAAATCTCGAAGCCGTGAAATACAAGGACCCATCAAATTTGTATTGCTCCTACCAACTGCTTCTGACAATAGCAGTTATTGCTTGTCATGCCACCTGGATAGACCATGGTTACCGATGATTTTTGAGGCCACCATGTTTTGATTTCATGGAACCTCACTACTTTGCTAATGGTGAGATGACCAAGTTTTTTGATAGCGAGGTAGCGAGACATCAGAAAAACCATCATTCTTGCGTCGATTTCTGACTGCTTCTACTATGTTCCCTTTCCTGTTTTGATGGTACTTGCAATGTGTAAGTGACTGATAGGTCAACTAGAGGATAAATTTCTGACTGTCGTGTCTTCATTTTGTGGCCCCATCTTATAAAATTTCTAGCACTCACTACCTCGCTATACATAAAAAGTGCCCAAGTTTGCATAGCGAGGTGACGACAATGTGGATCTACTTAGATCAGACGGTTGGGGAATCTGAGAAGAAAGGTAGCTTGGGGGTTCAGAAAAAGACAACAAAATATTTTCCTTATTTGAAAATTTCAAATATTTCATGCCTGAGAATTTATGAAAGGAATGAAACATGGGGTTTTCACAAAAAAATTTCAAAGGCTTAACAGAAGGATGACTTAGCTAGGAACCCTACTCACCATTAATGGAGGTAATTTGAATTTTCTATTCCTAGACAAAGGAATTTTATCAAGCAAAAATTCAGACCAATAGGTTATCTTATGACCCCTTCCAACCCATTCAATCAAACAAAATAGGTCCCTAGGGGTCCTACGATTCTAAGCAACATATGTTGTCATGAAATGCATCAAAAGGGGTCAAAGGTTATCCTATGACCCCTTTTGACGCATTCAATTATACCAAATAGGTCCCTATGGGTCCAAGGATGCCAATGGAGATATGTTCTCATGAAATGCATCAAAAGATCAAACCAAATATGTCCATAAGGGTCCTAAGACCCCTAGGAATATATGTTGTCATGAAATGCATCGAAAGGGGTCATAGGTTATGCTGTGCCCAATTTTGAACCATTTGATCATACCAAATAGGTCCCTAGTATTCCTAGGACCGCAAGGGGCATATTTTGTCATGAAATGCATTGAAAGGGTTCATAGGTTATCTTATGATGCCTTTCGACCCATTTGATCAAACCAAATAGGTCCCTAGGGTTCGTAGGACCCCAAGGGACATATGTTCTCATGAAATGTGTTGAAAGTAGTCATAGGTTATCCTATGATCCCTTTCTACCCATTCGATCAAACCAAATTGGTCCCTAGGGGTCGTAGTAACTGAAGGGACAAACATTCTCATGAAATGTGTTGAAAGCGGTCATAGGTTATCCTATTATCCCTTTTGACCCATTCAATCATACCTAATAGGTCCCTAGGGTTCCTAGGACCTCAAAGGACATATGTTGTCATGAGATTTGTTGAAAGGGGTTATAGGTTATGCTATGACCTCTTTTGACCCATTTGATCAAACAAAATAGGTCCATAGCTGTCCTAGGACCCTAACAGACATATGTTGTCATGAAATACGTTGAAAGGGGACATAGGTTATCCTATGACCCCTTTTGACCCATTCGATCAAACCAAATAGGTCTCTAGGGGTCCTATAACCCCAAGGGACATATGTTGTCATGAAATGTGTTGAAACCTTTCCACTTATTTGATCAAACCACATAGGTCCCTAGTGGTCCTAGGACTCTTAGGGACATCTATTGTCATTAAATGGGTTGAATGTGGTTGTTAGTTATTCTATGACCCCTTTCGACCCATTTGATCAAACCAAATAGGTCCCTAGTGGTCTTAGCACCCCAAGGGACATATGTTATGAAATGTGTTGAAAGGGGTCATAGGTTTATTTTGGCTAAATTAATCTTCCCACCAAAATTGAGAAATTATAATTCAATTGCAGCAACTTTCACATAGTTGATGATTTAAATATATTAGGGCCCAATAAATTTTTTTTTTTGGACCTTAGGCTATGTCTTTTCCTAATTTTTTATAGGAAATTTAATATTTTTTGTGGGCCCATGTTTTATTCACTTTCTGATGCAAATGGATCAAGAGGTGTCACTTTGTCATTGTTAGAAACTACAATCTCTTTTTTCATAGCTATAAAGAAAGCTCATGCTGCATGTCTAGGGTGGGCCTTATTTTTTCTTTTTACGGCTATTGGAGTTGTCAGAGTGATGTACAATTGGCAGGTTCTAATTTGTGCTTCTATTGTGTGTCATGTTTTCTCTTGTGGGCCATGTGTGAAGTGGACAAGGTGTTAGAAGAGCTAGTGGACAAGGTGTGTGAAGTGGACAAGGTGTGTCATGTTTTCTATTGGTCAAAGTTTTGACATGTTTTAGTGCATCTTTGGGACCATTAGATGGAGGTAGATCAATGGTTCTCACTTGCCACTTTGCAAAGATGTAAAGTAGTTATTTCATGCAACAAAGCGAGAGGTTGACACATATACATGGTGGGCCCAGTTTGAAGGATAATGAATTTAGTTGACATTTTAGTTAGGGTTAACAATGTTGCAAGTTGTCATAATTAAGTTTTAAAGGTGGTGCGGTTGGTTGGTTTAAGTGGTCAAACCCATGAAGACCTTGCGAGTTAGCAGAAATAAATAACATGGTTGGTCCATGTGACTCATCTTGGTTGCTTGACTAGGTCAACCTACTAATTTTGCTAATTTATTGAGCCAGGAAGGAGAAAGATAAGATTTTTCTTGCATGATCTAATCTTTTGGTCAATCTCAACCACCCCAAATTTACTATTGTACTAGAAATGATGTAGAGGCATTCCTTCCACCATTTGATTGTCCATTTTGAGAAGTGTTGGAATTTATTGGCACTATTTCTATCACTTTAGGATTAATTTAGTTAGGGTTTCAATTATTTTCATGCCTTTGCAATTGTACCAGATCAAATCTACTATTTAGATCACATTGATTGTTCTTTGAGCACTTAATGATAGTGGTTGAGGAGTAACTTCAATCATAAATATCTTAGTTATGCTTGGACTATAAAAGCAAAGTTGTGATTCTTTGCAGTAGTCAACTCTTCTTTATTTCTTTGATATTGCTCTATAAGTTCACTATAAATCTCCTTTGCCTTTGGACCTAATGACATTCTACCTTATCTCTTTCAGCCATTGATGATTGTGCAAGATGTATTTTCCTCTATTCAATGTTATATGGCTATCTAGAATTTTCATGATTGTATCTCTTTTGACCTATGAATCATATATAAGTGAACTCTCTTCTTCCTTGTGTTATTCATTTTGCCTGTCTAGTCTACATGTGATAGTTGGATTCAAACAAGTCTGAATTTGTAATCTTTGATGTCATAATAGTTCTAGTGTGCATATATGGGTAGAGATTGGTTTGAAAACTCTATTTTGGTGCATCACCTCCTTAGGATAGATTAGGTTAGCATTCTATGCATGCCTTCTCCCCTTTTCATCTCCAAGAGTAGTTAGGTGCATCCTGATAGTAAAAGAAGTTGGTCTTCTTCAGAGACTCAACCTCATAGTTCAATTCACATAGCTTTGAGGTTGTTTCCATGTTTCACAAGGTTTTTCTTAGGTAAAAAATTTGGACAAGCGTGCAAGTTTTTGTGATAATAGTTTTTGGCATGCCCGATTGGACTAATATTTAGAAAATTGCAAGTCTACCAATGTCAAAAGAGAATAATTTCAAGTAGATGCTGAGAAGATAGTGCCGCTCTCAGCATTTTTAGGCCTTCAAGAGGTTCATTTCCCCAAAGAACTTAGTGACTCTATATCATTCACATCTAGTTTCAGGCCATAATTGTTGGGATTCATGTCCAAAGCTGAAAAAAGGGCATCTTATAGAGGTAAGTTTCAATACCAAGAGCTTTCATTTTCCAATCCTAGAAAAAGAAAAACTAGAGTATCTTTATCAACAGTTAGGAGTGCAACATTAACACATGCCCTTGCAAGATCTATCTCCACTCCTTATGTTGTTAGATCTCAACCTAGAATACCATCTGCTCATATTAATAGATCACTTGAATACATGGCTAGAACTCATGATTTTTCCACATTTAATGGTGGAAGTCCTCTCCTATTAGCTCAAAGACATGACATACTAGTATCAGCTCTAAAAAGTACACCTGAGTTAACTAGTGAAACTTCTATTTCCCCCTTAGAACATATTCAAGAGGTTGCAAATATTTGTAATATACAAGAAATATTTGAAGATGATGTAGTAGTTAGGCTCTTAGGCTCATCCTTGAAAGGAAAGACACTACAATGGTATAGGCATTTTCCTCATAACTCTATGATTGATTGGGATGGGTTAGGATCAGCCCTATGCAAGCATTTTGAGGACAAAAGTGACTATCTTTCACTTTTAGAATAGTTGAAAACCATAAAGAGAGCCCCCCATGAATACATGATTGATTTTAACTACAAATTTCAAAAGGCATGGGATAGAATACCTACTACAGTGAAGCCTACCCCTAGTAATGCATTCTTACATTACCTTAGAGCTTTTAATAGTGATATTGCCACTACAATCCAAACCATATGAGGACATACATTACCTGATGCTTATGAAATTGCAACAAGGGAAGAAAACATATTGATACAAGGAGGTAAGTTAGCTCCAAGGCCTCCTACGCCCTTCTTCTCTGATATCCCAAATCACCAACCAACAATAGCCCCTATTTCCCACACCTTCCACATCACAACCCCTTTCTCTAACCCCTAAAGCTTCCACATCTTCAAATGGAATGGATGAAATTAAGGAGATGATGTAATCAATGATGTTGAACATAGATAAGAGATTGCAAAGTCAAGAGAAGAAGTTGGAAGATAGCTTCTCTGTGATGTAGAAAGTGTGCAATAAAGTGGTGACTTTGGAGAGACAACAGGCTTAGGGTAAGAAGGCTCCTCAATTGCAATATCAAACTCCAAATAATGGTAGGCATCCAGATCATAATCATGGGAATACTTCTTTTGATTAGAAAAAATAGAATAGTCATGCTTCTATTTCAAATGCAAATCAAAGTAGGGCTTTAGTCTCTCAAAATAATATGGCTCAAGATCAAGATTTGTGCCTCTCTTGCAATTACTCCTATGCCTATTGTATGTATCAAAAAGCTGAATCCTATTTAGCTTTGACCACTCAAGGACCTATAGTTGGGAAACCATACAACATAAACCAACCTAATGATGCCGCACATTTGCAACAATAGGGTGATTGCTCCTTCATGAATCATCAAGTAGAGGAACATTGTCATGTGAATCAAGATCTTGTTGCTCACAAAACTAGGAGTAAGAGAAGAACCATTGAAGATGCTATCCCTCCTCCTATTTAGGCATCGACATAAAATGCAATACATCATGTAAAAGAAAAAAAATGATCAATCAAATGCTCCTTAGAAACAAAGACAAAATAGTAGTAGAAGGGATGTGAATGGCCCTCAAGTTATTCCATCTCCACTTCTTCTGCATGCAACTCCCAAGGCTTCTAGAAAAGCACCTAATGCCTTATTTAGTGTGGTAGAATAAATGATTTAGAAAAGTGAAAATATTTCTTTATGGGATGTTGTTGCTACTATACCTATGCAAAATAAGTTACTGCAACAAGAATTGGAGAGAATTGAACCAAAGGATCAACCATCAAGCATGAAGAGTGCCACAAGTCTTGTACAACCATAGAGGGAGATTGAAACAAGTAAAATTGTTAAACTCCTCCATTTTATGTTTCTCTAATTATAGGGGATAAAATAGTCCACAACTACATGATTGATTTAGGGGCTAGTAGCTCAATGATGCCTAAGTGTGTAGCTAATATTCTAGAAATGAAATATGAGCCCATTGTTAGGGATGTATTATAGTTTAATGGTAGTACTATAAAGACTATAGGGATCCTTAGGAACTTTGAAATGATTGTACATGCATGCCTTGGTTGTATTGTAGTCCAAGATATATCATTTGTCAAGGTCAAGCCACACTTTTCCATCTACCTCTCAAGAGATTTCACTGCCCAAATAGGTGGCTATGTATCCTCTAATTATCATATATAATTTTTAGAACAAGACATGGAACCAAGGCTTCAATCAAAGTAGAGCCCTTAGCTCTCCATCATATTAAGCTCTACACTCCTAATCTCATCGATATAAATTTCCCTATCCTAGAGATAGATGAAAATGACATAGTAAATGAGCCTGCTACTTCCCTACCAGAGATACTTGATTTCCTCTTGGATGAATGGGCTAATGCATATCAATTTGATCCTATATTAGAAACCCTAGAGATAGGCCTTGGTACTTATTGTATATCAGAGAAGGATGCTCTTGTCCCTAACCTTATGAAGAACAAGGAGGATATGAGTGAGATATGGAGTATGTACTTTGATGGATCAAGGAATAAGAATGGATCAAGGGCAGCTGTTAGGGTAAACTTTAAGAAACCCCCCTCCAGGAAAAGATATAAAATATTGGCAAATCTTTCATTATTTTGAAAAACCAAATTATTTTTATCTGCGAATCTCTCAATTTTTTAAATTTTAAATATTATTTACATTGGCTATTATTTTTGAATCATAATTTTTAAGTAGAAAATGTTGGTGAATCTCAATAATAATAATAGGAAGTTCACTAATTGTCATGAAATATTTTAAATCAAAGTTGAACATGTTTTATCTCATTTAAATTATGAGGATAATTACATTATATTTTAAATCAATAGTGGAAACTAAATATTGTTGATATATCCCCAAAGTAACTAATAATTATGATAATTATTGGTAAATTAATTTTAATTTCTTTGATAATATATAATATTTAGGTGAATCAAATCTAATCATGTATTGAATATTGTGGCAAATCTTTGAGTTTAATTTTTTTATAAAATAAATTATTGAGCAATTTTAAATATTTTAGAACTAAATTTAATAAAAATGTAGCAATTTAGGTTACATTAAATATTAAATTATTAGCCAAATTACCAGCAAAAAATTCTAAAATTAGCCAATTTACAAATATTAGCCACTAAAAAATACCTTGGTAGGTGTGATGTTGGTTTCTCCTACACTAGAAAAGTACTACTAGTCATTTAGGCTTCAATTCAATTGTACTAATAACATAGTTGTTATGAGGCATTAATTCAAGGTCTTCTACTTGCTTGAAAAAGAGGAATTCAAGCCTTAAGTGTATATGGAGATAGTGAGTTGAATGTCTATCAGGCAAGAAATTAGAATATCACCAAAAATGGTTTGATCAAGTCTTGTAAACATAGAGTATGGGATTTTCTTAAAGGTTTCAATGCATTTAATATTCAAAGCATCCCTAGGAAAGAAAATATATATGCTGCTAGACTTGTAGTAGTGAGTGCATCTTATGATGTGCCAATGAGCCTTTAAGATGATAAGAAGTAGCATGTTAAAGTGGTGGTTAGGCCTACTATCCCTAATAATAATGTCAATTGGCAAGTCTTTGAATTTGATGCACAAATTGAGTTTCTTGTAGAATGAGGTAGAGTTCTCAAATAGAAATCAATCTAGATTACATGACCAATATGGGGATTAGATCATCAATCTCATTTCCAACAAGCTACCCAAGGGTCTCATTACCTTAGAGAGTGTCTTTCATCTTGAGGCATGAATCTAGTTGCCAATAGGGATGATCACATACCAGTTGTAGTTGTTGATGGAAAGACTCTAAACATAGGGAAGGTATGTTCTGAAACTAAGCAAGAAATTTTTATTCATCTATGTCAAGAATTTAATGATGTATTTTCTTAGACATATGATGATTTAAAGGGTTTTGCCCCAAGTTTGTTTCAAAATACCATAGTTTTAGTTGATAATGTCAATCCTAAAATTGAGCCATTAATGAGAAAGGAGCTATCCAAGTTGATTGAGGCTACTATCAATTTTCCTATCAAGCACTCATCATGGGTAGCTACCCTTGTCCCTGTTAGGCATAAGAGTGGAGAAATCAATTTTTTTTTAGACTTTAGGGATCTCAAGCAAGCCTCTCTTAAGGATCATCATCCCCTTCCTTCCATGGAGAAGACCCTATCCAAGGTTCAATGGTTCAGAGAGGATTTCATTTCTTGATGAATTCTCAGGTTACAATTAGGTGTTAGTCAAAGAGTTTCATAGATACAAGACTGCTTTCACAATGGAGTGGGGCATCTATGCTTATAGTAAGATATCATTTGGGCTAACAAATTTATGTGCCAAATTTCAAAAGATAATGGAAATAACATTCAAGAATATTATTGAAATGTTTGTGTATATATACCTTGACAATATTACAATATATTCAAAGGATGTAGCAGATCATTTGGGCCATCTCAGGCAAGTATTCATAAGATGCAAAGATTATGGAGTATCCCTAAATCTAAGAATGTGTATCTCTACTACTAATCAAGGAAATTTTTTAGGACACATTGTATCTAAGGATGGTCTAACCATTGATCCAAAGAGAACAAAGGCAATACTTGTTCTTTCTATTCCTAGTCATAAGAAAGGGCTACAAAGTTTCCTTGGTAGGATAAATTTTGTGAGAAGATTTATTCCTAATCTTGCTACCATGGCGAAACCCCTTATAGTTATGCTTAAGAAGAATATGGTCTTTTCATGGACCAATGAAGGGAAAGAAAGCTTCGAAGAGATTAAGGCAACCATAGGCTCAACCCCTACTCTCATCAATCCAAATTTTGAAAAGGATTTCATTCTTTATACCTTAGGGAGTGAGGCAAGTATTTCTATTGTCTTGACTCAATCAAATGACAAGAATGAAGAGCAACCTATTGCTTTCTTCAGTGAAGGGCTTAAAGAGTATGAAGATAAGTACAACTATGTGGAGAAGAAAGCCCTTGTAGTCATAAGAGCTTTGAATAAATTTAGGCACCTTCTATCACACAACAAGATCCATTTTCTTGTGCCTCATTCCAATGTGAAGGAATTTATTTTGCAAAAGATATCAATGAGAAGAGAGTAGGTTGTATCACTAAGGTGATGGAGTATGATGTGGATATTTAGATTACCAAGTTGGTAAGAAGGAAAGGATTGTGCAAGAATATGGTCTCATTTGTGGAATTAGATGAGGAAGTTGCTATGGTATTAATAGAAAAACAAGAAGTAGGAAAAGAGAATCCAAGGAATTGGATAGATGATATGATGACCTTTTTGTCAGGCAATGGATACCCTCAGGGATTGGATAAGACAAAAAGAAGATAGTATAGATTGCATTCCATACCTTATGTCATAGTTGATGGTATCATTTTTAGGAAAGATTTCAATGGAGCTTTGTTAAGGTGCATTGATATAGACCAAGATGATAGAATGATTAAGGAGCTTCATGATGGTCCTGATGGTGGCCACTTTTTAGCAAGAACAACTACTATGAAGATAATGAGGGCAGGATATTACTAGCCATCCTTACTCAATGATTACCATAGGTATGTCAAAAAATGTAAAACATGTGCTTTCTTTTTAGGTAAGAAGAGGCTTGCCACCCTTCCACTTCATCCTATCTAAGTTGATCAACTCTTTGCTTAGTGGGGATTAGATTTCATGAACCCCATCAATCTTCCTTCTAGTTTTGGTCATAAATGGATTCTAGCTACTACTGATTATTTTACCAAGTGGATAGAGGCAATTACACCAAAAAATGTTACCGAGAATCCCTTTGTTGAAATCTTAGATGGATTTTTTATAAGGTTTGATGCCCCTTCTACCATAGTTTTAGACAATACAAAATCATTTGTAGGGGCTTAGATTTGTGCATGGGCAGTTGGTCATAATATATACTTGAACACTTCTTCCAATCACCACCCCCAAGGAAATGGCTTGGTTGAGTCCTTCAATAAGAATTTGATCTGAATCATGATAAGGAATATTGAAGATAATCAAAAGTTTTGGAACTAGAAATTGAGAACTGCCCTTTGGGTTGATAGAATAACACCTAAAATGGCTATTGGAAACTCACCTTTCATGTTGGTGTATGGTAAGGGAGCAAGGCTTTCTATCTCATTGGAGTTTCTATCCATAGAATTAGCCCATAAATTAGAACTAATTGAAAATGATGCCATGTTTGTAAGAATAGCAGAGTTGATGGAGCTAGACGAGAAAAGACACTGGGCCATGTAGACCTTTGAAGCACACCAACAAAAGATGAAGAAGAGTTTTGATAAGAAGGCTAAGTTTAGAATTTTTAAAGAAGGTGATCTTGTGCTGAAATGGGATGTAGATAGGAAGGAACTTAAAATTTGAAACACTATGGAGTTGTCCCAATGTGATTATCAGTTGCAAGTAGGCTAATGCTTTCTAGTTAAGCATGCTTAATGGTGAAATCTTGCCTATTCCAGTCAATGGAATATACCTCAAGCCCTATTTTTGATAGAAATGAATGTTTCATGTACATAGTAGGTTAGTTTTCTTTTAGTTCCTTCCTATTTTCCAAGAAGTTCGAAGCACAAGTTGTCTCTCTGTGAGATAGCCAAGTTTTGAAGTGTTGTGGGTTGTAGAGGTGCATTTTCATGTTTTATAGTTGTAGAGAGTAGTTTTGAGGTTCTACTAGACATGTTCGTTATGTGATTTTAGGGTTTGGCTAGGCAGATCTTCATGGTTTCTATGACTCTATTTCCCAATGGATGTACGAGCTACTAGTCCATACATAGTAGGCTTGCATCCCCCCTAAGTCATCATAATTGTTGGCTAAATTTGCCTTCCCACCAAAACTAAGAAATTGTAATTCAAATGTAGTAATGTTCACATATTTGAAGTTTCAAATACATTAGGGCACGATAAAATAAATATTTTAGACCTTAGGTTATGTCTTTTCCTAATTGTTTATGTGTGATTTAATATTTCCACAGACCCATGTTTTATCCACCATCAGATGTGAAAGGATTGAGGGTTATTGCTTTGTCGATGTTAGAAACTATAGTCTCTTTTATCATAGAAAAAAATAAACATCGTTCCATGTGTCTAGAGTGGGTCTTTTTTTAAAAAGCTATGGGAGTTTTTAGAGTGAGGTACATGTGGCAAGTTCTAATTTGTGCTTCCATTATGGCTCCTATTTTCTCTTGTGGGTCATAGGTGAAGTGGAAAAGGTGTTAGAAGAGCTAGTGTGGGGCCAATGTTTCTATTGGTGAAGTGCTAACATGTTTTAATGCATCTCTAGGAGCATCAGATGAAGGTAGATCCATGGTTCTCACTTTGCCACTTTGTGAAGATGCAAGGTAGTTATTTTACTATGTTCCCTGGCCTAAAACCAAGTGTTTTAGAACTAGGGATGTCCCAGGGATGGGGAAATGGGTATGGATGTCAACTAGCCATCCCCAAAAAGTGAAAAATTGTAGAGGATGTCTCCAAAACTTGGGGACACCTAAGGAAAAAAAGGGGGATAGCTAGCCATACTTGGTATGAAAAGGGGATGTCTAGACATCCCTTGACTATACCAGGTATGACCAGTCATCCCCCTTTTTTGTATGTACAAAATTAAAAAATGTGAACATAAAAAAGTATTTTAAAGCCTCCAAATAGGTTTCTCGAGTGGGCCCCATGCCTCCAAATGCCCTAAAAGTTTTAAACTCACCACATTTTAGTTTTTTTGTGGGTTGTTTGGTTTTTATTTTGTTTGTAGTTGGCTTGAGTTTTCATTTTGTAGGAAGAGGAGATGATATTTTTTCTTCCAAGAGCTTGACCAAGGGTTTGATCTTCTATTTTGTGCACCAAGTAAGTATGAAACTCTTTATACTTCCATCTATCATTTTTAAAACAGATTTGTAGCTTGCAAAGTCTAATTATTATTATTATTATTTCATTGTTTCAACTCATATATCTATTGCATATTTAAACCTCAAGAGTGAAAAGAAAGCACAATGAGTAGCAGTGGGAGTACTAGTACTAGTAGTGATGAAGAAAATGTGGTTGGGGTTGATGTTGCTAGTAGTGAGACTAGGAAAAACCCAATCCTAAATCTGATTTTTTTAAATCCCCTTCCACCATGATGAAGAATTTTGCAAAGGGCCCTTTCAATAGGAAAAAACCTCTTCTCCAATATGTCACACCTAGGACAAAAGATAAAAAAGAATTTGGAAGGGACTAGGGTGTGGGATTTCCATGTTTGTCTTGATGATTTTAGGGGAAGCTAAACAAGAGCAAAGTCACACTTTTTATGTCTTTCATGTCAAGGAGTCAAAGCTTGTCCTAACTTGACTAATGAACAAAATTTAGAATGCCAAAGATTGCACTTAGAGGCTAAATTGAAGGGGCACAATTTGATAGTGACATCACCATCTATTCCCTCATAATCATCTAGGCATATGTCATCTACCATTGGTAGTAGTGTCAACCCTATTGAGTCTAGAGGGAAGAGAAAGATGAGTAGTGGTGACAAGGGTTTGGTGGAAAGTATGTTTAATGCACAAGAAAAGGAAAAGTGTGAGGCATCCATTGGTAGATTCTTTGTTGCTAATGGTATCCCATATAATGCAGCCCATTCCATTTATTATAAAAAAATGGTGAAAGATATTTTGAGCACGAATTCCTCATTTGTACCCTCTAGTGAGCATAAGCTATGAACCACCATCATAGATGAAGAGTACTCAAAGGTTGCATTGTTATTTGAGGACATGAAACACACTTGGGTTAGGATAGGCTACTCTATTATGATGGATGGGTGGACCGATGTTAGACATTGGCCACTCATCAATATTATTGTCACATCTCCTACTGGCTCTTATTTTTTGAAAGATGTAGATTGCTCAGGAAAGAAGAAGGATGCAAAATTCTAGTTCACCATTTGGAGAGATGCCAAAGAGGATATTGAGTCATCTAGTGTTGTATGGGTTATCACAAATTATGCACCTATGTTCAAATCAACTAGTTTGATGATAAAGGGTGCTTATAGGCACATCTTTTGGACTTGTTGTTGTGTTCATTCCTTAAACAATGCATTGAAGGACATAGGGAAGATTGAATGGGTGAAACAGGCAGTGCTAGAAGCTAGAGAAGTGTAAATGTTTATTTGCAACCACCACACTTCACTTGCTCTATTCAGGTCCTTCTCTAAGAAGTAGTTCCTCAAACCAACCAAGACAAGGTATGTCAATTTTAATTATAGTTTATTTTTAGTTTGTTTTAACTTTAAGTAATTAAAAAAATATCTTTATAAGTTTACTTACATGTGATGCTTTTAGTTTTAAATTTTAATCATTAATGTTGCACATATTTCATCTTGAAGGAGAGGATGATTGGGGTGTATGAGGCCCTTCAATTGATGGTGGTGAATCCAGAGTGGGGAAGATGGTCTAATTCTAAGTCATCTGAAGGAAAAGTAGTGAGGCAAAGGATCCTTGATGAGAGCTGGTGGCCCACAATGAAGTAAGGTGCTAATTTTTAAATTTACTATTAGTCTTTTGCTTACTAATTTTTCTACTAACAGTCTTAAACTTCTTAAAATTGTAATTTTGATTTTAATTTTTGTTTGCATCTTGCATATATATTTTTTCTATCATAGCACCCATTGTAGATATCATTAGATATGCTGATACTGACACTCTTAGTTTGGGAGAGATCTATGAGACTATTGACAACATGTTGGGGAAGATGAAGAGAATTGTTTTAGTAAAGGATCCTACATTGGGGTTTGATGAGGAGCATATTAGGCCTATTGTGATGTGGAGGTGGAATATGATGAATACCCCACTTCATATGGTAGCATTTGCTCTAAATACTAAATGGTATGCACAGTTGGGTGGAAGGGGCCTCCCATGTGATGATCCTAAGGTTTTGGATGGCTTCACATGAGCAATTAATAAGATGTATTTAGCTTAAGATGCCTCTACTCTTCATGCATAGTTCCTTGACTTCACCAACCTTCATGGCCCAAACTTGGGTAATCCACAAGCAAGGTTGGATAATGCTATTTTGGCACAAAGAGATCCTATTAGATGGTGGACTTGGCATGGGACAGATACACATGAGTTAAAAATACTTGCTAGTCGTCTCCTTAAATAGGTTTCTAGTTCCTTAACCATAGAGAGGAATTGGTCCAGATATTCATATATCTACTCTATCAAGACGAATAAACTTACCTCTAAAAGAGTGGAGAAGCTAGTGATAGTGCATCATGCTTGTTGAAATCTGATTGAAAAGATCATTGGAAAAGATATTGTTAAGAGGGAGATTGTTGAAGAAGATTATGTGTTTTAATGATTTTTTTGTTACTGATGTCAAACTTTCTATTTTCTGGTAAGACAATTTCTTATAAGATTCAAGTACTATCACTTAGTTGATTGATGAAGAAGATTTGATCAATGAGATGTAACAAAAGCACCTAGAGGAAAGGTTGAGTTATGATTATGCAATGAAGTACAAGGATCAATTAAGATAGTGATGACATGATGTATTAACGATCTACTTACGGTTACAAAATGGCTGGGTACACTTAGAAAGTTTAGAAGAATAAGTTAAATAAAGTTTATTTGCAAAGCTTGACCGAGTGGATAGTAGGTGACGAGAAAAGTTAGTGCAAGCCAAGCAGAAAGTCAGTTGGAGCTGAGTGAAAGAAAATTCTAGTGGATGCCAAACAAGACAGTTGATGCTAAGTAAATTTTAATTGATGCCAAGCACTAGTAAAATCTAGTTAATGACAAGTGATTTTACAACTGATACTGAGTAACATAGTATGTGCTGAGCATCAAAAGGTTGATAATGCTGAGCTGCTACATTATGATAAAGATCAAAGATTTTCCAAATCTAAGCTAACAAGTTTTTTTTCTTAGAACTTGTGAACTAGGAGAAAGATAAGATTGATGAGCTGGTGGCATAGAATTTGATGTAAACCATTTTTAGGCGAATTCAAATGGATTCTATGAGAAGTTTCTAGAATAGACAAGATATGGTATAGATAAATTGTATCCTACCTAATCCATCCAAAACTCTAATTTGATTGATGGATAATGAGCAAGAAAAATATTCTAATTTCCTTTATATAGGAATGTTTGATCATGAGGAAAAGAGGTTAGAGAGGTTGGTGCCATGTGCAAGAACCTAAGGAGGAGAAGGAATTAAGGGGTTTGCTTCATCAAGTGACCCAAAAGAAGAGTCTACAATGGCATACTAAGCAAGAAGGCTTAAGGAGATGAATGCTTGAAGGGTGAATAAGCTGTTAGAACTATAAAGTATGAAAGCCAACTAGAGTTGAGGACTAAATAGAGATTTTTAATTTGCAAGTGAAGTTGTAAGTTGTATCAGATCAAAGTTCTACTATTACTCTCTAAAAATTGTATTAGTCTACGGTAAATCCTTTGGATTAAGGTTGACTGAACAATTATTGGAAAATCTTTTAACCAAATGGAATTCCAAGTGAATGTAATAAAGTCCTCCAAAAAAGCTCACTTTTAACAAGATTATTGAAATCCCTTAACTGGTTCACATTTAATAGTGTGCATTGTAACCTTTAACAGGTTTGGCCTTTCATAGTGCATCACTTTAGAAGAGTGAAAAGGAGTAGCATGTTACTGGTGGTTTTTCCTAAATTGGGTTTCCACATTAATCATTGTGTCAAGTGTGTTGGTGAATGTTTTGTGTTTCATGCTTTACATTTGTGCAAGTTGATTTGATAGTGACACATAAGTTTTAGTAAATACACAATGAATTCATGCATGGGTATGAATATTTTATGGGTTCACTAAATTGTGAAATTTTTTTATTTTATACATTTGGATCTTGAATAACTAATTCACACTGTTGGTGTTTTTAAAAGGACTAAAACTACTAAGCAACAAAATGCTTAATACCAAGATGATAATACTCATACATTCTAAAGGTTAGCCAATTCTTGTTAACAATTGCATGTGCCAAGCATTTGGACCCAACTTCAAAAAAACCAAAGGTAGTTTTCTACTCTTCTGGCTCTGCAATACTAGGGTGGGTATACCCAAGGATGATTCAAGACTGGGAAAACTGTATGAGGATTATTTTAGTTTCATTCCGATTCTCATCTCAAATCCTCAAACACATACATAATTCTTGATAACATGATAAACACATCCCATATAACAGATATGGCAAAAAATTATTCTATACATCTTCAGATGTTCTTAACAATAGTGGCTAACTGAAGCTAAAACATTCCATGCAGACAGGTACTAGCCAGCTTTGAAGATCTACAGGAAATAAAAGAAAAATTTGATTTGATGCTACATTTTGACAACCATTTGTGATATACTTCTCCTTTAGCTGAATCAATTTGATCAGTGCCTAATCCATTGGGGGTTTAGAGTCTATAGCAAATTCTTAGATCTAACTTTTTGCCTTACAAAAAATTCTATCAGCAATTCTTATTAGAATTTATCATTCAAGACCCTTTCCACTACTAAAGAAACCTTATCACATTCACCAAAGCTTTTATTCAATCCATTGAATTAATAGGAGTGATAAATAGATATATAACCTAACTAAATTGCATTCAATTGCACAAGCCTTTGCTTATACAATATAAGGATAACCAAGTAATTAAAAGGAGACAAGATTCAGAAAGAAATTATATGGAGACAGTTCACAATTTGTATTTATTTTCTTTGAAAATTGTATACCATTTACAATAGACTCAGAATGACCTTCAGAAAGAAAAATAGCTCATTCTATATTCATGTATTCTTAGAGAATTGACAGAGAAAATATATCATAAACTTGCTTTCAAAATTTTGGACAAAGATAGACTAAGCATATCACTTAGAAAAATAGAATTCAGACCATTCTCTAGCTTTGGAATCTCACTTAAATAGTGTGAGATGCAACAAGCTTTAGACTAAAAGAAAGTGACAGGTGTCTTCTAAAAGATACTTACATAAATCTATCATAAAAGAAAAAGGCAAATAACAGAAAGGCTATTAATCGAACATTCCTTGGTGGGTCCATTTCTGTTACACTTCTCAATTGTTGAAACAAGAAATTATGATCTGATTCTTTAGTTATTCTTCATCCTCGGAGTAAATAGCCATGAGGTTTGAAAGTGACGATCCTCTTCAAATACCTACAGACTTACTTTAATCTGGGGATTTTCCATGTCTTCATTACTAACTATGAGGGTAACTTTTACTTTTGCATCTTCCTCCTCATCATCTTTTGACATTTGTTCCATGAACTGATTTTTCCATTCATTATAAGCAGCATCATCTGGCCAATCAAAATTTAGAGCTTCTCTTTGTATAATAACTAAAGAATTTGCTAATTCCTCTAAATCATCCAGCTCTTTTCTCTTGGAATTATAAAAAAATTGTATCTTTACCAACTCTTTGTTTGTCCTTGCCCAAAACTAGTGGCCAGTTTCACTCATGATGTTCTTGATCCTTTCATAAAATATTTCATCCAACTCTTTTTTCTACTTTTCCTTTTCCTTTATTGTATCAACTAATTCTAAAGCACAAGGAAATAAAATGATTTTTTCAGCAATATACTTGGAAAAACAATGTGTTAATCTTTTCTGCAAAGAATCACTATTATCATAAAAATCTTCTAGTTTATTTAGCAAATCAAAAATTTTCTCTACTTGATGACAAGGCATTTGGATGGCAGATATATACATGACTGTGATATCATTATTTTTCTCCCTCCACTTCTATGTAAGAGGAGTCAGTTTATCCTCATCTATGTTCAACTCATCCACGAGGGTTGCAATTCTTGTCAACTGATCAAGGAATGTTGACCATTGTATTTTATCCCTTAAATACATCACACCCTACTTTAATTTTC
The DNA here is from genome assembly GCA_028749045.1 of Cupressus sempervirens. NCBI lineage: Eukaryota > Viridiplantae > Streptophyta > Pinopsida > Cupressales > Cupressaceae > Cupressus > Cupressus sempervirens. The sequence goes on from CM053789.1 coordinate 734,940,772, forward strand.
CTTCATATTTATTTTTTAATTCTACCTGCAACTCATGTAGTTTGGTTTTTTCTTCTTCAAAGTCCCTAAAGATGCTTCATCATCTATCCTAATTGGGGATTGGCTCAGGGAGTATTGTTCTAGCTGAGAAGAAGACCCCTATTCTAACTTCTTCCTTTTTAGAGCACTAGTTGTATGTGGACTTCCTGGTCTTTTTCCTTGATCAAGAGGACCTTGTTGCACACTCTGAATCATTACATAACCTGACCTTTTCTACAAGGTATATTGGCCAGGAGCTACTATGTTTTTACTATTAATTCTTTTTTGCACTTTTGCAGCCTTGTCTGGGTATGCCCTAACATATGTAGCCCTTTTTTCATTCACATCCTATATTATCTCAGCAAAATTATTCATGAAGGCTTGCATCTTGGCTCCCAAGTATTTCTTTTCTTTCAATGGGTCATAGTGGGGATCAAAAGCATTAATGAATTCAAGGGTTTTGCTAAATACCATCCATTTTTCTTTTCTCAATCCTTGTTCTTGTAAGGTGAAAATGTTTCTAATTACATCTTCAAGATAGTAGACTTGTTGGATCATGCAAGAAGCTTTTATTCTCTCCCTGAAGACATCATAGAAACCTTCAGGATCAATAAATCTGGCATGAGATTCTACGATGTTATATCTGTCTAAAAACAAGTTCAGATGTTTCCAGCCTTTCCTTACAAAAACAAAATCATGGGCCACAGTAAAAGTTGGAAAAAATGTGCCCTTCCTAGTCAACTCCCTCTCATCTATGGTGCCTATCTGCCATAGCAGCTCAGCTATTCCTATCTTCAAAGGCACATGAAATGGTAGCACATGAGGTTTTCCCAAAAAACCATACACTCTTATCACTGTTGAAACATTGTAGGGAATTATATCCCCCAAGTTATGACTGATAAGTAGCCCTTTAGCATGGTCCTTAGGTTTGACCAATTCTAACAATGCTTGTGGAATTCTAGGGCTATCTCCTTTTAAAAGTAGTCTAATCTTTGATACAAAATACCTATCAAACCTCACATAACTAGCACCTATGGCTTCTAAGGTCATATCTACACTCCATAGCTATACTGGATTCTTCTCCCCTTCCTTGGTTGTTTCCAACTCCATACCTATGGAGAAAAAAGTAAACCCCTTGTACAAGCACACATGCATAAGCAATGAATACCAATAGAATGGTTTATCTACTTTTCCCTTTTGCTATCCCAACCAAACCATTGTGAATTTCTCTTGCGAGAAATGTTGCAAAATTTAGAATAGAGCTCATTCCAAATTGAAGAGTTTGTGCCATGATGAGGACAATTGAGCCTAGAATTTGCTCTACCTCATCCATTGCAAAAATATTACAAAGACAAACATATAATTCCCTAGCCCTAATATTAAAATGTCTTTTCAATAGTGGCTCTAGGGTGCTGATAGTAATCATAGACAAATTACCAACCTTGGTAGCATGCTCCTGTAGTGGCCGTCTTTTCAAGTAGGTTTGTTGTGCATCATACCTTGCTTGTAGGTTATCCATTTCAATTGTTTCATGCACAACATGGTTAGGGTTAAGATTGAAAACTTCTCTAATTAGTTCAAGTTAGACCCTAAAGAGGTTTACTCCAGCATAATTCTTTATCCACTGTAATTGGGTCATACTTCTTGGCCAAAACTATTAATAAATCACTATCGAAGAAAACTGTAGGGATTGTCAATTTTTCAATATCAAACTCCCAAACATTGCTCAGGGGAGTATCCAATTTTTTCTCTGAAAACCACTTTATGAATAATTCCAAACCTCCCATGGATACTTGAGCATCTCGTACCCAATTGGCCTTATCATAGAAACCCTCTGCCATGGCTACTCTAAGGTTTTTACGAATCAACTCCCTCCCCTGAGTTATCTCATGTACTGACAAAGGAAATTGTTCCAAAAAATCATCATGCACACCCCTTTTTGAATATTTAGTTTGCCCGAAAAAATCCTTTCGTGGAGGCATCTTTAAGAATTCAAAAACTTTTACAACAGCAAATTTTTTTATTTCTACTGGTTACAGATCACTTACCCGCCAAATTTTCCCTCCTTTTTGTAGTTTTCTTTGTGAATTTTGCTAAAAACCTTGAAGAATTTCGTGCTCTAGCTCTAGAAATCCTTTCGCATTGAGAAAATCTCTAACTATGCTTCAACAATGGCAAATTCACATGCTATATCAGAGTATTTAAGTCGCACGAAGGAAACTTTGTATCATATTAATTCCTGCAACCATTACTTTCATGCTACATTCTGAAGTTTGAATTTTACCCGTCAATTTTCCATGAATTAGATGGCTTTGTTTCAAAAGAAAAAATCCTTTTAAAACTTTGGGATCCCTGAACATGCGTTGGAAGCTTGCTTGCCCGCATTATTTAAAGACCTCACATTTTGATAATGCAAGAATGCGGGCACTGTCAATTTTACCCTGATCAATAGTGAACCAATATTTCTTTATTTGGCAGCCCACTAGATCAACTTGGCCAATGAAAACTTACCCTTTTGTCTATGTGTTCTGACAATAATTAGAGTAATTGAAGTTTCCATGCCCATGATATTGCCACTTCCAACTTGGTATACCTGTCACCCACCACCAATGAGCCTGTTTCATTTTATTTAATCTTTTCCAACGTGGCATGAATCGGTACCTTTCCTAAAGCTTGGTCTAGGTCCCACCATAACCTCTTGCCCACATTATTTAAAAATTGAGCAGCTTGATAATGCGGGAAAGCATAATCCATCAATCTTGCTTTAATCAACGGTGATCAGAATCTTGCAATGACTGTGCACTTATTTAGTTGAACTGACCTATGAAATGCTTCTTCTTCATCCCATGTCATCTAACAACTACCATGGAGGACACACCGATATTACCTTTCTGCAAAAGGTGGGCCCATGATGTGACCATTGCCACATGTCATGAGCCCGCTTCCCCGCATTATTTAAAGACCTTGTAACTTGATAATGCGGGAATGCGGGAACCCTTGATCTCAAGAAAATCAATGGTGTTGAAGAACATTTCAACTTGGCATTGTTTTTTTAAAAAAAGTATCAAAATTAAAAGAACATGAAAGGTTTATCACAAGGATTAAAAGGTATTCTGATGTAAACAAAACATTAGGATAAAATGCCCCACCAAAATATTTGAAATAATACTTCTTAAAAATTTGAAAACTAGGGCAGCACAAAACAAAGGTATAAGGGTTTTTCACACACTTAGGGCCTTTCTATGGATAGTTTGAGAGCCAAACCTTGAGAATTTAAAGGAAAATACCACCCATAGAACATGGCATAATTAGGATAACCTAATAATTTTAAGAATTTGATAAGATAAAACCCTAATCTACAAGAATCAAAGACTTGACTGATTTTTCACCCAAGTAATAGAAGCTTTTCTATACTATGAAAAATCATACCAATAGTGGCTCTATCTAGGGATGATAGACTACTTGGGTCTATGCAAGAATTCAAAATCTATCGAAGAGTAGACCACACACCTGGTGCAAACCTGACAACTTCTTCAGAGAGCACAAAACAACACACTAGAATAGGAAACCAGAGCTCATAGGAACAAGAATTTACAAATATATACAAGAAAGAACCCTAAACTATTGCTCATGGAAATGATAAGTATTTTAAAGAAAAATACCTCTTCAAGAACTGTCCATGAACTAGAAATTCAAGAATATTGTCTGACAAATCTTTGAGTACATAAGAATCCTCACCCCAAGTAGTTTCAATAAAATAAGGGCCTAACTAGATAGGATCAAAATTTCCATGTTTCCCTTTATCTTTAATTCTTGTATTCCACATTAAGACTAGATCTCCATCTTCAAATTTTATGTTTACCGTTCTTCTATCATAGAGTGTCTTAACTTGTAGTTGCAACTTTTGGTTCTTAAGGGAAGCTTCTCTTCTAGTTTCTGTCAGTCCTACCAGTTCATCCATCCTTTCTTGCATTTCATCTGTAGTATCTTCATCATACAACTGAATGTAATTGTAGAGTCCTATTAAGTTGTTCTGAGGCATTCGTGCTTGAATCCCATACACTATATCAAATGGAGCTACACCAATGGCTTTCTTCACAGTTACCATGTCAGCCCATACTGCTAATTGTAGCTTGGAATCCCATGCTTTCTTGTTATTATCCAAGGTTCTTTTAATGACTTTTAACAGGCTTTTATTGGTGGATTCAGCTTGTCCATTTCCTTGTGGATGATAAGGAGAGGATGATGACCTTGTTATTCCATATTTATCACAAAATTCAATGAAATCCTCAGACCTAAAGCACATAGCATTGTCTGTTACAATTTTATGAGGACATCCAAATCTAGAGATAATATTATTCAGTAGGAAATTATTGACAAATTTACTTGTTGCATTTCTTGTGGGGATAGCCTCTACCCATTTTGTAAAGTAGTCAGTAGCCACTAGAATCCAAGAGTATCCAGTGCTAGACTTGGGGAAAATCTCTCCTATGAAATCTAGAACCCATTGTTGAAAGGGTGCTTGAACCTCCACTAGCTTCAATGCAGTATTACGTGAGAACTTTAGTTTTCCAGCAAACCTCTGACAAGGGTCACATTTTCTAATCATAATCTAGGTATCCTTGAAAAGGGAAGGCCACCAAATTCCAACCTTCATTATTTTATGTGCAGTATTTTTGGCCATATAGTGTCCCCCACACACTCCAGCATGCATTTCCTTCAAGACCTCTTTTTCCTTTTCTTGATCAACACATTTCAACAATACTCCCTCAAAATTTCTCCACCATAGGTTGCCTTGGACGATTATATACCTGATGGCTTGCAATTTAGTACTCCTCTTTTCATTTTTAGGCAAATGAGGGGGAGCTTCCATGTGTTGTAGGTAATATATAACATTGGTGTACCAATCACACTGATCCATGTAACATAAGTCAGCTCTGAGATCAACACTTACTAGATTTATCTTATTAGCCTCTAGATTAGCTTCAACCATGAGTTTGGCCAAACCTTGAATCCTTACCAACTTAGTTATCTATATTTCAATATTGAATTTCTGAATCCTGTTGATCCATCTACACCTTCTGCCTGATACTTCTTGTTGAGAAAATATATCATTGACTGCAGCACTAGGTACAAAAGCAATAACAGTCACACCTACTAGGTAACATCTAAAAGCTTTTACAAACTTTACTAAAGCATATGCTTATTTTTCATTTATTTCATACTTCAATTTAGTAGGCTGTTGTGACTTACTGAAAAAGGCAATAGGTTGCTCATATCCTTCTTGATTTTTTTGCAATAAAACTGCAACTACAGTGCGAAAAGATGCAAAAGAAAAGATATGCATAGGCTTTGTGTAATTTGGAGTTCTTAGTAATGGATCATTTTTTATTACAGTTTTAATATCCTAGAATGTTTTTGAAGGCTCACCATTCCAATCTATAGTGGCTCCATTCTTGAGCATCTTTGAGATAGGTCTACTTATTTAAGCAAAATTGGTAACAAACCTTCTAAGAAAATTGACTTGGCCAGAGAAGGATTGAATTCCTTTTAAATTCATTCTCTTGGGGACTTTATCAATAGCTGCTACTCTTTCAAGGTCTATTTTCACCCCATCCTTAGACACTATATGTCCTAGTAATTTTCCTTCTGTGACCCTGAATGTGCATTTCCTTGGGTTCAAAGATGCTCCATATTCCAAAGCTTTGATAAAGATTTTTTCCAAATGTTTGCAGTGATCCTCAACCTTCTTAGAATATGCTATAAGATCATCTTGGTACAAAACCATAAATTTATCAATATAATCATGAAATGCCACATCCATGGCTTTTTGGAAAGTAGCTCCAACATTAATTAGGCCAAAAGGCATCCTTACATATACATATGTTCCCCATGGGGTTGTGAAGGCTATCTTGAACTATTCACTTTCCTATACTAGAACTTGATTATATCTAGAGAAACCATCCATCATTGACATTAACTCAGAGCCAGTCACTTGCTGCAACATAGCTTCCATATTGGGTAATCCATAATTGTCTTTCAAAGATGCAATGTTTAAGTTCCTGAAATCGACACACAATCTTATATCTCCATTCTTCTTCCTGACAGGAACCAAATTTGAAACCCAGGTGGAATGCCTAATTGGTTTGATTATTCCCCCATCCCTTAGTTTCATCAACTCTTCTTGCATTTTGGGAGCTAAGGTAGGGTTTACTGGTCTTTGTTTCTATCTAAAAGATTTTACATTATCTTTTAAGGGTATGACATGCTGGAAAAAATCTTCCCTATAAGCCTTAAGGTCATCATATGACCATGCAAAAACATGTCTATACTTTCTAAGCAGGTCAATCAATGTTTTTCTGATTTGAACAAGTAGATTTTGGCCAATATAAACCTTTTTGGGGGCTTCATCAATACCTAGGTTTATCTCTTCTAATTCTTAAGGTTTAAGATCCTTAACTCCTGGTTTCACTCTGTCCTAGTTATCAAAAATGTTTTCCAAGACCACTAGCCCCTTAGGCATTTTATTGGTTTTCAATTGCATAATCTCTTGGCCAAAAATGGTTTCCTTACCATCTATGGTTTCAATCAGTTCACTGCAATCCATTTCCTAACCATGGTACTTATCTTCATTTAACAAAAAATTTGCAATTTCTTTGTCATCTTCAAAGACTTGCCAATTTTCAATGTTATCAAGTATGGAAGGCCTATTTTGTACCTCAATTTGAGATATTACTGCAAATGATATTTCTTTAGGCTTGATTGCTACATTTGCTAACAAATCAACCATCTTATTTTGAGTCTTATCTCTCCATGAGATACCAAATGCATCAAAGGATTTTATTTGATCTCAAACTGCATTTCTATACTGGTTTAATCTCCTATTCTTGGATGCATAAGTTTCTTTTATCTAGGAGATGACTAACTCATAATCCCCTATAATGAGTAACTTCTTAATCCCATAATGTATGGCAACTTTAAATCCTAGCAACAATGCCTCATATTCTGCAATATTATTTGTGCAGGAAAACTTCAACATGAATGAATATTTGAAGGTATTATTCTCAAGGGAGACAAAAACTACACCTGCCCCTGCACTCTCTTTAGAACTAGCCCCATCAAAGAACATTGTCCATAATTTTGGTGAGTTCATACAACATTCAACTTCATGCTCAATTATAGCAGGAAAATTCTCAACTTCTTGAATAATCAATTCAGCTCTGAAAGCATTGACCCCAGTATCTAAGAAACAAGTGGCATCTTTGTCAATTTCTTCCCCTAAAATGTGATTAACCCTTGGTTCTCTATTTACCCTGATGGCTTTATCCCCAATCTGGAAAGTAGCATAGGTTAAGTCACACTGTAGGCTTCCCCCCATGGCAGCACTCTATTTTCTAGAGAGTAACATTACATAGTGTGGAGGTATATCCACCACAAGGACAAACATGGTTAACTCTACTTCAGGATATGTAGCTAGTTTTAATGGTAATGCATTTATGGTACCTATGACTGGGACTTCTCTAGCATCCATTCCTTTGCATCTACCCTGTTTGGTATCCACTTTCAATCCTAAGGCTTCCATTACTTTGAAAGGTATTATGGTGTTGGAAGCTCCTAAGTCTATCATACATTTTTTTAGGGTCTTCCCTTTTATGATTAGACCGAGGAAAAAATGGTCAATATCTTCTATAAATGCCACCGAGGAATAATCTAAAAACATTTGGGGAATATGGGATATGATACCGTTATCCTCTACTACTAATGGGGTTTTTTGGGCAACAGTTTGATCTATAAGAGTATTATTATTTCCTATCCCACCCAACCATGGTAAAGCCTTGCTTTTATGCTCTTCAATTTTAAGAAGTTTAGACAAAGGCACTTTCACAGTTATTTGGGACAACATAGATATCATATCAATATGTTTAGTAATAGTAGGTTTAACAAGAGTACCTGGACTTGAAACCTTTGGAACAGTAGGCATTACTGTTTGCTTGATAGCATCAGTTTCTGATTTCTTTGGTTACACCACTAGTTTTTTTGCTTCATTTGTTTGAAACTGAACCTTCTTTTTTGGTTCCCATTTCTTACCCTTATTGTCCTTGATCTTAGGCACATCTTCATTAACTCTCTTATTTTGATCATTCATCTTATGGGTGATATCTTTGATGAATACACTGGATGGCTTTCTTGCATCATTATTTATTGCTCTATTTCTTAGATTGTAATTACTATGGACTTGTGAAATCATTTCTGCTATAATTCTATCAATTTCCTCTTTAGAGGGCATTCTTAAGCTTGTGAGACCTACATCGGAAGATGTAATGCATACCTTATCTGTATCGTACCCTTCATCATTTGAAAGCACTTGCTGATGATGTAAATGATGAGCAATTCTCTGACTAGTAAGGTCATTTTCAGGCTCTTCTAAATAAGAATCTATCAAATCATCACACATGCTTACCATATTGCAACTTATATCATCATGGCTTTTCTCTTCACTTTCTTCTTCAGGTTTCATACGTTGACCTTGGGAAAATGACTGAGCAACAACACAATAATCAATCGAATGAGGTGACTGACATATAATGCACCATGGTACATCATTATTCATATTCACAGTAATCCTTTGCAGAGGATCTGGAGTACCCTTATCCTTCACATTTTGGCTCTAGTTGGGAACTGGCTTACCATCTTTCCAATGAGTGGTGTAAGGGTAATTTTGCATTCTAGGCTACCTGTTGAAACTATTGCTATTCACAGGGGTTATCTTAGCAACATTTGGCTTATTAAAATTAGTGGGATTCATCTTCTTGAGCAATTCCAAAACCTGGCCTATAGTGGGTTCTTTTGGCTTCTTTCCTATAGGAGTTTTATCAACCTCCCTTTTATTATTGTTCTTAGGATTGAAAAGATTTGGATCATCCCTCCTACCCAGTTTGCTAGATGCCTTCCTATTATTCTCTATATTTACTACAATTTTATAGGCATCCCTTAAAGTCTTGGGATCCTTATCCCTCAATTGATAAGCCATTTTTCCATCAAAAACATTGAAATAGGTTGTGAGATAGACATCTTCATTCAACCTCATAAATTGAAATAGTCTGTACACACCTTTCTAGAATCTTACATTGAAATCAAATGTGGACTCATTTGGATTCTTCTTGACATTGTTGAATTCATTTAACATGAATCCTGCATTAGTGTTGTCTCCATATTGCTCCTTGAATAATTTCTCCAAGTCACTCCACAAGGTGATACTATCATCTGGCAACCTCCTAAACCAAATCCCTTGCATCCTCAGTTAGTGAATGCACAAACAAATTCATTAACATATCTTCATGTTCAACTTCATAATCATTCAACATATCAATGAAAATTCTCAAATGTTCTTCACTAGTAACAACATTATTTCTAGAGAACTTGACCACTTTGTCCATTAAACCAAATGATATGGGATGTGGAGCACCAGGAATACTAGAAAATGATATTTGTCTATACTTTTCTAGGTATACAGGTTTCTTCTGAAAATCGAGAACATTTGAGGTACTTTCTATGTTAGCTTGACTCAGAGGAGTAGCTTGGGATTGTTGAGGTGGGATAATTGGGACTTGGGTGCCAATAGTGGAAGATGAGGTAGGAGCAGATTGGGGTATTCCCTGAGTTGAGATTATTGGACCACTAGCTGGTGCAAGAATTATATGTGGGATAGACAAATTGGGCCATGAAGCCAATGCAGAATTAGATTTTATGAATTGGATTTTTCTCCTAGTTTTTGCAACTTGAGCTTCATTCTCAACCTTCTCAAGCTCTTTTGCAAGATCTTTCTTCTCCTTTCTAGCCTTCTCTAGATCTAAATCTAATTTTGACATGGAGGGTTCTATGGGTTTTCTTGGTAGAGCTTGAGGTTCATTTATTTGGATTCCTACAACTTTGCCTTTTCCTTTATCTGGAGCTTTTGCAGTGGGTTCTACAGGGTCCATTTGAACAAGTTTATAGGCTTGGACTTGAGCAATAACCATTTCTTGCCTTTGATTTAGGCATTTTTCTTGTTCTTGAACTTTAGCTCTCAGATTGTCTACATCTCCAAATACATTAGTATGGAGAGTTATGGTATTTTCTTCTAACTTTTTATTCTACTCCTTCAAAATAACGATCCTTCTCAACAAAGCATCCGTTTCTATTATGGCACCCAAGGTAGCTTTCTCCTTCTCTTTTTCAAGATGAATACGTTTAGCTTCCTCCTCAGCAATCCATTTCTTCAGAACTCCTATCTCAAAATGCACTTCTTTAGGATCTGTAGAAGTAGTCTTTAAATTAGCAAGATCGTGCGAGGTTGGGTTCCACATATGGGGCTACTCTGGGATTAAAAGGATTATCAAATGAACTCCTAAATCCTAGCCTATAGTTCATATCTGCTACAGGATCTGGCCTTGATGAAGCAATTCCTACCGTGGACACATCTTTGTCCTGAAAGACTCTCTCATCTAATAATGGGGTACTAAAAATTCCTCCTAAGAGTCTTGTAGTTTCAGATTCAAAACTAAGTGAAGAAGACTCTCTTCCTAATACTGGTTGATACTGAGAATTGACAGATGCATTGCCTCTGGGTTTCGAGGTGGGATTTGGATCTATCTTTTTCTTATTTTGGTTCTTCCTACCACCTTGGGGTAGATAAGTATACATTGATACATCAGGATTGGCTCTCATGTAAGCTCTTGTATTCTTTCTCTTGTGAGCCATATTCACCTTTTGTTAAAAATAAACACTAGCTTCAAAACCTTGACTGAGTCGCCACCCTATTCTTGGGAAAATATACAATGACACTTATTGCTGACTCAAAGCAGACAACATACAAGTAGAAATATAAATATTTGACACAGACAGACCAATCACTAATGTCATAAGATTGCAACTCTTGCTTGTTAGATAAGACACTTGGATAGGCTAGACATGTCAGTGTGTAGCTATGGTACTTGGGCTATATCCTTTTTTAAAAAAAATTCTCAAGGTTTGTCACTAAAAGATTCCCTTATAACCATAGGTAATACCTAGATAACATGACACACATGTACATAACAGGACCAAAGAAACTGCAGTACTCTTCACAGATGTGTTAGACAACTCCCTAGTAAAGTCACCATTTTGTTGGTGTTTTTAAAAGGACTAAAACTACTAAGAAAATAAATGCTTAATACCAAGATGATAATACTCATAAAATCTAAAGGTTAGCCAATTCTTGTTAACAATTGCATGTGCAAAGCATTTGGACCCAACTTCAACAAAACCAAAGGTGGTTTTCTACTCTTCTAGCTCTACAATACCAGGGTGGGTATACCAAGGGATGATTAAAGACTGGGAAAACTATATGAGGATTATTTTAGTTTCATTTTGATTCTCATCTCAAATCCTCAAACACATACATAATTCTTGATAACTTGATAAACACATCCCATATAATAGATATGGCCAAAAATTCTTCTATAGATCTGCAGATGTTCTTAACAATAGTGGCTAACTAAAGCTAAAACATTCCATGCAAACAAGTACTGGCCAGCTTTGAAGATCTACAGGAAATAAAAGTAAAATTTGATTTGATGCTGCATTTTGACAACCATTTGTGATATACTTCTCCTTCAGCTGAATCAATTTGATCAGTGCCTAATCCATTGGGGTTTAGAGTCTATAGCAAATTCTTAGATCTAACTTGTTGCCTTACAAAAAATTCTATCAGCAATTCTTATCAGAATTTATCATTCAAAACCCTTTCCACTACTAAAGAAACCTTCTCACATTCACCAAAGCTTTTATTTAATCCATTGAATTAATAGCAGTGATAAATAGATATACAACCTAACTGAATTGCATTCAATTGCACAAGCCTTTCCTTATACAATATCAAGATAACCAAGTAATTAAAAGGAGACAAGATTCAAAAAGAAATGATATGGGGATAGTTCACAATTTGTATTTATTTTCTTTGAAAATTGTATACCATTTACAATAGACTCAGAATGACTTTCAGAAAGAAACACAACTCATTCTATATTCATGTATTCTCAGAGAATTGATAGAGAAAATACATCATAAACCTTCTTTCAAAATTTTGGACCAAAGACAGACTAAGCATATCACTTAGAAAAATAGAATTCAGACCATTCTCTAGCCTTGGAATCTCACTTAAATAGTGTGAGATGCAACAAGCTTTAGGCTAAAAGAAAGTGACAGGTGTCTTCTAAAAGATACATACATCTGTCATAAAAGAAAAAAGCAAATAACAAGAAGGCTATTACATCAAACATTCCTTAGTGGGTCCCTTTCTGTTACACTTCTCAATTGTTGAAACAAGAAATTATGATCTGATTCTTTAGTTATTCTTCATCCTCATAGTAAATGGCCATGAGGTTTGAAAGTGATGTATCCTCTTCAAATACTTGCAGACTTACTTTAATCTAGGGATTTTCCATGTCTTTATTACTAACTATGAGGGTAACTTTTGCTTTTGCATCTTCCTCATCATCTTCTGACATTTTTTCTATGAACTAATTTTTCCATTCATTATAGGTAGCATCATCTGGCCAATCAAAATTTAGAGCCTCTCTTTGTATAATCACTAAAGAATTTGCAAATTCCTCTAAATCATCAAGCTCTTTTCTCTTGGCATTATAAAATAACTGTATCTTTACCAACTCTTCGTTTGTCCTTACCCAAAACTAGTGGCTAGTTTCACTCGTGATGTTCTTGATCCTTTCATAAAATATTTCATCGAACTCTTTTTTCCACTTTTCCTTTTCCTTTATTGTATCAACAGATTCTAAAGCACAAGGAAACAAAATGAATTTTTCAGCAATATACTTGGAAAAACAATGTGTTAATCTTTTCTGCAAAGAATCCCTTTTATCATCAAAATCTTCTAGTTTATTTAACAAATCAAAAATTTTCTCGACTTGATGACAAGGCATTTGGATGGCAGATATACACATGACTGTGATATCATTATTTCTCTCCCTCCACTTCTATGCAAGAGGAGTCAACTTATCCTCATCTATGTTCAACTCATCCATGAGGGTTGCAATTCTTGTCAACTGATCAAAGAAGGTTGACTGTTGTATTTTATCCCTTAAATACATCACGCCCTGCTTTAATTTTCCTTCATATTGATTTTTTAATTCTAGCTACAACTCATGTAGTTTGGTTTTTTCTTCTTCAAAGTCCTTTGTGGTATAGAATTGAGGGCTTTCAGGGGTGTTTGGTATTTCAACAATAGGGGTTGCTTTAACAAATGACTGTGGAGGGTATGCAATTCTAAGTGCACTGGATTCTCCCACCTTTCTCTTGCCAAGTCTCCATTTGAGACACTTGATTTTCCAAATTTTGTATGTGTGTGCCCCTCTTTTCATATGCCTTCAACACTTCTTCAAATCTAGCATTTAGCTGGGCAAATTTATCTTCTTCTTGGCTAGATACCACACTACCAAATTTTAGCATTTCTGAAGCCATTCCCATTATCTATTTACTACCAACCTCACCAGCCCTATATACTATTAAAGCACCAATATGTTTTATAGTAGAGATTTCCTGCATCCTAATTTTATCCCTTTTGTCAATTGACCAAATTTTAAGGGCTTGGTAATAATCACTAAATTTGATTCCTGTATGAGCCTATAGTATCTATTCTTTAGTTTGTAACTAGACATCCTCTTGTTTTGTTACTGAATCAAAAACCATAGCATTCACCATATCCCATTTAGGTAAGATAATGAATCTTGATTGTTTAACTAATTGCCTCTCGGCCTCAGGTGTAAATTGGGCAAAATCACTCAAAAATTTAGATTTTACCTCTTCTTTAATAACAGAGTCTAGTTTATTTGGTTGCTCTACTTTTATCTTTTCACAAGCCTTTTCAAAATTGCCTATATTCAACCTCCACAAAAATTGTGCAAAAGCTCTAGATCTCACAAAATTTTCATCATTTACAAACCTCTTAGAGGTTTGGGCAACTATAGGATCAAATTCCTTACCTTGGTAGTTAGCAACAGTAAACTCCAAGGAAGGTGCAGGGTGTTCTTGTGGTCCCCCAATCTCCAGATCTATGGAAGTAACAATTATATCCCATTCTCCACCAATTTGTCTTAATTTTTCCCCTAAAGATGCTTCATCATCTTTCTTGATTGGGGATTGGCTCGGGGAGTATTGTTTTGGCTGAGAAGAAGAAGATCCCTGTTCTAACTTCTACCTTTTTAGAGCACTGGTTGTATGTGGACTTCTTGGTCTTTTTCCTTGATGAAGAGGACCCTATTGCACACTCTGAATAATTACATAACCTGACCTTTTCTGCAAGGTATATTGGCTAGGAGCTACTATGTTTTTACTATTAATTCTTTTCTACACTTCTGCAACCTTGTCTGGGATTTCCCTAACATATGTAGCCTTTTTTTCATTCATAGCCTATGTTATCTCAGCAAAATTATTCATCAAGGCCTACATCTTGGCTCCCCTATTAGAATTCTTTTAGAATAACTGAGAGAGGGGGGGGGGGGGGGGGTGAATCAGTTATCCAAGGTCCAAATGCCCTAATAACACTTTTTCACTACTTTTAATGAATCCATACACTTTTTATTCATCCAAACTTAAATCAACCATATTAGCAAGTTACAGTAAATCAACATGCAGAGATAAAACATGCAAGATCAACACATGACACAGTGATTTATGTGGAAACCCAATTTGGGAAAAACCACCAGTAACATGCTACTTGATTTTCACTCTTCCAAAGTGATGCCCTGTTAAAAGCCTGCCTTGTTAAAGGCTTACAACACATTGTTAAATGTAACCTTGTTAGAGGATTTCACCAAACTGTTAGGAATGGGCCTAGTTAAAGGACTTCTGAACATTCACTTGGAATGTCACCCTGTTAAAGTATTTACCTCATGGCTATTAAACCAACCTAAGTCCATAGGATTTAAGCTATCTGTTACAATTGCTAGAGACTAACGATAATGGCTTTTTGATCTGATACAACTTACAACATACTTTGTAGATTTCAGATCACTTCTTCAGTTCAGTCCTATTGCTTGGCTTTAATCATTTTAGCTATGACAACTTGTCTTCCTCTCAAGCTTCATCTCCTTGAGTCTTCTTACTCATCATGCCAATGCAATCATCCTTGTGGTCATCTATCCAAATAGTATTTTTGTGCTTTCTTCTCCTTAGCACCTTCTTCAACAATTATGCTTTCATGCTTGACCACCTCTCTCTCTTTGCTTCATGACCTTATGACTCCTTAAATAGAAATCTAATTTTCCTTTTTCTCTCAATTCTCCCTCTTCAATTTGTAAGGTTTCAAATGGATTAGGTAGTATACAATGTATGTACCTCATATCTTGTTCTTATCTAGAAACTTCATCTAGGTTCCAATTGTAACCTCAAAAACATTCTACATGGTGTTCTGTGCCACCAGCTCATCATTCTTAGCTTCCATTTAATTCACAGACTTCTAGATAACAACCTTGTTGTCTTAGATCTAGCAAATCTTTGATTATCGAAATAATGCAGCAACTCAAAATTATTGGTTTACTGATGCTCGACATCTTTGTGTTACTCAGCACTATTGGTTTTTTGATGCTTGACATCTATTTTCTAGATAGCTCAGCACCTAAATAAAACTGTATCACTCAACACCTCGTATCACTCAGCACTTGATAAAATCTGTATCACTCGGCACTTGATATCACTCAGCACTTGATAAAATCTGTATCACTCGGCATCTGAAGTTCACTCGACACTTGAAGTTGAACTTGCTCGGCTTCAACTAGGAATCTGTTTGGCACCTACTAGCTTGCTCGACTCCTTCTCTCTAATGAAATTTAGTTAGGCTTTACAGATGTCTTAGCTAAAATCTTATATCTTTGATATGTTTTAGTGTGCCCATTCTCTGTGTCTTAGAGTATGTCATTAGTACATTATTTCATCAATGGCTTGACTGATCTTTCTACTTCATTCCAACATCATAACCTCAACCTTTCTCTAGGTGTTCTAGTTACATCTTATTGATTTCCTCCTCCTTGTTAATCAACTAATTGATAGTATTTGGATCACTAAAGCAATTGTCATCCCTGCAAGTAGCAAGTTTGACATCAATGACAAAAAAATGATTGAGAAAATTCTTTACCAGTTCCATATGATCATTCCAACAATCTTCCTTATGATATTTTCAATCATTTCCAACATCCCCAGTATTTCTTTTCTTTCAATGGGTCATAGTGGGGATCAAAAGCATTAATGAATTCAAGGGTTTTGCTAAATACCATCCATTTTTCCTTTCTCAATTCTTGTTCTTGTAAGGTGAAAATGTTTCTAATTACATCTTTAGGATAGTAGACTTGTTGGATCATGCGAGAAGCTTTTATTCTCTCCCTGAAGACATCATAGAAACCTTCAGGATCAATAAATCTGGCATGAGATTCTGCCATGTTATATCTATCTAAAACCAAGTTTAGATGTTTCCAGCCTTTCCTTACAAAAACAAAATCATGGGCCACAGTAACAATTGGAAAAAATGTGCCCTTCCTAGTCAACTCCCTCTCATCTATGGTGCCTATCTGCCATAACAGCTCAACTATTCCTATCTTCAAAGGCACATGAAATGGTAGCACACGAGGTTTTCGCAAAAAACCATACACTCCTATCACTGTTGAAACATTGTAGGGAATTATATCCCCCTAGTTATGACTAACAAGTAGCCCTTTAGCATGGTCCTTAGGTCTAACCAATTCTAACAATGCTTGTGCAATTCTAGGGCTATCTCATTTTAAAAGCAATCTAAGCTTTGATGCAAAATGCCTATCAAACCTCACATAACTGGCACTTGTGGCTTTTGATGTCATATCTACACTCCATAGTTGTACTGGATTCTTCTCCCTTTCCCTGGTTGTTTCCAACTCCATACCTGTGGAGAAAAAAGTAAACCCCTTGTACAAGCACACATGCATAAGCAATGAATACCAACAAAATGGTTTATCTACTTTTCCCTTTGCTATCCCAACCAAACCATTGTGAATTTCTCTTGCAAGAAATGTTGCAAAATTCAGAATAGAGCTCATTCCAAATTGAAGAGTTTGTGCCATGATGAGGACAATTGAGCCTGGAATTTGCGCTACCTCATCCATTCCAAAAATCTTACAAAGAGAAACATATAATTTCCTAGCCCTAATGTAAAAATCTCTTTTCAATAGTGGCTCTGGGGTGTTGATAGTAATCATAGACAAATCACCAACCTTGGCAGCATGCTTCTGTAGTGGCCCTCTTTTCAAGTAGGTTTTTTTTGCATTATACCTTGCTTGTAGGTTATCCATGTCAATGGTTAGGGTTAAGATTGAAAACTTCTCTAATCAGTTAAGGGCATACCCTAAAGAGGTTTACTCCAACATGATTCTTTATCCACCCTGTAATTGGGTCATACTTCTTGGTCAAAACCTTTAATAAATCACTATCGAAGAAAACTGTAGGGATTGTCAATTTTCCAATATAAAACTCCCAGTCATTGCTTAGGGGAGTATCCAGTTTTTGCTCTAAAAACCACTTTATGAATAATTCCAAACCTCCCATGGATACTTGAGCATCTCATACCCAATTGGCCTTGTCATAGAAATTCTCTGCTACGGCTACTCTAGGGTTTTTAGGAATCAACTCCCTCCCCTTAGTTATCTCATGTACTGACAAAGGAAATTGTTTGAGAAAATCATCATGCACAATTCCGTGGAGGCATCTTTAAGAATTCAGAAACTTTTACAACAACAAATTTTCTGATTTCTACTAGTTACAGATCACTTACCCACCAAATTTGCCCTCCTCTCTACAATTTTCTTTGCAAATTTTGCTAAAAACCTTGAAGAATTTGGTGCTCTAGCTCTAGAAATCCTTTCATGCTGAGAAAATTTGTAACTATGCTTCAATAATGGCAAATTCTTATGCTATATCAGAGTATTTAAGTCGTACGAAGGAAACTAGGTATCATATTAATTCCTACAACCATTACTTTCATGCTACATTCTAAAGTTTGAATTTTACCCGTCAATTTTCCATGAATCAGACAACTTTGTTTCAAAAGAAAAAAGCCTTTTAAAACTTTGGGATTCTTGAACATGCGTTGGAAGCCCACTTGCCCACATTATGTAAAGACCTCGCATTTTGATAATGCAACAATGTGGGCACCGTCGATTTTACCCTGATCAACGATGAACCAAGATTTCTTTATTTGGAAGCCCACTAGATCAACTTGACCAATGAAAACTTACCCTTTTGTCCATGTGTTCTGATAGTAATTAAAGTAATTGAAGTTTTCATGCCCATGATATTGCCACTTCCAACTTGGCATACCTGTCACCCACAACCAATGAGCGTGTTTCATTTTATTTAATCTTTTCCATTATGGCATGACTCGGTGCATTTCCTAAAGCTTGGTCCAAGTCCCACCATGCCCACTTGCCCACATTATTTAAAAATTGAGCAGCTTGATAATGTAGGAAAGCATAATCCATCGATCTTGCTTTAATCAACGGTGATCAAAATCTTGCAATGACTGTGCACTTATTCAGTTGAAATGACCTATGAAGTGCTTCTTCTTTGTCCCATGTCATTTGACAACTTCCATGGAGGACACATCGGTATTACCTTTCTGCAAAAGGCGGGCCCATGATGTCACCATTGCCACGCATCATGAGCCCACTTCCCCACATTATTTAAAGACCTTGTAACTTGATAATGCGGGAATGCAGGAACCCTTGATCTCAAGAAAATCAATGGTGTTGAAAAACATTTCAACTTGGCATCCATTTAAAAAAAAAAATCACAATTAAAAGCACATGAAAAGTTTATCACAAGGATTAAAAGGTATTCTGATGCAAACAAAACATTAGGATAAAATGCCCCACCAAAATATTTGAAATAATACTTAAAAAATTGAAAACTAGGGCAGCACAAAACAAAGGTATAAGGGTTTTTCACACACTTAGGGCCTTTTTATGGTTAGTTTGAGAGCCAAACCTTGAGAATTTAAAAGAAAAATACCACCCACAGAACAGGGCATAATTAGGATAACCTAACAATTTTTAGGATTTGATAAGATAAAACCCTAGTATGCAAGAATCAAAGACTTAACTAATTTTTCACCCAAATAATAGAAGCTTTTCTATACTATGAAAAATCATACCAACACACCCCCCTCTCAGTTATTCTAAAGTAATTCCAACACTTTGACTTGCCGATCGTCAAACTCCAGAGTATAGGTAGACACCAACTTTGCAATGGGATTTTGGGCTTGAGGATGTGACCCAGATAGATGAGGATGACAGAACACGAGGATTGGGTTGGGTTCCATTATATGAGACTATGGTTTCCATGGAGGATGTTAGTGAGGAGGACTTTGATTTTGATGCCATGATGGTAGAGGCAAAATAGGGGCAACAATTTGCTTCATTTTTCTATGTTGTGTTTTTTTATGTTAAACATGGACTTGATTATGATACATTGATACTTATTACTTTATGACAGCCCTCTACCCTTTTGGCCTATAGCTTTGGGAATATTTTTATTTTGATTTTCAAATTTATCATGTTTATCATTATAATATTATGATATTGTTAATGCTCATTGATATTGATATGCATTTTGATAATTGGATACTAAAATCAAATATTATTTCCTAGATGACATTCAAATGTTGTATGTTATAGTTCTATAATGTTTAAATGACATGCTTTGTGCTTAGTTTCATAGGAATGACATGTATATTTGCATATTTTGATGTACTTTTTAAAATTTCCCTATATATATAACTGTCCTCATTTGCCATCCCCCCTATCCCCAAAATTGCCAAAAAAAATTTCCTATCCCGGAAACCTATTTGACCGCCCCCCTACCAGAAACTTGGGGGAACATAGTTATTTAATATTACAAAGCCACAGGTTGACACATATACATGGTGGGTCCAGTTTGAAGGGTAAAAAATATAGTTGACATCACAGTTACAGTTAACAGTGTTGTAAGTCATCACAGTTAAGTTTTAAGGGTGGCATGGTTACTTGGTTTAAGTGGTCAAACCCATGAAGACCTTACAAGTTGGCAAAAAGAAATAACATGGTTGGTCCACATGGCTCATCTTGGTTTCTTAACTAGGTTGGCCTACTAATTTTGCTATTTTGTTGAGCCAAGAAGGAGAAAGATAGGGCTTTTCTTCTGCGATTTGATCTTCTGGTCAATCCCAACCACCCTAGAGTTACTAATGTACTAGAAATGATGCAAAGGCATTCCTTCCACCACCTAATAATCCATTTAAAGGAATTTTGGAATTGATTGGCACTGTTTCTATCACTTTAGGGTTACTTCAGGAAGGGTTTCCATGATTCTCATGCCTCTACAAGTGTACCAAATCAAATCTACTATTTAGATCACCTTGATTGTTCTTTGAACACGTAATGATAGTGGTTGTGGAGTAACTTCAACCATAAATATCTTAGTTACAATAAAAGCAATGTTCTAGTTCTTTGTAGTAGTTAACTCTTCTTTGTTTCTCTGATATTGCTCTACAAGTTTATTGTGAATCCCCTTTTCCTTTGGATCTAATGACATTTTGTCTTATCTCTTTCAACTATTTATGACTATACAAGATCTATTTGCCTCTCTTCAATGTTTTTTTGTTATCGACAATTTGCATCATTGTATCTCTTTTGACCTATTAATGATATATAAAGGAACTCTCTTCTTCCTTGGTTTATTCATTTTGGTTGTCTAATCCACATGTGATTGTTCAATTTAAACAAGTTTGAATCAATATATCTTTGTTTTCATAATAGTTCAAGTGTTCATATATAGGAAAAGATATGTTTAAAAAATCTATTTTTGCATATCATCTCCTTAGGATAGATAATGTTTGTGTTCTATGTATGCCTTCTCCCATACTCCTTGCTAAGAGTAGTTAGGTGCATCCTAACAATAGAGAAAGTCAGCCTTCTTTGGAGACTCAAACTCATAGTTCAAATCCCAAAATGTAGAGGTTGTTTCCATGTTTTACAAGGTCATCCTTAGGTAAAAACTTTGGACAAGGGTGCTAGCTTTTGCGGCAACAGTTATCCTAGGACCCCTTTCAACCCATTCGATCAAACCAAATAGGTCCCTAGGGGTCCTAGGAACCCAAGGGATATATGTTGTCATGAAATGCATCAAAAGGGGACATAGGTTATCCTATGACCCCTTTCGACCCACTCGATCAAAGAAAATAGGTCCCTAGGGATCCTAGGACCTTTAGGGACATATGTTGTCATGAAATGCATTGAAAGTGGTCACAGGTTATCCTATTACCCCTTTTGACCCATTCAATTAAACCAAATAGGTTCATAGGGGTCCTAGGACCTCTAGGCACATATATTATCATGAAATGCATTGAAAGGGGTCATAGGATAACCTATGACCCCCTTTGATCCATTCAATCTAATCAAATAGGTTCCTAGGGGTCCTAAGACCACTAGGGACATATGTTGTCATGAAATGCATCAAAAGAGTTCATAGGTTATTCTATGACCCCTTTCAACCCATTCGATCAAACCAAATAGGTACATAGGGACATATGTTTTCATGAAATGCATCAAAAGGACCTATGACCCCTTTTGACCGAAACCAAATAAGTTCCTAGGGGTCTTTAAGACCCCTAGGGACATATGCTATGATGAAATACATTAAAAGTTTGACCCATTTGATCAAACCAAATCAATCATAGGGGTCATAGGATCCCTAGGGACATATGTTTTTACGAAATGCATCAAAAGGGCTCATAGCTTATCTTATGACCCCTTTCAACCCAAACCAAATAGTTCCCTAGGGGTCCTAGGACCCTAGGGACATATGTTATCATGAAATGCATCGAAAAGGGTCATAGGTTATCCTATGACCCATTTTGACCCATTCAATCAAACCAAATAGGTCCCTAGGGGTCCTAAGACTCCTAGGGACATATGTTGTCATGAAATACATCGAAAGGGGTCATAGGTTATCCTATGATCTCTTTCCACCCATTTGGTTAAACCAAATAGGTCCCTAGGGGTCCTAGGACCCTAAGGGACATATTTTGTCATGGAATGAATGGAAAGGGGTCATAGGTTATGCCATGACCCCTTTTAACCCATTTGATCAAACCAAATAGTTCCCTAGGGGTACTAGAACCCTAAGGGATATATGATGTCATGAAATGCATTGAAAGGAGTCATAGGTTATCCTATAATCACTTTTAACCCATTCGATCAGACATAATAGGTCCCTAGTCATCTTAGGACCCCAAGGGACATATCTTGTCATGAAATGCATACAAAGGAGTCATAGGTTATCCTATGACCCTTTCGACCCATTTGATCAAACCAAATAGGTCCCACATATGGTGTCATGAAATACATTGAAAGGGGTCTTAAGTTATCCTATGACCCCTTTCAACCCATTCGATTGAACCAAAAAGGTTTCTAGGGTTCTAGGACCTAAAGGTACATATTTTGTCATGAAATATGTCGAAAGGGGTCATAGGTTATCCTATGACCCCTTTTGACCCATTCAAGCAAACCAAATATGTCTCTAGGAGTCATGGGACACAATGGGACATATGGTTTCATGAGATGCATTAAAAGGGATCATAGGTTATCCTATGACCTCTTTTGAGCCATTCAATCAAACCAAATAGGTCCATAGGGGTCCTAGGACCCCAAGGGACATATGTTTTCATGAAATACATAGGAAGGGGTCATAGGTTATCCTATGACCCCTTTTGACTCATTCAATCAAACCAAATAGATCGCTAGGGGTCCTAGGACCCCAAGGGACATATGTTGTCATGAAATTCATTGAAAGGGGTCACAAGTTATTCTATGACCCATTTCAAGCCATTGAATCAAAACAAATAGGTCTCTAGGGGTACTAGGACCCCTAAAGACATGAGTTTATAGAAAATGCATCGAAAGGGGTCATAGGTTATCCCATGACACATTTCAACCCATTCGATCAAACCAAATAGGTCCCTATGGGTCTTAGGTCCCCAAGGGACATATATTGTCATGAAATGTGTCGAAAGGGGTCATAGGTTATCCTATGACCCCTTTTGACCCATTCGATCAAACCAAATAGGTTCCTAGGGGTTCTAGGTCCCAAAGGGACGTGTTTTCATAAAATGTGTCAAAATAGGTCATAGGTTATCCTATGGCCCCTTTTGATCCATTCGATCAAACCAAATAGGTCCCTAGGGGTCCTAGGGCCTCTAAGTACATATTTTATCATGAAATCTATTAAAAGGGTTCATAGGTTATCGTGTGACTCCTTTTGACCCATTCGATCAAACTAAATAGGTCCTTATGGGTCCTAGGACCCTTAGAGACATATGTTGTCATGAAATGCATCAAAAGGGGTCATAGGTTATCCTATGATCCCTTTTGACTCATTTGATCAAATGAAATACGTCCCTATGGGTCCTAGGACCCCTAGGGATATATGTTATCATGAATGCATCTAAAGGGGTCATAGGTTATCCTATGCACCCTTTCGACCCATTCCATCAAACCAATTAGGTCTCTAGGGGTCCTAGACATATGTTGTCATGAAATGTGTCAAAAGAGGTCATAGGTTTTCCTATGACCCATTTCAAACCATTTGATCAAACCAAATAGGTCCCTAGGGGTCCTATTATCCCAAGAGACATATGTTGCCATGAAATAAATAGAAAGTGGTCATAGGTTATCCTATGACCCATTTTGACCCATTTGATCAAATAAAATAGGTCAGACCCCTAGGGACATTTTTTGTCATGAAATGCATTGAAAGGGGTCATAGGTTATTGTTTGCCATTTTTGCATTGCTGCCAAAATTACCATATTTGAATTCAAGTATAGTAATGTTCACATATTTGAAAATTCAAGGAAAATGGGGCACTGGAATACTTCATACTAAAACCTTAGGTTATGCTTTAATTCCTAAGTGATTGTGCACTTTAATATTTCCATGAGCTTGCAACTTCCCTATCGTCAAATCTTTTTGTGATCTACGATCATTGCTATGTTGCTATGCAGAATGACAAGGTAGTTATTTCATGTGACATAGCAACACCTTTTTGGACCCCTTTCTTGTCAAAGAATTCAAGCAATTGTTAGAGCACGTTGGAAGTTTTTTGGCTTCCCATTCTCTAAGGTAATGGCTGTGTAAAGTGTGGGCCAATTCCTTTAGTGCATTTTACTCACCATCAGATCAAGGATCATCTATGGTTATCACTATGCCACCATGTGGAGTTTCAAGATAGTTACTTCAAGTGACATCGTGAGAACTTTCCATGTGGCACGAGGGTCCTTTCCTTTTTTGGGCTATGGTGTGGTGGGTTAGTGACAAATAGGTTGGCAAAAGACCATGTTTCTATTGGTTGGTGCACTAACAGGTTGGGTGTACCTTTGGGGCCGTCAAATGGAAGAAAATTGATGTCTCTCACTATCTTGCTATGGGAAGATGATTGATCTTTAGCTATAGCGACATAAAAAAGATTTTCCACCTATCTCGATTGGCGAAGTTTGGTAGGAACAATTAGGTTGACATTGCAATTAAATTGACAATATTGTAAACTACTGAAGTTAAATTTTGAGGGGTGGTTTAGTCAACGTGATATGGCAGTCAAACACATGAGGACTCTGTGAGGTGGTAGAAATAAATAACACAGTTGGCCCATGTGGCTTATTCTAGTTGGTTGACTAGGTTGACCTGCTAACTTTTTTGATTTGTAAGCTAGAAATGAGGAAATATATGGTTTTTTACATGATTCAATCTTTTCAATCGATCCCATCCACTCCAAGTTAATACTAAGTTTTAACGGTGCAAAGTACACTATTCCCACTGTCTGATCATCCATTTTGAGGAGTTTTAGCATTGATTGGCACTATTTCCATCACTTCAGGGTTTGATCCATTCAAGGTTTCCTTGATTTTTATGCCTTTGTTAGTGTACCAAAAGTAGATCTACTCACTGGATTGTCTTGATTGTTCTTTGAGCCCTTAATGGTAGTAGTTGAGGAGTAATTTTAGTGAGAAATATCTTAGTCATGCTTGAACTATAAAAGAAAGGTTGTAAATATTTCTTAGGGTCAACTCTTCTTTGTTTCTCTGATATTAATCTGTAAGTTCATTGCAAATCCCTTTGCCTTTGAACTATATGTCATTCTGCCTTATCTCCATCAACCATTGATGTATTATGCAAGATCTATTTGCCTCTAATTATTGTGTTGTGGATATTTGGAATTTTGCATGACTATATCTCTTTGACCTATGAATGATATATAAGTGAATCTCATCTTCCTTGTGTCATTTATTTGGGTTTTTTGATCTACTTGTGATTGTTACTTTAAAATGAGTCTGGATTTGTATATCTTTTGGTGTCATGATGGTTCAAAAGTGCATGTATGGCTAGAGATTGGTTTGAATACTCTATTTTGGTGCATCACCCCTTAGGTTAGAGTAGGTAGATTTGCTTTCATGCATTCCTTCTCCCTTTTCTTCTCCAAGAGTAGTTAAGTGCATCTTGATAGCAAAGGAAGTCGACCTTCTCTAGAGACTCAACCTCATAGTTCAAGTCCCATAGCTTGGAGGTTGTTTCCATGTTTCACAAGGTTGTCGTTAGATAAGAGCTTTGGACAAGGGTGTAAAATATCATGACAACAATTTTTGGCATGCCTAGTGGGACAATATCAAGAAGATTTCAAGTCTATTGGTGTCAAGAAGAAGAAAATTTCATGATTATGGTGAAGAGATAGTACTGGCTTTAGTATTCAAGACTTCAAGAGACTCATTCTTCAAGTAGTTGGCAACTCTAAGCTTCAAATACATCTAGTTTTAGACCTAGTTGCAGTGATTCATGCCTAAAGCTAAGACAAGGGCATCTTCTAGAGGTAAATCTCAATACCAAGAACTTTCACTTTTCAATCCTAGAGGAAGAAAGACTAGAGTATCTTTATCACCAGTTAGGAGTATAGAGGAAATAATACCCCTATGAGAGTGATCTCCACTCCTATTGTGAGATCTCAACTTAGAAAGCCATCTGCTCATATTAATAGACCACTTGCTTACATGACTAGAGTTCATGATTTTGCCACCTTTAATGGTGGAAGTCTTCTTTTGTTAGCCCAAAGACATGACATACTAGTAGCTACACTTAAAAGTATACCTGATTTTACTCATGAAATTTCTATCTCTCCTTTAGAACACATTCAAGAGTTTGCAAATGTCTGCAATATCCATGGTGTTATAGAAGATGATTTTTCCATTAGAATCCTAGCTTCATCTTTAATAGGGAAAGCCCTACAATGGTATAGGGGCCTATCACACGGTTCCATAATGGATTGGGATGGGTTAGGAGCACGCCTATGTAAATATTTTGAGGACAAAAGTGACTACTTATCACTTTTAGAACAACTTACTACCATAAAAATAGCTCCCCATGTTCATATGACTAATTTCAACTATATATTTTAAAAGACATGGGACATAATACCTACTTTTGTGAAGCCTACCCCTAGTAATGCCTTCTTACATTACCTCAGAGCATTTAATAGTGATATTTCCATTAGAATCCAAACCATGGGAGGAGATACCTTACCCAATGTTTATGAAATAAAAATAAGGGTAGAAAATATATTGATACAAGGAGGAAAATTAGCTCCAAGTCCTCTTATTCCTTTCATCCTTGATATCCCAAATCACCAACTAACAGTGGCCTCTATTCCCACAACTTTGACATCATAACCCCTTGTCTTGCCCCTCAAGCTTCCACATCTTCAAATAGAATGGACAAAATCAAGGAGATGATGAAATCTATGATGTTGAACACAGATAAAAGATTGCAAGGCAAAGAGAAGAAGTTGGAAGATAGCTTCTTTGTGATCTGTAAACTAGGATTTACAAGTTATAATCCAAAATACAGATTTAATTCCTGATCCTTTTAGTAAATGCGTGTTTATATATCTTAAACCGTTGAAATTGTAATCACCTAAAAATGGTCATCTAGACTATTAGCCCCCTTTTCAACATTTTGGTTAGTTTAATTTAATCACTTACCTAGACCAAATTGCAAATAATCAATTTATTTGATTATAACCTATAGTTTGACTATGCTATCCTAAGTTCATTATTTGATTAAAAGAACATGTCCCCTTTTAATTAAATAAAACACCCCATTCTTCTAACCCACTTAAAGTGCACACATAAAGTCCTTTTTCTATTTTGCAATTAAAAGAAAAGGCTTTGTGACTTTTGTCTTATATGACAAGTCAACTTATATTCTATTGGTTGACTTGTGTGTGCACATGGATCACTCCTATTTTTGAATTCAACCCTTGATCATCCACCATCTTTATCTTGATCTCCACCGTCCGTACATCTTTAAAAGGGAGAGAGCTTTGCCCCTCAAAGGATCCATCCTCATTTGAATATTGTTATGCTGCAGGTTTTCTAATAGGTTTCTTTGGAGCTTTGTGGAGAACTTCTCATTTCTTGTCTCATTCTCTCATTCCATCACATTAGCATAAGATAATATGGCATTCTTAGCATAGTTGCATTTTAGTTTAACTTTGATTCCTTTGCAAATAATTAGATCACATAGATTAATAGTTGGATTTGTAACATTCCCATCTCATTGTTAGCATAGCTTGCATTGTGCATCTCATCCTAATTTAGTTTCATTTTTGCATTGCATGATCTAAGAGTTCTTTGACACTAGCACTCTTGCTCTTGTCTAAAGAATCTCCCATTTTGTGGTTTACTAGCAAGGGCTGTATTTCTAAGGCTCAGCTAAGAGCTCCTATATACTCATTTGTATGCCCCTTGCACTCCATGACTAGGGAGCTCTAAGTCGGCATTTGAGCTTTCCAATCTATGGAGAACTTCGGATAGAATGATTTAGAGAAGTGCACCTTTTCTAGTGTACATTTTTGGCGCCCACCATGGGGCTGGACTGTACGTTTCGCCCTACTTTTTCTTGTTTTTGCTCACGTTTTCTGTACTGCTCTGTATTTTCTTTTTTTTTACAGTCGCAGTATTGGGCGACATTTTTCCAGTATCGTGCGATAGTTCACAGTACTATCGTGCGACACTTTTTTGGAAATAGTGTCCGCTTGTAGCCTATATATTGTCACCCTCTGTGCAGAATTATGTCGCACAGATAAAGTAAAACTATCGCCTAAACAAAAATTGTCGCCCTCTTATACTGCGAAGTATCGTGCGACTTTTGTTCAGCAAAAAGGATCGCCTGACATTTTTTTGTTCGTTCCTTGAGGAATTTGATCAAATTTCTTCGTAGCTTGCTTGCTGTCGTCTTTAAACAGATTTCTAAACTATTTTACAGAGGTTTAATTCACGGTTTTTATGATTATTTTGTGCTAACTTATGGGCTAACGAGTTGTGATTGCAGGTTGCCTTTTTTGTGAAGAAAATATCAAAACCTTGCATACAAAAAGAATGCATGTCAAGGCTTCAAATGCGCAAGGGCTACTAACGTTGTTTGCAGGGCTGCCCAAAGTATAAAAACCCAAACTTTCTTTATTTTTTGTTTCCATGTGCGGCATTGAATAAATTGTTCATTTTTTATAGGCACATAAAACTTGTGATTGGAATCTTATGGTAATAGGAGAGTATGCTCTTCACCCTTGTGGTGAATCAGAAATCTTGACTTGCCATTTGGTTTCAAAAATAAGGGGTAACTGAATCTTCCTGGTGTGTTTGGGAGAAAAAAATTGGAATAGGAGAGTATGCTCTTCACCCTTGCGGTGAATCAGAAATCTTGACTTTCGAAAGTTGATCCACTTTGTATAGTTAAGATCCTTTAGAGGGCCTGCTCTCGGACAACCTGAGAGGGATGACCCAAGTGGGGACAAGTCGATTACCTGGCTCTTCCAACCCACTATAAACTCGAGGCTACCAAGGACACAAAACTTTGGTAGACATAGTGTTTGTCTTCGCCTAGTGTGATCGCTTATGGGATTTCGACCATAGGGAGATCACTAGGCAAGAATGCTTAAGGTACTCTTGTGATCGCGAGATCGGTTACTCATCGCAAGGTGAGGTGTCCCATAATTGGGGGCAAGAGGAACACTATGAACAGAAGCCCAATCTAAAAACTCTAAGTTAGTAACTACCTTTTTTTAAGCCGCTCAACTTCTTGGTGCAAGGATCGATCCTAGTGGACTACCCAGATCACCCCAAGATTTACACTCACCATATGTGTTCCCTTGGTTGTGCTTATGGCACTTCCATGACAAAGCCAATATCTCTTGTGGGCAACCACTTGGTGTGAGGCAAAGGAGCATCAAGCATGGGCTAAGTTGTTGAGTAATGAACCGTGACTCTAAGGTAGATTGCTTGGCTATTGTTTTTGATGTTTTGACTAGTGTTAACGTTCTTGCAACATAAACATTCTGATAAAGAGTTGTTAGAAAGGCTGTTCTGATATCCCAAGTGCATATTGACAAGGTTGTTTTTACCCTTGATCAATTGTTTTGAAGACAGGTTACAACACTTACTGTTTGCAAACCTTGCTGTTTACTGATACAAGCTGAGATGAAACGCTATCTGATTGAAACGACTGTCTAATTGACAAATTGAAACGAACTTCGAACCAAAAAATTGACTTTTTTTACACAAAACTGGCACTCTGTTGCACGCTTTGACGAGAAATATCGCGCGACATTTTTTTCAAAAATTATGTCGCACATCAATAGTAAATTATGTCGCACTGTGTCTGATATTCTGTCGCACTTGGTATAAATATCTATCACCTGAACAAAAAGTATCGCACTGTTCCTGAAATTCTGTCACATGACATTATTTGCTGAACTTATGTCGCCCTCCTTTTGAGAAAGTATCGCCTAGAGTCATTTTGGGTCAAAAACAAAGTTTGTCGTTAGATTTGTTTGGTCTAAGGAGCATCACGCTAGTCACCCTTGATCCTGGTCACGTATCAGTGTGTGAAGAATTCATCCTAAGTTGAAAAGATGGGTTTAGTCCGTCAAATGTAAGTCTTGAAACGTCTTGATAAATCACTTGTCAAGATTCAGCTATTATTTTTCTAGCTATCCACTATTAAGCTTCTCGCTCGTCCACTCAGCTCGAGTCACCCGTGCTGTAAGATCTTGAGCACTGTTTGACAAGCCATCTAATCATGTTTTGACAAGTGACTAGTCCTGATCGTAAAAGCTTCAAATTTGGCTTGCTCTTCTTGTCCTACTAAACAAAGACAACTCTTTACATGCCGGTCACAACTAGATATCAAGGTGGTAACGGTAGCCACATGCCTTTCATTTTCAAACAATTGGAAACACCACCCAAACATCCTTGCAAACAACCTTGTGATAAGAACCTCGAATTTGATCAAACACAAACAGCTAACATTCGGCACAACCCACTTTATAGTTTTGAAAATCCATTTGGTACACCCTTTGAGACACCCGAGGGTACGAGTGGTATAGTCACTATGGTGCATCCCGATGAAATTAAACGTCACTTAGAAGAACAAGCACGTGAAACCCAAAGGACTTTGGAGGCTATATACGCTACGGAGAGAGAAAATCAATAAGTTGAAATTGACGATTAGGCACGCTACGAAGGATATAAAGGAACTTGTCCTCGAAATCCCTTTGAAAATAATGATGGTAATCACACGCCTCCAAGGACTCCTAGAGCTGCCGCTGGCGCATGTCCTTCACCTAAAAAATCTCATCATGATAGTGATGAAGAAGCAACTAGCGAAGATGTGATCAAATTTCAACAAGATGGCTTCACCCAAAAACTAATGCTCAGAGCTTTAGAGGAAAATGGAGACCAATACTTCTGATACATGGCAGCTATGGGATGGAAACTCCCTCAAGGTTTTAATGTTGAACATATTATCCCAAAACGAGAGCCCACTGAGGCTAAAATCTTAAGGGAAGAAATACAAGAACTAAGAAAACAATTTACACAACTGCAAACTTCAAAAGAGCCACCTAAGACATCATTTTTTGAATCAATTTGCGCTCTTCCATTTGATAGGGGTCTATACATGCTACCATTTCCTAAGGATATAGAGGTTCCTAAGTATGACAAATACGATGGAAATGGTGACCCTCAAAACCATGTGAGACATTTCTATGCTATTAGCATGGACTTTATGCATGAAGACACCTTTCTTATGCATTTGTTCCCTAGAAGTCTAAGAGGACAAGCTATGAAGTGGTTCACAAAATTGAGTCCTCCTCTTAAAACATTTGACGAACTTGCACAACGTTTCATCCAGAAATATTCGTACAACATTCAAGATCCTGTGACAGTGCTAGACTTATGCAACATCAAACAAAGACCAGGAGAGTCTTTTGCAATATACCTTCAACGATGGACATCTTTATACTCTTAGTATCCTCGGCAAGTGCCCGAGGCTGAAAAAATTGACATCTTTGTCAACACGCTTGTACCTAAATTATACTTTGATCTAAGAAAACAATTATTCACATCCTTCAACGCCATGGTAGAAAGTGCATATCGCATTGAGGATGTTGCTATCAAAAAAGGTGATATTACCATAAACAAGGATAGAATTAACAATGGGAATAGTAAAGACAAAGGCAAACCTTTGAACAAAAACAAGTATGTTGTCAATGACGGAGTAGTGGACACTCCTAAGACTAAGGAACCTACATTTAACCTTTCCAATGCCATCTATGCAGAAAAGCAACAAGAAGGTTCGAAACCACAAAGCTTTGACAAAGGCTCTAAATTTGCAAAGAAGCAACGTGTTTACACACCTATGGTCAAACCTTATGAAGTGGTTTTAAAAACCTCAATTGCAAACAAATTGGTCACCTTGCTAGACAACTCACGTCCTTACGATCCACCCATTAGACCTCCATGGTGGAGAGAAGATCATACTTGCAGCTATCACCAAAGTAAGGGACATAACACAGAGAATTGCTTCAAACTCAAAGATGTAATTCAAGACCTCATCGAAGTAGGCAAAGTTGTTACAGATGGCCTTGTTAAGAATACTGATCATAAGGCTTTCCAAAAACCATTACCTGAATATGAAAAGGGTGAGACCTCAAGGGTAGTTGCCAAAAAGAATCATGACGCCAAAATCAGTTATGCTTACAATGACACTGATAATGTTATAAGCATGTTTGAGCCCATTGAATATGTATGTATGACAAGCTCCAACAATGACAACTGGCCAAATTATGATGCTGAAGATGAATGACCAAAAGTGGTCTTAAGGACACGATTCACTCCTCAAAATCATACTGATACTAGACCCAAGGTGGTACTCTGGGTGGCTGAGTCTTCATCTTCTCAAGGTGAACCATTCAACGCTGTCACTAGGGGGAAATCTAAGGTTGTCCTAAAAGTTGCTAATGATCCTAAAAATGCTTCATCATCTAAACAACCAATTACTTCCAAAATCTCTAACTATGATCTTATTAGCCAATTGCAATGCACGCAAGCACAAATCTCCATTTTTGAATTGCTAGAATTATCTCCTTTGCACAGGGATATCCTTGAGAAAGCTTTACGTACTGCCAATGTTCCCACAGATATTGATACGAAACAATTCCAAGCTATGGTTAACCACATCTCCTCGCCTCACTATCTCACCTTTTCTGAAGAAGATGACCGAACTCTCAATCATTCCCATAACCTTGCTTTTCATATCGAAGTTCAAATCTTTCGTACCCATGTCCGTCGAGTCCTGATAGACAATGGTGCAGGGTTAAATATCATTTCGTTCAATGTAATCCAACAATTGGGAATGTCTGAATTTTCCATCGATCCTCAGCGCAAGATCACTATAAAGGCCTATGATGAGGTTGAAAGGCCTTCTAAAGGTCTAATTGTACTACCAATCAGAGTTGGTCCAGTTGAGAAGAATGTCATTTTCCAAGTCTTAGACATACCACTTGCATACGACTTGTTGTTGGGATGACCATGGATTCACGATATGCAAGCAGTACCCTCTACATACCATCAGTGCATTAAGTTCCCTTTTAATGGTACAGAAGTAGTTGTCCTCGATGACAACTCCATGTCTATTAACACATTATCTGCTGCCGAAATGCTAGTCCCACACGATCGCTCTTCTCATGAGCTAGCACCATCTTTCATAGAATGTGAACAAAAACTGAAAATGATGAGCCTTGGTATGGGTGAGTATACTTTAGATTCTATTGCTGCCTTACCAATTTCCCCTCAGTCTTATGGGAAACCAACTATTGCAAATAAGTCTTCTACTTCTGCTCTGACACTTTTTGGCACTTTTGTGCAATCTTCCATACTACTGGAAGCAGAGAAGGAAGAATAAGCCATTAGGGACTAGATCTACAGAGAAGAGGAAGACAAGGAGGTTACAATGACTACCCCTATTTCTCCCAAAAAATATGGAAAAGGCTATAAATTTTTGACAAAAATGGGCTACCAAGGCCACGGGTCCTTAACTGGTTGTAAGAATGCTCTAGTTGAACCTTTAAGTCACACTCAAGGCCATGATGCTCGAGACACCACTGGTCTAGGCTTTGGGCTAGACAATAATACACCAAACTATAGTCAAAGATTACTCATGTCTAGTGAATCAGAGGATGATGACTCTCCCGTAATTGCTACTACTGCACAAGATGAAGACTTTGTTCCTCTCACTTCCCTCCTTTGGGGAGAAGACATAGTTACTGCTAATAATGAAGAAGCTTCTACCTCCCAACAAAAGGAACAAGAAGGGTCTACTTCTGAG
Source organism: Cupressus sempervirens (assembly GCA_028749045.1). Lineage (NCBI taxonomy): Eukaryota > Viridiplantae > Streptophyta > Pinopsida > Cupressales > Cupressaceae > Cupressus > Cupressus sempervirens. Next base: position 734,974,588 of record CM053789.1, read on the forward strand.
GACATAAATAGAGGACAAATTAGGAAGAATATTGCTCATCTCATAAATAGGGGTCAAAGTATAGATTCTCATGAGTATGAGTGGGAAAGCCTCTCTGATGCATCTTGCAAGCTAGGGGTGGATGTCATTCATGCCTATGCAACTCAACCCGATATAGTCGAATGGTCTAGTATGGGGTTAGATGAGTTTGACTCAAAACATGTCTCAATGGATCATGCTAGTTCCTCTAGGACTATTCCTGAGCTGGACTCTTTTGCGACATTTTCTATAGGCTCAACTTCACAGGTCACCAGAGATGACTCCTTCCATATCAATCACATTGAAACTTCTCCCTCACTCTCGCTAATTTACCCAGATCTCATAGATTGGTCTATCCAAAATCAAAAACTTGAAATACGATCTTTCCAAAATGACTATGAGATCGCTTGTTATCTAAACGCAATTGAACCTGTCATTTCTTCCACCAGTGAACCCGTGGTTAACATGACAGAATCAGATATCAAGTACCTCAGTCAAAAAATTAAAAGAAAAAATAAGCGATCAGACGGCGAAAACCACATTGTGGCGGTGTCTGACCCTCAAAAAAGTAAAAATAAAGATGTATCTAATGGTGAAAACCTCTCTGAGGCACCTACGGATGAGGTACTTGGTAGTCTGCCAAGCTATTTCTAGGATAGATCTTCAGTTCTAGTCGAACCTACACAGCCTATCGACTTGGGAACAGAAGAATGTCCTCAGATTATCCATGTAGCTCAATCTTTGTCAGACAAAGAAAATACACAATTTGCTCAGTTCTTTGAAGACAAGAAGGTCAACTTCGCATGGACATACTCTGACATGCCAGGGCTTGATACAAATCTCATCATGCATCACTTATCAATCTCACCAGATGTCAAGCCTGTCAAACAGAAGTTAAGAAAAATACATCCACATGTGGCTCCACTGGTTAAGACAGAGTTAGAAAAACTATTGAATGCAAACTTCATTAGGGCCATTGATTATGCTGAGTGGATTTCCAACATTGTACCTGTCTCCAAGAATGACAAATCCATACGAGTCTGTACTGATTTTAGAGACCTCAATAAAGTGTGCCCCAAGGATGACTTTCCACTACCAAACATCGATATGATAGTGGACATGACTGCAGGTTATGAGATGTACTCGCTCATGGATGGATTTTTTGGGTACAACCAAATAAAGATAGCTCCAGCAGACCAAGAAAAGATAGCCTTTACATGTGCATGGGGTACCTTTTGCTGGAATGTCATGCCTTTTGGGCTCAAAAATGCTGGCGCTACATATCAAAGAGCAATGACAACCATCTTTCATGATATGATGCATAAAAACATGGAAGACTATGTTGATGACACACTGGCGAAATCAAAGAAACGAGACACACATCTCAAAGACCTTAGTTTGATATTGGACCATATGGAACAATTCCAACTTAGGTTGAATCCAAAAAAATGTGCCTTCGATGTCACTTCTGGAAAATTTCTAGGTTATATCATCTTAGCAAAAGGCATTGAGGTTGACCCTGAAAAGGTCCAAGCTATCATGGATATGCCTCCACCAAAGACTATCAGTCAGCTTAGAGGTCTGAAAGGATGGCTAGAATCCATAAGAAGATTTATCTCTCAATTAGCTGATAAGGCTCAACCTTTCAATAAAAATCTGTATAAAGGATCTACCCATATTTGGAACAGTGACTGTCAACAAAGCTTAGACCAAATCAAAGACTACTTGGAAAAACCGCCAGTTTTGATGCCACCCATTCTGGGAAAACCTTTGATTCTATACATTTCAGCTACGGGTTCTTCTCTAGGAGCACTCTTATCCCAAAGTGATGAGACGGGTAAAGAAAGAGCCATATACTATATCAGTCAAACTTTGGTGGTTTATGAACTAAATTATACAAGTATAGAGAAGGCATGCCTTGCTATAGTTTTTGCCTCCCAAAAACTTTGGCATTATATATTGGCCCATACAGTTCACTTGATTGCCAAGATAGACCCTTTGAAATATTTATTAAGTAAAGCTGCACTTACTGGTCGCCTTGCTAAATGGATGATGATTCTTTTCGAATTTCACATTCAGTATGTTGAACATAAGGCAATCAAAGGACAGGCCATAGCTGACCAGTTGGTTGACTTCCCACTTGAAGATGTAGCACCTCTGCAAATTGAGTTTCTAGATGCCTCAATCATGAACATTACTGACAAAACATGGAAAATGTTTTTTGATGGATCCCATACATAGAATGGAGCAGGAGCAGGGGTGTTGTTTGTTTCCCCTCATGTTTATACGATCCCAAAATCGTAAAAATTATTGTTCCCATGTACAAACAATATTGCAGAGTATGAAGCATTAACAAATGGGATCAAAATGACCCTTGAATGGCGAATAACTGAGCTACACATCTATGGGGATTCTCAACTGGTTGTGAACCAAGTGAATAATGAATATCAAACAAAGGATGATAAATTGATCCCTTATAAAAAGTTGATAGATGCTCTAAGGAATTATTTTACCTTTGTAACATTCCAACAAATTCCTAGAGCAGAAAACAAGGCTGCTGATGCTATGGCCACCTTAGCATCTATCCTCCAATTACAAGAACATGAATCGCGGTTTGAGTTCTTGGTGGAAGAATTGCGTCATCCTGCCTATGATTCTTCAGATAACTAGGTGATCTACACTGTTGTGGGTCACGATTCCTCTCACTATGCGGCTATTTTCTCCTACCTATGTGATCAGGTTATTCCCAAAACCCTCACGCGCAACCAAAAATGCCAACTCCTTTGTAATGCCTCACACTACACTTTGGTCTTTGGTGACTTGTATAGGAGGGGTCTAGATGGAACGTTGCTTAGGTGTTTATAGCTAGAAGAGTTCGAGAAGGCACTTGCCGAAGTCCACGATGGAATTTGTGGGGCACATTCTAATGGCCTTGCACTTGCCCAAAAACTGCTTAGGACGGGTTATTACTAGCCCACCATGCAAGCTGATGTTGTGCGCTATGCAAAGTCCTGTTAGAAATGTCAGCTCCATGGTAACTTGATACATGATCCTGGGTGAGAATTAATCCCTTCTGTGACATACTGGCCATTTTAGCAATGGGCCTTTGACTTGGTAGGAAAGATTCATCCAAGCTCATCCAACGGTCATAAATTCATCATCACAGCAACAGAGTATTTCACTAAATGGGTTGAAGCTGTACCATTATCTGCTGCTACAGGAAAACATGTTGCCCTATTTATACTGAATCACATCATTTGCTGATATGGTATCCCATCCTCTATTGTTATGGATAATGGAGGAAAGTTCAAAAATAAGGACTTAAAATAGCTGTGCAAAAATTTTCGAATTAAGAAACACTGGTCTTCCATTTACTATCCCCAAGGGAATGGCCAAGCTGAGGCCTCTAATAAAACACTGCTGAAAATCCTACACCACACAGTTCACAAGCCTAGGAAAGATTGGCACTTGCAAATAAATCCGACACTTTGGGCCTATAGAACCTCTATTCGTACTCCTACAGGGGCTACACCCTTTTCTCTAGTCTATAGCTCTGAGGCTGTTCTCCCATTAGAAGTTGAGATACCTTCTTTGCACATCTCCTTACATGGGTTAATAATCGATGAAGATCATAGAGCTATGAGAGTACAGGAATTAGAGACTCTGGATGAACGGCGCAAGGCTGCTTTTGATCACATGAGAGCTTATCAGAAGTGCATGTCTACACAATATAACAAAAAGGTACACCCTCGTGAGTTCCAAGTTGGTGAACTTGTGCTTAGAGAGAATCCCAAAAATCAGCAAAATCGAGAATAGAAAGGGAAATTTGAACCTAACTGGTTGGGTCCTTACATTATCATAGCAGCATTTGGGTCTGGTGCTTACCAGTTGTCTACTTAAGAAGGCAAAGAACTTGTGGAACCTATCAACATCCTACACTTGAAGAAGTTCTATGCTTAGAAACTTGCTGCTCAGCTATCTTGTATATATCTATGAGCCTGAAAAAATCTTAAAAATCAAAAAATGTCCTGAAAAAATGATCATCTTAGTGAAAACCTCACTTTGATGTATCACAAAAAAAAAAAAAAAGAAAAGAAAAAAAAAAAATTGAAAAAAGTCCTGAAAAAATCTGTCAAGTGGTGAAAACCCTGAAATAGGTGCTACTTGAAACCCTCGCACCTATGTCTATCAGTCTCAATCACCTATTTTGCTACACATTTCCTAGCTTGGAATTGTTTCTTGTCCTTGTCACAAAGGCATAGCTGCTTAACCTTTTGAGGTATTCTTGTGCATTAGGGTTTCTTTGACAACTCACAAAATAGTATTTCTCAACACTTCCCCCACCTTGACATCAAGTGTTCTTCAACACTTTACAGATAGTTTACCTACGATCTCCGATGTCGCGATATTTCTCACTATCAGAATCAAGTCTGGAAGAAATGGCCAAGTAACTTACACACATGCACTTTAACACTTAAACGACTGAGCTATGCTGACATTTATCTACTTTTTGTGCTGTCTATGATGATTTATTTTCCATGTGTTCCCTCCCTAATAGTCTTTCAAGGATGTCATTGACTAGAAGATTGGAGGCATGGGGCATGTTTTCTTGATTTCTGCTTGTGGGTATACTTTGTTTGTCTATAGTGTTGTAAGCATTCATGCTTGTCCTATTCAACACGTTGACTTACAAATGTATCTTCCTTGACTGTTTTGCAAGACCACACTTGGGGTTTATCTTGGCGCTTATGCCTTGATATAGGTGTAATCTTGCTAAATTAAACTTAGGGAATCTAATCGTGTAGTTATCTTGACTTATATGTCTCTGATGCTTAGATTGGATTTCCACATACCTATCTGATATCGATCATATTCATATCCTCATAGATATACTAGTGATGGTTGTATGATCTCATGATGTCCCTAATAAATGTTCAATGATGAAATTAAGAGTCTAAATGTTATGCGCTTCTTGCTGGTAAACCACATTGCATATTAGCTTGCATTTTAGGTTCATTTTCTAGCTTAGTCTTGCATTCTTGCATATGGGGAGAGCTCTCTCTTCATCTTTTCATGGACATATCAGCTAACTCCTTTCATATATTTCTTTACTTTCTTCTTGCTCATGTCTTTTCACCTTCTTAATCTTTCGCTTCATCTCTTTTCTATCTTATCATTACATTATATAAAGTTTTGACCTTTTAAATAATTTTGGCATCTTGGATTCATTTTTGGTATCAAAATCCAAATTCGAGTTAATCTTGATGGTCAAAATTGTCTTTTAAAATTCTACTTTCTTCTGAGTAGTTAGTTGACCTTTTGAGGTCTAATCTCCGAATCATCACTGGGGCATCTTTATTTCTTCATGTATTTATCATTTCTATGCTTCATATCTACTTCTAGTCACCTTTTCACATCTAAATCATCTTTTTACTAGATTTGACCTAACTTTTATGCTATATCCTTCAAGGTCAACTCTAGTCAAACTGGGGCATTTTATCAGTTTCTTATAGTCATTCTTGGGTTCTAATCATTTATCTGTCATATCAGAAATTGCTATATCTCAATTTTCTCATGTCTAGCTAGTTTCTACTTCCTCTTACCTCATTTCGATTTCGATCCCAAGGGGGCAAAAATACTCTATTGCTGATTATTTCAGCTATCTATTTCTTAGGAGCATTTGTTTGATCTTTTCACTTGTTCTCGATCTATCTACTTTGCTAAGTGTTAGCATTCTTCTTGAATTCTGACATCATCTTTTCCTAGTGTTCAGTACTACCACTATCAGGCTGTCCATTCAGGACTTGCTATCTATTTCTGCATTTCGTTCTTCAAAATTAGATATCTATATCTATCACCGCCTACTTGGCTTTCTATTTTCTTTGACATAAATTGTTCCCAGATCGATAACACATTAGTCAAAGAGGGGAAAATGTAATCACCTAAAAATGGTCATCTAGACTATTAGCCCCCTTTTCAACATTTTGGCTAGTTTAATTTAATCACTTACCTAGACCAAATTTCTAATAATCAATTTATTTGATTATAACCTATAGTTTGACTATGCTATCCTAAGTTCATTATTTGATTAAAAGAACATGTCCCCTTTTAATTAAATAAAACACCCCATTCTTCTAACCCACTTAAAGTGCACACATAAAGTCCTTTTTCTATTTTGCAATTAAAAGAAAAGGCTTTGTGACTTTTGTCTTATATGACAAGTCAACTTATATTCTATTGGTTGACTTGTGTGTGCACATGGATCACTCTTATTTTCGAATTCAACCGTTGATCATCCACCATCCATACATCTTTAAAAGGGAGAGAGCTTTCCCCCTCAAAGGATCCATCCTCATTTGAATATTGTTATGCTGTAGGTTTTCTAACAGGTTTCTTTGGAGCTTTGTGGAGAACTTCTCATTTCTTGTCTCATTCTCTCATTCCATCACATTAGCATAAGATCATATGGCATTCTTAGCATAGTTGCATTTTAGTTTAACTTTGATTCCTTTGCAAATAATTAGATCACATAGATTAATAGTTGGATTTGTAACATTCCCATCTCATTGTTATCATAGCTTGCATTGTGCATCTCATCCTAATTTAGTTTCATTTTTGCATTGCATGATCTAAGAGTTCTTTGACACTAGCACTCTTGCTCTTGTCTAAAGAATCTCCCATTTTGTGGTTTACTAGCAAGGGCTGTATTTCTAAGGCTCAGCTGAGAGCTCCTATATACTCATTTGTATGCCCCTTGCACTCCATGACTAGGGAGCTCTAAGTCGGCATTGGAGCTTTCCAATCTATGGAGAACTTCGGATAGAATGATTTAGAGAAGTGCACCTTTTCTAGTGTACAGAAATTACAAGGAGATTTATGCATTAAACACTTAAAATTAACAATGTGTTTAATAACATAAAACAAAGAACATAACTAAAAATTAAATGAGAGAAATAAGAAAGAGATGGAAGAGACACAAACAATTTGATACGGAGTTCGTCTGGGTAGGACTACGTCTCCGGGTCCGCTTCTAAATCGGGGGACTGCTCTATTAATTCTACCAAGAATAATATTTTGTTATAGAATCTAAGCTTCGAACATTCACAGTCTATTCCATGCACTTGAAAGCACTATACAATGCTTTTGTGCTTACAATTTCTCTCACAAGGAAAACTATTCCTTTACAAAAAAAATCTCCCTGCAAAAATTCTCAAGACTATTATTTTTCTTGCCACAAAATAATTCCCTTCCCAAGAATTTACAAAATTTCTCCCCAAGAATTTACACAAATTCTCCAATACTCATTGTCATTGCAAGAGAGAAATAACCCCCTTTTATACAAGCTTATTTGCCTATTATGGTTAAAACCATAATATTTGACAAATCTTCCGTTTTTACACAAGAATCTCTCCATTACAACAAATCCTTACAAAATAATATAATTCCCAAGGAATGAATGATTTATAAGTAGATCATGAAATCCTTCTTGGATTTATCTACAACAATTATAAATCATTTTAATATTTGATTGGCTCCCTTAGAAATAGACTTAATATTTTAAGGATTTGTATCCTTAATTATAGCGGAGAATAAAGCTTGCTATTTTATACGGGTTCATAATCCAACCCTTTAAACTAGGGATGGTAAATGACATTTAAAAAAAAAAAAGTTTGTGGCTAATTTCTTAGAAAATATAAACCCACAAAACTAGGGGCACTCTAACATAGGGAGCTCCTTTTTCTAAGGTAAAAGTAATTCTACAATATCTTCCACATTTTATCTCAGATTTTGATGAAATAAACACCATTGGAAAGCTCTTAAAAAAAAATTCACAATGATACCAATATTGACCATTTTCCATGACTTTATTTTTTTTACCTTCTTTTGAGCCCTCTGATTTGTCAATTTCACCAAACCTTTGACTGACCATAACTTCTACATATGAGCTCCTTTTGACTCATTTCAAGTTATGTTAGGTCTATTTTTTCTTAGATCTTTAGAATGATGTTGAATTTGAGAGATTTTGAGACTATGAAAATTTGAATCTTGCTAGATCCACCTGGATCACTTTGTGATGTAGAAGGTGAGAAACAAAGTGGTGACCTTGGAGAGGCAGCAAGCTCAAGTTAATAAGGCTCCTCAACTGCAATATCAAAATCTGAATAACGATAGGCCCCCAAATCATAATCATGGTAATACTTCTTTTGATCAAAGTAGGTTGAATAATCATGCCTCTACTTCAAATGTAAATCAAAGTAGGGCCATATTCCGTCAAAACAATATGGCTCAAGACCAAGATTTTTCCCCTCTTGCAATTACTCCTATCCCAATTGTATGTGTCAAAAGGCTAAATATTATTTAGCTTTGACCACTTAGGAGCCTACAGTAGGGCAATCATATAATGAGAACCAATCCAAAGATGCCTTATAGATACAAAGACAGGGTGATTGCTCCTTCATGAATCATCAAGTGGAGGAACATTGCAATGTAAACCAAGACTCTGTTGCTCATAATACTAGGAGCAAAAGAAGAGCCATTGAAGATGCTCCCCATCCCCCTCATAATAAAACTTCAACATAAAATGCAATGCTTTATGCAAAAATGGTGAATGATCAAGTCAATGCCCCTCAACAACAAAGATAGAACAATAACAGAGGAGATGTAAATAGTCCCTAGGTTATTCTATTTCAATCTCCCATACATACAGCTCCCAAAGCTTCTACCAAAGCACCTAATGCCTTATTTAGTGTGGTAGAGGAGATGAAGAAGACAATTTGAATATTTCCATGTGGGATGTTGTTGCTACTATACCCATGCAAAAGAGGCTACTACAAGAAGAATTGGAAAGTATTGAACTAAAGGATCAACCACCTAGTATGGAAAGTGCCACAAGTCTAGTACAACCATCAATGGAGGTAGAAGCAATTATAAAGGTTAAACCTACTCCATTTTATGTTTCTTTAATTATAGGGGATAAGCTAGTCCACAAATATATGATTGATTCAAGGGCTAGTAGTTCAGTGATGCCTAAGTGTGTTGTTGATGCTTTAGAAATGAAATATGAGCCCATTGTTGGGATGTATCATAGTTGGATGGTAGTACTATCAAGACTATAGGGATCCTTAGGGATGTTGAAATGGGTCTACACGCATGCTCTATTTGTACTATAACTCAAGATATATTAGTTGCTGATGTCAAGCCATAGTTTTCTATTTCTCTTTGAAGAGACTTTACTGCACAAATAGGTGGTTAAATATCTTCTAATTGGTGATACATGTTTATAGAATAGAATATGGGACCAAGGCTTCAATCAAAGCAGAGCCTCTAGCCCTCCATTACATTGAGTCCTACACCCCTAATCTCATCAATATGAATTGTACTATCCTAGAGATGGATGAAAATGATGTAGTAAATGAACCTGCTACTTCTCTAGTAGAGATACCTAATTTTCTATTAGATAAATGATCTAATGTATATCAATTTGATCCCATATCAGAAACCCTTGAGATAGGTCTTGGTATGTATTGTGTATCAGAAAAGGATGCTCTTGTCCCTAACCTTGTGAAAACCAAAGAAGATATGAGTGGGATATGGAGTACGTATATTGATGGATCAATGAATAAGAATGGATCAAGGGTGGGTGTGGTGTTGATTTCTCCTGCAAAAGTAAGGTACTACTTCTCCTTTAGGCTCCAGTTTAGTTGTACCAATAATGTGGCTGAGTATGAATCCTTAATCTAAGGTCTCCTACTTACTCAAAAAAGAGGAATTCAAGCCTTAAGTGTATATGGAGATAGTGAATTGGTGGTTGATTAGGTGAGCAATCATAATATCACTAAGAATGGCTTGCTCAAGCATTATAAACATAGAGTATGAGATTTTCTTGAAGGTTTCAATTCATTTAATATTTAGAGCATCCCTAGAAAAGAGAATAGACATGCTGATAGACTTGTAGCAGTGGGTGCATCTTATTATGTGCTAGGGAATCTTGAGGAGGAGAAGAAGAAACAAATTATAGTGGTAGTAAGGGCTATTATTTCACAACACCAATTGTCAAGTGTTTGAATTTGGTGTAGAAATTATAAGTTTCTTGCAAAATGAAACATAATTTTTAGAGAGAAACTAATCTAGGTTGCATGACCAATATGAGGATCAGATAATCAATCTCAGTTCTAATAAATTTCCTAAAGGTCTCATTACCTTAGAAAGTGTCTTCAACCCTGATGACCAAGTAAGAAACAGAAGCATGAACCTAGCTACTGACAAAGATGATTACGCACGAGTTGTGATTACTAATGGAAAGATCTTAAACATAGGGAAGGTATGCTTTGAAGCTAAGCAAGAGAATTTCATTCATCAATGTTAAGAATTTAATGATATACTTTCTTGGACATATGATGATTTAAAAGCTTTTGACCTAAATTTTTTTTAAGTATACTATTGATTTAATTGATAATGTCAAACTAATAAGACAAAAGTAGAGGCTAGTGAATCCTAAGATTGAACCATTAATGAGAAAAGAGCTATCCAAGTTGGTTGAGGCTAATATAATTTTCCTTATCAAGCACTCATCATGGGTAGAAAACCTTGTCCTTGTTAGGAAGAAGAATAGAGAAATCAAATTAGGTGTATACTTTAGGGACCTTAACCAAGCTTCCCTCAAAGATCATCACCCCCTTCCATGGAGCAAATATTGTCCAAGGTTAGTGGGTCAAGGAGGTTCTCATGTCTTGATGGATTCTCTAGTTACAATCAAGTACTGGTCAAGGAGTTTGACAAATATAAGATTGCATTCACCACCAAATGGGGCATCTATGATTATAGTAAAATTCCTTTTGGGCTAACAAATGCAAGTGATACATTCGAAAAGGAAATGGAGATGGCCTTTAAAAATATGATTGAAACATTTGTGTTGATTTACCTTGATGATATCACAATATATTCAAAAAATGTACCAGATCATTTTGGTCATCTTAGACAAATGTTCATAAGATGTAGAGAGTTTGGAGTATCCTTGAATCCAAGAATGTGCGTCTTTCCTACTAATCAAGGAAAACTGTTAGGAGACATTGTATCTAAGGATATTTTTACCATTGATCTAGAAAGAACAAATAAAATACTTGCTATGTCCCTTCCTAGTCATAAGAAAGGTTTGCAAAGTTTTCTTGGTAGAATAATTTTTTTAGGGAGATTTATCCCTAATTTAGCTACCATGGTGAAACCTCTTACAACTATGCTTAAGAAAAATAAGTTCTTTTCATGAACCAAGGAAGGAAGGATAAGTTTTGAAGAGATCAAAGTAGCCATAGCCTCAACGCCTACTTTTATCAATTTGAATTTCGAGAGGGATTTCATTCTTTATACCTTAGGTGGTGAATCAAGAATTTCTATTGTCTTGACTCAAACAAATGATAAGAATGAAGAACAACCCATTTCATTCTTTAGTGAAGGGCAAGGAATATGAAAATAAATATAGTTATGTAGAAAAGAAAGCCCTTACAGTCATAAGAGCTTTGAAGAAATTTAGACACCTTTTGTCACACAACAAGATCCATTTGCTAGTGCCTTATGCAAACATGAAGGAGTTTCTTTTGAGAAAAGATATTGGTGAGAAAAGAGCTAGATGGATCACTAAGGTAATGGAGTATGATGTGGACTTTAAAATTACCAAGTTGGTAAGGGGAAATGGATTGTCCAAACAAATGATCCCATCTCATGAATCAAATGAGAAAGTCACTATGGCATTGACAAACAAAAAGAAGAAAGAAATGATAATCCAACGAATTAGATGGATGACATAAAGACCTTCTTAATGGGAGATGGATATCCTGAAGGATTGGATAGAACTAAAAAGAGATAGTATAGGTTGTAGTCAATTCCTTATTCCATGGTTGATGGTATCCTTTTTAGGAGGGATTTCAATGGAGGCCTATTGAGATGCATTGATACAAACAAAGCTAAAAGAATGATTAAAGAGCTTGATGATGGTCCTAATGGTGGCTACTTTTCAACAAGGACAACTAAAATAATAACCATGAGAGCTGGTTACTACTGGCCATCCTTGTTCCATGATTGTCATAAGTATGTGAGGAAGTGTGAAAAATGTGCTTTCTTTTTAGGTAAATAGAGGTTTGTAGCTCTTCCACTTCATCTAATTTAGGTAGATTAGCCTTTTACTCAATAGGGATTGGATTTCATAGGCCCTATCAATATACCTTCTAGTTCTGGTTACAAATGGATCCTAGCTACTATAGATTACTTTACTAGATGGATAGAGGCAATAGAATTGTAGGATACCACAAAATCTTTAGTTTTTGAATTCCTTGATGGAATTGTGAACAAGTTTGGGGCCCCTTTAGCTATTATTTCAGATAATGAAAAATCTTTAGTAGGAGCTTAGATTTGTGTATGGGTAGTGGATCACAATATCTACTTGAGCACATCCTTAAACTACTATCCTCAAGGCAACAGATTGGCTAAGTCATCCAACAAAAATCTAATCAGGATTATGAAAAAGACTATAGAGGATAACTAGAGGTGTTGTCCCCAAAATTTTGAAGACAACACTATGGGCTAATAGAATAACACCTAAGAGGGTGATAGGAAATTCACCCTTTATGTTGGTATATGGTAGGGAAGAAAGGCTTCCAATTTCATTATAATTCCTATCTCTGGAACTAGCTCATCAGTTGGAGCTAATTGAAAGTAATTTCATGGCAGTATGAATGGAAAATTTAATGGAGCTGGAAGAGGAAAAAACATAGGTCATGCAGGCCCTAGAAGCACATCAACAATAGGTGAAAAAGAGCTTTGATAAGAAGGCTAAGGTTATAATTTTTAGAGAGGGTGACCTTGTGCTCAAGTGGGATGAAAATAGAGCAAAACCAGGGATGCATTTAAAATTTGATGCACCATGGAGTGGTCCCTATGTGGTTATTCATTGCAAATAGGCCAATGCTTTTCAATGAGGAAGGCCTAATGGTGAAATTCTACCTATTTTAGTTAATGGGATAAATCTTAAGTCCTACTTTTGATAAAAGATGAGTATTTCATGTATATAGTTAGGTATTTTTTCCTATGGCTTCCTATTTTCCAAGAAGTTCATGAGCACATATGTTTTTTTGTAGGGGTTGTAGAGGATTTTTGTTCCTAGTCTCAATTGCAAAGAGGCAATTTTGAGGTTCCTAGGCATGTTTTCTATGATTTTAGTGTTTTTATGGGTGGATTCTCATGATTTCTATGACTTTTTTTCCCAATAGATGCATAGGCTACTAGTCAATGCATAGCTGGCTTGCATTCCCCCTGACTCACTAGATTTGTTGGTCATTTTTGCCTTCCTACCAAAATTGGCATATTTGAATTCAAACATAGTAATGCTCACATATACAAAAAAAATAAAAATGGGGTGGATAAATAATTTATAATAAAACCTTAGGTTATGTTTTAATTCCTAAGTGCTTGCACATTTTAATATTTCTGTGAGCTTGCAACTTCCCCATCATCAGAATTTTTCATGATCTATGATTTCCATTATGTTGCTATTCAAAGTTTCAAGGTAGTTATTTCAAGAAACATAGCAAAAAATCAGTGGACCCCTTTCATATCAAAGAAACCAAGTAGTTTTCAGAGTACATTGGTAGTTTTTTTTCTTCTCATTGGCTAAGGTAATGACTATGCAAAGTATGGGCCAATTCCTTCAGTACATTTTACTCATTGTCAGATCAAGGATCATCTATAGTTGTCACTATGTCTCCTTGTGGATTTGCAAGGTTCATGTGACATACAAGCACTTTCTATGTGGTAGGAGGGTCCTTTACTTTAGTGGGTTGTGGTGTGTTGGGTCGGTGTCAGATAGGTTGGCAAAATACCATGTTTCTATTGGTTGGTGCATTGATAGGTTGGGTGTACCTTCAGGGCTATTAGATGGAGGAAAATTGACATCTCTCACTATGTCACTATGGGAAGATGATTGATCTTTAGCTATAGTGACATAACAAGGATTCGCCAGTGTCTTGGTGGGCCCAGTTTAGCAGGCATAGTTAGGTTGACATTGTGGTTAAATTGACAATGTTGTAAACCATCATAGTTAAATTATGAGGGGTGGTGCAGTGAAGGTGATATGACGGTCAAACAAGCAAGGATTTTATGAGGTGGTGGAAAAAAATAACATAGTTGGCCCACATGGCTTCTTCTAGTTGCTATACTGGGTTGACCTATTGAGTTTGTTGATTTGTAAGCCATAAATGAGGAAAGATAGGGTTTTTTGCACAATTCAATCTTTTCAATTGATCCCAACCACTCCAAGTTAATACTAAGTTTTAATAGTGCAAAGGACACTCTCTCCACTACCTGATCATCCATTTTGGGGAGTTTTAGCATTGTTTTGTGTTGTTTCCATCACTTCAGGGTTTGCTCTAGTCAGGGTTTCCATGATTTTCATGCCTCTAAAAGTGTACCAAAATTAGATCTATTCTTTGGATCATCTTGATTGTTCTTTGAGCCCTTAATGGTAGTGACTGTGGAGTAATTTCAATGAGAAATATCTCAGTTATGCTTGAACTATAAAGGAAAGGTTGTAAATCTTTCTTAGGGTCAATTCTTCTATATTTCTTTGATATTTCTATTTAAGTTCACTATAAATCCCTTTGCATTTGAACTATATGTCACTCTACCTCATCTCCTTTAGCCATTGATGTATTGCACAAGATCTATTTGCCGCTCATTAGTGTATTGTGGATATCTGCAATTTTATATGACTATATCTCTTTGACCTATGAATGATATCTAAGTTAATCTCATCTTCCTTATGTCAATTATTTGGGTTTTCTGATCTACAGGTGATTATTAAATTAAAACAAGTCTAGATGTGTATATCTTTTAGAGTCATGATTGTTCAAAAGTTGATGTATGGGCAAAGATTGGTTTGAACACTCTATTTTGGTGTATCACCTCTTAGGTTAGAGTAGGTAGATTTTATTTCATGCATTCCTTCTCCCTTTTCCTCTTTTAGAGTTGTTAGATACATCCTAATAGCAAAGGAAGCTGACATTCTCTGGAAACTCAACCTCATAGTTAAAGTCCTATGGCTTGGAGGTTGTTTCCGTGTTTCACAAGGTTGTCCTTTGGTAAAAACTTTGGACAAGGGTGAAATATTTTGTGACAATAGTTATCCAATAACCACTTTTGACCCATTCAATCATACCAAATAGGTCCCTAGTTGTTTTAGACATATGTTGTCTTGAAATGCATCAAAAGGGGTCATAGGTTACCCTATAACCCCTTTTGACCTATTCAATCAAACCATATTGGTTCCTAGGTGTCCTAGGACCCCAAGTGATATATGTTGTCATGAAATGAGTTAAAAGGTCTCATAAGTTATCCTATAACCTCTTTCAACCCATTTGATCAAACCAAATAGGTCTCTAGGTGTTTTAGGACCCCAACAGACATATATTGTCATGAAATGTATTGAAAGGGGTCATAGGTTATCCTGTGACCCCTTTGGACCTGTTCGATCAAACCAAAACGGTCCCTAGGCATCCTAGGACACCAAGGGACACATGTTATGAAATGCATCAAAAGGGGTCATAGGTTATCCTATGATCCCTTTCAACCCATTTAATCAAACCAAATAGGCCCCTACAGGTCTTACGACCCCTAGGAACATATGTTGTCATGAAATGCATTTGACCCATTTGATCAAACCAAATAAGTCCCTAGGGTCTGATGGACCCCAAGGGATATATGTTGTCATGAAATGCATTGAAAGGCATCATAGGTTATCCTATCACCCCTTTCAGCCCATTCGATCAAACCAAATAGGTCCCTAGGGGTCCTAAGACCCCAAGGGACATATATTGCCATCAAATGAGTTGAAAGGGGTCATAGGTTATCCTATAACCTCTTTCAATCCTATTGATCAAACTGAATAGGTCCCTTGGGGTCCTAATTGTCATGAAATACATTGAAAGGGGTTATAGGTTATCCTATGACCCCTTTGGACCTGACTTATGTTGTCATGAAATGCTTCAAAATGGATCATAGGTTACCTTATTAGCCCTTTCAACTCATTAAATCAAACCAAATATGTCTCGAGGTGTCCTAGGACCCCAAGGGACATATATTGTCATGAAATGCATTGAAAGGGATTATAGGTTTTCCTATGACCACTTTGGACCCATTGAATCAAACCAAATAGGTCCCTATGGGTCCTAGAACCCCTACAAACGTATGTTGTCATGAAATGCATCCATGAAATGCATTGAAAGGGATTATAGGTTTTCCTATGACCACTTTGGACCCATTGAATCAAACCAAATAGGTCCCTATGGGTCCTAGGACCCCTACAAATGTATGTTGTCATGAAATGCATCCAAAGGGGTCATAGGTAATCCTAACCCATTTCGACCCATTTTATCAAACCAAATAGGTTTGTAGGGATCCTAGGACCCCAAGCGACATATGTCATCATGAAATGTGTTGAAAGGGGTCATAGGTTATCTAGTGACCCCTTTCTACTTATTCTATCAAACCAAATAGGTCCCTAGGGGTCTTAGGACCTCAAGGGACATATGTTGTCATGAAATGCGTCGATAGGATCATAGGTTATCTTATGACCCCTTTTGACCTGTTTGATCAAACCAAATAGGTCTCTAGGGGTCCTAGGACTTCTAGGGACATATGTTGTCATGAAATACGTCAAAAGGTGTCATAGTTTATGCTGTAACCCCTTTCAATCCATTCAACCAAACCAAATAGGTCCCTAGGGGTCCTAGGACCCCTAAGGACTTACTTGGTTTAATCAAATGGGTCAAAAGGGGTCATAGGATAACTAGGGATATATGTTGCCATGAAATCTATCGAAAGGAGTCATAGGTTATCTTATTACACCTTTCAATCCATTCAATCAAACAAAATAGGTCCCTAGGAGTTCTAGGACCCCTAGGGACATATGTTGTCATGAAATGCATCAAAAGGGGTCATAGGTTATCTTATGATCCCTTTCAACCAATAGACTCAAACCAAATAAGTCCCTAGTGGTCCTAGTATGCTTAGGGACATATGTTATCATGAAATGTTTCAAAAGGGGTCATAGTTTATCCTATGACCCCTTTAAACCCATTCAATCAAATGAAATAGGTCGCAAGGGGTTGTAGACATATGTTGTCATGAAATGCATTAAAAGGGGCCATAGGTTATCCTATGACCCCTTCTACCCCATTCAATCAAACCAAATAGGTCCTTAGGGGTCTTAGGACCCCTAGGAACATATGTTGTCATGAAATGCATTAGAAGGGATCATAGGTTATCCTATGACCCCTTTTGACCCTTTCGATCAAACCAAATAGGTCCGTAGGGGTCCTATGACCCCAAAGGACATATGTTTTCATGAAATGTGTTGAAAGGGTCCCTTTAAACCCATTCGATCAAACCTTATAGGTCCCCAATTGTCCTAGGACACTAAGGGACATATGTTGTCATGAAATGCATTAGAAGGGGTCATAGGTTATCCTATGACCCCTTTCAACCTATTCAATCAAACCAAATAGGTTCTTAGGGGTCCTAGGACCCCAAGGGACATATGTTTGCATGAAATGTATTAGAAGGGGTCATAGGCTATCCTATGACCCTTTTTAACCCATTCGATCTAACAAAATAGGTCCCTAAGTGTCTTAGGACTGATAGGGACATATGTTGTCATGAAATGCATTGAAAGGAGTCATAGGTCTGTAGGGGTCCTAGGACCCCAAGGGACATATATTGTCAGGAAATGCATCGATAGGGGTCATAGGTTATAGTATGACCCCTTTCGATCCATTTGATCAAACCAAATAAGTCCCTAGGGTCCTAGGACCCCTAGGGACATATATTGTCATGAAATGCATTGAAAGGGGTCTCAGATTATCCTACAGCCCCTTTTGACCCATTTATCCCATCAAAATTCTTTACTGTCATTTGTTGTTTCCTTTATTTCATCGCATAAGAGAAGCACTAGAAAATCTGAGAAGTTTGGTTGATGTCTCACTGTACATAACCCTTATGGGCTTAATAAATAATATTTTTTTTCTAAACAAGATCATTCATTGCTTTATATTTTTAATGGTAACTTTTTAAATTATAGATGGATTACCCTAGGCTATGACCCCATAACTATATAATAATAATAATATATTGTTATAATTATATGATATGTATAATATATGACTATTAAATATAGTAATAATTATAATATATGACTATATAATAATAACAATCATATATATTAATATATTATATTTAATAATAATGTATTACTATATTATATTTAATAAAATACTAATATATAATAATATACAATTTTGTTCACATTTCCCACACTTGCCAAATTTTGACTTCCCTCCAAAATTTGGGCAACCATTTCGGGTATCCAATCTTGAATCAGATACTTGATATGGGATCGGGTACTCAAAATACTGACATACTTTTTCCAAAATATTCTTTGTCACTGTTGACCTGACAATCACATTTTTTTGTGGCCATTTTCATGGCTTTGGAGAAAAATGATTGCTTGGGGCCCATATGATCAAAATTTTTTCTATAATGTATGATTAGGTGTCCGATATTGTTGTCTAAATGGGGATTTGTAGTTGTCAAAAGGCTAAACACAAAAGGAAGCTATCGATTGAAGACATTGTAGCATATAGGGAAAGGGACAAGGTAAATCACCAAAGAAAGAGACAAGGTATGTTAAATGTGAATGAAGTTGATGATGTATTGATCGAAGGTAAAATCATAGAGTTTGATACTGAATATGTACAGTTGGGGAATGAAAATGTACCAATTGATAATAATAATGTTGGGATTGACAATTTGGAGAATGAAAATTTACCTATTCATAATCTAAATGCCATGATTGACCATGTCAAAAATGAAAATGCATAGGAACCTTACATATCTTCTAATTATAATTGACATGAAGGTCCTAGAACACCAAAATGGTTAATTGAAATTAATAAAATGATTATTACCAATTTGGAAGGAAAAAAATCACAAAGAACCATTCGGTTATGAGCTTCAAGACTATATATGATGTTTTTCACCAACAAGATAGTGGTGAAACAATGTCAAAATTTTATGCACTTTTTAAAGATACAAAAGATGAGACCTATGCTTTCTAAATTAAAAATTTGTGTCAATCAAAAATTTGAAAGAAATGCCATTAATGTGAAGAATATTTTTAAGTTCTATCAATAGCATTGAGAAAAATAGTAGGGATAAGGATAAGAGAGTTACTCAAAGGGTTATTACAACCTCTTTGGTAATTCATCATTTGAGAAGGGTTAGATATATGAGACAAACTTGTATTGACTTGAACCTAAATCATATTACTTTGAGAAGAGCACTTAGTAGACGAGAGAGAATTGATGATCCTCTTCAAAATGAAACATGGACTTTTGGTGGGAGACTTCCACATTTTGATAAGAAGCTATCTGATGATGCAAAGCAATAAGTTATACAATTCTGACACTCTAGCTCAAGAGTATCATCCAATGCTATAGACATGTTGAAGTTGAGAAATTGCATCCAAGATTGCACACACATCCTAAACATTATTTGGAGGTAAGTCAAATTATGTTGTTCAAATAATTTAGAGAGAGTCATCCAAGATTGCATATATAACAAAAGGCTTTTCAATTTTTGAAGCCATTTTATTTTGTGTCACTTAAAATTTGAAATACATGTTGTTGCAAATATCATGTGGAGTTTTCTATGCACCATGAACTATTATGCTCTATCCGTTCTACTTTGAAAATTAAAGAAATGTTGCAGAATTGTGGTCCTAGTGGGCATCTAAAATAATCAAGAGACTTGCTAGATCAATTTTTATGTAATAGAGTTGATGGTTGTTTCTTTTATAGAAATTCTTGCTTAAATGAGAAGTGTTTAGAATGTGGTGGCTTATCAAAGTTTGACATATGTTCCCATGATGGGTGCAAACAAGATCTTGGAAGGACAATAGTAAAAAAATGATATATGAATGTAAACACTCAAAAATGGTTTGTGCCTACTCTTTTATCACTTTTACATCCTAACTTGTCCCATTTTATCATTTCACTAACTTTGATCTTTTGGCAAACTTGATCATCATTCAATCAAAATGTAGATCATCTTAGAATTAATTCAAGACCATTTCAATGTCATCTTATCATCATCAATCCTTTAGGAATTGTTCTTTCCTTTAGTGTCTTATCAAAATTAATTAATATATGTCACGTGTCTTTGGCCTATCATCATTATTCATCAATTTGATCCTCGACATTTTTGAGTCCTTCAATGTCTAATCATGTCTTTATTCAATCAATTTGATAGCATTGACTATATTTTCTAATGTTATTGTGATCAATCCCTATCTTTAAATCTTGTAGCATTCACAATGCTCATTAAATTTCATATGTCATCAACCCTTGTCATGTGTCCTTGACAAGTCATCATTTCCTATCATTCGTCTAGCGTCATTTATTTCATTCGCTCATTTTTTTGCTTCAATCCAATATCATCATATTTGTTTTATATTTTCATTGTGATCCTTCGCTATGATTATCTTGCATTTATTTCATCATCTTGGCCAATCAATTTTTTAATTTCTCCTATAGGATTAGATAACCCATAGTCTATTCCTATTTCTTAATCATTTAATTTCATCCCCTCTTATTAAATATTCCTCTTCACTAATCATTATCAATTAATTAATATTTATTAATTAATTGATTCCATTTTTATGAATTATGAGAATTCCTAATTTTCCCAAATTCTAGTTCTAATTTCTAATTTCCCAACTTCCAATTCTAATTTCTCATTTCTCATTTTCCATTTGCTATTTCCTAATTCTGTAATTTATAATTTCCACTTTAGAGGGAATTATGAGTTTTTAAAATTCAAAATTTCCCACTCTTACACATTCCTCATTTTTAGCTTACACCTCTTACATCTTTCTATGCATTTTTCTTACACATTTCTATGCATAATTCTTTCACATTGTCATAATTTGTCATATTGTGTCATAATTTTCCAATTTCACCTCTTTTCCATAGCAATTTCCAAAATTCACACATGATTATGACATCTTTCTTTTTTCCATTCTTTCTTTCCATTTCTTACATTTGGCTTCAAAATCCTATAAATTGAGCCATTATTCACATTTTTTGGCTAACCACAATCCAAATATTCTTGCTATCATATCATATCATCTTTCTTTTAATTGTAGGTGCATCTTGTCAATTGGAGCTACATCAACTTCAACTCTATGGAGAAAAAAGGATAACATTGAAGCATCATGTGAAGGGAGTGTTTTTATGAGTTTTTCATGTTTATTTATGCACCTTAATTTCAGTGGCTTCAATGGTAGATTAGATTGGTTTTCATTTCTTTGAAAGTTTGTGGTAGTTTTCATTATGTAAATATACTCTTTTTCTAGTCTTACATTTGGTGAACCCAACGTGAAACATGCATTTTAATACATATTTGCTTGTTGTGTAGGTGCAAGGAGGAAGATCAATGTTCTTTGGAGTCTAACCTTGTTTACTTGCATGATGTTGTTGGCAATATGATTATTTTTTTCATTAGTGACAACACTTACTCAATTCTATATGCTTATAGAGCATCAAGTGGTTACCTTGTAAACTTAGCAATTCCGTAGTTTACACCAAGCAAATATAGACAATGTGAAGTCTAACAGTGTCTACCAAGCTTCTCAATATCTACCGTGCTTCAAAATGTCTACCGAGTAGACAGTTTGTGTCATGAAGATTTAGTGCAAACCTAGCGATGAAAGATTCAGTGTTTACTGAATGAAGCAAGGTAAAATTAGTCTACAGTACCTACCGAGTGACACTACATCTACCGAGTCACTAGTGGTTACCAAGTTCAGAACTACATTGAGTGATTAATATGGACCAAGCCTTCACTTCTACTGAGTACATGATGATGCCAAGTAATGCAGTGAACATCAAGTATCAGAAGGTCACCGAGTTAGTTTAGTGAACTTGAGTTATTTACTATTGGGCCAACTCTGTAATGTATTTGTTTACTTGTATTTTGGCTGACCTTGTAATTTTATAAGTTTGAAAGGTATATATGTAAGATGTATTGTAAGATATCATGTATGAATGAATGTATGATGCATGGAATGAGAAGGAATTGTGAAGTAATGTGAAGTATATGCGAAAGATCATCAACGTCAATTCAAGGAACACAACAAGGTCAATTCAAAGACAAAAAAGTTATATCCATCACATGAGGTGACTAATGCATCAAGGATCTTATCAACAATCAGTTGCAAGAAGATCCACTGCTTCATCCTAATAGGTGAATCAAATTTTCTAAATCCTCTAACAAGGTAGAATTAATAGTCTTTGTACCAATCTCCTAACAGAGTGCATACTTCATTGTATGTTTGCAAATCCTCTAACAAGGTGGACCTAGCAGTCCTTTGTGCTCCTAACAGGGTAGATCACCAGAAGTGGTCATTGTAAGCCTTAAAGGACCAACTTTATACTATAGTATTGAAGTTTTGTGGGTGTCATCCTCACTCTAGTTTTACTTTCTATTTGGAAGGTTTCTGGGTCACCAAAATATTGTGTTCTCTTGTGTCATGATTGTTTTATGTTTCAGAAATAATGCATGTAGTAGGATTGATGGATGCGTGGTAAATTAATAAGAAGTTTTAAGGTTACTGATTCACCCCTCCCCTCTCAGTAACCTATCATATGTTGAATATTTCCAACAATTGGTATCAGAGCTTTGTGGTTCTTAGGATAAAAGTTTGGCAGCTTGAGCAAAGATCTAAAAGAAAAATGAAGATATTTAGACTTGACAAGGCAATTGAGAATGAAAATCTAGATCTAGAGATGGCCATGGCTCAACTCAAAGAAGCACAGGAACATCTTTTCGAATTCTTGAAATGAAGGAAGGAACTTGCAATACAAATGAATGACCATCAGTATGTTGAAGAAAAGATTGAAGACCTTTTACCATCAAGTAGCTCAGATGAATCTAATGAGGCAATCAAGGAACTCCTAGCAAAGAATGGCTCTCTGTAGGAAGAAGTACGAAAACATAAAAGAGAACAAGAAATCCAATCAATCAGGCTATGTGAAATTTTGGAACAAAGAAACAAGGCAAATGAAGACTTGGAGGCAAGAAACAATCAATGCAATCAGCATGAAGACCTCATTGATCAAACCTTTGGAGCAAATGAAGAAATCAAGATTCTCAAAGCATAGAATGAAAGAATAAGAAGTGATCTAAATTATGAAAGGAAAATTAATGATAGAATATTGAGAGAATTGAGATGTGAAAAGAAAATTGTTGAAAAATTAAAGAGTGACCTAAATGCTAAAAAACAAATCAAAGAAAGAATGATGAAGTCACAAGAAGACATGAATCAACTGATTCAACAAAATGAGCATAATCTTCATACACAAAAAGGTAAATCAAGACTTCTATATAATGAAGAAGGTGAATCTTCCAAACAAGGTGCTCAGAGGAATAAAAAACCCTCATGCAATCATTGTGGAAAAATTGGTCATACATCAAACAAATGTTGGAGCAATGTAAAAGCAAAATCCAATGGAAAATGCTACAACTGCAATCAACATGGTCACAAGGCTAATGAATGCAAGAAAAAAACAAAATTTGAAGGCAAATGTCAGAAATGCAAGAAGCATAGTCACAAGGCATTCCAATGCAAATCCAAATCATTCAATCTAGCTAAATGACTTGTTAAAGAAATATTTGGATGGGACTACAATACCTGGTGCAAATTCCATTATTGTGGAGAATATGGAAACATTGGCAAAGATTGCTCAAGGCATCACTTAAGAAAAAGAGACACAATAGTAAGATGTTATACATGCACTAAACTCAGTCATATAGCCAAGAATTGCATGAATATAGGAAGAATTGAAGATGAAAAGAAAGCTAAAGCGGATAACATTCAGAAGCAAATGAGACAACAGTGGATTCCTAAATCTACCAAGTAGAATAGTTCAAATGATGGCTACGTCACTTAAGAAGCAGGTGACTCCACCATTTCCAATTAGATTCATGAAGGAGGATCTGGAATTGTATCATCAAGCTATATCTAGAGTAGTTCCAAATGAAAGAAATAAAAAGATCCAATCAGTATTTCAAATACAAAGGGTCACAAGAAATCAAGTCATACCGAGCAAGGTTAGTCATAGACTCAACTGAGCTAGATCAGGAGTGACAAAAGTTTTTTTCTATCATCGAGTCGCAAGTTTCTATCGAGCAAGTGAGTGGATGATAGCCTATCAAGCATCATGTCATCACAACTAATTTTCTACCGAGCATTAATGGCAGAAATTTTCATCAAAATGGGTGGAATTCAACTTCATTTTTCATCATATCCTTAGAGAAAAGATATGTCTAGGTGCATTCAAGTGACTTCAAGTGATCTTGAGTGAATTTGTAGTTAACAAATTTGTACGAAGATTTCCATCACTTACTGAGTAGAAATGGCTTCCACAAGGACAAGCACTAGCAAGGTGAAATAAGGATAAAAAATGTTGGTCAAGGGTGTAGAATGGAAAGCACCAAACTTCAAGTTGGTTCAGGCAGTAGCAGAGGCACTCGACCCTAATGGTGCATAGTCAAAAATTCCATCAAAGGTACTTATGATCAATGATATCTAAACTCATTTTGAATGTTCAATTCAAGAAATAGGAACCCTAAAAATGGATAGTGCATTAGAAGAAATGTGTGTTGATGGCTCACTAAAACCTGAGCATAAACATTTGGAAACAAATGGGTTGACCCACATATCTCATCTACCATGAAGCTTTCAAATAAAATGGATTAGGTATATTCTCAACCATGTTCAAAATGGTCAGTTATGGTTGGAACAAACCATATTAATCACCAAGAAGATGATTTACAAGATTACTAGACTTCCCATTCTTAGTAAAGCTAAAACTACCAAAACCCTAGGTTGGGATGAACTACAAAAGAAAACCCTAACCAAGTGGGATGGTAGAGGCTTAAAGATTAGCATCATTACCAACATAGAACTAAGATATGGAATTCATTTAATTGCTCATGAGATTTATAGTTCCAGTCATTTGAATAGTGTGTTGTGTGAGGCCATAGACATGGCATTTAAGGTTGTGAAGAAGAAGTTGGAATATGACCTATCTAAGCTATTGCTAAGGTAGCTAAACAAGAACATGGACAGTATCAAATTGTCCAAGAATAACCCTTGTAAAATCAGATCATTGTTGACATGTTTATTCTTCTATGTATAAAAATTCTTTCCCTCCAAAGGTTCTATTGTATGGAGAAAGGATGTCCCCATTCTATATCAGATTAATGAGTTTATAGAAGAAATGGGTGTAAATTTTGATAGTATAATGGATAACTATTTTGAAGACGTCAAGGATGAACAATAGGATGAAAAAACTTGTTGAGGATTACAAAGATGATGTGTGTTTCATGGTAGACTGTGACAAAGTATACATTCAAGCAGTCAGGCCCCGAGTTGCATAGGTGAAACCTCTACCTTATGAGGTAAACATTGATGAAACCAGGGATATTATTGAACCACTAGTAAATGAGCTAGTAGATCCCAAGCAACCAATTTTTGGTACCTATGATGAGGCAAAAACTAGAATAGAATTAGAGATTAAACTTCCCCAAGCAATCAACAAAGGTAAAAGAAAGATTGCTAAGATGAAAACTACTACTGAGCCTTTAATGATTACTGAGGGAAAAGGTGAGGATGAAGAAGAGGAGTAGGAACCAAAAAATGAAGAGGAAGAATCAAAGAAAGAGGTAAAACTAGTCAAGAAGAAGGGAAAAGTAATCATTACCAAGCCACCCAAGGCCTCCACAATAGTTTTCACTAGGAGAGGCAAAGGTAAGAATAAAGATGAAATAGTATTTAATAAGCCTCAACTTACCTTCCAAGAAAGATTGAAATAGATGGAAGAGGGAGTAAGAATCACAAATTTCAAAGCTTTCAAATTTGAGACAAGGACTGATGCAAAGAAGATGCAAATCGAGGAACTAGTACTTAATAAGATGGGAAAATGGAAGTGTTCCCCAGACCAAATTGCCCCTCAAATCTCCAAAGAGTTGTTGGTAAGATTACAACCAAGGTGGGAGTTAGCCACCCAAACAACCAAGGACATATATGAGCAATCCTTGAAGAATCTTCTACTGTGTCTTACTAAGGCAGAAATAAAGGCAACAATGAAGAAAAATGAAGGACGAATGATGATTAGATTCTATACATGTTTGATTTTAATCAAAGATATTGAACATGTTAATGATGCAAAAAAATGTGTTAGGGCATCTATCATCTACATAAGCCTAGTGATGATCCTATAGAAATCAAGGATGATGAAAGTGACCAAGAGGATGAGGAAGATGATAATACTCCCTCGGTCACAATAACTAATGAAGATATGCAAGAATTGATGAAGGAGAAGGAAGAAGAGGAGGAAGAAACCATAGAGGAGGAAAAGGATGAAGATGATCCGGTCAGGATAGCAGTAGAAGTCATTGCTTCCCTTCCTCACTCTCCACCTAAGATAGCCACATCATTAGGGTTGGAGATAGCTTCAGTAGGATTGACTAGATCAAAAACATCATCTACTCCTGCTTCCCCATAGTTTCGAGCATCATCTATGGAAGTAACCATTACTTCATCTACCAAGCTGCAAATTTCTTCATGAGCACCTGAGCAATCAATCACAGTAGCATCAACTATGTCTACCTCCTCTAATCAATGTACAGTAAGTTCTATAATTCTTTCTACAATTTTGTCTACTCCAATTGTGAATATTCTAGTCTATACACTACCTATTTGTACATCATTTTTGGGAAGCACACCAATTTTAGATTCAGTCGATACTTCTCTCAGCTTTCCTCCAATTGTACCTATTCAAGTATTTTCTACTAGTCCATCCATGTCAACTATTGTTTCTACTTCTAAATCCAAGGAAGTAAGCATAGAAGTAAAGCCTAAGACTCCTCTGAAACTTTTGCTCACTGGAAAGAAAATCAATGAAGACATAGATTTGGATACAGAAATTGTTATTCCAAAGATAGACTTGGATAATGCCTAAGCCAGTGAGATGAGAATGGTTAGTCAGCTTCTAGAGTAGAAGGCAAGGCAGAAGCAACTCATAGAAGAGAGAGATAGAGAATATACTATAATAGAAAATGCTAAAAACATTATTATTGAAGCTATTGGTGTTGATGTTGATTCATCTCAACACATTTTGTTGCAATTAGAAGAGGCTATAAATAAGTTCAATGAGGACACCCCTGGGCAAGAAAAACTCATCAAAAAGGCAGAGAAGAAATTTGATAATAAAGTGCTTGAGCACATTGCTCATCACATTGCAATAAAATAGGTTGAATTAACCTCAATTTTGAGCAATCTTGAGCAAGCGTTCACAAATGTAACATCACCTTTTGGCAAGCTCTGTGATGTTACTAAGTTCACTAAGGAAGTCAAAGAAAAATTGAATAAATTAGATGTGGAAATGAAGGATAGTGCTCAAAAGTTGCAGCTTGACCATAGTTCAAGCTCATCACACCACACCACACAAAGGTGAAATTTTTGTCCAAAATGCAAGTAGAGTTACTCAGAGAAGAAGCCAAAATCCAGTCTACAATATTTGACATTCAAAATATGATTCTTCCAGTCATGGATCAAATGCTAAATCACATTGCCTACTCAAAAACATTGGTTCATGACAATAATTTTTCAATAGAAAATCATATGATTGAGCTTTCTGCAGAAGTTCAAGTGGCTCTTTCCACCTGCAAAATTTTGCAAGAAAATTGGGATAAGACATTGTCTCTTATTCTCAAGGTACACTCAGATTTTCTCTCACATTTTGATGTCTCAATTTTAATTTATTGTAGATAAATTCTTTGGCATTATTGTCAAAAAGGGGAAGATGAGATTTTTGGCAGGGGGAGATAAGATTGTTGACATAGATAAGGAATAAGAGAGACAATGTATAGATAAATGCTATGCATACGATATGTATGGGAGAGATATGTGAGACATGTAAGATATGTATATAGAAAATTTACAAAGATCAATTTTGGTAAATCAAAATGTTAGTTTTGATTCATAAGTGTTTTTTTCACTAATGCCAACGGGGGAGATTGTTGTCATTATGATTATTTTTGTCATTAGTGACAACACTTACTCAATCCTATATTCTTACTGAGCATCAAGTGGTTACCTTGTAAACTTAGTAGTTCCATAGTTTACATCGAGCTGATAATGGCTGTCAAGAAAATATAGACAATGTGAAGTCTAGCAGTGTCTACCAAGCTTCTTAGTATCTACCGTGCTTCACAATGTCTACTGAGCAGACAATTTGTGTTATGAAAATTCAATGCAAACCAAGCGATGAAAGATTTAGTGTTTACCAAATGAGGCAAGGTAAACTCAGAATACAGTATCTATTGAGTGACACTACATCTACCGAGTCACTAGTGGTTACTGAGTTTAGAATTACATTGAGTGATTAGTATGGAGCAAGCCTTCACTTCTACTGAGTTCATGACGATGCCAAGTAATGCAGTAGATGTTGAGTATCAAAAGGTCACTGAGTCAGTTCAGTGAACCCAAGTTATTTACTATTGGGCCAACTTTGTAATGTATTTGTTTACTTGTATTTTGGCTGACCTTGTAATTTTGTAAGTTTGAAAGGTATATATGTAAGATGCACTGTAAGATATCATATATGAATGAATGTATGATGCATGGAATGAGAAGGAATTGTGACGTAATGTGAAGTATATGTGAAAGTTCATCAGTAGCAGTTCAAAGAACACATCAAGGTCAATTCAAAGAAAGAAAAGCTATATCCATCATATGAGGTGACTAGTGCATGAAGGATCTTATTAGCAATCAGTTGCAAGAAGATCCACTACTTCATCCTAATAGGTGAATCAGATTTTCTAAATCCTCTAACAAGGTAGACTTAACAGTCTTTGTACCAATCTCCTAATAGAGTGCATACTTCATTGTATGTTTGCAAATCCTTTAACAAGGTGGACCTAGTAGTCCTTTGTGCTCCTAATAGAGTAGATCACCAGAAGTGGTCAATGTAAGCCTTAACAGGCCAACTTTATACTACAGTATTGAAGTTTTGTGGGTATCATCCCCACCCCAGTTTTACTTTCTATTTGGAAGGTTTCTGGGTCACCAAAATATTGTGTTCTCTTGTGTAATGATTGTTTTATGTTTTATAACTAATGCATGCAGTAGCATAGATGGATGTGTGATAAATTAATAAAAAGTTTTAAGGTTACTGATTCACCCCTCCCCTATCAATAACCTATCATATCTTGAATATTTCCAACAGATCTCTTACTTTTGGATCCAAAATGAACAACAAAGTCACCTACCTTAGATAGGGGTTTAATGGATCTAATGTCATCTAATCTAGCCTAGTTAGGAGGAGAAAAGAAAAACAATTTTCTGAAAAATGTTTTTCTATTTGTAGCATATCTTTATTGATATATTATATCTCATTTCTTAATGCTGCAGTTTTTGCTTACAATATATAATAGGCTATATTCATCATTGATGGTGCTGAAAAATTAAAATTAGAAAAATTAGAAATCTATCACTTTGTATGTGTGGGAGTTTCCAATCATCAAACACATTAAATTTGTTATGACATCTTTTTGCTGCACTATTTTGCAACTCCAATCTACATTCCATTAATTGAACAAACCTCATTTTATTGAATTGGATTAAAAGAATGGGCTGCATTCATATCTTTTTTTCAAAAAAAAAAAACTTCATTTTCAGCATTAAGTATTTCTTTGTTTCGAGCGTTGATGACCTCCTTCATTGCATAATTTTCTTTGCTCTATTTTGTGAGCTTTAGATCTTTTAACAATTTCAGTTTAACTTTATATATGGCACCTGAGACTTAGAATTTATTTTTTAAATTTTCTTTAGATGTCAGATTTTTTTTAGTTATTAAATTAGATTTGTTTCTTAATTTCTAATTTAGTTGAAGTAATTAGAATAGATGTAGATTTAGTTTTTAATTTATGTTTAGATTAGATTTAATTAAGTATGCTGATTTTTTTTGTTAATTCTAATTTAGTTATTAGGAATAGATTAACATCTAATTTTCAGTCTAAAATAATATTTTATTTTTCTAACTTAGACTG
This sequence comes from Cupressus sempervirens, assembly GCA_028749045.1. Classification (NCBI taxonomy): domain Eukaryota; kingdom Viridiplantae; phylum Streptophyta; class Pinopsida; order Cupressales; family Cupressaceae; genus Cupressus; species Cupressus sempervirens. The sequence continues at coordinate 735,004,822 of CM053789.1, forward strand.
GATATTAATTTAACTTTTAATTTAAATCTAATTTTCAGTTTAGTTTGGACCTTTTTTTTCATTTTAAATTTTTTCTTTTAATCTAACTTAATTTTAGGTTTTCTTTGTTTTTTTGAAATAGATTTGATCTCTCTTTTAGAAACTATTTAAAAACTTGTAGAGACTAATTTTTGTTTATTTATTTTTTATGTAGGAAGGAGGAGATGTCCATTTTTTTGTTTGACGAAGACAAATACTAAAAACTACTAATGAATTTGATGTAGGACGTATATGAAAATCTTGTGTATTTGTCAACACATTGTGTGTGACTTTTAGTAGATTAGCAAATGCCTAGTTTTGGTGCTCTAAAATAAACTTTTTTATTCTTCTTGGTATTTTAGTAGTGTTAACAAAATCCCAAAGGGTTATATAGATGCATCCTCTTTTCTTGCCTTTGTGGATCTTGGGTGTAAGATAAATCTATATAATTCTTTTAGAGAAGCTTGCCTTAGACCAAGATATTTGATATTGGGTATGCCAAGGGACGACTTTGGAGCGGTAACAGTCCAAAGCCAAGTTTTCATTCTAACTGCTATATAAAGGCTTGATTGTCGGTAATTCCCAATCTATGTTATGGATGGGTGGTAGCTCTCCTCTAGTACCCTTAGAGGTGTGGCAAACCCTAGTTCTTAGGGCTAGGAGACCTCCTATGGGAGTTTATCATCCAACTACTGAGCAGAGTGTACCAAACTAAAAACCTTTGTTGTAGTTGCCAAAATCCTTCTATTCATTGGCTCAATGGGTCACCCATGCCTATGAAGACATATCACACTTTTGCAGTCCTTAGTAGAGACAATAGTCACTTGGGAAGTGATGCCCCCTTGGGAAGCGGATCTTGGTATACTCAATAAGTGAGTGCACTATAAGGGGAAGCCTGTGCTAGCAAGATTCTAGGTTGTCCACTCTAGATAAGTGTGGCTGAACTTTAGTTCAAGTGAGAATTCAGTGGATATAGCCCTTTTAGCCTAGGCTGTGGTGTGTTTGTTCATTTTTAACAACAACCATTCTATTTATTATGTCTTGTGTGAGTGTTTTCATTAATCAAGATAATTGCAAAAATAATTTACACTCTCACAAAACCACATTTAGACCTTTGAAATATTCTTGCAAACAAACATTTGTTGACATTTGAAACAATTACAAACATGGAAAATTATAGCCTTAGTATTCATTGGCATGACCCTTAGGAATCATTTTCATATTTCATAATCATCATTCAATTGCATTTAGGATATCTTGCATGGCTTATCCTACACTTGCATTTTTCATCTCTTAGTCCTTAGTCCGCATTTTGATCCTCTCATACCTTGTATTTAGCACCTAGGTCCTTGCATAGCTCTCATAATCTTCACTTTAGTCCTCATTTTGAACCTAGGACGTTTCAATTTGGTAGAAAAATCCAAACAAAATATTGGTCTTAGAGCATTTCCTTGTATGGATAAGTAAAGGATCTTGATCTTGGCCTTTGTCAATTGTCTTTTATCATTCATCTTTTGAGTCAAATTTTGTCTACGTCTTGATGAATTTGACTTGGTCCTTTTTTCATTTGGTCCTTTTGATGTTTCCTTCTTGGTCAAGATCCATTTCTCATCCTTATAAGGTTAGACTCTTTGATTAATATTTTCCAAATATTTTTCTTCAAAATTCAAAACATTTTACATAATCTCTTAGTTGCATTTTGCATAAATCCAAGTCCAAAGAAAAGAAAAAAACTATTTTTTATACATATCCTTAGTTTTCATTTCAAAAATCTCAAAAATCCAAAAACTATATATATTTTCATTTCATACCTTAGTCCAAGTTCAACAAACATTTGATGCATTTAGACCTTACCATGTCTTAGTTTGCATTTATATCCCTTAGTCAAAACTCAAACAACATTTGCATTTTCATCCTTTGCACAATCATACCTTATATCCTAAAAAATAAATTAAAAACAAATCTTGCATACCTTAGTTTTCATACATTTCTCTCACTTAGGAGCATACTAGGATATCATGCTAGTTTTCATAAGGGCTTAATTATTCAGAGAACCACAAAGTAAATATCAACCTATGTCCACATCTCAACCAGAAACAAAAAAATTCCTAAGACAAGATGAAAGAAAACACAAGAACCTCAGTAAGTTGATCCTATAAGCATGTATCCTCCAATGGATAACACCCAAGAATTTCAACAGCCTACCTTCATGAGAAATTTAGTAGACAATTCATCCTTTGCCAATGACATGTGTAACTTAGTTTTTCCACCTAATTCTTCACCTTCATATGGACAAGTCCAATTGGTCCCACCAGACTTTGCACCTATATTTTTACCTATGCCACTAGGATATGGAAGTGTACCTACCACACCCCAAGATGAAAAAAGTGGTTCCTTTGATTTTTAAAAACTTAACACAAATACCTTTCATTCTTCAAACCCACAAATGGAGCCTTCAAACATTTTACAAGCCATGACAAACATGCATGAGGAATCTTTTGATGATGAGTTTGGAATCCTTATTGAACAAATAGACAAAGCATTTCAAGAAAAATATTTTTGAAAGAACATCAAACACATTATGGCTCAAAAAGTATTAAAATTTAATCCTACATTAAAGTAGCATAAGTTTAAGAATCAATACAATCTAATCTTGGAAGAACTTCCACCAATGATCAACTTAGAATTAGACAAAGGGAAACAAATTTTGGACCCATCAACTACAAAGGTAACATCTAAAAGACCTCAAAAAGAATTAACCATTGAGGTTCCACCAAGAAATACCTTTGGAAAAATCAATAACAATCCCCTTTTTGATGCACCTCCCACAGTTCAAGAAGAATGTAATCTCAACAATATCCTACAAAGGTATCCTAGTAGACCATTAAAGGTTGACCTTAATTGAATGATTCACCAACAAGAGATACCTAAGAATAGTTATACAATAGGAATGCCTAACATACCTTTTTTGGAAGATATTAAAAAAAATACCACTTTTCTTTTAACATTACCAACTATGATAATGTCAACTAATATGGGGTTGACTATGGATGCATCATGTGTAACCACAACTATTGTTGCAAGTAAACTTGTTGAATAGAAATAGAAGAGTCTCATTGACATTATGTTAGTTCCACCAAAGAAAATACAACCTAAATAGAAACAACAATTGCAACAAAACCAAGTGAATATGATGTCCTAAGGAAACACATTAGAACCTCAAAAGTATAAGGTTCAAGATCTTAAGATGTTATTTGCACCTTTGGGACATAGTCATAAATCAAAGAAACAAGAGAAAAAATAATAACAATATATGAGTCAAGCATTCAATCCTCCTATTGCACAACACAATCAAAACCCACATGACATACATACCATGTACCAACAACAAATGTGACAAAAAAAAAGAAATTCATGACCAAAAATTATGAACAAACAATGAATAGTTAGAAAGGTACATGTCATGGAAACAACAATTAGAAAAGCAACAAGAATACAAACAATAGTTGCTACAACAACAACAATAAGTGCCACAATAGTTTCAACATATACCTCCACAACCACAATATCATACATTTCCAAAGACCCAACAACAAGTGGAGGTACCCAAACAAAACATACAAAAAATAACACAACCAAAACAACAATCATTTTGTATCCATGGTGCTAAGATACCACCACTGCCTAGTGATGCATCCCCATATGCTTCAGATTCAGATACATCAGAACATATGCAACATGACTCTCATTGAAGTAAAAGGTCAACCCAAAAGAAAAGAGGGAAAATAACTACTTTTGATTCCATGCCTAATGATGAGATGGTCCAAAAGCTTAAACAATCAACTAAGCAAGTTGACACATTGGAATTTCAACATAAGAAAGTATTATACACTTAATGAGATTTGTGTCATAATCCATTTGATAAAAGTGTATACATGATTCCTTTTACAGAACACTTTGAGACACTGAGATTTGATAAAAAATGAGGCAAGGGAAATTAAATTGGCCACATTAGAGAGTTTTGTGCCTCTTGTATGGAAATAGGTCAAGAATAAACATATCTTATGAGATTATTTCTTCGAAGCCTTGGTGGATTAGCACTCGAATGGTACTCTAAACTATCTGGCAACATCAAATCTCTGAATGAATTGACAAAAAATGTTATATCCCATTTTTCATTTAACATAACAAATGAAATGAAATTATCTGATCTATGTTTAACAAAGCAAAAGACTAGAGAACCATTTATGACATTCTTACAATGTTGGAGAAATCTTGCTAGTTAAATCCCAATGGATATCCTAGAAGAATAACAAGTGCACTTATGCATTGAGAACCTAGTTCCTAAACTGATGTATGAACTTAAGATTAGGAGTCCTAGCACAATTGCCAAGTTAATGAAAAAAGGAGTTAGCATTGAAGATACCCTTATTCACAAGGGGATCCTAAAGATCAATAAGGATCCAAACAACATGAGCACATACACTGATAAACCAAAGTTCTTTTCTAAAAACAAGAATGTCACAAATGATGGTATTGTTGATGCTTGAATGATTAGCACTACACAACCCAAGTTCGCTATCAAGGGTCCTAGTACAAAAAACACATAAACTACATCTCATACAACACCTCAAACACAAATCTTTGATACCTTAGCTCATAATTGATTTAGACAACCTCCTAGAAATAAGGACAAAATATTTACACCTTTGGGGTTACCACTTGATATTGTCCTACAAAATTGATCCATAATAACTTTCTACAAATACTAGTAGTCAAAGATGAACCAGAAGTAAAATCTTCTTGGTGGGATAACAAGAAATTCTATGATTACCATTGAATGAAAGGACATAAGACAACTTCTTATTTTAAATTTAAACATGTAGTTCAAGACATGATAGACTAAGGATTGGTTGAGGTAGATCTGTCATCATTATTATCCTCCAATACTGATCACACCATTTTCAAAAATTCTTTGGTGGACCATGATAAAGGAAAAGCCCCTAGTTCAAATTCAAATGCTAAATCTAATGTTAACTACATCCACACTGAATATGACTATACTATCAACTACTTTGAGGAGATTGATATACATGTGTCCATATTTACCATCAAGAACCAAGATCCTTGATGTGCTATTACTACCCATCATACTAAACTTACTTTACCAAGAGCCCCTTCCAAAGCTTCAACTCCTCTTAGACCTAAAAATTCCTCTAGATCTCTAGCTACTTCTAATTATAACCTTGTTGACCAGCTTGGCAAGATCCCCACACATATATCTATTCTTGATTTTCTACTCTCATCCCCACAACACAAAAAAATCCTTGACCAAGCACTGAAAGAGTCTATAGTTCCCAATAACATTGATGTTGCCTAGTTTGAAGCCATGAGAGGTCACTTGTTAGAATCACATCATGCCACTTTTTCACCTCATGACGTTCCTTGAAATAGACTTAACCACAATGATCCCCTTCATCTTGAAGTCTTTGTCCATAATGCTAAGGTTAGACGAGTCTTGATAGATGGTGGAGCATGACTTAATATTTGTACCATGAAAGTTATTAAAGGTCTTGGTTACTCTAAAGATGACATTGATGCCTCTCATAGGATCACAATAAAGGCATATGATGATGGTGAACATTTCTCTAAGGGAGTCATAATATAACCTATTAGAGTTGGTCCAATTATAAAAAATACATTATTCCAAGTTTTAGCTATTGAAATGAATTGTAATATGATATTGGGATGCCCTTGTATCCACACTATGAAATTAGTTCTGCCCACATATCACCAATGTCTCAAGTTCTCCTATAATGATATGGAAATTACTATCCCTCATGATCCAAATCCTTTTCAATTTTGTGCTAATCTAAGAGGAACCCTTTCACAACAAGTTTCAATAAATAGTGAAGCAAACTCCACTTCTTCCTCTAAGAATTAGGATCCTAAAAAACCCACTGCTGCCACCAAAGGAAAGTTAAAGATTGAAGACAAAGGTTATGGGGAATACTTTATGTCTCAAGCATTTCACATTGGGAAGTTGCCACTTTCTCCCAAGTCTTATGGTAAACCACAACTACTACCAACAAAATAATTCAAGATCAAAATACCAAAAAGCCCCCTGATGACATTCACCAGTGGAGGTGGATTGCATGAGGAAAATGTTTATGAGAACACATCCTCATGGGTTGACAAAGATAAAGAAGAACAAGAACCCACTCCAATAACTCCTAACAAATATTGAACTGGGTTTACAATCATGTAGAAAAAAGGTTATGATGGATGTAGTGGTCTTAGATCTCAGAAATAGGGAATAATTGAGCCCATCACTACAAACGGATGACCTCCTAGTTTGGGGCTTGGATTTAGGATATTGCAAATAGGTCCTCCTAGTACTAAGGTACCCTCATGTGAGTCTGTGGATGTTTTGAATGATGGAAAGGAATTTGAAAATCCCCCACCTAAAAATGATGATCTTGATAGTCCTTATGTACTTGACAATATCTTTGATGATCCTAATAGTCTACTTGTGGAGAATAAACATGTTACTATAATTCCACCTATTGCTCAACCTTGTCCTAAATCTTGGATTGACATACATTGGGATCCAAGTCCTCTAGCTTCTGAACATGACCCCAATGATACTACTGAATCTGATCCCCGTATATACCTTTGACCAAAACCCATTTCACAATGATGATGAGATCCCCTCAAGTTATCCCGAATTGTTGGATTTGGACCAATGTGGACCACCGATCTTTGGTCAATTTGACAATGATGATGCTCTTGTAAAAGCTTTTGAAATCTACAAAGGCATTATGATTGGTGACCATAAAGAAAAAATTTAGCTAGAATTGAACTCATTGGCATATTTTGGGGAGTTAACTCCATCTTCCAATTGCAAAACTAAAAATAAAGAAAAAATGGAACTGTTGGTGTAAATACGTACTTTACTTATTACACTTACTTAAATTTACTTAGGTTTATGCATTATTTAATTATTTTGCATTATTTTATTATTTTTATTTGTGAGATAGTTGGGAGTTTGCACACATTTTGGGTTGTCATGTAGACAACATAGGAGTATGCAACTCTATTTAAGCACATGGTGTCTACAACACTATTTTGCATGTCACACCCTTGTAGGCTTATCCTCTCATCATCGCACTTACTTCCGTGCTTAATGGAGGATAACCCATATCTGGTGGACATGTGCTTGGTTGTATGACACATCATGATGCTAACTTCTATGCATTATAGAAGCTCTCCTAAGGCCTTTATATTCAAGCACTCCTAGTGTACTCTTAAATGAACAATTTATTGAATACATTGTTATTCTAATTATACTCTGTCTACTTTGGTCTACTGTGTGCTTGTGTTTGAGTTCTTAGTTCCTAGGTGAATTTTGTCCTTAGGAAAATTCTTACATGGTATCAGATCAACTTGAAGATTTTCTCATCACAAGCCGTTCGAGACCTCTTGCTTGCTTCATCACCTTAGCTTGAATCAGGAGTGCTGCGGAAATTGGGAGTGTCTAGCACCAGATCTGACCCCGACATTGCGTCTAGAATGTTGAACCAGTTAAAATCAACTATAAACTTAGCTATCTTGGCCCAAAGTTGACTGTGAGGCAAATTTTTTTTGCAAATCAGAACTTGGAGGCCCAATTTGTGGTATGGGTATGATCTTATTTTTAGATCTTTAATTTAATTTTTTGAATCTGAATTTATTTTCTCTATATTACCTGTATTTTCATCATATTTTTCTTGCAAATTCTCAAAAAAAAATTTAGTTCAAAGGGCTAGTAGCAGAAGAAAATATTTGTGCAGTACTGAGCTCTAAGCTCCCAGCCTTGCAAATTTTTTAATTTGTTGTAGGGGGTTATATTTTATTTACTTGGCTCAGGCCGTACCACAAAATCTATAGCGAGAAGCCCACAAATTTTCTAGTGTTGATACTCTCAACTCCATCGGCATCACCAAGTGCACAGGTAGCTAAGCCTAACCTTATTGCCCATTGACGATACCTTAGCAACTGGCCAGTGGACATCCTAATTCACTTTAATGTTGGTGGCCCTTTCATTTTTAACTATGCCAACCATTAACACCGCGGCAATGTGGGACTAAACCCATCAAATCCTGACACCCGTCTTCTATTCTATCTACACATTACAGTCTTCGGTGACGTGAAAGGTGAATTCTACATCGGCACTGAGACTTTTGGCAGCCAAATCAGTCTATTTGGGTGTACATTAATCCATCAACAAGTTTTTGGCATCGTAGGTAGCACAGTTCAAACTCCAACAACAGTTTTTAATCCAAAAACGTGCAGAAGCTCTCCAATTGGACAACAAGTTTTGGCGAGTTTTTTAAAAACTTCGGTGGATCTTTCAGCACCAGTAGTAGTCAACCCCAGTGTAGACTATACTTCACCATTTTTTAAACATCGGTGGTCATTTTCATTTTCGGCATCAATTTTGACAATAGACCAACCACGAACCCCACCACGTGGACTAGTGTAAAGTCACCATGTGGCCCATAAACTACATACCCCACCACTTGTGACATGACACATAGACACCAATACTACCACATTTTCCATGTGGAAACTAGTCTATGTAGAACACCATGACAACATACAAATCATTCCATACATTTTGTACAGTACATACACACTGAGTCACCTGCCACATCAGCACAGGGCCTAAATTTTTGCTGACATCATTTTTTTCGATGTTAAATTTGACGCCTGTTTGAACATCATTTTCAAGCATTTTATAACTATGTTGATGGCCATTTGACTATCAAATTTAGACTCACAGTTTCTCCTTCCAGAAAAAAAAACCCCTCTTCAAATTGCTTTTTTGTTTGGCAACCTAACTTTGTGAGCCCATATTTCAGACATCCAGACTCCGATTCAGGTGCAATTTGTTTTGAAATCAGGTAGAATTTCTTGAATTTTCTAGTGGTGGTGTTGTTTTCTAGTTTTGGTGTACACATTTTGCAAAATTTGCATTTTTTGGAGATTGTACTTGCATAATCTTGCATTTTGCAACTTCAGAAGCTCCGTACGAGCACATCTGTTCACTTTTCAAGTTCTATTTTCTTTGAAAGTGCATTTTTTTTGTCTACTTTCTAGATCTAAGGACATATTCTAGGGTTGTGTGGACCAATTTCTCACTTTCAAATTTTGGCCTTCTTTGGCATTGCAAAGCTTTCATTCTTTTTCAGAATTGTTGTAAAACTAAGCTATAATGCTTAAGTGACAGATTTTAGCCTTATAAGGTAGTTGTAAAAGCAAAATCAGAAAGTCCACTTTGTTCATTTTGACAAGTGGCCCTTTGTAAACACACTACTTATAAAGTGCCAAAGCATCTTTTTTTGGGGGGTCTTTTGATTGATTGAAAAGGGGGGGGGGGTACGTACTATGTTTTTTGTGTCTCTCTATTGTGCTCTTTTCATTTGTGCATCATGGATTTTAAATGTCCTCCTTTAACTTCAGACAACTATTCTACATGGAAAGATATTGCATGGAGTAGATTAATGGAAAAAGGATATAGTCCTTATGTTGATGGTACAATTACCAAACCTACTAATGCTAAAGAACTCATTAGTTGGCAAAGACAAGACTGACAAGATTTAGGTGTAATTAAGAGTTGTGTACATGGGGATCTTCTCTTTCACATTAAAAATTGTTTAGAATCTAAAGAAGCTTGGGATAAAATTGAATAGTTGTATGGTAAAGTTGATGAAGCAAAGGGATTTCAGATTGAGGATGATCTACTTCTCTTGGATCCTAAGAATTATGACACAATTTAGGATTATATCATTAAAGTCAATGAGTATAGGGCACTTCTAAAAGATTGTGAAAATCTCATGAAGGATGACAGGTTGATTCATCACATCTTGAAGAAGCTACCTTCTGAGTATGCCAACTTTGTTTCAAATTTTAATACTCATAGGTTGACCATGGGATATGCTTACCAGAAGCCTTCCTTTGATGGATTTGTAGACATGTTGATTGTTGAACAATTTTTCTTGGTGGATTTTGGACTTCTCAAGTCATCTAAGATTAAAGCCTTAGTGGCTAGTGATGATCACAAATCAAGTCAAGGGGGAAAAAGTAACAACAACAAGAAGCAGTGGAAGAAGAAAACACAATTTGAGACACAACAATCATCCTCTCAACAAGGCAGTTCTTCTCCAAATGAGAAGGGAAGTAATGACAAGAAGGACAAACTCTTTTGTGCATATTGCAAAATTCCAAATCATGACACAAATCATTGCAAGACAAAAAGAATCGATGAGTTAGAAAATATACTCAAGAAGAACAAGATTCAAGTGTCAGGTACTTTCAAGGATTCTACCCCAATCTCTTCAAAGGGTAAAGGTCAAGTACTTATGGCCAACACAAGTTCATCTATGAAATGGGTACTTGACTCAGGTGCCTCTTACCACATGGGTTCTTCGAGGGAAGACTTTTCTTCATTGAAGTAGTCAAAGGTACCACACATCTTCGAGGGAGATGATGCTAAGATGGAAGTTGAAGGAAAAGGACATGTAGAAATGGAAGATGGGGAATTCAACAATGTTCTCTACATTCCAAATCTAAGCTCCAATCTCCTATCAGTTTACGAAATCACTCACCTTGGAGATGGTCATAAAGTTGAGTTCCTTCTAGATTCAGTGATGTTGCGAAGTCTTAAAGATGATTCATTGGTGGCAGTTGGGAAAGTCAATGATGACAAGAAGCTTTATTCCTTCTCCCACTTTGTGCCTAAGAGTCCTTCCCAAGCCCTGTTAACTCACTCTACTACTTCAAACAACTTATGGCATGAGCGGTTTGGTCACCTTGTATTCCACTCTCTTTAGCAACTTTGCTCAAAATGCATGGTCAAAGGTCTACCCAATATCAGCTTTTCTAAGGGAGAGTGTTCATCTTGTTCAATGGATATGAATCTCAAGGAGAAGTATGATCAAGGGAAGTCCTCTTGAGCTCCAATTGTTCTTCAGCTAGTTCACAAGGTATAAGCAGGACCCTTTGCAGTGACTTCAGTTAGCCAAGGCCGCTACATATTCACATTTGTTGATGACTTTTCAAGATTCACTTGGGTCTTCTTCCTTCATCATAAGAATGAAGTAGTTCATACGCTTCAAGATTTCAAGGCTCATGTTGAACACAAGTCAAGGAAAGCCATCAAAGTATTAAGGGTGGACAATGAGAACATATATGTTGACAGAAGACTTGAGAACTTTTGTAGAATTGAGGGGATTGATCTTCAAAACTCACCAGCATTCAGTTCACACAAGATAGATGTTGTAGCTATGAGGATTAGGACTCTCAAAACCATGGCAAGTTGCATGATAAAGGCCAAGTCTCTTGATTCTACACTTGAAGTTGAAGCCATTAGCAGTGCTACTCACATACTTAACAGGTCTCCTCATCTAGCCTTAGATGGCAAGACTCCTTTTCAGGCATGGTGTGGTAGAAAACCGGTTGCGAGTCACCCCAGAGTCTTCAGTTGTCTAGAATGGGCAAAACTTTCTTCGAGGAGTTGTAAGGCACTGACACCCAGGCCTTGTACCTTTATTGGTTATGAAGACAATTTGAAGGCTTACAAACTGATGGATCCAGAGACTCATGAGATTTTTGTGGAGAAGAATGTTCACTTTGAGGAAAGTTCTCCCAGCTTGTTGTCTACTCCACACATCATACATAGTAGAAACTGATAGTGACATAAGTGATAGTGCTTCAATAGGTTTAGACACGTGGGGTTCTATTGACAGTTGTAGTGAGAGTTCACATCAGTCTAGTCCATGTGCTTATATTGCCATAGTGAAAGGTGCATCTCATCATGGTAAATCTCATCTTCCACCTCCAGCTTCAACTAACTTGGGAGAGAAACTTGAGGACTTACATCTTCTCATTGATAATGATTCTTCTACAGTTGTTGCGAGGGCTCACTTTGACCCTCATATCCATTCTCTACATGATCAATCTTCATAGGTTGACGTGATTTTGGATCCTTATGAACAACAATTAGTGGAGGTCTCTTTGTCAGTTGAGGAGACAGATGGTTCAGTGGAATAGGTTCAACAGACATCCTTGACCGATCTGCATTGATTATTTTTAGCATAGTTGGAAGGGGTGAACTTTAGCATTAGTATAGGGATACTTAAGCAGGTTTTAGGGCCAAAACACATCTTTAGGACTGTACCTTTGGCATTGTTTCTTCCTAAGGGGAGGAAGACCATTCTGCATTCATGGACCAGCTTCTTCATCTGAGAAGCTTTCACTTGTTGGCATTCTTGTTTTGGGGGGGGGGAGCCTATTCTATCTCCCTTCCTTCTCTTATTCTCTTATGTATATACTGGAGGTATGTCATCATGGGAGGGGGGGTCTTGATTACTCCATCCATCGATGCATCCTTACTTATCTCTCTTTTTGGGGGAGGGTTTTTCCCATGATGTTTCCCTCTTTCCCCACTTTATGGGAGATTTGCATTTTCATTATGTACTTGGGTACCTAATATGGCCTAATAGCTAGGACCCATTCTACATCTTCATCCTAGTTTTGTGAACTTAAGTGCATTCCCCTAAGTTGCACTTAAGGGGGGGTGTTGGTGTAAATATGTACTTTACTTATTACACTTACTTAAGTTTACTTAGTTTTATGCATTATTTAATTATTTTGCATTATTTTATTATTTTTATTTGTGAGACACTTGGGAGTTTACACACCTTTTCAGTTCTCATGTAGACAACACAGGAGAATGCAACTCTATTTAAGCACATGGTGTCTACAACACTATTTTACGTGTTACACCCTTGTAGGCTTATCCTCTCATCACCGCACTTACTTCAGTGCTTAATGGAGGATAACCCATATCTGGTGGACATGTGCTTGGTTGTATGACACATCATAATGCTAACTTCTATGCATTCTAGAAGCTCTCCTGAGGCCTTTATATTTAGGCACTCCTAGTGAACTCTTAAATGAACAAGTTATTGAATACATTGTTATTCTGATCATACTTTGTCTACTTTGGTCTACTGTGTTCTTCTGTTTGAGTTCTTAGTTCCTGGGTGAATTTTTCCCTTAGGAAAATTCTTACAGGAACAAATGATAAGAATATGTCTCTTTATGAAAATTGAAAGGTGCCATTAGGCCATCAAAAAAAAATGCTAAACAACTCCAAAGGATAAAAAATGAACAAGCTGATGTGATGCATATAAGTATGCTAGTTTTCAACATGTTATAAAGTCTTTTTCTATCTATACTTGAGCCCTCTCAATCATCCTTCATGTGGAAAGTTTTTGGTCACGATCCTCCTAGTTCTTCCTCGTATCGATCTATTTAGGCCCACATCCTACTACCTAACTTGTCCAACACCCAAAATCAAACCTCTATCTAACAAGGTTTTGAGTATGTCATCATTGATGACATCTTATACAAAGGATCCTTTGACACAACTATTCTCAAATGGCTTTATTTGCAAGATGTAGAAACTGTCTTGCATGAGGTACATGATGGTATATTGTAGCACTATTTTAGTGGTTTGAGTTTAGCTAGAAAATTGGAATGAATCGTACATAGTTATAGTCACTTGTAGGTCCAAAGGTTATCAATTGGTAGCTTTGATAATAGATTCATTTTCAGCATTTTTCAAAAAAATTCATGATTCTTTCCAAAAAGTCCTAAAAAAAATTTAAAAATAACAAAAAATTCCAATTTTTTTAAAAAAAAAGTCATGAAAAAATGAATAACTTGATGAAAACCTAGCAAATAAGCACTGTGGACAAGTACTATGGTGAAAACCTAGTAAATAGGTGTCATATGTAGTAGCTCATTGGTCTTCCATCTATTGGGATTCTATTTGGTTTTCCCCCTCATTCCCTAATCACATCTTTTACACTGTGAGACATTCTTAGTCCCTGATCATGGCCTATGAACTGGCTGATAACTCATGTTATTTTCTCATGCATCACCAATCTATACATACCTTGTCCTTAGACTTTGTATATAGTTTTTTCTTATTTGGGGGTATTTACCTGCAAATCCCATGACTTTGAATTTGAACTAGGGAAAACTTCTATTAGTCTCAGATTGGTTTTGATAATTGAGTGTTAACACACTTCACTAATTCTCAAGATGATACCGAGTATAATATAGAAGTTGAGTTATAGTGTGTGCTAAGGTAGAGAATTCAATAGGTGTCGAGTGAACTTTAGGTGTCGAGTAATCTTTAGGTGCCGAGAAAAGTTCAAGTGTCGAGTTACTATAGATGTCGAGTCACTATAGGTGCTGAGCAAAGTATAGATGCCAAGTGAAACAAAAATTCTATAGGAGCTGACTGAGATATAATTTCTATATGTGTTGAGCATCAACAAACTAGTAAGTGCCAAGTAATAGAGAATTAACATATGAGTTTGTACCTTGACAAACTCAGATGTAAACCATTTTTGAAGTCGACATAGGATGAATCTTGAAGGATCTTGAAGATAAGATCAAATCTTTTGCATTACCTATGCAATCAACATGTAGCCAATAAGAAAAATGGAGAAGGCATGCAACCAATAGGAAAAGTGCAAGAAATAAATAGAAAATGAAGATTTAATATTGTTTGCAGATTCATACCTAACCCTAAGTCTTCAAAATCTTTAAAAGGAGGACAAAACCTCATTGTGTATGAACTAGAGAGAATTGTATGGGTGAATTATAGTAGAAGGGTGAAAAGACTTAGTGAATAATAGGGCATTATTGCAGAATCTAGCTGATCAAGAATAGAGTATCAGAACTTCAAAGAGTGACATATCAGATCAAGCAAGGATTAGAGTAGTTAGAGTAGAACAAGGATCTAGAGTAAGAAATTGAGGATTGCAAGTCATCAGATCATGACTTTCCAATACTTTCTAGCAATTGTGTTAGGAATGAAGATCCCATGGACTTAGGTTGGCTTAGTAACCATTTTTAAATCCTTTAACATGGTGGCATTCCAAGTGAATGTACTAAAGTCCTTTAACCAAGCCTACTTTTAGCAGGGTAGTTAAATCCTTTAACAAGGTGACTTTTAATAGTGTGTAAAATCTTTAATAGGACATGCCTTTCATAGGGAAAACCATTGGAAGTGGTCAAACATTATAACCTTGAATAGTTTCATATTGCTCTAGTAATACTTTGTGAGTATCATCCCCACCCTAATTTTACTCTCTCATTTTGGAGGGTTTCTGGGTTACCAAATCTTGTGTTATTTTTTTTCATGCATGTCTTTACATTTATGTTCATTAGATGAATTAGATGCATGTTAATGTTTTTAGTTAAAAGGTTTTGAAAAGGTTAAAGTTAGTTACTTTTGATTTAGCCCCCCTCTCAGAAGTAAATCTTCCCACTTGTAAATTCCAATAATTGGTATTAGAGCTAAGTTCTCACAAGGAGGAGCCTTATAGCTTGGAGAAAAAATCTAGAAATGAAAGTCCACAAACTTGGGAAGATCATAGAGAATTAGGCAATTGATATACAACTTGCTTTACATGCTTTGGAAGAAGCTAGAGAGGAACTGAGAAAATCCTTAAAGTGAAGAAGAGAGATTGCCATAGCTGAGAATGATACACAATAGAAGAAGATTAACACCTCAAACCTATTTTCAAATGGAAATTCTAAAGAGTTTGATGTAGTAGTAGCAGACCTAATAGAGAAGAATAGAGCTCAAGTAGAAGAAATCAGAACACTCAAGCTTGAACAAGAAATACAAGCCATGATGCTTTGTAAAGTGACTAAGTAGAAGAAACAAGCCATTGAAGATAAGGATATGCTAGAAGATGAAAAGAGAAATCTTTCCAACAGACTAGAAGGGAAGTGAATTGAACTTACAAGAATATCAAACATGCAACTAGACACCCTAAGTCAGACGATGAATGCACATCATGAACTGAATGTCAAGGATATTGAAATCTCTACACTGCAAATGTAAAATGAACAAAATTAAAATGACCTAAAAAGAGAGAAAGAGATTGTAGAAAGTTTCAATAAGCCTATTGAAGCCATCATGTACTTTGAGCAGCTAATAAAATCACCAAGTGCTAGCAATGATACTTCAGGACTATGATAGACAAGCATTGAACACAAAGAGTCATCCAAGACTGTAGAAGAAAGGAGTAACAAAGGTAAGGACACTAAACCTACTTGTCATTTCTATGGTAAAAAGGGACATACCTCTAATGTATGTAGGAGCTAGAAGGCCCATCAACATGGCAAACCTAAGAATGCAAGTCAAGGACATCAAGCACATGATTGCCAGACTAGGACTATCAGAACACCAAGATTTGAGGGTCATTGCTACAATTGCAAGAAGTAAGGACATAGAGCTTTTGAGTGTAGATCAAAGCCTATGTGGACACCAAATTAGGTAGTAAGGGAAGGCAACCATAGATATCACTAAAATTGGGACTACAACACCAGGTATATAGCTATCATTACTATTAGGAATATAGACACATTCCTAAAAATTGCATAAGAACACATTTTAGAGGGAACTACAATAGATGGTTGAGCCAAACCACATGTCTTAGTTGCTTGAAGGCTGGTCATACTAGAAAGAATTTCCCAACAAGGTCAAAGGCACCCAACTCAAAGAACAACAAAGGTAAAAAGAAGGTAGATGTTGAACATAATGGAGGAGATACGAATAAGACATGGAAGAAAGATGGATGCAACACGTCAAATGAAAGGATCACTTCACCTAAAAGGTCAAGTGATCACACTTCATCAAACTAAGCAAAGAGAAGGCATGAGGGACTAATTTACAAAGCTTTATCATATATTTGTTCCTAAAAAAGAAAGTACTAAAAAGAAGAGAACAACGTGATCAAAGATGCAAAGTTAAAATTTCAAGATTTCACAAGCATTACTAAGTTACCCTAAGAAGCCGAGTAAAATTCTAGAGCATGCTAAGTTAACTATCAAAATTAGTAGAAGCTGAGTGATTAGTTGGAGTCGAGCTAGTAGTGAAAGCTAAGTGGGTAATACTCCTGTGGATGCCAAGTTATGAAAAGCCAATGGAAGCTGAGTAATGTAGAATCCTTCAAAAGCTAAGTGGATAGTTGTAAATGCACTAAGCATTAAATACAATGAAAATAGGGTATATTATCATGTTTCCAATCATTATTCCTCATCACAAATGAAGAGAAAACACGAGAAAGAGTGCAAAACAACTACAAAGTAGAGAATCCAGTGTCTATATAGATTTCAACAATATTTTAGCACAATTTCATCGATCTTGAGGTATTTATGTTTGTGTTGAGCTACACAATTTCATATTTTCTTTGCATACAAACCCTAGATTGAAAAAATGGCTTCTAGCTCTAGGAAAATGTAGGAGAAGGAACCTTTCAAAGTCCAACTAGTGTCCATTGAGGTAAAACAACCGAACTTCTACCCAATACTAGAAGTAGCATATAAGAATGACCTAGTTGGAGCCCTATCTATCATACCCCCCAAGGTTGTTATGGTTCAAGATGTAAGGAGATGCTACAATTGCAAAATTGGAGCCATAGGTGATATGGATATGAGGGAGGCATATGAAAAATTGTGTGAAAATTGAGTGCTGAAGGAAAAATACTAGATTTTTGAAAAGAAGGGTTTAATGCTTGCCCTAGAATTTCCTACAGTGTTCAAGATTGAATGGATCCGACTAGTGCTTAGTAGAATACATGATGGAAGCTTATGGTTGGAGGATGGCCCAGTGAAAATCACAAAAAGAATTATACATAGAGTGATAGGGTATCCAACCCTAGATCAACCAAAGACACTTAGGAGTGATGCAAAGGAGGCAATTGAGAAGAATACTAGTGCCAAGCAGAACAAGAGAGGGATGAAAATTGATACCATTCAAGACCCTCTTGTTGATTTTTCTGTCAGAGTCATTACACATAAATGCTACCAATCCAACAGACTCAATAGTGTGCCTTGCATTGCAATGGATGTAGGCTATACATTGGTGATGAAGGATCATACCTATGATCTTGTAGAACTGCAACTACAACAAATTAATGAGAATCTAGCAACAATTAGGAGAACCAAGGGAGCCCAATGCAGATTTGGTGCTATTTTGATTTGTATATTGTTTTATGTTCAAAATGAGTTTCTTTCTTTTGGAAAAGTTGCATGGAAAACAAATAGGTCAATAATAGCTCAAGTTAATGAATACATAGAGTAGATCAGAGCTAATTCTAAGACTTTAATGACTAGTTATTTTGAAGACTTCAAGAACTCAATGAAGCAAAGGTTAAGAATTCTAGTTTCCTTAGTAAAGAAACATGTAAATGATGTATGTTTTCTTGTAAATATTGACTATACATAAATTCAAGCTACCATACCAAGAGTGAGATGATTAAGACCTCTTGGCTATGAAATTAACATAGATGAAGCATCAATAGCAATAACTATATTATTAGCAAAGGAAATGGACAAGGATGCACCACATTTTGGAATGTATGATGTGCTGAGATAAAAAGTGGATATGGAGTTAAAAACTACCTCCACTCTAAAAAAGAAGGATAAACTTGTGAAGAAGCTAAAGGCCAAATTTGGTGAGGGCATTGCAGAAGTAGAAGAAAAAGGTGAAGAAGCCACAGATGATGAGGAGGAAAAAGGTCAAGGGCCACTTACCTTAACCAAAGAAATGGGGGAGAATGCTAAAGAGGAGGAAGGTGCCAAGAAAGAAGCACCCAAGCTAGAGCTCAAGAAAAGAAAAGCCCAAAAATAGCTAGCTACACAACCCAAGGGGAAGAAGAAGGCAACAAAGCTAAGCCCAACCAAGTCAACTACAAGGGAAAATTCTAGGGCTACAACTTAGGTAGAAAAATAATAGGAGAATTAGAAGGCTATAGAGCAAGGAGGGCCTACACAATAGAAGAAAAGAAGAAAGCATGTTGCACCCCCTGAATTAGACAAAGAAAGGACAAAGTTTGATGAAGATCAATTTAGATTGGTAAGACAATCCACCACATCTAAATTGGAAAATATTTGCAATAATATTAGAGATAATGCTGATTTAACTAACTTGAAGACCATTGATTTCAATAAGTTGTCAAAGGAAAAAAAAAAACATAGTGGAAGAGTCCATCTACACTATGATGGCTAAGTTCAAGACCACCACACTTGAACTAGACAACTCAATGCCTAAGGAGCTAAGCTCATTAGTTGAAAATAAATGGCATTACTATCTAAAAATGGAGATAGAAATAAGGGATTCTACATTGTCTTGTGTAATGCTAGACCTAACAAAAGATCAAATAACTAAGGCTAGCAAAAAGCATGGGAAAAAATTTGTACCCAAATATAGAGCCTTTAAGATTTTGCAAAACCAAATAGAAGATGTTGTGGTCCACACAAATGTAGAAACTAATTTATGGATTGACAACTATGAAGGAAGGGTAGGATGACCAATTTGAGGGGAGAAATGATGATGAAGAAGAAGAAAATGGGAAATATGAGGAAAATGAAAAAGAAAAAGAAGAAGAAACAGTGGAGAAGATATAGAGTGATGAGGCAACAACTGAAGAGAAACAACCAGAATAGAATGTCCAAGACACCCAACTACCACCACCAAGTCCTCCACATACAAAACTTGCAAAGACTATAATTGTCAAGGATTTTTCTAACATTTCAACTTACAACATCAACCCATTGATTTTAGAGGATCTCAAAAAGACCTTTCACCAAACTACACTACAATCACAACTATGTACTAATCTAGTTTTGATGAGTGTTGATGAGTTGCAAAAGGCTGTAGCAAAAATCACTAGGGAGAAGGTGAATACACAAGAACCACCTTCACAACCTCCCATAGCTATAGTTGATCAACCTAAAGAGAATGATTCACAAGATAAAACTACTGGGGTTGATCATACAGTCATAGCAACAACAACTATCGAGAAGCCAACAAAGGAACAAACAAGACAAGATATTCCTATTGCACAAAGCCAAGGTGCACCTCCCAAATCATGATTACTGATCAAGGCAATAGAGAAGAGGAGAAAGAAGAAGAGAGAACTCCTAAAGAAAAGGAGTAGGAGGCTTTTGTCTCCTAATTTAATATTTTTGAAAATGACGAAGAAACTAGACCAATGCATCTAAGGCTAGCAACTTCCTATAACAGATACACTAGACTACAATCTTGGGCCAACTATAAGGCATAACTCCTTCTTCTTCTTCAGGCTTTGCTAGACCTAGGTGGGTGCACCTCAGATTCAATTGATACCATGCCAGTGCAAAAACATATCCCCGAATCTAATATAAGGAATATTTATTCCTTATTTCTCCTATTCACTCATGTAATAAAATAGATCTATAGTAGCAAGTTACAAATCTAGGAAAGTCACAAGCTGAGTGAGGGCATTCTATTATAGCTCTTCAACATAAAATATAAAAATGATTTGAATTTGATTTTGATTTTATGTGGGTGGGGAAAGTGGATGAAAACCAAGTATAGACAACAAACTAATGATCTTGTAGCTGATTAGTGCCTGATCCATTGGGAAATTAATGCATCTCTCTCATGCATTTTGGATATCTAGAACACATACTTATGTCAAAACTCTAGATCTATCCATTTACCTTATAAATTGGATATCAATGTTTGACCAAAATCTCATTCTTACTTGATATCCTCCTCAAAAAACTTGCAACCCTATTGAATCTCTGAAGCATTTACATAATTCCTTGAATTAAAACCAACAATGAAGCAACATATAGCCTTAAGGAACTGCACTTATGATCTAGGCTCTTTGTTCAAAAACCATAAAACATCACAGCTCAACTAAGAAAGGAGACAAGATTTAAACTAAAAATAAACACTTGTTGTTCCTTGTATTGATTTCCTTGAAACAATACATAAAAATGCATGAACTTAACTAATAAAAAACCTAATAAACTAGATTATTCAATGAACAAATGCTATCATACAAGAGAGAAAATGGTGGGAATGAGAAACTGATGGGATGGGAAGTGGGTATCATAGCCAAAGAAAAGCTTCATGGTCTGGAACTAGCACATCCCAGATCTTCCATTCAGATTTCATCAATTCTAGGGCCAATTCTACTAAATGCTTTCATTCTAGAGAAACTTTCCAAAATTCCAACCCTTACAATGAAAGAAAGAAAGAAAGAAAGATATATGAAAGAAAGATGAATTCCTAGATCTGATCTATGCCTAACATGTGTCCACTTGGAATTCCATCTCGTGCAGTTGCAAAACCTCTCTCTACCTTCTCCCATCAACTGCTAATCATATCCTTTCTGTTTTGCCTCTTCAAATGCAAAATATCTCAACAAAAGACAAAATTCTACTATCTGAATCTAGATATGTGCTAATTTATCAAAATTTTAGCCAAAACAAAACAAATATTAAAAATAATCAAATAGAAAGGTCACTGAATGTGTTTTAGGTGTTTTTCCACTAAATTCTATAACTGATGAGTTAAAACACCTGATAAAACATGCCATTCAATCTCTGAGAGAAAACCTTCTGTAGCATGAACCAATAACATTTTATGGAAAAACTGACCTTAGAATTGGAAAGTTTGTCTTCTCCCAATTCTGGCGATATATAACATTGCTATATTTGCCTCTCAAAAACTTCCTGAATGTCAATTTGAAAAATACTCCTCTAGTATGGCTCTAGGTTGAAACTGAATTTTAAATTTTAAATTTTCAAAAATTCAAAATTTTTTAAAGCTTGAACTTTAGATTAAACCCATTTTGAAATTAAAATTTGCACGAGACTTCAAATTTGGAAAATGATTAAAAAATTTGATATTGTAACTATTTTCATTTTCCCTTTATCTTCGTATTTTGGGTCAAACTAAGTTTGACTGACATGCCGTGGGGCAATCTCCAATTGGTCCACCAAGTTGCCTCATCATCATCTAGATAGAACTTACATGTCACCGCCATGTGGCAGCCTTTCATTCACTGCCTGAACTACCACCTCAACACACTGACGGAGCTTGCCACATCATCTCTCAACCCGAGCTTGCTGCCACTTGTCAAATTTTTGCATGCTCGCATTTTCTAACTTCCTTCCATCTCTGTTTTGTAGGCATCTACCTACTATTGGATCATGACATGTGTCACAATCTGGTGCATCCTCTCAAACTACTCTTTATTTCCACCAACTAGGACCCATCACCACATGGCAATATCTCGCAATCTTGTATTTCTTATCTCCTGAGCATGTTCACCTTGCATAATTGTGCGCATTGCATGATCTTGCCACATGTTATCGTCTCGCATGATCTTCATTTTTGGTACCATGTCAGCTTGTTTTCTTTTTCATTTAAAATATTGCCTTATTCAGATCTAGCTGTTAGTTCTTGGGCTCTATGCATCAGAACTGCCTTTTGAAAAGGCTGTGTCTTAAAGAAAACGTGCATGTTGAGTGAATTTGTATTTAAGCCATGAAAAAAGCCTCTGTCCATTCAATGTGGGATAAAATGTTTTCACATTTTCCCTCTGGGCATGGGCTTTCTTCTACAACTAGTGGTGGTCTTTCTCTTACTTTTACAATGGCCTATTACTCATGCGAGTCCCCTTTACCTCCAAATTTGTGAGCTTTCCTTGTAGCATGCTATGGACTGTGGGCTTCTATAGGTTGTATTCTTCCAGTGCATATGTAGTGGAGGAAGGCCAATGTCTTGAGCTTCAAAAGTCACTAATCACTACCTCTTTCTACTTGGGCAGCATTTTATCTACTCCCCTATGCTACCTTGCCTTTTATGGTGAATACCTCTACTCATCATTTATTTTGCAGCTTCCTCTATTTTACATAGTGGCTTCTTTCCAAGTTTGTTGCTGCAGATTTTCCTTTCATGCATTTTATTACTTTGAAACTCATTTAACTCTCTCTCCTTTAATACAAGAAAATGAAGATATGCTATTCAAGAGCAAGGGCAATGAATTACAAGTCTAAAGTCTTCTTTGGCTTGGAGTTGTTCCATCCTTCATGTGCGCCTTTGCCTTTAGCATGGAATGCCCTGCCACTTCCAAATCTAGTATTGTCGCCCCATGCTACAGTCTCTTGGCGTGAGTACTCCTTTTAATGTCGAGTATCCATTAATTATGCATGGTAGATGTGCTTTTGTCTGATGCTGTGTGGGGCTCCTTTGTTTTAAACCATGCTCCTCTAGTTTCTTAGCATGGACTCTTCTTTTTGCAGCATATTCCTTCTATGCATGGGTTTATTTGCTTCAGACCTAGCATGAGACTTTTGTCTTTAGAGACAATGACTTCTTTTTGGTGTTAACTACCTAATACGTGAGTTGCTCCTCATTTGGGGTTGACTATGTTTTAAAAAATGCCCCTGTTCAAGGGAACATGTGGGTTCCCTTTTAATCATGCCGTTGGAAACTCCTCCATCTCTTGGTTTGTTTATAGCATAACATCATAGAGAATTTCTCCCTCATGCCGTTGGAAGGTTTGATGCTTTTTATGCTCTGCCTGCAAATGCATGGATTCTTAAGCTCTTGATTTTTTTGTGACTTTCCTCCATTCTTCCATATTAAACATTGAGTTTCCTTAACAATCCGCACCAACTCCTTTTTAAATTGTTTTCAAATGCCTTATTTTCTTGGGTTAATCTGAACATACCATGAGCTTCCTTGTTAGTCGACTGCGGCATTAAAAGCATGGGTTTATTTGTTTTAAAACCACTGGCTCCTCTCTTTGTTACTCGCATGCCTTAGAAAAAGGCCTCTTGGTTGTGCTAATGTGTTTTAGAAGACCTTTACTTTGCAATTGAGTATCTTCAAACCCTCCAATATTGCTTTTAAATATTTTCCAACCAATCCCTTCCATCTATTTGTTACTCAACAACAATTTAGATGATCCAATGTTCATTTGGGTATTGGATTTAAGAGCATACAACTGGGCATTCACTTTAGTTTCATTATTTTCATTCTTTGACTCATTCTGCCTAATGGAATCAGATGGACCCCAAAGTGGGTCCGGCTAATTTGTTTTTTGTTTTCAGACAACTAAAATGCTGAATTGATCTATTGATCATTTAAAACTAATTAGAATCAAATTTGATCAATAATATGTCATTAAAAACTCATTTTATCTTTTTTTGCAACCTGTCACTTTTGCGCCAGGAGGTCCATTGACTAGCCTTAAAAACTGATCCAAACACCTAATCGGGCTCTGGGATCTGACCCATTGATTCTTTGTTCTGCATTCTTGCACCCTATCAAATCTTGTCTCATGAAAAATTTGAAGTCAAAATATATTCGTTGTCAAAGTTGACCTTTCAAAACTTCCTACAAGAAAACATGTTAGAAAACACTAAATTGGGTTTAGAATCGGCTTCAGAACCTGGGTAAATTGACACTTGGGAAGATGAAAAATGGGGTGTTAGTTCACTGTCATGAGGAGAGTATGAATTTGTGATCTAGGCTCATGATGAATAAAAAGATGCAAATGGCGATCAGTCAAAGTAGGCTACTTGGAATTGCTGACTAGAAATAATGATAGAAAATCATTTTTTGCAAATGGAATTGACCTAGGAAAGTGTGCAAATAGATTTGTCATGACTTGCAAACTGACACACTTAAAGTATTTTTAGAGTTCAACACAATGGTAAAATCCATTTGATCTCACCTATCATGGATTAGGAGTTATAACGTCATGAACATGGGTTCTAACAAATTTGCAAATGCTGACATCAGTAAAAAGATAGAAATTGCGTTTGATATTACGTTTGAAAACTAACCAAACAAATTCTTCATGAGATGAAACTTGAAACATAATAAGTCTTTGACATCTATAATGCATCACAAAAGGAATTTTAGCATTTTGATCAACTAGGTCAAAGTTATTATAGGTCAAACAGGGCTTCCTAGAATTATGTGCAAAGTGCATCAGCATGAAAACAATAAACTACCAACTTTAAGGGATTCAAAACCTAATCAAATAGACTCAAAATGACTCAAAATCTGAAACATAGGTTCTTAGATATGGACACTAGACATTCCCAAAGTGGAAAATCACAAAACATTTTTGGGTGCAAGATATTTAGATGCAAACAAGGCCTCCTATCACTATTTGACACTTAGGTGAAAATGTAGAATTGACAATTGCTCAAAACAAGACTTCATGAAATGGCTTAGAACATCAAATTAGCTTCATGAAACAAGTAGGCATACTACATGAAAGGTGTTAGAAACATTGAACACCTCTTATGCCTCAAATGGATAATTGGGTACATATGCATTTATGAGCTTTCATGAGGCTTAAATTTCTCAATGGCACTCAAAATTAACCATGAGATTTTGAGTCCTAATAGAGGCAATACAAAAATTGGAAAACTTGCATACATTAGGGATTCCTACTAAGAAGCCTAGCACTGATGTAGTACCATTGTAGATTTCAACACTAGGCTAGAGCTCCAGCAAGATTGCAAGGGTACTTCACTATGGAGACCCTACAATTGATGAAGAAATAGTCATACCTAGCTATGACTCAAAAACAATGAATTTAGCACAGATAAATGAAGTGCAAGAGGCACTTGAGATAAGGAAGAAACAAGAGATACTCAAAAGTGAGTATAGATAGAGCAAGCACTTGTGGAAATCAAAGACATATTTCTTGATGCATTCAACTTGCAAGTACCTAATGAAACCCAACCCATCAAGGAGTAATTGTCCAACATAGTGGACTAGGTATAGAATGAAGAATTTGATACTAAGGTTAAGTTACTAAAATGGTCTGAAAAGAAGTTTCAAATGAAAGTCAATGAGAAAATATCTAGTGAGATAGCACTTTCACAAGTTGAATTGGCTAAGAAGGTTGAAAAGGAAAAAATAGTACTTGGGAATGTATTCTCATTGTACTCCAAATTGTGTGACTCATTATATTTCACACAAGAAACTAACCACTAGATACTGAGCTTGGAACAAAATCTCAAGATTTCTAGCACATAGCTACCTAAAGATCCAGCTCAGAGTCAGAAGCATTTTACAACAACACTTCACACATAGAAGGAGTTAGCTACATTGACAATAGAAGAGACCAATATCAAGGCCAAATTGATACAAATTCAATCCTCCATTACCCCACATCTAGAAATCCTCCATAAATAAATGGCCTATGTAGAAAATATTCTTAAGAAAGATCCCAATCTTTCTACCCTAGAAGGCCTTGTACATATTACAGTAGAGACATCCATCCAGCACAAGTCACTAAAAATTTCTTTAGATAATTGGGATGCTTCTCTCAAGATGATTATGGAGGTAAATAAAACATTTTTAGCCAAATATTTTATTCATTCTTAGGAAAATTTGACATAAGTGTCAAAAAGGGGGAGATATAACGTGTAAATATAAAGTGGGATATATCATGTTTTGGGGGTGATGTGAATAAGAATAGGAGACAATACAGTCTTTGATGTAAGTAATAAAGAATATCTAGAAGGTAATAAGGGAATAAAGCCAAAATGATGCAAAACTGCAAGAAGATGTGAAAATGGGAACATATATAGAGTACAAGTAGAAACAAGGTATAGAAAAATAGAGGCAAAAAGAATGATAAGATAGACAACGCAAAGAGTATCAGATACATCACCAAGAGACAAAGTCAGCACAAGAATTTTGGTTACCCAATTGGCACATTAGCTTAGTGAGAGTTACAAGATTTTTGAGGTATATAAGATTTTTGAACAAGTTTTTGAAGTCTTGTACATATGTTGAACAGAATGTGTAGTATACTCATAGAGTTTGGATTCATAATGTTTAGTTAAGCATTTTTGCAACTCATCTCAAAGGGGGAGATTGTTAGTCTCAAATTGGTTTTGACAATTGAGTGTCAAAACACTTAACCAATTCTCAAGATGATGTTGAGTATACTAAAAAAGTCAAGTTACAGTGTGTGTCGAGCCTAAGAATTCAATAAGTTTCGAGTAAACTTTAGGTGTGAAGTGAACCTCAGGTGCCAAGTAATCTTTAGGTGCTGAGCGAAGTTCAAGTGCCAAGTCACTATAGGTGCCAAGAAAAGTATAGATGCTGAGTGAAATAGAAATGCTATAGGAGCCAAGTGAGATAGAATTTCTATATGTGCTGAGCATTAGGAAACTAGTAAGTGTTGAGTAACACAAAATCAACATATGAGTTTGTACATTCACAAACTTAGATGTAAACCATTTTTGAAGTTGACATAGGATGAATCTCGAAGGATCTTGAAGATAAGATTGAATCTTTTGGATTACCTATGTAATTAGCATGCAACCAATAATAAAAATGGAGAAGGCATGTAACCAATAGGAAAAGTGCAAAAAATGAGCAAAAAATTAATACTTAATATTGATCATAGATTCATATCTAACCCTAAGTCTTCAAAATCTTTAAAAGGAGGATGAAACCTCATTTTGTATGAGTTAGAGAGAAGTTTATGGGTAAATTATAGTATAAGGGTGAAAAGGCTTAGTGAAGAACAAAGCAACATTGCAGAATCTAGTTGATCAAGAATAGAGTATTGAAACTTTGAAGAATGACATATTAGATAAAGAAAGGATTAGAGAAATCAGAGCAGAACAAGTATCTAGAATCAGCAATTGAGGATTGCAAGTCATTAGGTCAAGACTTTCTAATACTCTCTAGCAATTGTATTAGGAATGAAAATCCTATGGACTTAGGTTGGCTTAGTAGCCATTTGTAAATCCTTTAACAAGGTGGTATTCCAAGTGAATGTACTAAAGTCCTTTAGCTAGGCCTACTTTTAGTAGGGTACTTAAATCCTTTAACAAGGTCACTTTTAATAGGATGTAAAGTCTTTAATAGGAGAGGCCTTTCACAAGGTAGACCATTGGAAGTGGTCAAACATTGTAACCTTGAATAGTTACATATTGTTGCAGTGAAACTTTGTGGGTGTCATCCCCACCCCAGTTTTACCTTCTCATTTTGGAGCGTTTCTAGGTTACCAAACCTTGTGTTATCTATTTTCATGCATGTCTTTACTTTTATGTTCATTAGATGAATTAGATGCATGTGAATGTTTTTAGTTAAAATATTTTGAAGAGGTTAAAGTTAGTTACTTCTTATTCACACCCCCCATAAGTAAATCTTTCCACTTGTAAATTTTAATAACTTCTTGACCATGGTTAGTCCAATGAACTCATCGTTCTTATTAGATTGGAGCTAGCATCCTGTACATACCTCTAAGACCTAATTTCTATAAAAAAATTCATGTATGATCTTGGAAAAATAAAATCAAATATGATCCTAAAAATAAAATAAAAAATAAAATATGATCCTGAAGAAATCCACAAAAAAATCATAAAATGTCCTGAAAAAAACCTAAAAATTGTAATATGTCTTGGAAAAAATGAAAACACAAAAAAAATCAAATATTTTTGAAAACCCCCCAAAAATGAAAAATCCTAAAAATTTTCACTAAACCTTGTACATAATCAATGTAAATAATCACTTCTTTTGCTAAACACTTGCACATGTAGACTCAGACTTAAATTTTGCACTTCAATGAAATCATGCTTTGACAAGGTCCACACATAACTGCTTGAACCAACCTTCAACAATCAACCTATGAAACATCAATCTTTGAAATCCTAGACAATAGTTAATAAAGAAAATAATAACATATAAGAATGGTTGTTGGCTTACGTTTTTTAGTGAGTGTTTTATTTTTTCTTTGTTTTCTTTTGATCATGTTCCTATGCTACTTAATGATATAAACTAATTTATGAGAGTGGCCAAGTTGGTTCATGATCATTTTTTAAATTTTTTTTCAAATGTCCTTTGATAGTCTAGGGCATGACTCTATACCTTAAGATGGATAAGGTCATTCTTTGTTTGCATTGTATTTATTTATGTAAAAGGCTTACATTTTCACTCTGGCTTTCTATGTCATGATGCATTGCATTCCATTTTCCACATAAAAATAAAGCTCTTAGTCTCATTTCCTTCTTCTACTATTGTTTCTTTAATTAATCTCTTTCTCTCATCATCTTTTCTTTTTGAAAACTTATCCTTGAGTCAATTTCTTGCCCAATTTTTCAAAGGAGCACCCTACATTCTTCTTTCAATTTGACTAGGGCATTGATCTTTTCCATTATAACTCTTTGGCACAACAGTCATAATCACATTGTATCAAAGAGGGGCAAAATGTAGATGCTCAAAAATGGTTCATGCCTACTCTTTTATCAGATTTACATCCTAACTTGTCCCATTTTATCATTTCACTAACTTTTATCTTTTGGCCAAATTGATCATCATTCAATCAAAATACAGTTCATCTTAGAATTAATTCAACACCATTTCAATGTCATCTTATCATCATTGATCCTTTAGGCATAGTTGTGTCCTTCAATTTCTTATCAACATTCATTAATATATGTCATGTGTCCTTAGCATATCATCATTTTTTTCTCAATTTGATCCTCAACATTGTTGAGTCCTTCAATGTCTAACCATGTCTTTATTCAATCAATTTGATAGTATTGACTATGTTTATTGATGTTATTGTGATCAATCTCTATTATTCAATCTTGTAGCATTTACAATGTTTATTAAATGTCATATGTCACCAACCCTTGTCATGTCTCCTTGATAAGTCATCATTTCCTATCATTCATCTTCCATTATTTATTTCATTTGATCATTTCTTTGGTTCAATACAATATCATCACATTTGATTTGCATTTTCATTATGATCCTTCACTAGGATTATCTTGCATTTATTTCATCATCTTGGCCAATCAATTTTTTAATTTCTCCTATAGGATTAGGTAACCCATAGTCTATTCCTATGTCTTAATCATTTAATTCTAATTCTAATTTCTCATTTATCATTTTCCATTTTTTATTTCCTAATTCTATAATTTATAATTTCCACTTTAGTAGGAACTATGAGTTTTTAAAATTCAAAATTTCCCACTCTTACACATTCCTAATTGTAAAAGTTTGGCTTAGGCCAGAATTCACCCAAGACCAAGGAACTCAAACACAAGCTCAATAGTAGACCAAAGAGAGAGTATGATCATAATGACAATAGATTCATTCAATATGCCATTTTTCAAGTACACTAGGAGTGCCTGTATATAAAGGCCTCTAGAGAGCTTCTAGAATGCATAGAAGTCAACAACATGATATGGTATACAACCAGGCACATGTCCACCTGATATGGATTATCCTTCATTAAGTAAGAAAGTAAGTGCGATGATGAGAGGATAAATCTACAATGGTGTATCATGCAAATCAGTATTGCAGACAACATGTTCCTAAAAGGGAGTGCAAATAACTGTGTTGTCTACATGACAACTTAGTGAACGATGGAAACTCTAGTGTTATAGACACCATGTGCTAAAATAGAGTTGCATACTTCTATGTTGTCAACATGACAACTCATGAGAGTAAACAAAATCCTAAGTGTCTCACCTAAATAAATCATAAAAATAATGCAATATAAAAAAATAATGCATTAACCTAAGTAAACTTAAGTAAGTTTAAATAGTAAATACTTATTTACACCAACACCCCCCCTTAAGTGCAACTTAGGGGAATGCCCTTAAGCTTATGAAATCTAGGATGTAATGCAGGATGGGTCCTACGTACTAGGCCATGTTAGGTACCCATGTACATAATGATATGCAATCTCTCATAAAGCGGAGAAAGAGGGAATACCTCATGGGAAAAGCCTTCCCCCAAAAAGAGAGATGAATAGGGATGCATGGATGGATGGAGTAATTGAGACCCCCCTATTATGACATACATCCAATATATACATAAAAGAAAAATAAGAAGAGGAAGAGAGACAAGATAGGCTCACCCAAAAGAAGAATGCCTACCAGTGACTGCTTTGATAAAGAAGTTGATCCAAGATTGTAGAATGGTGTTCCTCCCCTTAGGAAGAAACAATACCAAAGGTAAAAATGAGATGCTTCTGCTATGTGTGGAAGGAATCCAATGGATAAGTGATGTCTCTAAAACCTACTCAACTAGCTAAAGAACTTGTCTCAAAGAATTGTCGATCTCCTCAGCTAATGAAGAACCCTTCTGCAACTGCTGATAATAATTATCCACAATCACTTCAACTTTTGATGATTGATCATGTAGAGAATGAACAAGAGGTTTAGATGGAGCCCTCATGAAAACTAAAGAAGGTGTTGCAGCATCAAGAAGAAGAGGAAAACCATCAATACTATCCCCCAAATTTGTCATTGAAGCTAGACCTAGAAGACTAGATGTACCCTATTGTGCTAGACTTATCACTATGGTGATATTTGCATGTGGATTGAACTGATGTAGTGACCTCTCACTACAACTATCAATAGAACCACACATGTCTGAATCTATTGAAGCACTATAATTGGAGTCACTATCAGTTTCCACATGGTATGATGTACAAAGAGGATTAGAGGACAAGTTGGGTTAACTTTCCTTAAAGTGTACATCCTTCTCCATAAAAAATTGATGTGTCTCTAGATCCAATAGTCTATATGCCTTCACACTATCATCATAACCAATGAAAGTACAAGGCTAAGATGACTATGCCTTGCATCCCCTAGAAGATATCTTTGCCCATGCAGGACAATTGAAGATCTAAAGTGTGTCACAATAGGTTTTCTGCCGCACCATGCCTCAAAAGGGGTCTTGCCATCTAAGGCTAGATGAGGAGACCTATTAAGAATTTGAGTGACACTACTGATTGCTTTGACTTCAAGTGATGGATCTAGAGACTTGGCTTTTATCATGCAACTTACCATAGACTTAAGAGTGTAGATCCTCAGTGCTATGACATCTGTCTTATGCAGACTGAATGCTGGCAGATTTTGAAGACCAACTCTCTCAAGTCTACAAAAGTCTTTAAGTCTTCTATTTACATACCTACTTCCATTGTCCAGTCTTAAAACTTTACATGAGTCTTGAAGGCTGGAAATTTTTCCAACACTTTAGTCTTGTTATGTAGAAAGTAGACCCAGGTGTATCTTGAAAAGTCATCAATAAAGGTCAGAATGTAGTGACCCTGGCTGACTACAAAAGGACCTGCTTATACCATGTGAAGCATCTATAGAACACTTGGTGCTCTTGAAGACTTCCCTTTCTGTAACTTCCCCTTTGGATGCATATGCACTAAATTTGCTGAACATTCACCATGGGAAAAGTTTGGGGTAGACCTTTGACCTTTCTGGATGTGCAAAGTTGTTGAAGGTAGTGGAAGGGAAGATGCCAAAACTACTGATGCCATAATTGCATTGTTTAATTTGATTGTGATAACAAGGCCTTTGAAGGAGACTTGGGCACAAAATGGGAGAAAGAGTACAACCTTTTGTTATGATTCACTTTCCCCATTGCAACTAATGAGTCATCTTTTAGATTGTGCACTTGTATTGATTCAGGAAGGAACTCAACTCTATGTCCATCTCCTAGGTGAGTGATTTGGTAGATTGATAGGACATTTGAACTTAGGTGTGGAACATAGAGGACATTTTGAAACTCTCCATTTTCCATCTCAACATTTCCTTTCCCTTCAACTTCCATTTTTGTATGATCTCCCATGAAGATGTGTGGTACCTTTGACTGCTTCAGTGAAGAAAAATCCTCCTTTGAAGAACCCATGTGTTAAGAGGCTCTTGAGTCAAGTATCCATTCCTTTGAAGAGTTTGAATTTTCCATGAGTGCTTGCCCTTTGCACTTTAAATCTGAAGAAGATCCCTTCTCCTTGTAAGCATTAGGTAGTGGAACATTATGTTTCTTCATGATGTTGGTCAACTCATCAATCTTTCTATGATAACACTCATGTTCTTCATGATCCATTTTCTTGCAATAGGCACACTTTTTCTTCTCCTTATTGTTGTTTTCCCCCTTCGTGTTGGAATTTGAGGAAGACTTGCCTTGTTGATTGGATTGTGGTGTTGTCTTTTCTACATCCTTTGATTTGTTCTTCCACTTCTTCTTACCCTTTCCTTGATTTGAAGACTATCCGACTAAATTTGGAGAACTCTCATTATTAGCCACCAATGCTTTAGACTTGGGTGAATTTAGAATCCCCATTGATTTCAATTTCTTTTCTTTGGTTTCCAACAGATCAACATATTCATCAAAAGTGAATTTCTTTGAGGTGTTATAAGAAGAAACAAATATGGAATACTCTAATGGTAGCTTGTTATGTATGAGATAGATCAACTTGTCATCTTTTGTAGAACTCTCACAATCCGTAAGCTTTGTCCTTAGTTCATTCACCTTGATGATGAAATCTTGTATAGAATCAAATGCCTTAAGATCTAAGGAGATAAGCTCATCTTCAATTTTGAAAACATCATCTTCAGACACTTTACCATTTTGGCTTTCGAGGGTATCCCAAGCTTCCTTGGATGGAGAACACTTCTTGATTTGATACATGATCTTGTCATCAACCTCCAAACATATATCACCTAGGGCTTTCCTATCCATTACCACCCAAGTTGAAATATCACTTGCTAATAGATTATCACTTGCTGGTTTAGGAAGAGTACCGTCTACGTATTGTGAAACTCCATTATGCATTAAGTGATACCATATTTTGATGGACCATGTAGAATAGTTATGTGGAGTTAATTTTGGAAGCTTAAAATTTCTCATAATGTAGAAAATGAAAGAAAATTGTAGAAAAGAGAGAACACAACACCAAGAATACCCCCCTTTTCACTAAATCAAGAAACCCCCCCAAAAGACATATTTTTGGCACTTTATAAGTAGTGTGATTACAATGACCACTTGCCAATTTTGGCCTTTGTGGTCTTCTAATTTTTCTTATTACAACCTATTAAAGAATAAAAAGTCTGGAACTTTACAATGTGATAATTCTAAAGCATTACAAAGAAAAGAAAGGCCCTATTTATGACAGTGACAATTTTGTCCACACAACACTATAATTTGACTATAGATCTAGAAAGTAGACAAAAAATAATGTACTTTAAAAAAAAAAGAACCTATTATTGACTCCAAATGTGCCCATACGGAGCATTTGAAGTTGCAAAATGTAGGTACAATCACCAAAAAATGCAAGTTCTGCCAAATTCATGTACCAAAACCAGAAAAAGTTGTACCACTAAAAGTTTAGAAAATTCTACCCAATTTCAAAAAAATCATGCTTAGTTTGGAGTTTGAATGACTAAGATATGGCCTCCCAAAGTTAGA
Source organism: Cupressus sempervirens (assembly GCA_028749045.1). NCBI lineage: Eukaryota > Viridiplantae > Streptophyta > Pinopsida > Cupressales > Cupressaceae > Cupressus > Cupressus sempervirens. The sequence goes on from CM053789.1 coordinate 735,039,023, forward strand.
CTGCAAAATAAAATATCAATCTAGAGAGGGGTTGCATCAGCAAAAGACATGGTTAAATTTAACGGTCACATGGCCATCACAACAGTTCTAATTTGGCCAAGAATGACAATTAGATGGCTATCAATTTTAAGCACATGAAATGATGATGTCAGCATAACCTTAGCTTGTGATGATGTTAGCATGATTTCATGATGACATCATCATGTATAGATTCATACAACCATATTGTATGGACTGTACGAACAATGGAGGCAAAAAATGACATGTTTGCCTATGTGTCATGTATGGTGATGACTGTGCAGTGTTGATGTGGATGATGATGTGGGAACCATGTGTGTAGGCTGATTAATCACAGATTGGGATGTAATTCAACACTGACATGGGCTGATGTGGGTTTTCCACATCTCACAGATTTAATCAATGACTATGTAGTGACTATGTGTCGATGAGTCAGTAGGTCACAGGTAGGTGAGAGAATGTGGACACTGAGAAGGATGTCATGTGTCTTTCTTGAAAATTAAAAATGATCACTAGAGGTCTTGACGTTGCTGAATCTATTGACTACGATGCCAAAAAATCATTCGCCATTGGGAGGTTTCAAAAAATAGCAATTGCTGTGATTTGGTTTTGTAGATCAGGTCGGTGGATGAAAAACTTTATGCGAGTGCCAAATGCCTTTTTTGTGAAATGGGTTATTTTTGGAGGTTTTAAAGTAGGTTTTCACAAAATGTAATATGGTGGCTAGAGGCAAGATGTTTAATCCCACATTTGTGGGAGTAACAGTCTATGAATTGTTTAATGGAAAAAAAACTTAAATTTTTAAACAAACTATAGACTGGGTTGTGTTGTGGTCACCATGGAATGTATGGCTACTAGATTTGATGGTACAACTTAGCAGTGGATTAGTCCACTAAATTTAGTTTGGCTACTAGATTTGAGAGGAAATGCTTGCCAAAAATTGATCAATACCCTACAAAAATAATAAATAAATTGCAGAGCCGGGGTGTGACTACCTGGTTTTGCAATATTTTTTTCTCTAATAGCCTAACTGGGCATGAAAATATTCAAAAACATAAAATTTGAAGAATGCAAAGATTAAATAATTTAGATCCAAAAATAAATAATCAGATTGATTAAATGACCATACCCAATTGCAAATTGCAACCTTTGGGTGCTAGTTTGCAAATTTTTTTGACTCACGATCAACTTTAGCCCATCATATGCAAATTTATAGTTGATCTTCATCGAATCAATGTTTTGAATGCAATGGTTAGGTAAGATTTGACTCTAGATGCTCCCAATTTTTGTAGATTCTTTGGATTTGGGACAAGGTGCTGAAGCATGAATGGTCTCAAATGGTTATGTGTAGTGAATCTCTCCAAGCTCTGATACCATGTAAGAATTTGGCTTAGGTAAAAATTCACCCAAGACCAAGGAACTCAAACACAAGCACAATAGTAGACCAAAGAGAGAGTATGATCAGAATGACAATAGATTCATTCAATATGCCATTTTCAAGTACACTAGGAGTGCCTGTATATAAAGACCTCTAGAGTGCTTCTAGAATGCATAGAAGTTAGCAACATGATAAGTCATACAACCGGGCACATGTCCACCAGATATGAGTTATCCTCCATTAAGCACGGAAGTAAGTAAGCCTATAATGGTGTATCATGTAAATCAGTATTGTAGACAACATGTGCTAAAAAGAGAGTATAAATAATTGTGTTGTCTACATGGCAACTCAGTGAATGATGCAAACTCTAGTGTTGTAGACACCATGTGCTAACATAGAGTTGCATACTTTTGTGTTGTCAACATGACAACTCATGAGAGTACACAAAATCCTAAGTGTCTCACCTAAATAAATAATAAAATAATGCATTAACCTAAGTAAACTTAAGTAAGTGTAAATAGAAAATACTTATTTAGCCTAACACTAATTTTTAGCTTACACCTTTTACATCTTTCTATGGATTTTTCTTACACTTTCTTCTTCCATTTTTCATACACATTTCTATGCATAATTCTTTCACATTGTCATAATTTGTCAAATTGTGTCATAATTTTCTGATTTCACCTCTTTTTCATAGCAATTTCCAAAATTCACACATGATTATGACATCCTTCTCTTTTCCATTCTTTCTTTCCATTTCTTGCATTTTGCTTCAAAATCCTATAAATTGAGCCACTATGCAATTGTTTTGGCTAACCATGATCCAAGTATTCTTACGATCATATCATCTAGATTTCAATTGTAGGTGCATCCTCTCAATTGGAGCTAAATCAACTTCAACTCTATGTAGAAGAAAGGATAACATTTGAGAATCATGAGAAGTGAGTGTTTTTATGAGTTTTTCATGTTTATTTATGTACCTTCATTTCAATGGCTTCAATGGTAGATTAGATTAGTTTGCATTTCCTTGAAAGTTTGCAGTTACTTTCGTTATGCAAATTTACTCTTTTTTTAGTCTTACAAATTATGAAATACACATTGAAGAGTGGAGGTGAGGGCTCTAGATATGAATTGGTTACAAAAGAAATTAATATGGCTAGTTGTATTTTAGATTTTAAGAAAAATCTCTTCTACAAGTACACATGGAAGAGTCATAGGTCTCAATGGTTGGATCAAAAATTTAGAATGTGTAATGAGACTTTTCCAATTGGCACTATTATATTATTTGTTGACTTTGCAAAGAATTACACATTGTAGCCTCAAAATGAGACACAATATTAGTATTATAACTCCATTCAAATTGCTAATTTTGTCCACATAACATATAGACATGCCCTTGATAGTGTGGAAGATAATCAAAAGATTATTAGAGAGTACCACTTTTACATTACTGATGATAGATCTCACTCTCACAAGTTTGTGCAACATCATTTCAAGAATTATTTTGATTTCATACAGGAGTGTGACATTATTATGGATGGACGTATCATTTGGTTAGATAATTGTATAGGTCAATTCAAGAATGATCATATGTTTTATTGGTTGTGTAGGGTGCACATAGAGAGGGGGGTGTATCATATTTGGAGTTTCTTTTAGTCTGGCCATGGGAAAGGGGAACATGATGGACTAAGGGCATGTGTGAAGAGAGCTCTACTTAAGGAGCAATTGAAGATTTTAGGAGTAGAGCTTCTTGATTATTGTAGTATTGTTGATTAGTGTAGTTCAACATTATCACAGGGGGAACTCTTGATCTAGTAGTACAAAGGTTATTTTGGTTCGTTGAGGAAGGGTCTGTAGGTGATAGATCATATTGTGCTACTGTTGGAGAGTTATAAAAAATGCATTCATTCTAGAGATCTGATTCTAGTACATGGACCATTTGGACATGACATCTAGCTTTCTTTTTGTTAGTTTTTTTTATTGTGATTGGAATCACTATGAGTTGAGTGAGTGGGTAGACACATATGATCCACATTATCTTACTCCATTGTATATCATACCCTCTATAAGAAATGATGACATGGAAAGTTCACTTTAGCATAACCATCTATCAAATCTTCTTTAGCCAGGACATGTCTTTACATTGGTTGCACCATAGGGGAATAATGAGAAATCAAATTATTGGTTAGCACATTGTGTAAGAAGTAAACAAAATCTTGCACAACCAGTTACAAATGATGATGGATTCACATATCCTACTAATTTAGTTGTTGTTGCTGGAACATGGCTGTAGACATGCATGTTTAGAAGGAATGGAATTCCTGCATTCAAAGACTATTAGAAGCACAAAACAATTTTCATATATTCACATCTTATTATATCAAAAAATGTGAAGTTTTTGAAGTATCAAGGAAGACCAAAAGTAAAAGAACTTTTTACTATTACTAATGCTGATCATAAAACCCTATTGGAGACCCTAAAGTAGAGAGAGGACCCTACATGAACACTCAACTAGGTATATTTACTTCTTATGTTCTTTTGTTCATAATGATTTGGTGAATGGATGATTATCTCATTTAATATGATTATTTACTAATATTTTTTTATGATATTGGAATGCAAGTACATCATGAAGGGTAGCCATTCATGAAGATAAAAAACTAGACAAGGAGCAAAATGAAGAAAAACCTATTCTATTTTTGACACTATGATTTTTGATAGTTGTGTATTGATGTAATAATTACGAAACACTTGAGATATTGTAAATGTAAACTTGTTGATTTAATGTAAGAAACACAAATGTTTTTACTTAATGTAAATTATGTGGAGAGACCTAAAATGATGATTTTAATACATACTAACACTAAACTTGCACCTTGTCCAATGTCAAAACTTGAGGGAGGTGAAAAAAATGTTTTTACTTAATAATAACCCTATTGACACTCTTTTTCTAGTCATGGAGAGCCTCCATTGTTCGTGGCCACCCTGTACTAAAGAGTCTACAAGGTGCTTTAAGTGCATATTGAGGTCAATGTTCTGAGGGTTGTAACTTGGAGCTTGTGGGGGCTATTGATGAAACATCAAATGCTAGAAGAAGGACATGCCAAGGCCTACAATAACCTATCTCATTTCAAAGAGATCACATCTTATTTAGATTTGACACAACAATCTTGGTCAATTCTAAAACTTGTAGAGTGCCTTAGTTCATAGGTGCATGACTATAAAACTTTGAAATCACTAATCTTGACATCAAATCATTAGTAGCATTAGCTCTAGATAGGTGGGTCATCCCAAGTAATACCCTTGTTCTATCTACGAAGATCCGTCAACATTTGTGACCACCTTGTACTTAAGACTTGCCAAGGTGCTCTAAGTGCATTTCGAGTTCGATCTTCCAAGGTTGTTTAACTTGGAGTTCATGGGAGCTATCAGTGAAATAGTGAATGCTCTAGGATTTACATGCTAAGGCCTACAATAATGTATCTCATTTTTTAGAGGTCACATTCCCTTTGGATTCGGTACAATGATCTTGCTCAATGCCAAAACTTGCAGTGTGTCTCAGTTCATAGGTGAATCACTGTGTAACTTTGAAAATACTGATCTTGGCATCAAATCATTAGTGTAATTAGCTTTGAATGGGTGGGTGAACCCTTGTGACATCCTTCTTTCAGCCTTAGAGAGCCTCCATAATTCATGACCACCCCATACCAAAGAGTCTCCAAGATGCTCTAAGTCCATTTTGAGGTCGATCTTTTGAGGCTCGTAACTCAGAGCTTGTGGTGGCTCTCATGCTAAGGACTGTAATAACCTATCTTATTTTTGAGAGATCACATTTTTTTTGGATTCGGCACAATGATCTCACTCAATGCCAAAACTCGCATTGTGCCTTAGTTCATAGGGGCATCACTGCATAACTTTAAAATTGCTAATCTTGCAATTGAATTATCAACACAATTCATTGTAGATGGGAAGGTGAACTCTAGTAACATCCTTGTTCTAGTTGTGGAGTGTGTGATAAAATATTAACACACTTATATGAGTCATTATATCCAAGATTTCTCAAGAATGAGGTCTCGAATGGTGGCTCATAGCTCTCTATTCATGGAGTGCAAGGGTTTGTAATGGAGGCCCTTAGTTTGACCTAGTTTGTGCCCATGCAAGTAAACCATAAAATGAGATATTCAAAGATCAAGATATGCATGCAAATGAAGATGCAAGCTAATCTAAATGATAACAATGCAAAGCAATGCAAGAGAGGAAATCTAATCTATGAAAGGAAATAATAATGCAAGATTAATCTATGAAAGAAAATATGGATCTAAGTTAATATGAAAATGCAATGATGGATCATGATGATGGAAGCCATGGATACATGAGAAAAGAAGACAAGAAGATAGAAGTTCTCCACAAAAAGCTTTAATGCTCAAAATCCTCCTCCAAAAATTGCTCTCCAAACCTGCAACATAATAATAGCATAATCGTGGATTGTAGATAGTAGTTTTCCACAATCCATTAGATTTCTTAGCTGTGTTTTCTGGGTAGATTGTGCTACAATTTTTGCATCATTGTAACACAATCTACCCAGAAAACACAGCTAAGATAATCGTGGATGTCAAAAATGAGGAGGGTACTCTCCCTTATAAAGAAGAATGGATGATTAAGATTAAGAAGCAATAAGATTTAATCAAGGGTAAAGAAAGAATGATCTGTGTGAGACAAAATTCTATCAACAAGAAAAGAGGAGGGAACTTAAATGGAATCCCACTTAGAAATATGTGCAATTAAGTGTAGAGGAGAAAAGAATTTATTTAATTTTTATTTATTTTATTTCCTTTTTCATGTGGGATTTTATTTAATGAAAAGGGAGCAAGTTCTTTTAATTGAATAGGAAATATTTAATTAAACTAAAAGATGGGTTTTCCTCTTAATTAATTAAATGTGGATTAATTATTTAATTAAAATAGAGGTTTTCTTTTAATTAAATAAGATTTAGGATAAAATGATCAAACCTTAGGGAATGTTGAAATAATTGAATTAATTACAATTTGATCAAAGAAATTGATTTGAATTGATTCAATAAAATATTGCAAACCATTGATTCAAGAAATTTGACAAATTGAATAATGGGTGTTCCATAGTCTAGGTGACCATTTTAGGGTGCATACATTTGCCCCTCTTTGACTAATGTGCAATCGATTTGGAAACACATGTAGTCAAATAAAGAAATTTAAGTGTGAGATCGATTTGAGATCACAAAACAACTCAAATGTGTGGTCAATTAAGGAACACATTAGGACAAAGAATACAAATAATTTTTTCTTAAAGAAGTTGAGGATAAAATTGATAAAATTGAATCAATGATTGAAGTTGATAGGTACTATCCCCTCATGATTGAAATCAAAATGAGATAGAAGAGAAACAACAAATTGATAAATTTGATCAAATCAAAAAAAAGATAAAGTTCTTGATGTAAAATGAAAGATGTAAGAATCATTGAACCAAAGTAGATCATCAAGCATTGAATATTATGCACCAAAGGTAAATTAGAAGGAAAGAAATGGGGTGAAAGTGAATGGAAGGTGGAAATTTGGGAGATATGGAAAGAAATAGAAAGAAGAAAAGAAACTTTTTTATAAGAAATAAAATGCCCCAAAATCAATCAACTATTTAATATAGAAATTTCAATTTACATCATGAAAGATGATAAGGAAATAAAGATAAAAAATTTACCAAAGTTAATTTAAAAGTCCACAAGAAAGATGAAGGGAAAACCCTCTCAAACTCATAATGCAGCCTAAAAATGCAAACTAACATGAAGTCTAATAATACAAGCTACATGAAAATTTAAAGGTGTACTTGCAATAGAGAAAATATAACATAGATTTTTGTGTTCATCATTCATTAGAGAATGTGAAATAAATTATTTTCATCAGTGGGCCATTATTAAAAAACATTAGAAAATCACACAATCATCACTAATTACAAGTGCAACTATGAAGATATTAATGTGATTTATATCAGATTGGAATGTGGAAAGACTCTAACATAAGCATAAAAGATACAAAGGTCAAGATGAACTTGATGTTAGCTTACCCAATTTAATGTAGCAAAACCATGCTCGCATCAAGGCATATATGCGAGGATGACCATAAGAATGGTTTTGCAAAAGTAGTCAAGGATGATGCCTCAAATCTCCTAAGTGTTTCAAGGGGACAACAAGAGACACTCTAGAGTTTCAAGACCACACCCACAAGTAGAAAATAAATAAAAACATGCCTCATGCCCCATGTCCTCTAGCTATGCATCCTTGAGAGACTTATTAGACAAGGACACTTAATCAAAATCAATAACTATTAGCACACAAAGAAAAGATCATGAAATAGGTCAAGCATTAAGTGTCATGTTTAAAATTTTAAGTGTGTTAACTAATACTAAGTTCCAAGGATAAGGATCGAATGTTTACAAGTAGGCAAAACCACATGAAAAAACTACGTAAGACTGTCAGGGGTTGTATTGAAAAATATAGTTGGGGTGGTGTTGAAAAACACCATTTGTGAGGTGTCCTAAAGACTAATGTAGACAAGAGACCAATGCCAACATAGTTATGCCCCCTAAACAAAGACCAATTCCAAACCAAGGCAACAAGGACAAGGCATGATGGAGAAAAGCCAAGTGTTGAGGACATGCACTAAGAAACAAGGGTGCAAAGGCCTCAAGTAGGGCCCATTTATAGGTTCTTACCACTTGGATTATTATTATTGTTATTAAATTTTTTTTGGAATACACAATTTTTTTGGGGATACATCAAAGTTCTTATTACTAAGATGATCATTTTTTCAAGACACTTTCCAATTTTTAGAATTTTGACAATATATCATTTTTTTGAATTTTTGAAATACATCATTTTTTGAATTCTTTTAGGATCAATAAATATGTATAAATATGCCCCTAGATAAAATGAGCATCATGGATAGAACTTATTTAGGTGCAAGAGATTGATAGGATCAAGGAGCTGCTCACCCTCTACTGTAGACAATAAATAGGCACTAGACCCAAAATTTTTTATAATAATGTAAGGTCCAAGCCAATTAGGCTCAAATTTACCCTTTTGATCTCTATTTTGTTGATTCTTAGGATTTTCACATAGGACAAGATCTCCCATCTAGAATTCTCTAGGGTGAACCTTTTGTTGAATGCTTTTGACATGTTCTTTTGATAGACCCTCATATGGTCAAATGATGGTTGGTGTTTCTCATCTAGAAGTTCTAACTCTTGAAGTCTCATGGAAAGGTAGTCTTCATCTATAACTAGACCTTTGAGGGAAACTCTAAGTGAAGGAATCTCAACCTCTAAAGGTAACACTACTTCAACACCATATGTAAGGGCAAAAGGATTAGCCTCAGTAGGAGTACAAATACTTGTTCTATAGGCTCACAAAGCTAGATTTGTCTATAAGTGCCAATCTCTACCATTCTTATGAATTGTTCTATATAAGATTTTTAAAATGGTTTTATTTAATGCTTCTACATGACCATTTCCTTGTAGGAAGTAAATGGAGGAGCAATGTTATTTTATCTTGAACTTCTTACAAAGTTGTTTAAGGTCCTTATTTTTAAAATAGCCTCCATTTTCTATGATAATCTTGGAAGGAGATCCATATCTAAAAATAATATGATTTAGAATAAATAGAGAAACTTTCTTGCCCGAGGAAATAGAAAGTGGGACAACTTCTACTAGTTTAGTGAAGTAGTCAATAGCAATAATAATGAACTTGTGTCTACATGATGAGTTGGGATGAATCTGCCCAACAATATTAAAGGCCCAATCCTAAAACAACCAATGAGAGATAGAAGGAATGAGTTCCCTACTTAGAGCATGTATCAAGTTACCATTTTTTTGACACTTTTCACATGACTATACAAAAGCTACTACATCAATCTACATCATGGGCCACTAGTACCCCACCCTAAGAAACCTTCGAGACATGGAAATACCATTGGAATGTCGACCACAAATGCCCTCATGGATGTCAACTAACACTTGATAAGATTCTTCCTTTTCTAAGCATCTAAGAAGTGTTCCATCTAGATCCATCCTATACAAATCACCATAGATAAGGGAATGGTGAGAGGCATTTTGAATAAGGTTTTTGTATTTAGATTGGCTAAAGGTTTCAGGTCTAATACCATCATGAAGGTATGAATAAATGACATCACAATGGTGGGTGCAAAGATGTGTGCTAAAATTTAAACACACTTCTATGAGTTATTATGTCCAAGATTGATCACGAATGAGGTCTCAAATGGTGACTCATAGCTCTTTATTATGGAACACAAAGGTTTGTAATGGAGTCCCTAAGTTTGAGCTAGTTTGTGCCCATACAAGTACACCATAAAAGGAAAGATTCAAAGATCAAAATATGCATGCAAATGAAGATGAAAGCTAATCTAAATGATAACAATACAAAGCAATGCAAGAAAGGAAATCTAATCTATGAAAGAAAATAACAATGCGATATTAATCTATGAAAGCAACTATGGATCTAAGCTAATATAAAAATGCAAAGATGGATCATGATGACAGAAGCCATGGATGCATGAGAGAAGAAGACATGAAGATAGAAGTTCACAAAAACCTTTAATGCTCAAAATCCTCCTCCAAAAATCACTCTCCAAACCTGCAGCATAACAATAGCATAATTGTGGAAGTCAAAAATGAGGGCAGAGCTCTCCCTTATAAAGAAGAATGGATGATTTAGATTAAGAGGCAATAAGATTTAATCAAGGGTTAAGAAAGAATGATCCGTGTGAGATAAAATTCCACCAATAAGAAAAGAGGAGGAAAGTTAAATTGAATCCCACTTAGAAATATGTGCATTTAGGTGTAGAGAAAAAAAGAATTTATTCAATTTTTATTTATTTTATTTCGATTTTCAAGTGGGATTTTATTTAATTAAAAGGGAGCAAGTTCTTTTAAGTAAATAAGAAATATTTAATTAAATTAAAAGAGGGGTTTTTCTGTTAATTAATTAAATGTGGATTCATTTTTTAATTAAAAGAGAGGTTGTCTTTTAATTGAATAAGACTTAGGATAAAATGATCAAACCTTAGGAAATGTTGAAATAATTAAATTAATTACAATTTGATCAAAGATATTGATTTGAATTGGTTTAATAAAATAGTGCAAACTATTGATTCAAGAAATTTGATAGACTAAATAATGGGGGCTCATAGTCTAGGTGATCATTCTAGGGTGTATACACAAACAACCTCCAACATTTGTGACCACCTTGTACCAAAGAGTGGCCAAGGTGCTTTAAGTGTGTTTCAAGGTCAATCTTCTAGGGGTCATAATTTAGAGCTCATGGAGGCTATTAGTTAAACATTGAATGCTATAAGAAGTTCATGCCAAGGCCTACAATAAGCTATCTCATTTCTCAAAGATCACATTCCATTTTCATTCCACAAAATGATCTCACTCAATGCCAAAAATCATAGTATGCCTCAGTTCATAGGTGCATCACTATGTAACTTTGAAACCATTGATCTTGGCATTGAATCATTAGTGCCATTAGCTTGATATGGTTGGGTGAACCGTAGTGACACCCTCCTTCTAGTCATGGAGAGCCTCCATTGTTCATGGCCAATTTGTACCAAAGCTTCTCAAAGGTGTTCTAAGTGCCTTTGGGTGGGTGAACCATAGTGACATCTTAAGGGATTGTACAGATCATTTCAAATTAAACATATATAATATCATTTCAAATTAAATATTGCATCAAAATTTGATAATAAAGGTTGTTAAAATTTTCTTCACAAATTATTGTATTTGAATCGAATATAACAAATATAATCAAAATGAATGATATTTCACAAACATGAACAATACACATGATCTACAATAAATTGAACAATACTATACTAAATTAATATGTATATCAATGTGCACATAAATGACAAAAGTACATATCAAAATACATGTATCCATAGAAAAACTACACCAATATATATCAAAGTTCATGTATCCATAGACAAATTAAGCCAATATATATTAAAATACATAGATCCATATACAAAATGGTTTTGATCACGCCATCAAAATGTGTATAATATCAATGTTTCTGTATAAAATGTGAAATATGCCATCTCAATATGTCTCATGATGCATCCTATGAAAACTATACTATCCTATGCTATTGGTGGAGAGTCAAAATTTAGCCTCTTCACTACCCTAGTTGGATCAGATGCCTCCTACCTAAATAAAAAAGGAAAACCTAAAGTTAGACTACTAAATTTATATGATTCTATGTATCTAACATTGAACTACTCAAATGCATAATGATCCTTTTTTCAATTAAGATTTATAGTATTAAAATTTCATCATAAATACCTCTCTTGTCAACCTCCTATGCTGGTTATGAGTCATTTCATATGTCCTTGGCAATGGTTGAACCTCATTGATTGTGGCCTATACATGTTAAAGTATATTAGTTAGATGAATCCATAACTTAAACTATAACATTATAATTCATAGTATACTAAATTTATAACATATAATCAAGAATTCAAAGTACAACTTACCTCTGTTGACTCCTTCTCTGGATATAATGGTTGCATGAGGAATGATACAAAACTTTGATGTCTAGCCTCCTACGTACTAGGTGTTTCCTATGAGATAAAAAAGACTAGTTGTTAATAATCTGAAAATTAGTTTTCAATTTATTTATGAAAATAAAAAAATAAAAAATAAATGATACTTATACATATGACGGGCTCTCACTGTGAATGGAAATGCCAGAGGGTTTGAGACATTGAATTTGCTTTAACTCATCACCAGTAGCCAAGTCTTGTACAATAAAGAATGTAATTAAATTTCATTGCCATAAAAATTTTACAATAATGCATTGATATTTAATCACTTTAAAAAACCTAATTATCTTTCCCTTGTCAATCGGTTGTACCTCACAACTCACACTCTGCCCCCCATGAATAGGCAATACTTGCAAGAGAAAAAAAGATTGGAAACCATATATGCTCCAATATCAAATAGAAAAACAATGAGAACAAAACATAATGTACCATAGATGTCTCAAGGCCAAATGAAATAGCTAAGAGAATGACACTATCAACCTATTTGAGCTCCTCCTCAGTCATCAACTAAACATGAATGAATATCACATACATGTATACAAGTAAGTATGGGTTAAAATTACTCTATCATAGATATTTAGTTTAAATCACATATATCATAACAAAAAAATGTAGACATGTATCAACATAGAAGGATTCTATGCCTCTACATGCCCCTCCTCTCTCACATTAGGGTGTGTAGCTTCTGTACATGCATTTGGTGTATCCTCCTCAAATAAAAACTAATACATAGAAAGATCACCTATGGGACCAAGAAACATTCTTGCATGTTATGCAAGTATGGGGCACACAAATATGTGATGAGCTCTCTAATGATGAACTCACACTAGCATCATCAACATGGGAAGGCAACACTGACCTAGCCTAGGATATCAATAGGCTACTCAATCTATGGATGGCTCTAATAGTCTAAGATCTAGCCTTTGCAATGATATTAGGATGCTGCTTAGGAGGAGGGGGGAAGACATCAGTAGGGGGGACAAAAGTGCTAGCTTTCTTCCACTAGGCAAAGGGTCTATTATGAGGAGCTCCTCGTCCTACACCCATGTTGGGCCTCATGCACCAATAGTTCACCTTGAGGTGCAACACAAATTTGGCATACAATTTTTTAATGAAATAGAATGGCACCTCTAAATTATTGTGTGAAGGGATGTCAAAAACTATCCAACAATGATTCTAAAAGTTTGCACACATAGCCTCATTTATGTACCATTTAATTGATAATTTGGGCATTGTGTGTTGTACTAGTTTACCAATTTTTGGGTCCACAAAAAGGCTAACTATGTTATCTTTAGTTATATTTAGGGCTACAAGATCATCATAGTCCAAGCAATCATCAAACATGGAATGTATTTGCTCACACCAATGAAAAGTAGTATTTTGTTCATTGGTAAGTTTTTCAATATTATCCACTATGGTGTTTAACATGGATAACATGGGAGCTAGTGAAAGGTATATTGTTATATGTAGTTTGCAAAATCCTCAATTTGACAAGATTTTCAAATATCAAATCTTCAATTCGAGGAGGGTTTTGAGGGGGCACTAGAGTAAACACAATAGAACCAAGAAATAAAGAACAACATAAAGGAGAGAGAGAACAAATTAAATTATTGATTCATCAAGTAATCAACATACATGTCCAGCTATAAGGCATTCTGGGTGACGACCATATACAAAATATAACTTCTAGATCCATTATTCAACTTCAATTTTACATTTGTAGACACATATGCATTTCACCTTCAAAGCCCTCTCCATTCCTCTTTAACCTAAGCCTAAGCTTATTACTTATACTTGGTAGAATGTCTTATAGAAGATTCTAAAACATTACATAATAGAAAGGATGACACCAAAATGGTCAACACTTATCCCTAAACAAGATCCTAACATTAAATTCACAATCAAAATTAAATGCACAAGTTAGCTCCCACTAAGAACCAAAACATAGAAAACTTAGCAAAAGAAGGAACTAAGCATTAGAAAATAGTAGGCTCACTTGACATATGAAGGAACACTCAACCAATACTGGATAACTTGGCACACATTGGATAACTTGACACACATTGGATAGCTTAGCACACACTAGATAGCTTGGCACACCTTGGATAGCTTGGAAACAACCAAAACCTAGAAGTCAATAGTAAGTGGCATCTGGAACTCGACATCAATTGGTAGAATAAACAAAAGTGCAGGATTACAAGGAAACCCAAGATGCTCCTACATTAGAAAATTAGGGTTGAAAGAAATGATTCTCTTGAATCATGCAAGTGTTTCAACCTCAGCTGAATCCAATTCAATTTGAGTAATTCATGTAGCATCTTCAACTGGTCTATTCTTCCACTTCATTAAATACTCATAGTAATATTTTCCTCTTATACTTTTACTTAATTTTTGATCTAATTCTTGTTCAAATTCTTCAGTCTACTTCTTAGGATAATCATCTAATACAAAAAATTCATCATTTGACTCATGATACTTATAAAAATCAGCAACATTGAATACAAGAGATGTATCCATCTCATCAGGTAACTCAACTTCATAAGCATTACCACTATCAAACTTTCTCAAAATCTTACAAGGTCCAAAATTTGTCATCTTCAACTTATTGTATATTTCAATGAGAAATCTTCTTCTCGTCAAATGAACCATCACCTCATCACCAATGTCAAAAACATAATGTCTTGTAGACTTATCAACATTCTCCTTATACTTCTGATTACTTTGTTCCAACCTCAATTTTACTACCTTATGCAAAGAATCCATCAAATTAGCAAATTCTTCTCCTAAAACACTTCTCTTTTCCTCACCAAAAACATCCCTCAAATCTGATAGCCCTTTAGGTTGCATTCCTATAACAATCTCAAAAGGTGTTCTTCCTCATACTCCTATTCAAATAATTATTATATGTAAACTTAGCTTGTGCCAATAGCATCTCGCAATTACTTGGCTTATCCCCAACCAAACATCTCAACAAATTACCCAAGCTTCTATTCACAACCTCCTTCTGTCCATTTTTTTGTGAATGGAATGTAGAACTAAACTTCAACTCAGTACCCATCTTCTTCCACAAAGTCTTCCAAAAATAACCAATAAACTTACTATCTTTGTCAGAAATAACACTTCTTGGTAATCCATGCAATCTCACAATCTCTTTGAAGAAAATTTCATCAACATGCTAAACATCTGATATCTTCTTATAAAATGAGCCATTTTAGAAAATCTATCCACAACAACAAATATAGAGTCATACCCATTCATTGTCTTAGGTAATCTAAGAACACAATCTATACTAATGTCACTCCAAGGTTTGCCAAGAACAACTATTGGTGTATATAAACTAGTATTCTGCCTTATTCCTTTTGCAACTTGACAAACTCTACAACTCCTTACAAATTTCTAAACATCTTTATACATTTATGGCCAATAATATTTCTTCTTCAGCGAACTCAATGTCTTATCAATTCCAAAATGTCCAACCAATCCACAATTATGCTTTTCCTTAATAAAATTAACTCTCATAGAAGTTCTAGAGATACACAACTCAATTCCTTTAAACAACATACCCTATTGAATGAAATATTCATCATACTTAAGTGATCTATAATATTTCGTGCTTTGCATTCTCTCCATGCCTTAGAAAAATCAAGATCAATATCATACAACTCTTTCATTTCATCAAAACCAAGAACTTCAACCTTCATCTTAGTCAATAAAGAATATCTTCTACTCAATGCATCAACTACTCAATGACTCCACTCTTATGCTTACTAAGAAATGTGAAACTCTGCAAGTGCTCAACTCACTTCATATGTCTCTAATTTAATTTATGTTGACTTCCCAAGTACTGTAAAGCTTTATGATCAGTATACAACACAAACTCCTTAGGAATCAAATAATATCTCCACTTCTTGAAGGCTTGAAGAATAGCATAAAACTCTTGACCATACACAAAATATTGCTTTTTAGCATTATTCAACTTCTCACTAAAGAAAGAAATAGGTTTACCTTCTTGACTCAATACAACTCCTATTGCACTACCACTTGCATCACATTCAACTTGAAATACCTTATTGAAATTAGGAAAAGCCAATACAGTTAACTCAACAACCTTTTGTTTCAAAGTCTCAAAACTCTTATCAGCCCCATGTGTCCACTTGAATTCCTTTTTATCTCCTCTCATTGTCTCAGTCATAGTGTTACAAATAGAACTAAAATTCCTTATAAACATCCTATAAAAAAATAGCCAAACCATGAAATGACCTTACCTCACCCACACCCTCAGGTGTAGGCAACTCCAAATTTTCTTTTAACTTCTCAGGATCCATCTTCAAATCATTATCTAAAATCACAAATCCCAAATACACAATCTCCTCTTGCATAAAAGAAAACTTCTTCAAGTTAATCATCAACTTCTCCTCCTTCAATCTCTACAATACCTGTCTAACATGCTCAAGATTTTCTTCCCTAGTCTTAATGAATATTAAAATGTCATTCACATTAAAAATCATAAACTTACCCAATCACTTTTTACAACTTCATTCATTAGCCTCCTGAAAGTACTAGATGCATTAATCAAAGCAATAGGTATAACCAACCATTCATTCAAACCATCCTTTTTCTTGAAATCGGTCTTTTATTCATCACCTTATTTGATTTTGATTTGATAATAGCCACTCTTTAAATCAATCTTGGTAAAATACTTTCCCCCACTTAAACAATACATTATGTCATCCATCCTCAGCATAGGAAACCTATATATTTTATTGTGATCTTGTTAATAGCTCTAGAATCATTAAAATTCTCCATTCTCTATTCTTTTTAGGTGCTAATACAATAGGTACAACACATGGACTCAAAATTTCTCTTATCAAAACTTTCTGCAACAATTCATGCACTTCTATATTAAGCCCTTCATTCTTTGAAGGTGTCTATGCATATGGTGCTTTATTCAGAAAACTAGCTCCAAGAATCTATGTAGTGCCTTTGTGGAACTTGGTGGAGTGAAATCTATGTAGTTCTTCTAAAGTAGCATTTTTGGTGTTACTAATGGTCTCTTTTTAGCTTGTGGCAATCATGGGATGAAGATCATATCATAAAACTACTAATTTATTTGATGCAAGACATTGTTTGAAGACCTTGAGTGTTTTCCTTAAAACCAATGTGTGTTTAATTTCTTAGATTAGAAAACACTTTATTTGGGTGCCAAAATGAATATTTTCTATTCTACTTGATATGCCTATAGTGTCTATAATCCCAAAGGGTTATAAGATGTATCCTCTCCCCTTGCCTTTGTGGATATTAGGTGTAAGAGAAATCTGTATAATTCTTTTAGGGAAGCCTACCTTGGACAAAGATATTTGATAGTGGATATGCCAGAGGAAAACTTTAGAGTGGTAATAGGCAAAAGCTAGGTCTCCACTCTAACCACTTTATAAAGCCTTGATTGTGGGTAATGCCCAATCGGTAGTATGGTTGGGTGATAGCTCTCCTCTAGTACCCTTAGAGGTGCATCAAACCCTAGTTCTTAGGGTTGGGTGACCTCTTGTGGGAGTTTATCATCCACCTATTGAACAATGTCCCAAACTAAAAACCTTTGTTGTAGTGACCAAAAAACCTTCTATCCACTAGCTCAAGGGGTCACCCATGCCTATGAAGAAATCTCACACTTTCGTGGTCCTAAGAAGAGAAAATAGTCCCTTGAGAAGTGATGCCCCTTGGAAAGTGGATCTTGGTATGCCCGAGAAGTGAGTACACAGTAATGGGGAGCCTGTGCTACCAAGATTCTAGGTTTTCCACTTTGGATAAGCACAACTGAACTTCAGTTCAAG
Source organism: Cupressus sempervirens (assembly GCA_028749045.1). Lineage (NCBI taxonomy): Eukaryota > Viridiplantae > Streptophyta > Pinopsida > Cupressales > Cupressaceae > Cupressus > Cupressus sempervirens. The sequence goes on from CM053789.1 coordinate 735,056,893, forward strand.
TGAGAATTAATTGGATACTATCCTTTTAGCCTAGGTTGTGGTGTGTCTATTCACTTTTAACAATAACTAGTCTACCTATTGTGTCATGTGTAAGTGTTTCACATGAATCAAGATAATTATCAAATTGAAAAACTTGAAAACACTTTTCAAAAACATTCAAAACATTTGTAAAACATACACTTGTCAAATGCTTGTCAATTTTTTTTTCAAAACATATTGCAAACATACACTTGTTGAACTTGTCCAACATTACAAACACATGGAAATTCAATCTTGTCACCTTAGGATCTTATGTAATGTCTCTTAGAAATCATTTTTCATATCCATATTGCATATTTCATATCATGTCCTTATCACATTCCTTGCATATTTTTTATTTTTCTCTTAGGATCCCTTTTGCATAGCATAGCCCTCATCTTGGTCCCTACATTGTCGTCATTTCCACTTATCATACCTTACATTATCCTCATTTTGCACATTCTAAATCCTCATATTCCTCATTTTGATTCCATCATAATCTTCATTTTTTATCTAGGTCCTTGCATAACTCTCATAATCTTCATTTTAGTCCTCATTTTCAACCTAGACCCTTTGAATTTAGTATAGAATCCAAAGAAAACATGAGTCTTAGAGTATTCTCTTATTTGGATGAATAAAGGATATTGACCTTGGTATTTTTATCATTTGTCCTTTTATTATTTTCTTTGAGTCAAGGTTTATCTATATCTTGATGGATTTGACTTGGTCCTTTTTATCAAAATTTTCCTTTTGATTTTGTCCTTTCTTTCTTGGTCAAGATCCAATATTCATCCTTGAAAGGTTAGACTCTTAGCCTTGTATTTTCCAAAAAATTTCCTCAAAATTCACACCTCCTTTTTCATGTCCTTAGTTTTCACAGTCCTCATCTTGCATAACCTTGTCCTCATTTTTCATTATCCTAGTTTTCAAAAACTATAGTTGCATAAAACTTGTTTGCATATCATTTACTTATTCTAGAAATCCAAAAAAATATATTGCATTTTGCATTCACATATCAATATCCAAAACATTTTCATATCATATCCAAAAATATTGCCCAAACATCAAAAGCCTCCAAAGTCCAACGAGCACTATCAAACACAAACTTTACCCAATTCCAAACATTTCAAACTAAAAATTTCCTTGCATAGAAAAACCTTTTCATGCCCATATGTTACACTTTATCCTTTCATATCCTAAACATAATTAACCCCTTAGTTGCATTTTCATAGTCCAACATTTAAAAAATTCCAAAAAACATTTTGCATACATACCCTTATTGTGCATTTTTTCTCATACTTATATTTTAAAAATCCAAAAAAAAAGAGAAAGTGAATTTTTCATGCCCCCTCATACTTAGGTGCATTTGCATACATTTGTAGATATTGTGCCAATTTTACAAGATCACAAAATTCTACAATGCAACAAGGTTCATTCCAAACTATGTACATTTTGAGAACCCACAAACATTCTTTAACTTGACACAAGATATACATGTGAAACAACAAGGTTTTCACCCAAACATCATGGACACTTCACAAACACCTCTTTTGAAACACAAGTTTTTGTCCCCAACATGGCATACACTTCAAATGACATTACCTCTTTTCATCAAACATAAGAAACACCCTCAACAACTTATGATCAATCACTTGAATCTTCCATATTCCTTATCGAAAGGTTGCAAAATAAATTGGATAAAGAAGCCAAAAAGATTCAAGAACAAATGGATTCATGTAAAATATCTCATGGATGGATAAAAAATGCCAAAACTTATTGCACAACTCATAGAAGCAAATGAAAAATTCAACAAAATACTTCTAAATGAAGACCTTAAATATGATTAATCCAATCCTATTTCATTTGAATCAAGTGAACCTCAAGAAATTTTACAACTCTTGGTCTCAAAAATTCAATCACAAATAACTTGGCATTCAAAAACATTTCAAGATTATCAAAAACCCTTTCTAAGTTTGTCTCAAGCAATCACAAACACAAACATGTCAATTTTTTCACACTAGACAAATACAATTAATCAAATTCCTTTTGAGGAACACCTTCAACCAAATTAATCTGAACAACATTTACATATCAATTCTACAACACCAACAAGATGACCCAAGCAAAGGAAATTCAATTATTATACTACTAAAAAAATCTTTCAAAAGTTATTTGAAAAGGATGATGATAATGGTTCACCCATGTCTGGCAATGGATCATCCCATAACATTCACATTGATGCAACATCAATGCCCCCTCAAAACAATTACCTCCAAAAAACATCCATATTTTTATCTAGCACTTCATATTCCAAAAGCCCACAAGAGCAGTTTCCCTCATCAGCTTCAAGTTTCACTCCCAATGTTGAAACCTCTCAATGGCTATCCATCCAAAAAATTACAACTAGTCCCATCCTTGACATAAGTCCCTTTCATGATTCTCAATTTCTAGAATACATAACATGTTGACAATTGGCTAATTGTGATATGTAATTGTTGTCATTAATGGCAACATATGATGTACATGTTGACAAGAAATCTAGGAAATAAAGATACTTAGTGTTTGGTAAATAGAAAATTTTCTAAGTATAGAATTTGTTTATAGTAATGTATTGTTTTGTTTAAAACATGTTGTAGACATAATATTATGACAAGTGAAGTTACATGGAGATAGTATCCATGTTGGTGATGATGTGTATAACCTCAAAATTTTGTATACACTATATGGAATAGATATAATCATGATTTAATGATGCAGGACAATGGAATTCAAGGAAATAATTGTTTTGTTTACAAAACAATTACTTGTCCAATTAGGGCCAACATCCTATATGTCTACTCTAACTTGGAAAAGTGCATTGTGGTCTTAGCTGACCCAACAATAATTAATGTAAAGGCATGGTATTTATGCAAAAGACTTCTTGTGATAAGAAGTGTTCTATCTTGATATTATGAGAAAGTGAAGTGCTTGTATGTGCTTGTCAAGTAATGTGAAATGAAAGAACTTTTGTGAAAGTAGTATATGTGAAGTTTTTTATGAGCTATCTGGTGATCCAACATAAAAATGAAGATCAAGGATCACACAAGAAAGACAAATAATAGTAAATTACTTGTTTGAGTAGTGAGCTCTTCTTGTAGTTGAAAATGCATGTTTGGGCACTGGACTCTTCTTGCATACATTATACCACAACTACTAGTAGGGTTGGAATCTCCTAATAGGGACTTCTTATACTAAATTTTTCCATTGACTCCTGACAGGGTCCATTCTCTAACAAAAAACTTATATATCAGTATATTATTTAGTGGGTATCATCCCCACAAGGGTTTTCCCTTGGCTAGGGTTTCCCTAATTAACAAAATATGGTGTTATGATTTATCTTTGTGTGTTGCTATTGTTACTATTCAACATTACTCTATTATGCATGGTTTAAAGTAAATAATAATATCTAGTTGGAAACTAAAGTTTGTAGATTACTTATTCACCCCCCCCTCCCCCTCAGTAATCCCTATTTCTAAAAATTGGTATCAGAGCACAGTTAATTTTAAGAGGATTAACAAATTAAGTAAGATCACTATGGCTATGGAACGATTGAAGAAGACCCTTGAACAAGCTCTTGAACAAATTGACCTCCTTACTAAAGAAAGAGATAAGCTGAAGGATAGATATGAAGATTCCAAAGTATACATTGGTCAATTGAAGGAAAAGATTGAACATATGAAATCTAAGTCTGAATCTACTGATGATGACTATTCAAAGTTGAAGACAGAATACAAGATCTTGAAGCATGAGCTTAAAATTACAATTATGACATTAACTCAAAGAAATGATCCTAGCAAAATTGAATCTAAATTGAAGACTAAAAATGCAGATTTGAGAGCAAGTCTAGTAAAGAAAACATCCAAACTTGAAACATTGAAAGAAGATCATGAAGAAATCCTCAAGTACAATACTATTGTGAAAGGTGAATTGACACAATGTAAATAGTAGCTTGAGAAACTTTATTCTAGCAGAGAAAAGCTTGATGATTCAATGTCTACACAGAGACCTTCTTATGACAAGATTGGTCTTGGCTATCTAATTAACATGTATGTGAAGAAACTTGAGATTAGATCATATCCAAAAGAAAACGATAAATCTGATGACAAGATTGAATCCAGTCAATCTTCTGAGAAACCAAAAGAAGCTAAGCAAAACAAGGAAGTTGAAATCTTGGATGAACCTAAGCATGTGGAAACTCCTAAGGAAACCAAGTATGAATTTAGAGGTAAGTATTTTTTACATAATGAAAAATGTCATATAAAAAGAGATTGTACTAATAAGCCATTCAATCATGTTAAGGACTTTTATTGTCATAACTATCATTGTATGGGTCATAATGCAATTGATTGTAGGAAACCTAAGTATGATAATGATAGGAGAAATAGTAGAATGTCTAGATATGCTAACCCTATAGATAGAAGATGATCTAATGAAAGGACATGAAGAGAAGAAAGATCTTATGGAGATAGTAGATAGTTCCTGTGTTATAAGTGTAACAACATAGGACACATTGCTTGAAATTATCATGCACCTGATAATCAAAAAAATCCTAGAAGCAGAGCACCTATATGTCAGTTATGCAACAACTTTGGATAGACAGTGAAGTACTGTATAATGGACATAAACTTTAGAGATAAAAGAAACAATGGAAGAAACTTTGGGAACACAAGAAATGATAGAAGCAACCATGAAAGGAACTTTGAAACTAGGAAAGACAATGAAGAACAAAGAAACATTGTAAGTGAACTTGGAGAAGAACTTAATTAAGCATCTATGAAATGAACATACATCTCAAAAGAAAAGTTAGATGATGATGAGACAAGAAGATTGAAGTCAGTCATTGAGTTTGATTCAATTAAGCTGAATTAAGCTTGTTCACAACATTAGTATTTGAGAACTTCATTCAGAGACCAAATTAGAGGTAGCGAAGTTGGGAAAAGGTGTACTCAATTATGTTTAGATGGTATCTAAGCTTGCTTATGAGTTGGAGATCATCTAAAAAAGTTATGAAGGAATTTAGAGTTATTGGTACTACAGTAAGAGTTGATTCTATAAAAAAATGAAAAGTAAGTTTTTACAGAGAATTTCTTGATGTGAAGTTTTGAGGATATTTATCATAATGGAAGGAGGCTATAGTAAACCTTGTGTGACAACCAAAGATTAGATAGATGATCTTAAGCAATTAATTGATTACAGAACACAAGTAACAACTTTTTCATATTTGCAAAAGTATGCAATTAATGCAAGTTGAAGTTGAGGGATAAATGGAGTACAAAATTAATTTTAATTCATTGTGAAAACATTTGAAGCAAAGAGCATTCTAAAGCGACTTATCAAAGTGATTTCAAAGAAAACCTTGTTTTCAGAAAGAGGTGTTTTTCATTTTTTCTACAAAAATTTTTTGGAAGAAGATATTGTTCAATAAAGATCATGGATAGGTTAGCAGTACACGGTGTTGAGAACAAAGATAGACCTAAGTTTAAAATAGTTTTTGTAAAACCTAATGAAGGAAACCCTAGCTCTACACTATCTATCACTCCGAACAATGTAGTTAATATGAACAAGGATATGGACCTAGTATTTAACCTCGACATGAATATAAAGCCGACATTTTAACACTTAAATGAATTGAACTTGTTTAAATATCATTTCTACAATGAGCTAGCTATAGGTGAATGGACTCAAATCATATTGATTAGGATACATAATGGAAAACTGTGGATGGAAGATAATGTAGTAGACATATCAGCTAACCTTATACATGAGGTAACTAGTCTTAGGAAAGACAACAATGTACCTATAGTTGAGAAATTGGTAAAGAAGAAAGTAGAAAGTTATACTAAGGCAATACACAATGGGAAGGCTATGGTAATTAGCTTCATCAAGTAGGATGATGTAAGATTTATTAGTAGAATTATTGCTTATTTAGTTTGCACAAGTTCTAAGATAGATGAACTCTCAGCTAGGTTTATATATGCAACTTATAAGATATGTATAGAGAAAGAGCAAGTAAATCTAAGTGAAATACTGAGGATACAACTCTTGGAAAACTTGGAAAAGATTAAGAGAACAAAGAATGGTGTGTTTAGATTTCAATCATTGATAAATCACATATTCTTCCATGTACTGAAGAGATTTCCCTACTTATCAATGATAGATATAATGAGCAGTGAAAAATGAACTATGGAGAAGATCATAGAGGTATACAGAAGGTACCCTGTAGACAAGATATTGGACAATGAAAACTTAATTTTGAGGACTTTTGAAAATGAGATGAAATGAAATTTAGGATTTCACTAGAAATTGTAGATAGATTCAAGGTGGATATATGTATATTGGTTGACACAGATCACACTTATATTCAAGTAGTGGAACCTTAGGAGACAATTTTAGATCCCTTGAGATATGAGTTGATTGATGATGTTATAGTTAGCTACATTTATTTGTTGTTGAATTTAGAGAAAGACAAAGAAAAATATTTATTTGATACCTATGATGAGATTACTTAGCATGTTCATCAAGCAACCTTAGAGAAGGCATCACACAAGAAGGTTGAATCTATAATTAAAAAGGCACTATTTGAGGCTGAAATGTTAGAGAGTGAATCTAAGGCTATGAGACAAACATTGAAGCAAGGTGTATTAAACATACAACACTTGTTAGTTTTAGTTGATGAGACATCTTCAGAATAGAGAATACCATATGCCATAGTATCCAATGTTCAACCTAGTGAGTAGAAAGGAAAATAAAAAGATTAGTTGAAGCAGTATCTTCAAAGGTAAAGAGAATCAAACAGATCACCATAGGAATTGGTAAGAGATAGAAAACATTGTTGACAATTGAGTCAAGCGATAAGGAAGAGGAGGAATAGGAAACCGAACAAGCTGAAAAGATGATTCCACCTAATCAAGCAACAGGAAAACCTCAACAACCTTGGAATCTGAAGATTGATAAGATTAACACAACAATTACCAATGAGGAAAATTTTGTTTGGCTAAACAAGTTTTATGACTTATACAATAATTTTGGGAAGGATCATATTGATATATCTATTGTGAGATATATTATAGGAAATAATCTTAGTATGAAAGATATCAAAGGATTAGTGAACCAGAAAGTCTATGAGATACTTATAGATAAGAAGACTCCTACAAGGGAAGATGACCTTGAACTTTAGAAGTCTATGCTAAGTACTATCTACAGGACTAATGATGAAGATTAAATTAAGAGATTGTTGAATAACCTTGCACCATATTTGAGGAATAAGTTGAGGCCATTCTTATTTACCATTGGTGAGAAGGATAAGTTGAGAAAGGAGGCTACAATAGTTATCAATAAGATGATATCAGAGTCTCAGGTAGTATCTCCTCTAGCTCCTAGAACCTCGAAGGTATCAATAAGTGGTGAGACCATGAAGATTGATCAAACCAACATTACTCTTAATATTGATGATACCAATCCATTTGGTAGTATCAAAATCAAATGTACCTAATATTGAAGATATTGAGGAAAATTTGAAACAAATAGAGGAAGAGAAGAGGTTACTAGAAGAAGAAAAGTAGAAGATAGAGGAAGCTAAGCAACAATTGCTTGAGGAAGAAAGGAAAAGAAAGGAAGATGAAGAAAAGAAGAGAGAGAAAAAAGAGGAGGAGAAAAGAGTAAAAGAAGTAGTAAAGAAATAGAGGGAGGATGAGACTAAACCATCTAGTTCATCTACTCCTCTCTCTTGCTAGTTTAGCTACTGATGATGATGATCAAATAGAATTGATCTCATCCCTGACCAAGCTAATTGAGAAAAATAGGAATGTAAAAAGTTTACAAAGATCATTAATGGAAGTAACTGACAGATTGCACAATACTTTGATAGTAAAATATACTAAGTTAGACCTCAAACAAAGAGCACATGTAGTGCTAAAATCCTTTGATGAGGAGTTTACTAATTTGCTAAACATTGTAGAGGTGAAGGCTCAAATTTCCCATGATGGTGACTTGTTTGGCACCATCTACCAAAATATCAAGAATGACTTAGTCAATCTTGATACATGAGTAAAAGAACTTTAGAAATGTTAGCAAGAAGGGAAATTCTTGTATGTTAAGTGTAACATATCATAAAAATTGACTATAGATTTGGATAGTCAGTTAGAGACCAAAATGAGTGAACTAGAGGCTCTATGTAACCAGATCCAACATCCATCTAGCAAAATTGATGATTTTGAGAGTCAACTTGCTAGTGTTCATAGTGAGATCAGGAAAATGGAACTTTAGAAAGAATAGAATTTGAAGAGAACATATGATTTTAGAGAATCTATTGCTATACAGTTATCTTTTTTTGAAAAGTGCCTAGAGGAATGTGTCAAGACCAAGGACACATATACAAACTTTTTGTATTCAGATATCAATGCAATTAAGATTGCATCATATGCTTTATGTGCAATTCTCACATTAGTTGAGTCTACAAAAGAAACATGGAACAAAGGTATGGACAATTTGAAGACCATTTTTGATGATTGTATGAAGAAAATATTAGCATAAGAAAGGACAACAATTTTGATAGTTTTTGGATAGAATCTTGACATTTTGACCTTTGTCATTGATGTCAAAGGGGGGGAGATGTGAAAATTGTATACATGACAAAAGGAGATATTGTTGAAATACATGTGATGATTGTAAAAGTATAATGTATATTTTAAGGGGGAGTATATATGTAAAGTTAAACAAGTTATAATAGATGTAATATTTATTTTGATAGTTAAGTTTTGTCACTTAGCCAATTTTCCCTATTTTATTGCCATAATGCCAAACGGGGATATTGTTGACAGCTGGTTAATTGTGATATGTAATTATTGTCATTAATGGCAACATATGATGTACATGTTGACAAGAAACCTTGGAAATAAAGATACTTAGTGTTTGGTAATCAAAAAATTGTCTAAGTATAGAATCTATTTACAATAGTGTATTATTTTATTTATAACATGTTGCAGATGTCATATTAGGACAAGAAAAGTTACATGGAGATAGTATACATGTTGGTGATGATGTGTATAATCTCAAAAGGTTGTACCGACTGTACATAACAAATATAATCATGTTTTGATGATTCAGGCCAATGGAATTGAAGGAAAGAATTGTTTTATTTACAAAACAATTACTTGTCCAATTAGGGCCGACATCCTAGATTTTTACTCTAACTTGGAAAAGTGAATTATGGTGTTAGCCAACCTAGTAGTAATTTATGTAAAGGCATGGTATCTATGCAAAAGACTTCTTGCGATAAGAAGTGTGCTATCTTGATATTATGAGGAAGCAAAGTGCTTGTATGTGCTTTTCAAGTTATGTGAAATGAATGAACATTTATGAAAGTGGTATATGTGAATTTTTGTATGAGATATCTAGTGATCCAAGATCAAGCTAAAGATCAAAGATTAGACAAGGAAGTCAAATAATACTAAATTACTTGTTTGAGTAGTGAGCTCTTCTTGTAGTTGAAATTGCATGTTTGGTTAGTGGGCTCTTCTTGCATACATTATGCCTCAACTCCTAATAGGGTTGGAATCTCCTAATAGGGTTTCAAAATCTCTTAACAAGGATTCAAATTACCCTACTAGATTTCTTGTATTGAATTTTCTCATTGATTGTTAACAGGGTCCATCCTCTAATAAGGAACTTATATATCAGTATATTATCTAGTGGGTATCATCCCCACCAGGGTTTCCCTAGTTAAAAAAAATGGTGTTATGAGTTATCTTTGTGCATTGCTATTGTTACTATTCAACATTACTTTATTTCATTGTTATGCATGGTTTAAAGTAAGTAATAATATCGAATTGGCAACTAAAGTTTGTAGATTAGTGATTCACCCACCTCCCCCCCCTTCTTAGTATTCTCAATTTCTAACATAGCATTATGCCCTTCATCTCCAATCAATCCCATTTCACATAGTCAAACTCAACATCTAGATCCATTACATCCAAATATTAATCCCTTTTCAAACTTTCATGCCCCATGTCAAGTGGATAATTTAAAGAATATAAAAATAATTCCTAAAAATAATCTAGATCAAGATCCAAACAATATCCAAATAGTTCAATCTTTGATCAAGGCATGATTTCCATTAAGCTTTACAATAACCCCATTTTCCAAGATGATCCATTAACCTTTGACCTTTCACTTTCTAAGAAAGATTAAGATCACCCTTCCATATTTCCCAATGATCAAAATATAAGTCAAAATTAAAGTATTCTTACACTCTCAAATTATCCAATAGATCCCATCATTCCTTTATATCCTCTACAAGATCATTTCATTCCCCCAAATTCTCCACAAGATCTCATCCTACTAGATGATCCTATCACTACTCTCATTCTACTGAAGGATCCCATTATTCTTCTTGATCCCCCTCATGGTTTAGACACATTTGTGTAAGAGGTTCATGAACCCCCTTCACTTCAAATGGGTTCCTCTAGTTCTATAAAGTCTGGTCCGATTCACTATCCTATCAAGTCTTCCATATCATAAACACCTAAACATGGAATCACATCCATTAGCAAGAATCCCACTCGTCAAAATATTTATTGAGTCAAAGGGTCTAACATTGAAGAAAAAAGTATGTCAAAACCCTTTCATATCAAAGAGGATTCTGAAGGTCATGACATTACTCCTAAAGCTCACTCTCAAGGTGTTGGTATCCCTTCCAAATCCAGATCCAAATGTATACCTACTCCATCTACCCTTCCATCTATTTTAGGTGCATATGTTCCTCCATCCATTAGTTGACAATCCACTTACTCTTTTCCATATCCAAGTCAACAAAGGCACACATCCTAGAAAACCTTCCACCCATCCAAAAATCCTCCACATAATTCCTATCCATCCATAAATTCTATTCCCTTTCCAAGTAATTTGGATGCCAATAATAAGGTCTATAAGTCAAGAAATCCACATGCAATTAGGGATCAACATGTCCAGTATAATTGACATGTGAATACAATGAAAAATATGATCCCAAAAGAAAAAGAAATATCAAAAAGGCCACAAAAGCCCATAAATAAATAAAAAAGTCAACAAAAATATGGGTTCCTAAATCTCTTTTTCAATCAATACAATCAAATAACCCACAAAATAATGAAAAGTCAAAATACATGTGGATTCCCAAAAAGCTTCTTGAAGTACAAAGCCCTAAAGAAAGACCAAATTTGGCATCCAAAATTGCTATTCCTCCATTGAAAAACCTTCCATATTCCAAAGCCATTTTGGGTCCTTGTGTCCCAAAGTATACATCCTCTCATCTAACAAATCAAAAATATAATTTTCCTCCATCATTCCATTACCCTTCAAGGTGTGTGCCAATGTTTTTCTTACATCCTTTTCCATCCACTAAGTATCAAGCCTTCTTTCATTCCCCCTATCATCCTACATAATTTTTTTATCCTTTCATTGAGCCTATTTGATCCCTTTCCTAAATCCCTTTTCTCCCCATTTTCATTACCCTACCAACATATCTAAGCCTACTATCATATTCATTGTCTAGTATTGCATACCTTTCTAGAGGATTATCCAAAGAATAAGATGCTTGATTCCTTCATCCATTCATGTCATGCATCCATTATCTTCTAAAAGTGTCAAAAAAGTTTTTTAAAATGAAGAAAAAAAAGGAAAAAAAGAATAAATAAAAATCATTTCATCCAATAGTGAAGACTTGTAATACATGCACTTTAGGCAAGTACCATGGTGAAAACCTAGCAAATAGGAATCATATCTAGTTTATGAACATCTTGCATTCCATACTTGGAAGTGAGTTTTACTCATATTTCCCCCTATCATTTCCTTCATTTTATCATATGTCCATCATACCTCTTATCCTATCCAAACTTCACATTTCCTTTGTCTCTCGACTTTGATCTTGAGAAAGATACAGATCCTCTAGAAGATCCTCATTTCCTATATTCTTTATAGTATCCTATTGCCTTGGTCCAAATTTTCCTATCCTATCATAACCTCTACTCCATATACCCTTGTCGATTAATGATCTTGCTTTTCTTATCCATTTCCTATCAATTTCCTATCATTCTCTCTATCTTGGTCTTGATGAAAATAAGGACACAAAATTCAAAACTTATTTTTAACAAACCTCTTGGTATTTCCATCTCCATGCATCACTTTCCATCTAGTTCCTAAAGTGTTCATATCCTATCATTGCCATATCTAGGCCTTGAGTCATAAAATATGTCCTCCCATTTTTGTGGATAGTCCTTGGTCACCCAACCTCAAAACCCTTCTAAGTAACCTTTTTCCACCATCCATTACTTCTCTACTCATCTATTCACAATACTCTTACCTTGCTAGACACTAGGGGAAATTCTTTCTATGTACATACCTTAAAGACCTAAAAAATTCAAAAAAATCGCATATGATCTTTAAAAAAATTTTAAAAAATAAAATATGATCTTGAAGAAATCCATGAAAAAATTGTAAAATGTCCTGAACAAAGCACTTCAAATCAAATATGAACCTAAAAAAAAACCTTAAAATTATAAAATTAACTAGAAAAAAATCAACACACAAAAAGAAAATATTTTGAAAACCCAAAAAAAAAGAAAAATCCTAAGAACTTGCAATAAACCTTGTACATAATCATTGTAAAGAATCACTCTTTTTTCTAAACACTTGCACATGTAGACTCAAACATAAATATTGCACTTCAACAAAATCACGATTTGACAAGGTCCACATATAACTACTTCAGACAACCTGTGAAACATCAATCTTTGAAATCCCAACCAACACTTAATAAAGCAAGTAATAACCGATCATAATGGTTGTTGGCTCATGTTGTTTAGTGAGTGTTTTAATTTTTTCTAGTTTTCTTTTGATCATTTTCCTATGCTACTTGATGATATAAAATAATTTATGAGAGTGGACAGGGTGGTTCATGATTATTTTTTCCTTTTTTTTTCAAATGTCTTTTGATAGACTAGAGCATCACTCTATGCCTTAGGATGGATAAGGTCATTCTTTGTTTGCATTGTGTTTGTTTATGCAAAAGGATTGCATTTTCTCTCTGGCTTTCTATGTCATGATGCATTGCATTCCATTTGTCACATAATAATAAAGCTTTTATAACATAAATTACATCTATGAAATCAAGCTTCATCACTCTTCTTAGTCTCATTTCCTTCTTCTACTAATGTTTCTTTAATTAATATCTTTCTATCATCATCTTTTCTTTTTGAAAAATTGTAATCGAGTAAATTTCTTGCCCAATTTTTCGAGGGGGCACCCTACATCCTTCTTTTAATTTGACTAGGGCATTAAAATTTTTCATTATTATTCTTTGACACAATGCTCATAATCACATTGTATGAAAGAGGGGAAAAATGTAGATGCTCAAAAATGGTTCATCCCTACTCTTTTATCACCTTTGCATCCTAACTTGTCTCATTTTATCATTTCACTAACTTTGATCTTTTGGCCAACTTGATCGTCATTCAATAAAAATCTAGATCAACTCAAAATCAATTCAAAAACCATTTCAATATCATTTCATCATCATTGATCCTTTAGGCATTGTTATGTCCTTTAGTGCCTTATCAAAATTCATGAATATATGTCACATGTCCTTGGCATATCATCATTTTTAATCATGTCTTTGTTCAATCAATTTGATCCTCGACATTGTTGAGTCCTTCAATGTCTAATCATGTTTTTATTGAATCAATTTGATAGTATTGATTGTGTCTGTTGATGTTATTGTGATTAATTTCGATCAATCAATTTCAAACCATCTTGTAGAATTTACAATGTTCATTAAATTTCATATGTCATCAACCCTTGTCATGTGTCCTTAACAAGTCATCATTTCCTATCATTCATATAGCATCATTTCTTTAGTTCAATCCAACATCATCACATTTGATTTGTATTTTGATCATGATCCTTCAATAGAGTTATCCTTAATTTATTTCATCATCTTGGTCTATCAACTTGTTAATTTCTCCTATAGGATTAGATAACCAAGAGTCTATTCCTATGTCTTAATCATTTAATTTTATGCCCTCTTATTAATTATTCCTGTTTACAAACCATTATCAATTAGTTAGTCTTTATTAATTAATTGATTCTTTTCATGAATTATGGGAATTCCTAATTTTCCAAATTCTAATTCTAATTTCTCATTTATCATTTTCCATTTTCTATTTCCTAATTCTATAATTTATAACTTCATGAGATTTTAAAATTAAAAATTTTCCACTCTTACACATTCCTAATTTTTAGCTTACACCTCTTACATCTTTCTATGCATTTTGTTTACACTTTCTTTTTCTATTTTTCTTACACATTTCTATGGATAATTCTTTTACATTGTCATAATTTTCCAATTTCACCTCTTTTTCGTAGCAATTTCCAAAATTCATGCATGATTATGACATCTTTCTCTTTTCCATTCTTTCATTCCATTTCTTGCATTTGGCTTCAAAATCATATAAATTAGCCATTATGCACTTGTTTTAGCTAACCAAAATCCAAGTATTCTCACTACCATATCATCTTGCTATCATATCATATTTTCATGCTTTCAATTGTAGGTGCATCTTGTCATTTGGAGTTACATCAACATCAACCCTATGGAGAAGAAAGGATAACATTGGAGCATCATGTGAAGGGAGTTTTTTATGAGTTTTTAATGTTTATTTATACACTTTCATTTCAATGACTTTAGTGGTAGATCATATTCATTTGCATTTATTTGAAAGTTTGTGGTTGCTTTCATTATGAAAATTTACTCTTTTTCTAGTCCTGTAGATCCATTGAATGACTTATACTTCTTACTAGAGGTAGACTATTAGGTATATCATCTTCAAAAATCTCCTTATACACATTCAACTATTAATGTAAATAATTATTATTTATACTTTACTTAAGTTTACTTAGATTAATGCATTATTTTATTAGTTATTAGTTAGACATCTAGGAGTTTGCATATTCATATGAGTTGTCTTGTTGATAACTCAAGAATTAGAAATTTTATTTTAGCACATGGTGTCTACAACATAATTTTATGTGATACACCTTTGTAGGATTATCTTCTCATCGTTACACTAACTCTTGTGCTCAATGGAGGATAATCCACTTTTGGTGGACATGTGCTTAGTTGTGAGACTTATCATATTTCTAACTCCTAGTCATTCTAGAGGCCTTTACATACATGCACTCCTAGTGTACTTGTACATCAATTTATCAATCATTGAATAATCTGATATCCAAGGATAATCAGTTATTCATTCTCATATTTTTATGATCATACATCATTTGGTCCATATTGTGCTAGTTTTGTGCTTCTTGATCTTGGTGTTATTTTGTCCTAAATGAAATTCTTCATGGTATCATAGCTATACAAAATTCTTACATGGTATTAGAGCCATAGGAGTGTCATTTCATAGCAATAGGATACCATTCTTGCTTCACCTTTCAAAGGGACATCAATTCAAATCCAAAGTATCATAGTCATTGGGAGCATCTAGAGCCAAAGTAAACCTCACCATTGCATCTAGAGCATCAATTCGGTGAATTTTGACTATAAATTTTCCTACCTTAGGCTATAGTCAAAATTGAGGCAAATTGTTTTTGCAAACTGGCACCCAAAGGCTTGATTTGCAAATTTGGTATGATCATTTCAGATCTTTGAATTTAATTTTTAGACCTACATTTTTTTTAATTTTAGTCTCTACAATTTCTTTGCATTATTTTTCAGATCTACGTATTTTGTTCCAATTTTTTTTGGCCATCAGGCCTGTAGAGGAGAGATTTTTTGTAGGACAAGATTGGAGCTTTCTAGTGCAAATCAAATATTGGCATCATATTTAGAAGGTCAAAAAAACCCTAAATTGACTTTTGTTTCATCAAAAGCAGACATCTAAGGTGAAATTTAGTCGTTTGATTTTTGAAAGTGCGATGGCAACGATTTAGGGAAAATAATTGTAGAGGATGTTTGAGATCTCTATTCCTAATTTTTTTTGCAAATTGTAAATCCCAATTTTTGCCACTTCAGATGCTTTGTATGGGTTCATTTAGACACATAAACAGGTTCTATTCTCTTTTGAAAGTGAATAATTTTTCATCTACATTTCAAATCTACAATTAGATTATAGGCTTGCATGGATAGAAATATCACTTTGAAAAATATGACCTTTCTTTGCATTATATTGCTTCAAAATTGTTGTATTTCTCAGCTACATTATAAAGTTCTAGATTTGAACTATAAGAGGAGGTTGTAAACAAAAAAATTAGAAGCCCACTAAGGCCAAAATTGGCAAGTGGCTATTGTAATTGCACTAAGTATAAAGTGCCAAAATCATACATTGGGGGGTTGATTGATTATTTTTGCATTTTGGGGGGTGCATACATTTATTAATCTCATGGAGTTCTATTCTAGATGTCAGTTTGGTATTAGACCAAGGTTGACAAAAAGGAACTATCAGAATTGGAGTGCCTTGATAATTGATTATCTAAGAAGAGAGCATAAGGAAGTATTTCCTTATCTATGTTCTAAAGAACTGCCCTCTAATGATCCAACACCGATCAAAATAATTACATCATTCATTTTTAGTATCAATGCTTATTGATTTGATGTCATCAACAAGTTCACTGATCCTTATGACATTTGGATGGCTCTTTGGAAAGCACATGGAGATCCAACAGTTCTTCCATTTTCAAAGAACATTCTACCACTAGTCACTCTAGTTATGGTACCTTCAACTCTAGATGAGATTGCACCTCCTAATGTTCTTGTTGCTTCTACTAATCTAGTTCCAGACATAGATGCTCCTCATTTAGTGCAACAAGAAATACAATGTCTTCCTATTCTAGCTTCATGGGATGATTTCCTTCTAGACATTGCAAGGCTATTTGTGGAGTCTTACATTGAATATGTGGGAGACATCATTGATGACATCTATCTTCTCTTTAATGAAGAGACTTCTTCACTTGTTGTAAGGGCATACTCTAAACCTCAACCACTCGATCCTTCTTTTGATACTAACACAATTGTGGATACTTCTTTACAACAGATGTAGAAGGACTCTTTTACTTTAGAGGAGACATATCAGTCTTTGGAGATTGTATTCTAGTTTCCTTACACATCATATTTTCTAAGGATTCTTCCTACTAGTTGGGGAACATTCTCTACTACATCTATGACACTACTTCTTACTACAAGGAGGAACATCATTCAACTTTCATGGTGTAGCTTCTTCAGTCATCAAGAAGCTTTTTTCATGGGTGTGCATTCATTATTGAGGGGAGGAAAGATTACTTCTCTTCCCATATCTTGCTATCAGGATGCTTCATTGTCTTTGGAGGTTGATTCAACATCATACATGGACATGTTACCTTGTTCGCCACATTATTTTTGGGTATCCACCAGATTGATTCATGGCATCTACATTCATCAAGGAATTGTTGACGTATGAGTAGACTTTAGAGGTAGCATCCACACCATACTACATATGGATCCATCTTCCATCTTCCTATCCATAGTGGGAGGCATACATGCACCTATACTTGGTGTTTCTTCTTCCTAAAGGGAGAAATTTTGTTTGTTAGCATTGGATTTTCTTTTGTCTTCAAGCACTCGTCATTAGAAGATCCTTCCCTAAGAGGGGGATTTCATCAAGGGATTCTCTATTGTATATGCCTGATGTATGTCATAATGGGGGGGTCTTGATTACTCCATCCATTTATGCATTGTTCTTTATTATACTTATCTCTCTTTTTGGGGGAGGGTTTTTGCCATGAGGATTTTCCTCTTTCTCCATTTTCAAAGAGATTGCTATTCATTGTATTGTATTATATACATACAACATTGCATTTGTACTTGGGTACCTAACATGGCCTAGTAGCTGGGACCCCTTATACATTTCATCATAGTTTTTTGTGAGCTTAAGTGAATTCCCCTAAGTTGCACTTAAGGGTGGTGTTAGTGTAAATAATTATCATTTACACTTTACTTAAGTTTACTTAAGTTAATGCATTATTTTATTATTTATTAGTTAGACACCTATGAGTTTGCATACTCATATGAGTTGTCTTGTTGACAACACAAGAGTTAATAACTCTATTTTAGCACATGGTGTCTACACCATAATTTTACATGATACACCTTTAAAGGCTTATCCTCTCATCATCACACTAACTCGTATGCTCAATGGAGGATAATCCACTCTTGGTGGACATGTGCTTAGTTGTGAGGCTTATCATATTGCTAACTCCTAGTCATTCTAGAGGCCTTTATGTACAAGCACTCCTAGTGTACTTTTACATCAATTTATTAATCATTGAATAATTTGATATCCAAAGATAATTAGTTATTCATTCTCATATTGTTATGATCATACATCATTTGATCCATATTGTCCTAGTCTTGTGCTTCTTGATCTTGGTGTTATTTTTCCCTAAGGAAAATTCTTCATGGTATCATACCTATACCAAATTCATACATTGTATCAGAGCTATACCAAATTCTTACATCAACAAGTTTTCAATTTCTACTAGTACTCAGCCTCTACCAGTTTCTTCCGTCACTCGGTTATTACCAACTTCTACTATCACTCGGTCATTACTACTAAAACTCAGTCCTCTAGGAATTATAGTAAAGCAAACTTGGTTCATTGTTATTTCCTTTTAAAATTGTTTCCTATTGACCATGCAAATTTTCATAGTAGCATAATTAACCTCCTTTGGACTTTTAATCAAAGGCAGCAATATTTCTTTTTCCCATTTACTGAAAGAGTGTATTGATTCAATCTTCCATCATGTGTAGCATATCTATTATATTTCTAAGGTCTACCCAACAAAATATGACAAAAATCTTGTTGGTGTTTGAAAACATTAATGGTTTTCAATTACCCTGATGAGAACAAAACACATCTAGGGCCAGCTAACTCCCATTTTCAACATGCCCATTCAGACACCAAGCCAACTATAAGGCATGAGCCTTCTTCTTCTTTAGGCTCTGCAAAACCTAGGTGGGTGGACCTATAGATTCTTTATATGGTACCAGTTGTTAAAGCATACACTGAATCTATTATGAAGTAGATAAAACCCTTATTTCTCCTGATAACTCATGAAATAATCATCAACCTACAGTAGCTAAATGCAGATCTAGGAATCTCACAAGCTGAGTGAGGACATTCTATTATAGCTCTTCAACATGAAAGGGAAAAGCATTTGATTATTGATGTTGATTTTCAAAAAATCCTCAAACATGCAGCAAAACCTAATGATCCTATAATTGAGTAGTGCCTAATCCATTGGGCAATTTCATGAATCCAAAACATATATCTGTGACATCAGGACATATTTTGTATACCCAGACATCAGATCTATCTAATCACCTTGTGATTTAGACATCAATGTTCATTTAGATCTCATTCTCACAAAATATCCTTCTCAACATAACCAGTAACCCTTTCAAACACATTAAGCATTTACTTGGCACTTTGTTCCAACAGAAAAATATATCAAACATACAACCTTAAGGGGAAGCAAATTGATCTTAGCTCTTTGTTCTAGGACCACATAAGACTACAGATTACTGAGATAGGAGATGAGAACCAGAATGAAACTAATGAAATGTTGCTCATATGTATTCATTTTCTTTGAAAATATACATTCAGATACATGAAATGAAAACATGAATATACCAAACATATCAGAACTATCTGTATTATCTTTACACTTGCTATTCACATAAGAGAAAAATGCTAAAGAATGAAGGTGGAATCATAGTTCTAGATCCAAAGAATGGTCTCACAGAATGACTGTAAATTTCCTACCAACAATGGTTTCTTAGTCACAAGAAACTGGAACCCTTCAAATGATAGAAAGAAAGAAAGATACAGCAAGGAGATGAATTCCCAAATTGAAACTGAAGATGACAAGTGTCCATTTGGAATTCCATCTTGTGCAACTGAAAACCTCTTTCATCTCTCTACCATTTGATCTGATTTTTTGTTTCATCATTACATTGTAACTAATTGGAAAATATCTCTGTTTAATGATGAAATTCTTTGAATCACCAAAATATCTAATATCTTCATGAAATGCTGAAGGAATCAAACTTTAACTATTTTGAAATTAGTTCCATTTGACCCAAACTGCATTTTACCATCTATTATGCATATCTAGGTCATTTCCATGCTAGAAATCAGTTTTGAACTCTAATACCTGAAATCGGTTATAATCTAGAAACCTCGGACAAAACCCCTTGCAGCTCGAACTAGTTGCTTCCTGTGTAAAAACTAACCTCATTATCAAAAAACTCAAACTTCCACAATTTTGGCGGTATATGATAAGGCATACCTACCCTCCCGAAAATGCTCAAAAGGTCAATTTGAAAAAAGTTGTTCTGTTAGAAAACCTTGGTCTGTCTGCAACTTCTTTTGATTTTAAAATTTTTTAAAATTTTAAATCTTCTTAAAGTTCAAACTTTACATTTAAGCCCTTTTAAATTTAAAATGAACTTGCACGTATCCTTTTAAAAGTAATTTTAAAATAAATTTTTTAAAACCATTTTATTTTTCCCTTTGCCTCCATCGGGGTCAAACTTCTGTTGACCAAGCATTTTTGCCACATGGTAATATGAGATTCATCCACCTCTTCTCTAGTCACCACACCACCATCTTTCGAACCCGATGACACATGTCACTTGCACGCATTTTTGCATGATTTATCGGCCTTGCAACTTCTTTTTGCGGAGAAGCACTAGCCGTCGAATCTCGCCACATGACAAAATCTGACGGTCCCATTTGAGTTTCCACTATCAAACTATGACCTAGGTCCACTGCCACGTGGTGCCCAGGCACATCCTAACATTATTTAAACTCTGTGCAAGTCTATATAGTGGTTTTGCGCAATTTGTCAATCTTCAACACATGGTGGCATCTGGTTCAATGATGCCACATCAACATTCTCCTGTCTTCGTTTAAAATTTTACCTTATTTTCCTCCAGCTGACATCATCCACGATTGGCTGGGACTCATGCACTCAAGCCTTGCCTTCAAAAGGCTCATGCTTCAATTCACAATGTAATGTGAGTGCAATTGTATTTAAAAACTTTAAAAGCTTTCCTCCTGCCGAATGTGGGATATTAGCTTTTATTGTGTTCTTCGTTGTCCTATGCTTTCTTCATACTCAATGTGTGGACTGTTCTCAAGAAGGCGTGATTCTCCTTTCATTTTTACTGTGGCTTTAATTTGCTACCTCTGTGGCTTTTTCATCCAATCTCCTACCGCTTTTTAGCGTGAATGTGTGCTCTTCCTTTTAACAGCACAAGCTTCTAATACGTGATCTGCTTAGGTTTCTTCTTTATCACTATGGCTTTGTCTTTTTTTTGGGCATGGCTCTATCTCCAGTGGCTTCAAATTGCACGTGGGAGCTCATTTTATTCAAAATCTACCTCTGGTTATGCGCAGGGTTCTCTAACGCCTTCCTGCTTTATACATGTCATCCTCCACTCTTAAGAATGTGGATTACTTTTTTAATATGTGAGGATTATCTTATTGCCACCTACTCTATATCTATCAGAAACGTGGGTCTTTGAATGCATTTTCCTTTTAAATGGATGGCTCATCCCTGTTATTTGGTGGTTGTGTGAGAGTTATTGCATGAACAAATGACTTCCTTCATTTATATTGCTAAGTGCCTCCAAGCTCCCTATTTTAACACTCTTCCACTCTGCAATGGGCTATATAGTCTACTCCTTTTCATGCCTGGCACATGTTCTTACTTGCATTGGTGTCCTTTCTAAGCGTGAGAAACTCCTTTCCTATTCCCAACACGTGGGATGCCTCTGTTCATCACTTAACATAACCACTTTGCATGAATTGCTCTTCCTTTATTTTTCCTTTCAAGTCATCCTTTACCTTGTCATAGCTTTAGATCCCATTTTCTTTGTTTAAACACCTCTACCTTTTGGTGTTAAAAACCTCCTTTCTATGCGCAAGACTGCCTTAGTTGGCATCTTTTCCTTTGTGTATCTGTTGGTGGCCTCTTACACATACGTTGAATTTTTATGACATATCTTTCTTCATATTGGAAATTGACTTTCCCTTGCTTGGACTGTCTCCTTGATGCTTGAGTCCTGCTGCACATTTATTTCATGCATAGGCTTGCTTCTACTTGGCGTGGAGTTCATTAAAATGTGAACATCCATTCTTCTCCCTACCTGTGGTTTCACCCTTTGTGCAGGATCTTAAACTTAGTGCTGAATTCCTACTATTTCATCTATAAATCCAGCTCTTCCACCCATTATTCCTCTATCTCCAACTCTATGTGATGTCTTTCCTAAAAAAGTTGTCCTCATAGCTATCTATGAGTTGTCCCTCATTGCAATGTCCATTTTAGTAATAGTTTCCACATGCAACTGAAGAATCTTCTATACGTTGCCAATGTTGCAGTAACTTCTAAGTGACTATTGTTGCAAAAGGCACTTGAAATATGTCAATATTGGCAGAAATAGTTGGGCCCCAGAGTGGGTTTGGCTAAAAAAATTTCATTTTCAAACACCTAATTCATCCAACTGATCCACTGACCTTCTCAGATTAACTGGAAACCAAATCAACTACTAAATCATCATTAAAAACTCATTTTTATCACTGCTTGCACCACTGTGAAATCTCTACCATGAGGCCTGTTGCCTGGCTTTAAAAACTGATGAAAAAACTTAATCAAGCTTAAAAAATAAGGATCTTTGTTCTCTCTGACATGTTCAAAAAGCCTGCCAGATCTCATTGCATGACGACATCAAAGTCAAAAGATATTGACCTCTGAAGTTGCCAACTTAAATTCACCTGCAAATAAACATGTCAAAAAGCTAGAAATTGCATTTGGAAATGGCCTAGAAAATTGAGCAAATGAACACATCGGGAAAAAAAATGGGACACTGGTTCTCTGTGATGAGGACATTATGGATTAGCGACTTGGGCTCATGATGAATAATAGGGATAATTTGGCAAGCGTCTGAAGTTGGCTATCTGGATTTGCAGGACAGTGGACATTAGTAAAATATCATTTTTCATGAATGGAATGACCCTAGAAAAGTGTGAAGACGGATTCGTCAAGGCATACAAATTGACACACTTAAAGTATTTTTAGGGTAGAATATAGGGGAACAAACCATTTGATCCTACCAATCACAGGCACAAAGATATGACATCTCGAACAGAGCTCCCGATCAATCTACAGTTCTGACTACCAATGAAACTTTTAAAAATTGCAAATGGAATTACGTTTGAAAACTGATCAAACGGATTCGTCAAGAGCTGAAAATTGAAACATGACAAGTCTCTAACGTCTATAATGTAACACAAAAGGAAATTTAGCATTTTAGTCAACTGGTCAAAAGTTATAGCGCATCAAACAGGGCTTCCCAGAATTATGAACATTTTGCAAATGTGTGAAAACAGTAACTGACCAACTTTGAGGGATTCAAAACCTAGTCAAATGGAGTCAAAATGACTTGAAATATGAAACATAGGTTCTCAGGTATGGGCACTAAACACTCTCAAAGTGAAAAGTCACAAAACCTTTCTGGGTGCGAGATATTCACTTGCCAACAAGGCCTCTTATCGCTATCTGACACTTTGGTGAAAATGCAAAATGACAACTCAAAACAAGACTTTGCCAAATGACTCGAAATGATGTTTTAACTTCATAGAATAGGTAGATAGGCTGAATGGAAAGTGTTAGAAACATTGAACACCTTTTAGGCCTCATACTAATAGCCAGGTACAATCTCATCAAAAGGGCATTCATAGGGCTTGGTTTGACTCAAAATTTTCAAAATGTGATTGAAAATAGACCATGCAATTTTTAGTCCCAACAAATCCATAGGCATAATATCACATAGAACTTCATCAAAGTAATGGCTAATCTTCATTGTTCACTCACCAATATCTTATGTTCACCCTTGATCCATGAAACATGATAGGGTTTAGGATGCTTCAGCATCTACAACTACAACTTCGTAAGTAGCTCTTCTGATGTCAAATTTGTAGAACCTCCATTGTCAATGATTACCTTGCAACATTTTCCAACCATCTTACATCTGGTCTTGAAAAGACTTCTCCTAAGGACACGTTCCTCATCACTATTCGTTTTACATAAGGTTCTTCTCACGATCAGATTTTGTTTAGCCTTAGGTCCACTTGGTGAACTCTTAGTATCTCCTTGAATCACAACATTTCTATTACCTTACCCACTTTACAAAGATCTACATTCGAAGGATCTATGCCCTTCTTTACCACATCTAAAACAATTCCCACAAAATCCA
This sequence comes from Cupressus sempervirens, assembly GCA_028749045.1. Taxonomy (NCBI): domain Eukaryota; kingdom Viridiplantae; phylum Streptophyta; class Pinopsida; order Cupressales; family Cupressaceae; genus Cupressus; species Cupressus sempervirens. The sequence goes on from CM053789.1 coordinate 735,081,278, forward strand.
CTTCTAGAATAAGAATTACCTCTTCCTTGGTAAGAACTAGTCCCTCCTCAGTAAGAATCAACACCTCTCCACTTGCTCTTTCCTTTTCCATTATTCTTACATTTAGATTTTCCCTTATCTTATATAGAATTATTAGATCTTTCACCTTCTCCACAAGATCTACGTTTGCCTCTCTGGAATCTACCACCTCTACCTCTTTTTCTTTGTTCATTCTTCTTTGTCAAGATCTCCTTAGCTTTCAAGGCATATTGATATGATTCCTCTACACTTTCCAATTTCACAAAACTTATCTCATCTTGAATTCTAGATCTCAATCCATTTATGTACCTTGCAATTTCGTCAACATCATCATCCAAATGTCTAGAACTGATGTCCAATCCATAAACATCCTCAGTATACTCCTTCATAGTGAAGTCTCTTTGTCTCAAATTTTGCATCTTTCTCAACAAGCTAACTTGGTAATCAGAATGAAGAAAATTGTTCATTACCATGTTCGCCATCTTCACCCAAGTTTTGATATTTTCTTTTCCTCTCCTTTTCAATTTAGTTTGCAAATGCTCCCACCACAGCGAGACGTGTCTTTTCAACCTAGTAACTATAATCATTACCTTCCTCTTATCAAGAGTGTTTTCATACTCAAAGAACTTTTCAATTTCTAAGATCCAATCTAACACAACATTGGTGTCCAATTTCACATCATAAGAAATAACTTCTACACTAGGCTTTGAATTTCTAGATTAGGGTTTGGTTCTACTACCTCATCATCATTGATATCATCAAGATGTGCTCCTCTCCTTTGGTTGGTTTCTATAACATCTAATATGGCTGCAATTTGTCTCAATGTATCCAATATTGCATTACCATCATTTCCTCTACCTCAAACCATCTTTACAAATTAGGTTTCTGCAAGATTGTAACCCTCTGCAAGTTGTAGGTCAAATTCTAAGATCTACTACCCCATTACCAAATTCACTTAGGGTTCTACACAATCTAATCTCCATAAGGATGAACCTCGAGCTCTGATACCACCTAATGCAAGGAGGGACAAAATAATTAGGGCCAAGGGAACACCCAATTATCCAAACCACCTTGTAGAGTAAACATAAAAAAAGAAAAAAAACAAAGAATAACACCAAGGAGAGAGAGAGAGAACAAAATACTTTATTGATACATCAAGTAATCAACATACATGCCTAGCTATAAGGCCTTCTCAATTACAATCAGATACAAAATACAACTTCCAAATCCATGAGCCAACTTCAATTTCACATTTCCATACACATATGCATTCCACCTTCAAAACCCTCTCCATTCCTCTTTAACCTAAGCTTAACCACACTAATTATACTTGCCAAAATAGCTTATAGAAGATTCTAGAACATTACATAATAGAAAGGCCAACCCCAAAATGGGAAACACTCATCCCTAAAAAATATCCTCACATTAAATTCATGTTCAAAATTAAATACACAAGTTGGATCTGATTAAGAACTAAATCATAGACAACTCAGTAAAAGAAAGAATAGAGCATCAAAAATAGCCAGCTCACTCGACACATGAAGGAATAGTTGACCAATACTAGATAACTCAGAAAACATTGGATAACTTGACACACATTGGATAGGTTGACACACACTAGATAACTCGTCACATACTAGATAAGTTGATAGTAACTAGAAAACAGAACTCAGCAACAACTGGCAACTGGATGATCAAAACTACAAGATTACAAGGAAACTCAAGATGCTCCTACATGAATGAGGAATATTGTTTCCTATCTCAGTATCATAATTTGGGTCAGCCATACCTATTAATTTGAAAAACATTTGATTTCTATTAAAAGACCTAAATTTCAACAATTTCTATTAAGAAAGATAAAAATTTAACAAATTCTATTTAAAATAACTAATTTATATTAATATTCATTGAAATCATAAATAAATACAAACAAAAACTTACATGTATCTGATACTCATTATAAAATATGATACCCAAAATGGAGCACAACCAAACAAACCAAAAAATGCAATGCAAAAATCTCTCTCAATTTTTTAAAATCTATGTCAAAGGTTTCAGGTATCTAATTTCATATCAGACACCTAATATGATATCAAATACCCCATGACTGATCAGATTTGTAGCTTTGGTATTGGGATGGGTGAAAAGAAGTCAGAGTAGATTTTGAAACACTTTTAGATGTTTTGAAACTCCACTTTTTTCACATCACCACTTTTTGGCACACCATGATCCTACACATATCCAAATGAGAGATTGAATTTTATGAGTCACATACTTATTTTTCCAAGTGGTGGGATAATTCCTTTATCCCTTAGTCTCTTCTCTTTTGCATCTTCAATGATTTCATTCCACTCTAGTTGTGGCACCATAGGAGGTTGCTCATACTTTGGGTTTGTTGGTGTTTGAAAATGTTACCCATTTCCAATTACCCTGATGAGAACAAAGCACATCTAGGGGCAGCTAACTCCCATTTTCAACATGCCCATTCAGACACCAGGCCAACTGTAAGGCTATACTCCTTCTGCACTTCAGGCTCTGCAAAACCTAGGCAGGTGAACCTATAGATTCTTTATATGGTACCAGTTGTCAAAGCATACACTGAATCTATTAAGCAGATTGAAACCCCTAATATCTCCTAATGGCTTATGAAACAACACAGATTATACAATAGCTAGGTGCAAACCTATATTATTCATAAACTGAGTGAGGGTTTAAACTTTTATGTCCACTTCAGCATGAAGGGAAAATGATTGATTTATATTGAGAAAAGACAACATGTCCAATATGCAACAAAAACTTAATGATCCTACAAATGACCAGTGCCTTATCCATTAGGGCAATCCTATACTCCAGAATTATGTATCCTTGAACATCACTCAACATATGGCATATGTAGAAACATTCATGTTCAGTCTGTTCACCTTATGAATCAAACAACAACATCCAATATAACCCCATACTTTCACGCATCCTTCTCAATGAATCTGCAACCCTGTCTGAAACCACAAGAAATTATATGACTCCTTGAGTCAAAGGCAAGCAAACCTCAAATATACAACCGAGCAATTGCAAATAGGTTCAAGATCTTTGTTCTTGAACATATAAAATTACAAATTCAACAAGAAAGGAGACATAATTATATTGAAATTCAAAACCTTCTGCACATTGTATTTATCTCCTTGAAATATGTACATTAGGAATGCATAAAACAAGATACAAGATCACACTACTGTATCAGAACTATCTATGAAATCCATATGCTATTCATACGAGATATGCTGGGTGTGTGGCTTTCACCGCCTGAGTAGAGCTCAAAGAACTGGAACAAGAAAACCAACCAACAACCTTTTTTCAGAGAAGAAGACAGAATATGTATGGAGAAGGAAATTCCTAGATTTGATTTGCAATTGACACTTGTCTATCTGGAAAACCTTCTTAACAGGTTAAAACAACTCTTTAATCTTTCCCCTCAATTGGTGAATCAAATCTTTTCATTTTACCTCTCAAGAGCATCAAATATCTCAGCAACCTAATGATAAAATAATGTAACTGATTTTGATGAAAAAAAAGAACTCAATGTAAAAAGTGAAAATCAGTTCACAGTGACCTCCAAAATACAAGAAAACTGCTGAGAGTTGATTTTTCTCCATATTCAGATCTTGACAAGCTTTTAAAATTGCCCTCTAACCAATTTTGATGCTCCAGAATCAAGTTTGCTCATTCTGTCGCCAATGCCCCAAGAAACACAAATTGACCTATAACTCGAACTGGTGAGCACCTGTGCAAGAACCAACCTCAAATTCAGAAAATTCAGATCTTCCCGGTTCCGATGGTATATTGGAGTGCCCAATTTGGTTAAAAATTGCCCCAGATATTGCCTTTTGAAAATCTCAGTCCTGTTCATGACTTCCATGTAGTTTTGCAAAAATTTCAACTTTTATATAGTTTCAAACTATATGATATGTGAAAATTTATTTAAAAAATCTACCCCACATGATCTTTAAGAAAAAAATTTAAAAAAATAATTATTTAAAACCTTTGAAAATTCCACCATATGTTTCACTCGGGTCAAACTTGGTTTGACCATATCGCCATGTGTCACATGCTAATTTGTTGATTTGACTCTTGCCGGATTCCTAAGTTTTCCGACGATCTCGCTACGTTGCTAGCCGGATTTTTTTGAGATTTTTCGGCAAGTGACATAGCGACCTGCCGGATTTTTGACTTTTTCAGCCGCTTATAAGCTGCTGACATCATCATTTGGGCATGCATTTTCTTTCAAAATTTACTTCATACCTTCTAGCTGATTGGGACCCACGTGCACTAGCTTTGGATTTACAAAAGCCTTTGTCTTGTTGACACTAAGCATTGTTAAAGATTTCTATTTAAATAATCAAAACTTCTCTCCCACAATGAATATGGGATAAAACAATTTTAATGCTTTTTTGCTATAGTGAATAGCTCCCTTGTTCATACATGGATCATGTGCCATCTCTGATGGGCCTCCCCATTGTGTAAATTCCTGCACTTATCCTCACATGACCCCTCTCAAAAATGTGCATTGCTGCATTATTTGCTGCCATGGACTTGCCTTTTAATTGTGGGGCTCCATTCAGTGTGTGAGATGCATTTTTCATGGTCCCTGTGCCAAAACGTGGAGCCTTTTGCTATTCCTATTGCCTCAGATAGTGGTATTTCCCTTTGTAAGCTTTATTCTGCTCTTTGGACACCCTGCAACATATGGATGCCCCAAAAACGTGGGCAGCTCTGTGATTTGCTCCAACACATGGAGTTCCTTGTTGGTTATCTTATTTAAAACATGAGACTCTCAGCTAGTGCTTCCCTTCTTCCTTGCCTGTGGATGAATGACTCTTTTCCTGGTGATGCCTCTGTTATGGCATGAAAGCCCTCTATTTTGCTCAATGCATTTGCACATTTTCTTAGTTTTCTTCTTGTGTTAAAACATTATATTGTCAAAACAAATAGCCCTTCACATTTATTTGATTCTTTTATCATTGAGAAAAAGTTCAATCTCGTACATTTAGTGAACTAAGATAATGGTAATGAATACAGTGAAGCATTGTAATGATTGTATGTAAAACAATCAATTTAAAATTTCATTTTAAATCATTTTCGCACTAGTGTGAAATTTGTGTCTGAAGGCCCGCCAGGTGGCCGTAAAAACTAACTCAATCAAGTAACCAGGCCATGAAAATCGTTATGAGTGTTCAATCCTGCATGCTCTATCACACTGCAAATTTTCAACCCATGATGGATTCCCAGTCAAGAGATTTTAATTGTCGAACATCCATACTTAAATTACCCTACAGGCAAACAATGTTAAAAAACATAAACTGGGCTCGGGTTCGGCATTATAAACTAGGTTATTGATCACTTGGGATTGTGAAAACTAGGATATAAGTTCTTTGCCATGAAGAGAATATAATTCCATTTTTTAGGCTCATGAAGAATCACAGGGCACATTTGGCGAATTTCTGAAAACAGGCACTTGAAAATTTTAACTGAGAAATGTGTCAAAAAGTAATTTTTAGCAAATGTACGGACATAAGAAAGTATGCAAATGGATATTTCATGACCTGAGAACTGGCATACTTCAAGGATTTTTAGGACACAACATAATGGTACAATCCATTTAGGCTAGCCAATCACAGGATCAAAGTTATAACATGTCGAACTGGGGTACGGATCAATCTGGATACCTTAGCCGTAACAAAACAATGCAAACTGGATTTTTGATCATGTTAGCAAACTGATCAAATGGATTTGACATGATCTCAAAATTGGAACATATGAAGCGTCTTACCCCTAGAATACAATGCAAAAAGAATTTTTTCATTTGGGTCAATTGGGTCAAAGATATGATTGGTCGAACAGGGCTTCCCAGAATTGTGAACAACTAGTCAAATGCACAAAACAGTAAATGACCAACTTTGGAGGGTACAAAACCTAGTCAAATGGATTTGAAATGACTTGAAAATTGAAACATAGGCTCTTTGTTATACATACTAAACATCCCCAAAGTGGCTAGTTATGACACAGTCCTAGGTAAAAAATATTCAGATGCAAACTGGGCCTCTGATCGCTATTTGACACTTGGGTAGAATTGCAAATTTTGACACTAGCTCAAAATGGGACTTCCCATAATGGTTTGAAATGTCATTTTAACTTCATAGAACACATAGATGCACTAAATGAAAGGTGTTAGAAACATTAAACACATCTTAGGCCTCAGACTGACAACCAGGTACAATCTCATTTAAAAGCATTTAAGGGCTTGATTTTTTCAATGGTTCTCAAAATTGACCATGCAATTTTTAGTCCCAATAGGGTTGAGCTTTAGAACCCTTTTGTATTAGTCTCTCATAGCCTTTAGATGTTTGCAAGCTTTTTTTAGAAGTTGGGCTCTGTTCAAAATATTTAGACCAAAGAACTCATCCATAGTTGTTATGAGATGATCTTTTAATTTAGGGGCTTGCTTAGTCCAGTTTTTAACAAAAAGAAAATTGTAAGAAAAAAAATAGTTCAAGCTATGTACATTAAATATATTACAAAAAAAGGGAAGATCTTACAACACAATGGTAACTTGTGAGTCTCTCATGTGGGAGGTCTTGGGTTCATATTCTCTTAACACATAAAATATATAAATTAAAATAAATAACAATAATTAATCTAGGCTTTGATCATTTACCGATATATATATATATATATATATATATATATATATATATATATATATATATATATATATATATGTATATATATGTATGTATATGTATATGTATATGTATATGTATATGTATATGTTAAGCAATTTTAAGTGAAGCATATCTTTCTTCATCATCAACAATGATTCCTCCAACAATCTAGTAGAAGTAACATGGGCTGCTCTAGGAAAGGTTGGTAAATTATTGGCAATACCAGTATCAGTTCTATCACCATGAGAAGATGTACATGTCCCTGCACAAAGTTAATCAAAGCCATAATATAATTAAATAAATAAGAAAGTAAAAACATTATCATATTTAACACATGAAAAATTGTAGCAAAAAAAGGATTTACCAATTCTAGTTGTAGTGGGTGTGGATGTTTGCATGCTCCTTATTGTCGATGCTACAGTTGGCAATCTTGGAATGCTGGCCAGCCTCATGGAAGTAGGCATATGGAAATCATTAACACCTAAAAATTAATCATATATATATGTATACACATACACACATACACACACATATATACAATTTTTTTTTCATGTCCCCTAATTCCCTCTAATAGAATTTAATAATAAATAATAAATAACAATGACATCACTATTGGGAGAAACTCTCCACCCATGAGTTGTTCCATACCACTTATAAGAGGAACTAGTCCTATAGCAATATATCAAGAGTAGCAGATCATCATATCATAATAAGCAATATTTGAAAGATAATTGCATATGTTTAAGGATCAAAATAAAATACAATGATGGCATCACTGAGAACACTTGCAAGTTTTCATCAATGGATAAAGAAAAGAAAATGCATCACTATGAGTGATAGTAATTATAATGAGAGTAGGAATACATTATAGGTTACTTACACTGTCATATCAAAGACAACTACCAATCTCATTAGTTGGACAGTTCAAATTAAAGATCATCATTGCATAATTGTTGTTAGTCGTATAAAAAATAACAAAGATAATCTTAACATTGTTGCATTGCAATAAATGCATATATATAAACCAAAATCATCTTACATATACCTAATTGTTGTATCCAAGATAGTAGTGGCATTCTTCACATATATTCATATCAATTGTATAACATAAGAGCAGTCATTTAAAAGTGGTACCATAGACTATTTTTCTTACATCAATCATTATTATTTTTAAGTGTTATTTGAGACTTTAAGGAAAGAAGTCTCTTGTGATTGAGTTTTGTAAGTTATTTGTACCTATTTTCCACATTTTAATAAAGGGAGATGTTACATCAAGGACATTATCAATTAGGAGCTCATAATGAAAAGGACATTCATAAATGAATTGATACGGATTTGTAAGTTTCTATGACAATAACAATGAAATCATATTAGAGGTAGCAATAGAAAGTTTCAAATCGATAGTTATGTACAACATAGAGATCAGAATCATATCAACACAAGCTCATGGAAATGGAATTGGTCAAGAGGATATATATTTAAGACTATATCATCATAAAGGTTCAACAATTATAATTAGAAAAGACATATGATTTTTCGACATATAACCGAGATAACATATTAGGAATTAGTATCAATTATAGAGTATGGATAATGGATTGTATCAATGTTAAGTATAGAAGAAAGAATACAAGTGGTTAAGTAAAGGAGAAGAGTGAATATGACAATAGTAATATAAAATTATCAATAATAATCATAAAGAAAATAATATCCTTTCTGATGATTGAGATTTGAAATCACATACTAGTAGGACATACATTGGTACCCTCGTCAGGTGGAGGAACTCAGTGTGGTCTCAAAAAATCCTATAGAAAAATATACATATTGTGGTTCATGATCCATAAATTAGTATAAAACATAAAGATTTATTGAACTATTATTCTAGCAAAAGATTCATTTTTGCTTACTTCTAGACAACGTGCTTTATGAAACAATTTATTTATTATGGCCTCTTTGTCTTATGTTGGAAATGGATCCATCACAACCCCAAGAATTTGTTGATTGATGATCTTGAGGGTCTTTTTACATAGGCTAACATGGAAACTTCTATATGTGATGTCGTCATCACATAATACTATGGCCACCATATCAACAAGTAATTGCTAGTGTGCAACATGTTCCTTTCCCTTTCCCTATGAATCAAATTGTTAAAAAAAATATCAGTAAAAATATTAAAACAAGTCCAAAACCTTCATGAAAGTAATATAATAATTTGACAATTTGTAAAATTACAATTGCATTAATTTTTATACTAAAGGTTTGCCTACACTCAAGAAGGGGCGGGAGCAACATCCCTACCTCTATCATTTGATGGACCAGCCATGATGCCTTGCGATAAAGAATATACATAAAAACATGAAAATAATCAAAGGAGTAGTTCACTTAGCATAAAAACTTATTATTAAAATGGTATATTGTATATTATCTAGTTCTAATTGAAAGTAATTAGTATAAATTTTACATATATAGTACTTACAAGTCCCATGATAGCAACTTTCTTTTTATCTATGTGATTCAAATTGTAATCTATTAACAACTCTTCCCCTAAACTTATTGATTTGATTGCATGTATAAAAAAACATGATTCCTTTACATGTCTTAAAAATGTAATTGGGTCACTTATTAGTTGACCTAGGATGTTTACTATTTATAATGTTGGAATTTACAATTGGGAAGATTTAGTTCTAAGAGAGGGGGTGAATCAAAAGTAACTAGCTTTAACCAACCTTTTAAAAATCTTTTAACTAATATCATTCACATGCATCTAATTCATATAATAAACATGAAAGTAAAGACATGCATGAAAATAGATACCACAAGAATTTGGTAACCCAAAAACCCTCCAAAATGAGAAGGTAAAACTGGGGTGGGGATGACACCCACAAAGTATCACTGCAACTATATGTAATTGTTTAAGGTTACAAAGTTTGACTACTTCCAATGGTTTTCCCTATAAAAGGCCTATCCTATTAAAGACTTTACACCTTGTTAAAAGTGACCTGGTTAAAGAATTTACAAACACTCACTTGGAATGTTACCCTATTAAAGGATTTAGCACCTTATCTAAAAGCTTACAACATGGCTATTAAACCAACCTATCATCATAGGATTTTCATTCCTAATACAATTGCTAGAGAGTATTAGAAAGTCTTGACCTGATGACTTGCAATCTTCAATTGCTAATTCTAGATCCTTATTCCACTCTATCTATTCTAATCCTTGCTTGATCTGATATGTCTCTCCTTGAAATTTTGATACTCTATTCTTGATCAACTAAATTCTATAATGTTTTATTGTTCTTTCTAAGTCTTTACACCCCTTCAAACTTTGCTATAATTAACCCATACACTTCTCACATATGCGTACATACAATGGGGTTTTTTACTCCTTTTAAAGGCTTTGAAGACTTAGGGTTAGGTATGAATCTAGGATCATTATTCACTCTTCATTTCCCAATTAATTCTTTCACTTTTCCTATTGGTTGCATCATTTCTCCATTTTTCTTATTGGCTACACATTGATTACATAGGTAATGCCAAAGAGTCAATCTTATCTTCAAGATCATTCAAGATTCAACCTAAGTCAACTCAAAAATCATTTACATCCGAGTTTGTGAAGATACAAACTCATATGCTAATCATGTGTTACTCAACACTTACTAGTTGTTGATGCTCAACACATATAGAAATTTTATCTCACTCAACTCCTATAGCAATTCTATTTCACTTGACATCTATACTCTACTCGAAACCTATAGTGAATTGACATCACTTTATCACTCAGCACTTGAAGTTCACTCTGCACCTAAAGTTCACTTGGCACCTATTGAAGCTTTGACTCAGCTCACACTATAGATTAGATTCTGTATTGTCTTGAGAATTGGTTAAGTGTGTTGACACTCAATTGTCAAAACCAATTTGAGACCAGCAATTTCCCCCTTTGATATGAGTGGAAAAAACACTTAATTAAACATTATGGATCTTATCTTTATGAGTATAACGCACATTCTGTTTGGCATATGTACAAGATTTCAAAAAACTTGTTCAAAAATTTTGTATACCTTAAAAATTTTGTAACTCCCCCTGAGCTGATGTGCCAATTTTGTAACCAAAATTCCACTCCTATAACCAAAGACTCTTGCGCTGATTTTTCTCATGATGATGTGTCTAATACTTTTTTCCTTTGTTTCTATGTACCCTATTTCTACTGTGTTTGTATTCTCCCTTTTGTTTTTGCTCCCCCTTTCACATCTTCTTGTATTTTTTGCATCCTTTTGGCTTTATTCCCTTATTTCTTCTTTAAGATTGTGTTACATGAATATCTCCCCCTTTGGAAATTCTTTGTCACCTCCATCAAAGAATGTAGTATCTCCCCATTCTTATTATTTCCTATCTTTATCTCCCTGAAAATATTATGTCTTCCCCTTTTTGACACGTATCTTAAAGGGTCCTAAGAATGAATAGAATATTTAGCCAAAAATGTTTTATTTACCTCCATTATCATCTTTAGAGAAGCATCCCAATTGTCTAAGGTAATTTCCAGTGATTTATTCTAGATGGATGTCTCTACTGCAAGATGTACTATGTCTTCCAGGGTAGAAAGGTTAGGATCTTTCCTTAGAATATTTTTTGCATAGGCCATTTCCTTGTGAAGATGTGGAGTAATGGCAAATTGAATCTATATCAATTTGGCCATTACATTGGCCTCTTCTACTATTAATATAGCTAACTCCTTCTAAGTGTGAAGTGTTGTTGCAAAATGCTTCTCACTTTGAGCTGGATCTTTGGGTAGATGTGTGCTATAAATCTTGAGATTTCATTCCAAGCTTAGTATCCTTTGGCTAGTTTCTTATGTGAAGTATGAAAAGTCACACAATTTGGAGTACAATGAGAATATATTCTCAAGTACTATTTTCACTTTTTCAACTTTCTTAGTGAATTCAACTCTTGAAAGTGCTACTTCACTAGATATTTTCTCATTAACTTTAATTTGAAACTTCTTTTTAGATGAGTCTAATAATTTAACATTTTTATCAAGGTCTTTGTTTTGTACTTGGTCCACTATGTTGGAAAATTGCTCCATGATGGGCTTTGTTTCGTTAGGTATAGGCAAGCTAAATGCATCAAGTAATATATCTTTGATTTCCACCAATGCTTGCTTTTGTCTATACTTAGTTCTAAGTATCTCTTATTTCTTCCTTCTCTCTAGTACCTCTTGCACTTCATTTATCTACATTAGGTTCATTGTCCTAGAGTCATGACTAGGTATAACTATTTCCTCATCAAGTGTAGGGTCTCCATAGTGAAGTACCCTTGCAAATTTGGTGGAGCTTGAGCTTGGTGCTGAGATTTACAGTGGTACTACATCAGTGCTCAGCTTTTTGGTAGGAGTCCCTGAGGTAGGCAATTTCACCAATGTTTGTATTACCTCATGCTCTCTTTCCTTAGGGGTTTTCTCCTATCCCTTATCCTCTTCCTTACTACCTTGATCAATAATGATGATTTGAGGAGGTGCACCTTGGTTTTGTGTTGTAGGAACATCTTGTCCTATTTGTTTCTTTACTGGCTTCTCGACAGTTGTTGTTGTCATGACTATGTGATAAACCTTAGCAGTTGTATCCTGTGCTTCTTGCTCTTTTGGTTGATCTACTATAGTTGTGGGAGGTTGTGAAGGTTGTTCTTGTGTGTTCACCTTCTCCCTAGAGATTTCTGCTACAACCTTTTTTAATTCTTCCATAATCACTAAAACACGATTTGTGTACAGTTGTGATTGTAATGTGGTTTGGTGAAGGATCTTTTTGAGATCTTTTGCAGTCAATGGGTTAATTTTATAACTTGAGGTGTTAGGAATATCTTTTGTATGTACAGTGTTTGTAGGTGTAAGTGTTGGATGTGGAGGACTTGCTGGTGTTAGTTGGGTCTCTTGGACACTCTATTCTGGCTGTTGCTCTTCATCTGTTGCCTCTTCACCTTGTGTCTTCTCCACTATTACCTCTTCTTTCTCTCTCTCCCTCTTCATCATTTTCATACTCTTCTTCTTCCTCATAATTCCTTCCCTCAAAGGGGTCTTCTTTACCTTCCTTGATAGTACTTAATCCATAAATTAACTTCCACATTTGTGTGGACTTTTGCACAACATCTTCAATTTGATTTTGCAAAATGCTAAAGGCTCTATATTTAGGTGCAAATTTTCTCTCATGTTTCTTACTATGAGAGAAAGGTTAATTTATGTTGCACCTCTAGAGATAGATTAAGATTACATGAGACAATGTTTACTCCCTTATTTTCTTCTCCATTTTAAGTTAGTAATGCCATTTATTCTCTAGAATGGAGCTTAGCTCCTTAGGCATAAAATTGTCTAGTTCAAGTGGGGTAGTCTTGAACTTAGCCATCATAGTGTAGATGGAATCTTCCACTATGTTTTATTGTTCCCTTGAAAACTTATTAAAATTAATTGGTCTTTAAACCAGTTAGATCTGCATTATCTCTAATGTTATCACAAACATTTTCCAATTTAGACTAGATAGAATTCCTTAACAATCTAAATTGATCATTATCAGACTTTGTCTTTGCTTTATCTATGTCTAGAGGTGCAACATATTTTCTTCTCTTCTTTTTTTCTGTAGGCCCTCCTTTCTCTATGGCCTTTTTCTTCCCCTTATATTTTTTCACTTGTGTTGTAGCCCTGGTATCTGGCGTTGTAGTTGGCTTGGCTGGGCTTGGCTTTGTTACTTTCTTCTTTTCGTTTGGCTATGCAACAGGCTATCTTTTTTCTTTTCTCTTCTTTGGCTCTAGCTTTGATGCTTCTTTCTTGATACCTTCTTCTTCTTCTTCATCCTCCCCCATACCTTTGGTTAATGCAAGTGTTTCCTGTCCTTGTTCCTCTTCATCATCTTCTACTTCTTCACCTTGTTCTCCTTCTGCAATGCCTTCACCAAATTTGGCCTTAAGTTTCTTCACAAGTTTATCTTTCTTCTTCAGTTTTGAGGTAATCTTTAAGTCCATATCTACCTTTGACCTTACCACATCATAAGTTCCAGAATGTGGTGCACTTTTGTCCACTTCCTCAACTAGTAGTGCAGTTATAGTTACTGATGCCTCATCTATATTTGTTCCATAACCAAGAGGTGTTAGCCATCTAACTCTTGGTATGATTGCTTTTATATAGGTGTATTCAATATCTATAATAAAGAATACATTATTTACATGCTTTTCTACTAAGGAAACTGGCATTCTTAGCCTTTACTTCATTGGTTTCTTGAAGTCTTCAAAATAGCTAGTCATAAGGGTCTCAAAATTAGCTCCCATCTATTCAATATATTCATTGACCTAGGCTATGATAGACCTATTTGTTTTCCAATCAACTTTACCAAAAGAAGGAAACTCATTCTATACATAAAAGAATATGCAAATCAAAATAGCACCAAACTTGCATTGTGGTCCCTTTTTCCTTCTTATTACTAATAAATTCTCATTAATTTTTTGCAATTGTAGTTCTGCAAGATCATAAGTATGATCCTTTTTCACTAATTTGTAGCCCACATCCATTGCAATGCAAGGCACACTATTAAGTCTATTGGATTGGTAGAATTTGTGTGCAATGACTCTAATAGCAAAGTTAACAAGAGGGTCTTGAATGGTGTCAATTATCATTCCTCTCTTATTTCACTTGGCACCAGTGTTCTTTTTTATTGCTTCCTTAGTATCACTCCTAAGGGTCTTTGGCTGATCTAGGGTTGGGTACCCTATCACTCTTTGTACAATTTTCTTTATGATTTTCATCAGACCATCCTCCAACCATAAGCTTCCATCATGTATTCTGCCAAGCACTAGCCTGATCCATTCAGTCTTGAAAACTATAAGGAATTCTAGGGCACATGTCAAACCCTTCTTTTCAAAAATTTGATACACTTCTTTCAACACTCCATTTTCACATAATCTCTCATAAGCTTCCTTCATTTCCATGTCTCGTATGGCTCTAATTTTGCAATTGTAACATTGTTTAACATTGTGAACTATAACAACCTTAGGGGCTGTGAGAGATAGGGCTCTAGCTAGGTCATTTTTATATGCTACCTCTGGAATTGGCCAAAAATCTAGTTGTTTCACTTTATTGGACACTAATTGGACCTCAAATAATTCTTTCTCCTAAGTTTTCTTATAACTAGAAGCCATTTTGTGCAATCTAGGGTTTGTACACAAAGAAAATATAAAATTGCATAACTTGGCATAAATGCAAATACCTTGAATTCAATGAAATTGTGTTGAATCACTATTGAAATTAGCTCAAATGATGGATTCTCTATTGTGAAGTCATTCTGCACTCTTCTTCATCTTTGATCTTTGTTAATGATGAAGAAAAATGATTGAAAACATGATAATATACCCTATTTTTATTGCATTTAATGCTTAGTGTATTTACTACTGTCCACACAACTTCTTAAGGATTTTTGCATTGCTCAGCTTCCATTGCTTTTTCACCACTGGACATCCACAGGATTATCCTTTACTTGGTTTCAACTAAATTTTCCTCTTCACTCAACTTCCACTACCAACTCAGCTGTAACTAGTCATTCGGCTTCTAATATTTTTGAAAATCAACTTGGCTTGTACTGGAATTTTACTCAATATCTGAAGGCAACTTTTTCTAACTTAGCAACATTGATGAAAACTTGAAATTTTAACTTTGCATCTCTAATCATGCTGGTCTCTTCTTTTTAGTGCTTTCTTGTTTAGGAAATGATGTATTATAAAGCTTTGTAAATCAGTCCCTCATGCCTTCTCTTTGCTTAATTTGATGAAGTGTGATCGCTTGGCCATTTAGGTGAAGTGATCCCTTCATTTGATGTGTTACTCCCATCTTTCTTCTTCCATGTCTTATTCATTTCTCCTTTGATGTGTTCAAAATCTACCTTCTCTTTACCTTTGTTGTTCTTTGAGTTGGGTACCTTTGACCTTGTTGGGAAATTCCTACTAATATGACCAGTCTTCAAGCAACTAAAACATGTGGTTTGACTCAACCATCTATTATAGTTCCCACTAAAATGTGTTCTTATGCAATTTTTAGGAATGTGTTCATGTTCCTAACAGTAATGATAGCTATACCTGGTGTTGCAGTCCCAATTGTAGTGATGTCCATGGTTATTTCCTCTTGTTGGCTAATTAGGTGTCCACATAGGCTTTGATCTGCACTCAAAATCTATATGTCCATACTTCTTGCAATTGTAGTAGTGACCTTCAAATCTTGGTGTTTTGATAGTCCTATTCCTATAGTCATGTCCTTGATGTCCTTAGTTTTTGCACTTATGATAGTGACTCACATTCTTAGGTTTGTCATGTTGATGAGCATTCTTGCTACTGCATACATTAGAGGTATGTCCCTTTTTACCATAGAAATGACAAGTAGATTTATTATTCCTACCTTTGTTACTTATCTCTTCTATAGTCTTGGATGACTCTCATTGTTTAGTACTGGTATATCCTATTCCTAAAGTATCATTGCTAGCCCTTGGTGATTTTAGTAGCTACTCAAAGTACTTGATGGCCTCATTAGGTTTGTTGAAGCTCTCTATAATCTCTTTCTCTCTTTTCAAGTCATTTTGTTGTTGTTCATTTTGCATCTTTAGTGTCAAGATCTCAATATCCTTGACATTTAGTTCATGATGTGCATTCATCATCTGACTTAGGGTGTCTAGCTAGATGTTTGAAATTCTGGCAAGCTCAATTGACTTTTCTTCTAGTTCTCTTTTCTTTTGTTTAGTCACCTCATAGAGCATAATGGCTTGTGATTCTTGTTCAATCTTGAGATTTCTTCTACTTGAGATCTATTCTTCTCCATTAGGTCTACCATTGTTGCATCAAACTCTTTGGAATCTCCATTTGTAAACAGTTTTGAGGTGTTAGTCTCCTTGAATTGTGTATCATTCTTAGCTATGGTAATCTCTCTTCTTCTCTTTAAGGATTTTCTTAATTCCTCTCTGGCTTCTTCCAAAGAATGTAAAGAAAGTTGTATGTCAATTCCCTAATTCTCTATTATCTTCCCAAGTTTGTAGACTTCCATTTCTAGATCCTTTCTCCAACCTGTAAGGCTCCTTCTTGTGAGAACTTGGCTCTGATACCAATTGTTGGAATTTACAAGTGGGAAGATTTACTTCTAAGAGGGGGGGTGAATTAGAAGTAACTAAATTTAACCTTTTCAAAATATTTTAACTGCTATCATTCACATGCATCTAATTCATCTAATAGACATGAAAGTAAAGACATGCATAAAAATAGATAATACAAGAATTTGATAACCCATAAACCCTCCAAAATGAGAAGGTAAAACTAGGGTGGGGATGACACCCACAAAGTATCACTATAACAATATTTAACTATGTAAGGTTACAAAGTTTGACCACTTCCAATGGTCTGCCCTATGAAAGGCCTATGTTGTTAAAGACTTTACACCCTATTAAAAGTGACCTAGTTAAAGGATTTACAAACACTCACTTGGAATGTTACCCTATTAGAGGATTTAGCACCTTATCTAAAAGCTTACAACATGGCTATTAAACCAACCTATCATCATAGGATTTTCATTCCTAATACAATTGCTAGAGAGTATTAGAAAGTCTTAACTTGATGACTCGCAATCTTCAATTGCTGATTCTAAATCCTTGTTCTGCTCTATCTGTTCTGATCCTTGCTTGATTTGATATGTCTCTCCTTGAAATTTTAATACTTTTTCCTTGATCAACTAAATTCTGAAATGTTGTACTATTCTTTCTAAGTATTTACACCCTTCTGAAATTTGTTATAAGTCACCCATACATTTCTCACATATGTACACATACAATGGGGTTTCTTCCTCCTTTTAAAGGCTTCAAAGACTCAGGGTTAGGTATGAATCTGTGATCATTATTCATTCTTCATTTCTTGCTTAATTCTTTCACTTTTCCTATTGGTTGCATGCTTTCTACATTTTTCTTATTGGTTGTATGCTAATTACATAGGTAATGCAAAAGATTCAATCTTATCTTCAAGATCCTTCTAGATTCATCCTAAGTCAGCTCAAAAATAGTTTACAACTGAGTTTGTGAATATACAAACTCATATGCTAATTCTATGTTACTCAACACTTACTAGTTGTTGATGCTTGACACATACTAGTTGTTGATGCTCAGCAGATACTAGTTGCTGATGCTCGATACATATAGGAATTCTGTCTCACTCAGCTCCTACAACAATTTTGTTTCACTTGGCATTGATACTCTGCTTGGAACCTATAGTGACTTGGTATCACTTTATCACTCAGCACTTGAAGTTCACTTGGCACCTGAAGTTCACTCAACACCTATTGAATCTCTGACTTATCTCACATATAGCTCAACTTCTGTATTATATTTGACATCATCTTGAGAATTGGTTAACTGTGTTGACACTCAGTTTTTAAAAACAATCTGAGACAAACATATAAAACTCGCAATGTTCCCTATTTCTTTTGGCCTTCCATCAATGCACACAACAAACCTTATACTTTGATCATTTTCTTTTCATTGTAGATAATTTTCTTATAGTGCATACCTATAGATACTTTTTTTATATTGAACTATTGCATCCCGTTTTTGTAATTGTAATAAGGTCCTCCATACTCCATTAACTCAACAACTTTTTTTAATAATTGACCTTTATGCCATCCATCAAAAATAGGCCCAAACCATGTAATGATGATGGATCTATGTGATATATCCTCTCGTTAACAAAAAAAAAAGTGTTAACTAGATGTATTTCCTTAGGTACCCATTCTTTCTTTAGATGTGTGTACCTCAAGGTAACCATGATGTCACCCTTTGTCTCATCACCATAAGAACATGACCCCTCGTGAGCAAGGGAAAATTGTATGCATTTATTGAATTGTCTTCTAGTATTTTTCCCTCTAGTTTGTCTTTCATTCGTAGACCTACTACATGTCACACTATCCTCTTCTATTCTTTCATTTCCCTCACTTGAGGAAGATAAATTTGATATATACATATTTGGTTGTACCTGGAGCCCAATAAATGAGAGATATAGTTGAAGGAGCACAACGTTTTGATATAAATTGAGGTTAATATTGATTAATTTTGCCTAAAGTCACTATCAAAGGTAAAGAGAAAGAAACCATGTAATAAACTTATACCTCCCAATTCATGACACTTTGTACGATCTTTGTTAAAGGGGTATAGTTTCCTACATATGTAAATTATTTATCTTAAGTTAGTTACAAAATACGTGATAATGATGCTACAAATTATGCATAGAAAATAACATGAATAATATGCATACATCACAAAAAACATAAAATTTTATATTTTTTAATTGGTTACTGTTGGCTGATTTCACCCTCCCACCAAAATTGAGATATTTGAATTTGAACTCAGTAATGTTCATACATTTTAAATATTCAAATATATTAGGGCATGAAAATAAATCTTTCAAGACAGGTTATATATTTTCTTAAGTTTTTCACATTTTAAATATTTATTTGTGGGGCATGTGTTTTATCCACCATTAGATTGAAAAGGATTGAGGGTTGATGCTTTCTTGCCTCCTCAAGATGCAAGGACTTTAAATTATGTGAGAAAGTGAGTGATTGACATATTACATGTGGCAAGTGGGTTGAGTTCTCAGTGTGAGCTGTAGGAGAGGTGGACAAGTTGTCAAGTGAGTTGGAAAAAGGTAGGTTTTTTATTGGTCCATATGCTAATAGAGTTGATGCATCTTTGAGGTTGTTAGATGACTTATAATCAAGTGGTTGTCACTTTATCAATAATAGGAGCTAGATGAAAGATACCCATAGTGACATAGCAAGGTTTCCACATACGTCTAGGCTGGTGAAGGAGTTAGACAATCTTGCAATATAGATTGTGTTCGTGGGATCATAGGAAGGAACTATTAAGCTATGAATGTTATGATATCTAGCTATTGTAACAATAGATGATCATGAAAAGGTTAAGAAATGGATACAATCTTATGATAACTATGTCATAAGATCATAGGTGGTGTTAAAGGGTCCTTTGAAGCTATGAAGAAGTATTTTGTTGTGTCATCATAAGGTTGTAAGAAGGGTTAAAGGAGGGCTTGATGTTAAAATAAGTTGACAATTGTAAGATTGTAGAGGTTATAGAGGTTTCCTTTGACCATGAGATGTACTGGAGATCATAAGATCATAGGTGTCAACTACTAGGCTAAAGATGATATGAGGGTTTTTGACCTTGGTTGATGATCATAGAATTGTAGGACTTTAAGTTGACTATAAGGATATTCTTCACTTGTCTAGGTTGGAAAATAAAGGGGTTTCCACCAATAAAATCACATGAAGGGTATAGGATGAACATTGAATGGTTGACTTGTACTTCTATCTAACTTGTCATGCTGATATAGAAGAATAAAATTTTCATAATAGAAAATCTAATCTAGTCAATCGATTATTGATCATTTCAACTACCTCCCATGCTTGTTAAATGCAAAAGTAGCACTCACTCATTGCTTGGTTATCTATCTACCCATCTATGCATTAATGGTTTTTGTTTCTATCTTCTTAGGGTTCTTCTTTTGGAAAAATATTAGATTTTATTGCATCTAGGTTTGTTCCAAGATCAAATTTTCTTGATCTATATGATTGTTATCTATAACCTTAATTGTGGTAGTTGTGCATTTCCTTGGGGAAGAAGCTATCTAAGTTATCCCTAAACTATAAAGTCAAATTTTCTAACCTTTCTTATGGTCGGTTCTTCTCTATTTTTGGTATCTTTTTTTTCAATCACATTATACTTTATCTATCTTCCTCTTGGATTGTGTCTAACAAAAAATGACCAACCTAGTTTATGTGGAACGCCAAAGTAAAACACTTGCTCATATTGTCTTGGAAGAACATAGGGCTCATTTCTAAGTGGCTAAAATGACCATATATTGATCATTGTAAAGTCATTATCATGTTCAATAATAGTTCTATTCAAATCATTTTGATTCAGTTGTAATCTATGCCATTTGACACCAAATAGAACTTGTTTAAAGGAATTAAAGTTGCACTCAATTATATCATCCAAAATGTCATACTATATGTTTTCAGATTGTTGAGGATGCATGCCATTTCTAGATGAAATATATGTGACCTCAAAAACTGTAGTTATCCCAAAATCATAAGTTCTCTTAGTCTTGTCCACCTTTTTTATGCAAAATTTATGACCATTGTAGTACATAGCTTTGTGGTGCTTGACCTGTTATTTTTCAAACATGTCAAAATTATGCATCCATGCTTGAGTTGATATTAAAAAAATGGGTCGTGATAGATCAACTTATATGCACCTTTCCGCCTCTTAAACCATTTGCTAGATCAATTACCATTGGTGTAACATTGGGATCTCCATTATAATGAGTTTCATTAACCAATGGAACAATATCTTCCTATGTTAACAAAAAACCATTTTTTTGAGATCATTCAATCCATACCATCATCCAATCAAGATTGTTTGCAATATACAAATTAAGTGCATCCCACTCACAAAAAATTGTATAAAATAAATAGACTAGTTAGAAACAACTTATATTGATGATGGATAAGAATTAATTAACTACAATATCTTATAATTATCTCTCTCTTTCCTCAATCTACCTTTTCTCATCAAGTAGTCCCCTTCAAATGTGTTCATAAAGTTGAGATCCCAAATGCATTCTACATGGATCTTTGATGAAAACTTGGGAAGATATTCACTAATGTAAACCATGGTCTAGTAGACCATATATCCCTTGACCATGGAACCCTCAAGATCTACTCTCTATCAAGCCAAGCCCTTCAAACATTTTAAGTTCCTCTCAACCATCCATAGTGACCTAGTTGGTATAGGTCCACACAATACGATCTCCTCTATTAGATGTATGAGGTAGTGTTCTTGTGCACTAAAAAAAGTTGAAGGTAGACACTTTTGCATCTCACACAAAAGCTAAGGAATTTTTCTCCTCCATTGCTTTATGTCTTTTTTAACAATTTCTTTAGATGAAAACCACCTAGAAGATATTTATCATGCAAAAATATATTAACAAGACTAATAACACTTCTAACCTCATGTATTTCCCAAGATCATCTATAATATGTTTGACACTCATGTTCTCAAAGTTGTGTGGTAGAGATAGAGGTAGAACATATTGCAGTAATAATAAAATGATGTTCTCAATATATTATAAAATAAAACAATAAAAAATACATGATGTTTTACAAATTTATTGTAAATAGAGAAGAACATGACTTACCTTGACGAAAGTATGCCAATGATTCATTTTCAACCCTAACCCAAATCACCTTTCTTTGATATGAGACTGCTTATGTTTGTAGGAAATCTTATGGGAAATTTAGTTTTTTATGGTTTCATATATGACATTAATTTGTTTCTGTGTTAACAAGGAATGACACACATATTAATCCAGTTTCCATTTCTATATGATTCAATGGAAAACTTCAATGCATGATTGGATTCTATAATGTCATTGCAAATTTTGACCAATTTTTCTTTGTTACACCTTCCATCCAATATTTTACATAGTGTCTCTATTACATTCTTTCCAATATACATAGCAACAAACAAATGTACAATCAGGAGGATCTCATAGTATGACAACCTAATAAATTGTCTAGGATAGCTTTTAAGTCCTTTTGAAAGTTTCTCATCAATAGCTTGACAACCTTCATGAACATCAATTATATCATTACTAAACCAAAAAAAAATATCCAAATTTAAATTTCATATGAAAACCTATATTAGATGGAATGGCATTACCTCAATGATTTGTTCTATTGTATTCCAACTTCCATATGTGAGGTGTCATTCTTTGTGACTTTGGTGTTGTCTCTTCTTTCCCATTGAAAACATGTTTTTTGACAATTTGATACTTATGATTTTTGTGTAGAAAGTGTCTATGCTCATACTTTCTTAAAAATTTTGAATGGCGAGATCTCATCTTGTAGCCACAAATTGGACAAACAATTTTTTCCTTTTCCAAAAGACCTACTAGATCGTGTATAATTAGATGACTTGTGTACTATAATATTCACATTTACAATTATTACACACAACTTAAACATACCACAAAACATATGTGTTAACAATTTTACATACCACAAAAATGTGTTAATCTAAGGGCATCATGTATTAGCCATAAAATCATTGCATGGAATTGAAATTGTCTTTCTCCAATTTGTCTAGAGATATCATACATAGTGACACCATTCCACAACTCCAACAACTCATCAATCAAGGGAAAAATATATACATTCATATCTTTCAATTGGTACTTACCTAATTGAATGAACATAAACAAAACATAATTTTTATGGCCATTTTGATGTTGTGTTTATAAATTAATTTAGATCTCTATTAAATGGAAAAATCCTTGGAGTAATCATTTCCAACATTATGTGCTCCCTCTTTATAGACATCCAAGGAGGAATGTTATTATTAATAACAAAATAGGCCAAACTGAGTAAATAGATTTCATCTCTCCAAATGGATTGACACTATTTTCTACCAATGAAAGCTTTAGATTACAAGGTTCTTCTTTAAATTAAGGCCACCTATCATCTATGTCCTTAAATATAGAACCATCTGTAGACAATCACATAATGTCATCTTGACTTCTATTGTGTTCATGGTAATCCATAAATTGTTCCAAGGTAGTACACTTGAATAACCATTGTTGACATGGAATAATGGTAATGTACTGAAGAACCTTATGAGGCACCTTTTTTGTTATTTAATCTGATCAATATCTACTAATGTGAGAATTAGGGAATTCTATTTCAAATTCATGTTGTTTATCATATATAATATCATCATTGTGACATGCATGTATTGTTTGATACTCCATTCCAATATCTTTCATAATGGCTGATAATTCTAGGTAAGAGCGAGGTAGAATGTTTGATGGTAGTAATAAACACTCACCTACCAACCTATAGAAAAACATTATTATTAATATAAAGAACACTAATGGTATGCTAGCATAGATGATGAAAAAAATGGCACTATACCTTAGCATATGTGAGAGTGCTACATTAGACATACCATTCATAACCTTGAAATTTACAAGTAGTAATACAATGGAGAGAAGTGTTGTCTTAGAGCCTTGGTACAAGGGCTCGTATGCCTTTTCATTTATAGGTATATCAAGGTCCTCTTCATCATCATCATTAGATACACAACCATCATCATCTTCATCATCTTCATCAGTTGCACCAGTAAAATATTCTTCAATCCTATTCTTTGGCACATTATTAGTTGCACCAATACCAACATCTTTAATTATGTTCTCTGCCTGAAGATCATCTTCTTTCATGGGAGTATTACCATTTTCTTTGATATTGACACCTCCATGTTCCACCAGTTTGAAATCTACTTTCACCAAAGGATACAAATCCTTTCCCCCTTCAATGTGATCATGTTGCGTACAATGTCTCTAAGAAAATGTGATTAGAATTCTTCAATGCTTTAAAACCTTGCATTTTTTCAAGGACAATAACATTTTCCATCATTGTTTCTTTTGAATTGAGACCACAATCTAGCTATTTTTGCCTTTTTATTTTTTTGGGTTCATATTGTCAGGCATGGATTTTCTTGACAAGCAAATATTTGGACTATAAAATTATATCAAATACAAGCATACAAGAATTAGTAGTATCTTGTATATAATTGAAAATAATAAAATAATAAAATATTACTATCTCTTCAGTAAAGATGGCATCTAAACAAATCTAGAAGAATGTGAAAATAATGTACTATAATCTCCAAAACAACAAGAGGTTGATAATGAAGATTGCCCAGAAACATCACCTAATTATGTCTCTAGAAACTGCTTAACAAAAACATATTTAATGTGATCAAATGAAAACATAACATCAAGAAGGTACCTTTAGGTGGTGCATTGTTAAGCATATCAAACCCAAAATGGAAATCAATAGAAGATTGAAACATGGCACAAGTGAATGGAACACTTCAAACCTAAGGATTAGGATGGGTAAAGATAAAATAGATTTTTTTGCAAAATGAGGAGGTATCATCATTTTGTACACTTTTCTTAGTAGTCATCATGTTCCCTCCTTTATGTTTTAGTCATTCTAAATGTACATTATGCATATGATGCTAATATAAAGGTTTATTTAGATTAGGTTATAACTAGCTGTTGCACGTTTAAGTATGAGCAATGATTAGCTGATAGGAATTTTTTGTGAGAAGGGGTTGTAGTTCATAAATAATTTTTAAGAAACATTTACATCCTAATCTCATTAGAAAATGAAGAGGGCAATTACAATAAGCATAGTGCCAAATTGTAGATCTAAGTATTTTTAAATTAATCATATCTTTTTATGGTAAATGTTAATAGTCCAAACAATTATGATTAGAAAAATCACAATACCACTATTTTATATTGTGCTGGTTAATAATTAAGAAAACATGAGTGAAGAAAAATAAAATATAATGACAATCTTTTCTATTGGCAATAGAAGCAATATCTAAAGGTACAAATTTTTTTGGTTCTTTTTAATTTTGAAACATTGAAGTAGATGCAGGGACTATTGAGAAGAGATGTCAAGTGTTTGACACAATACTCATGTGGATGTGTATGTAAAATATGGAATGAATGTATTGACTATTCATATTAATTTTATTAATGTGTATTAAAATAATAATATTTAATTAATATCACTTTATGCACATAAAAATAGTGAATTTAGGAGAGGGCTATTTAGCTATCCAAGTTCATCAATAGATAAAATATTACATTGTTTGTAGATTGGTACACATGCATGTTAGACAATATTTTGCAAAAAAATCAGTGTCTAATTTCACACTTTGGATATTATAGCTATAAAATATTTTTTAAGAGCTTTTGAAAAATGTGTATTTTGGAAAATGTAAAATTTGCTTTCAATTGATTTCATGTTAACTGAGAATTAAATACTACTAGAGGGCCTTATTTAAAACTATAAAATCAAACATCCATGAATTTGAAACTTCATATGGATGTGGTAAATTTATAATAGTACTTTTAATGTCAAGATATTTGCAAGTATCTAAAATGAGAAGAACAATGTGAATGAGCATTGGTAGTGTTAAAGCTTGTGATGTTGTAGCATGCGTCATCCTATAAGAAATATATTATTGGAGAAGGGAATTTGTATGCTTGATGTGGAAAAGTACATTGGAATCATGTTAGCTTAGTAAATTATGTAAAAGTTAACAAGAGACTATTCAACTACTTCAATAGGTAAAATTTTGTAAGTTCCCTCATTTTGGAAAATTTTGAAAAATAATTTTGGTGAGGTTTATGGATCTTAGAAGGTAGATGTTTTCTATCAAGTGAATCATTGACATTAAATTTTGTAAGTTCCATCATTTTGGATATTGAAAAAGATTTTACAAGTTCCCTCATGGTTAATTCTTGTTTTCTATCATATTATTCTGAGAGTAGTTTGTTTTCATATAAAAGGAGGTTTAGTGTACTTAGAATAGTTGCATTGAATTGGTACATAATCTTCTTCATCCAAAAACTAATCAAAGGAAACTCAATGATTTGATCAAAGCAGGAGTTAGTGCTTGCAAGAAAAAATATAGGAAGATCATGTGTGGACAAAATTATGAAGAGTTTACTCTCTATTTCCATAGTTGAAATTGAAAATCCTGATATTATTCATACAATATAAATGCAAAGATGGACGGTTACTCACAAAAGCATTCATATGAGATATCATAAATTTAAAAGTGTAATACATGCAATTTTAAAGAGCCACGAAAAAATGTTGTAATAAAATCATTGAGTATTAAAGAAGAGGAGAAAAATACAAAACTTTCTGACTTCTTGTTCAATGGACGAATTTGAAATAGAAGTTTGTTTGCTTATAGAACAAAAGACCCACAAAAGAAGTTTTCAATATAAAAGAATACAAAATGATGCAATAATAGCATCTTGTGAATATTTAAAAGATAACTTGATAAATGAAATTTAACATGGTTTTCTAGATTTTTCTAATTATTTAATAATATTTTTTGGAAGTTTCTAAAAATTCTTATAACAAGAAGATAAGTGACAAAATAATACAATCATTGAATATTTAAAAATAGATAACTTGGAAATGAAATGAAAGTTTCTATCACTTATTAGTTTTTTTAATATCATTTGATGTTTGTAATTATTTATTTATTATTTTTTAATATCATAAGGAAAAAAAATTTAATATGAAGAGAAGCATAAATTTTTTAAATATATAATTATCATAAATAAAAAATTAACATTCACATTTAAATTTTTAATTGTATGACTTATTCCTTATCACATTTAAATAACTCTATCATATTTACTGTTAAATATAATTTTAATATTTAAATTTACTCTTAATATAATATTAATTAGATAAAAAAATTATTTACATATTTTGATTTGATATATATTTATGCTTATGTCTCCACAAAAAATCTATTTTAATAGAGTTTCTATATTACAATATTTTAAAAAAACTACAAAAATACATATTTGAAATTTTGGAAAAAAATTTAAATGAGGAGAATTACAATATTTAAAAGGAATGTATGTGAAAAGAATAAATCATTTTTAGAAACTTTTTAAAATGGTTTTTAAGTCACATCGAACATGGTCTTGCAAATTTTCTTGGAGCAAAGCTCCCATAATAAGCCTATGAACTTAATTAAATATGGTGAATACTATTTATCTCACTATGACTTCTAATTCAAATGGCCTTTGAATAGTTGATACACACTGATCTAGGAGCACCCTTACCATACCCATGGAATTTTGAGTCAGAGTTGCTATGTTTTGAGTCTTGATAGATTAGGGAATTAAGTGTTTCAATTCATGTTTTTAGATGTTCAATTAAGGCCATGTTGACCAAGTCCTTGTTTTAAGCATTATGGGTCAAAGTGAGTCAAAAGTGGGAAAATGCCATGCAAGAGCATAAATGAAATATAATGTAGAGTTAAGATGTCATGATGTGATTTTTGACCTATTTGGGGTGCCTAGGAAAGTATATTAGAGTATAAAATACAAAACATGTAAAAAATGTAAAATTGACATAAATTGCTATCATCAATTTTTGCAAAATGGTAGGTTTTGTGGAAGATGAATAGTCATCCACCTTGGATGAGTCATTAGGGGAGGTCAAAGGTCATGTCATTATATGAACATGACATTCTGATGTAAACTTGGAGAGAAGAGGATACGTGGAGAAGAGAAATGAAGGGTTTTGTATATAAGTTTATATAACAAATCATTCAATTTGTGCAATATAGCTAATAAATTGGTATTTGGATTATAGTATGATTATCTTCTCCTTTGTATCAATTTTATAATGACTCTTTAGTTTCTTTTACGATTTAATGAAATATAGGACAAATTTTGATGCACCTAGTATCACTGGATTATTTATAAAATATCATTGCTCCCTATTTTAGACATTAAATGATGTATACTGTCAGAGTACAATACCATTTCTTTTGGTTTCATATTTAATTTTGAGAAGTTAGGGAGGATGCAAGAGTTTCTATGATGTTTTATAATGCCATTCTATTGATTCACACTATAAACTTGCTTCTTATAGAGAGTTGGCTGAGGTTATATATAGCATTTGTTGTTGCATGTCTTATGTAGCAAAGTAGCAATCAAGAAGCATGACAATGGTTTGTTGGGGTTGACAGACAAGAGGGAAGGTTTGAATTCAGTTTTAGAATGCTAGAAGATGCATGAGAATAGTTGGGAAATAGGATAACAGAAGTTGGTGGTTAGTTTCTTTAGATATCCATGAAACCCTCACTAAACAAGGGTTTGAAGGTTTGATGATCTCCTCAATGACTATAAGCCTGAAAGTCAGCAATTGGAAAGCTTTTGATAAGGTAATGGTATATTGAGTGTTGTTTGTTCATGTTCTTGAAGATTTTGAATAAAATTTTCACTTTAAATAAATTTTTCATAATTTAATAAATATAGTTTTAGATCTATTAAAAAATCTAATTAATTAAATTTTTCTCCATCTTGAAAAAAATATGAAATGAATCTTTCTCATATATTATACATCTATAAATTGGTATTATTTCTTAATGAAGACTAATCATTAGCTTTAATTTTCCATTTCAATAGTTCTATTATTACTTTAATAATACCTTTGTTTTCTCATAAAGCTAACAAAATGAAGATTCATTATTTCTCGTACTTGTGCTAATTTTTGCACAAAATAGGCATCTATTCACAATAGCTTTCCATAACATTTAGCTAGTGAATGTTGAATTTGAGAAATGAAAAGTTAAAATTTTCTTTGTGTGGAATCATTAATTCTGATTTATACTTTCATTTTTTGTAAACCAACCATCAATATTCATTTTTATGGCATTCATAATCAAAGGAAATACAATCAGAAAAACATAGAATGTTTAACAATTGTCAATCATCTCTAGTGAAGCTCATCTTATTGAATTTTAAATCCACACTTTTATATAAAGCATTAGCTCTATAAATTCAAAACAATCATATTATTATTCTACTTTTCAATTTTGAATGGTAAAAACCAACTATTCTAAAAAATATTTAAATCCCAAAATATATATCTTAAGATGAAAAACTTCACATTCACATTCAACATGGAATTGGTTGAATTGAGGTAAAAAGGAGCATGGGGAAGAACTCAAAATTCTTTACCCTTAACCTTAAATTTTCATGCTAATTATCAAGATGTTTAGGAAGCTTCAAGTATTCTAAAGGAGCTCCTATGTGTTCAAAATAAAAATATATTTAAGGTATTTCATGTGTTAATCAACTTTTTTGGGTATGAATTTGATAAGGATATGGCATTTTGATGTTGTTGAATGGGGCATCAAATGAGTGGGTGACTCCGCTAAATGTATCACTATGAGCGATGGTGTTTACAATATTTAATGACATAAAAGAAAGAGTGGAAGTAGCGTGTACGGGAATCATGTCCTACACAGACATCTTGGCTTTGGCTTCTTATGACTCTATCAACAAGGTCTTGAAATTTTTAATTCTAACCATCATTTTTATCTTATTGATTAAGTTTTCTAGATTTTTTAAGTTTTTTTTGTAATAGAACTTTAGGGTTTATTTTATCCATAATTTTAAAGTTTATTTTATTTTAAGGCTAGAGGAACATTCATCCATCACCACTAGTGAGGAGAGATAGTCTTAATTAGCTTCACAAATTTAAGAACTATTCTTGACAATTTAAGTGCGCCTAGTTTGAACTCAACTAGACTTATGAGCATCTTATCTCTCAGAAACTTAACGTTCATAGATCTAATAGCTCTTTTAGGTAAGTGTTTATATATTTGTTACTATTGATCTTATAAATAGGCATTCCCATTGGTTTTTAGGTGGGCACACAATAAGAAGAGTGAGCTACTTGTTTTTTGATAATGAACTACACAACAACACTACTAGTGAAAAGAAACATGATGCAACTCTTGACTACAATTTTCTAATAAAAAAATTCATAGCACAATTAATGGAGAGCCTTGATTAAGGAGAATGCACAAAA
Organism: Cupressus sempervirens; assembly: GCA_028749045.1. Classification (NCBI taxonomy): domain Eukaryota; kingdom Viridiplantae; phylum Streptophyta; class Pinopsida; order Cupressales; family Cupressaceae; genus Cupressus; species Cupressus sempervirens. The sequence goes on from CM053789.1 coordinate 735,111,580, forward strand.
AATTGGTTATCTGAGCTTTTTGAAAACAAAACTTACTTCAATAGTGCTGTAAAACTCTTTGTCAAGCCTCCCTACAATGTACTCAAGCTTTTCTGCATGAGAAAATGAAGTTTAACTTTTTTTTTGTTTATATCTCCAACAATGTCAAAATTTTGATGCTAAACTTAATTGTCATCAAAATTTTGACTTTATTGGGATCATTTTGAAAAAAAGAATTTGACAAGCCAAATTGGCTTGCAATCAAAAATTGAGGTGAGAAATCACCCCCAAATGCTCTACTGCCTCTAACCATGTCACTCTTAACAAGGTGACTAAATCCTTTAAAAAGATCACACGAATAGTATATTTTGTAACATCTAATAGGGTTGGTTCCTCATAGAGCTCACTTCAGAAGAGTGAAAATTGGTAGCATGTTACTAGTGGTTTTTCCCAAAATTGGGGTTCCACGTTAAATCATGATGTCATACTTGTGTGGATGTTATTTGAGATTTTTTACACTAAATTTTTTACATTGTGTAAAGTTTTTTACTATTAGTATAGTGGACTACATGTTTTATGTTGCTGATTATTTTCTATAGAGACCAAGGTACTTAATTTTTAGATCAAAAGTATTTAAAATAATTAATAGTTGAATTGGTACATCTAGACCTAAGGATAATTGATTCACAAAACCCATAACCCCCCCCCCCCCCCCCCACACACACACACACTCTCTCTAAACTAATCTAAATCATTCTAAAAAGTGGTATGAGATCATATGGTTCTTTCAGAGAAAAGTTTCAAGGTACTGAAGCTAAATATCAAGATGTACAAAAATGAGGGACCAAGGCTGAACAAGAACTTTCATGCGTGGAAAAGTTTGATAAATTTGCATATGGCAGGAACTAAGGGAGAAATAAACTCTATGGAAATGCATATACAAAGATACCAAGACCTCTAAAAACTCAAAAAATGAAGGAGAAGAAAGAAAACAATCAAGCAACGTTGGAGATTGCATGAGCCCTAAGCTATACCAAGTTTGATGACATAAAGGAGTGTGCTAATGCTAAGAAACTATGGGATACACTACAAACTATCTATGGAGGAGACACAAATGTTTTAACAGAAAAATCAAACAGCTTGAGAGGAAAATTTGATGGGATACTAATGATAGAAGGTAAAATCATTGCTCAATATTGTGGATGAGTCTAAGAGGTGGTAAATGCTATAAGAGGATCTAATGGAGAAATTGATGATGAAATTCTAATTTACAATGTACTGAGAATCCTACTTCATATTTATGCTATTAAACTCTCTATGATATAGGAATTGATATGTACTCCTAGTAATAATCAAAATTTGGGAGGATTAGTAGGTAGACTTACTACTTTTGACTTGCCAAACTTTGATATTTTTACTCCTATAACTATTGAATCAGCTTTCAAATCTCAATTTGTTCTTAATAGGAAATGAAAAGGAAAATGTATGAATAGTGATAGTGATATCTCTAATTATGATCTTGGTGAGCTTGAAGCATTAATGGCTAGGAGACTTCCAAGAGGTAAATGAAAATTCAAAGGTAAACATCCTATAATATTATTTTCAAGTAACATATTTTGTCACATTGTTGCAAGATGTCCTAACACATAAGACAAGGATGAAAAGAAGAAAGTCAAGTATAAAGGAAGAAGAGATGGCATAAACAATAGAAGAAACAAGGACTATAAAGACAAATGTAAGAACTTGTGTTATATTTTTTAAGAAGAAACTAACAATGAGTCTGATAGTAATGATGCCTAATTTGTCTATGTTTCTATGAAAAAATATTTTAATGAAGATGAGAAAACTATATTAATTTCATATGTGAGTAAAGGTGATAGATGGATAATTGATAGTGGCTACTCACATCACATAATTGGTGGTATAGGTAAGTTTGAAACCATGGAACAATATAAATGTAGCTATGTCAAGTTTGGTAATGATACACCATGTCTTGTGAAAGGAAAAGGATCAATAAAATTGACAAATAAGATGATGTGTAAAAAATGTTAGTTGGGTAAAATGACAAAGTCTATATTCAAGATAAAAACCTATTCATGTAATGATATTCTGGAATTGGTTTGTAGTAGCCTTTGTGGACCTATTGGATTCCAAAGCTACTATGGCAATAAATATTATTCATTCTATTTTTTGATGACTACTTTAGAATGATGACTACATTATTTCTAAAAGAAAAATCTGATGCTTTTCAATTATTTAAGTGGTATTTTGAAACAACTAAAAAGGAAACAAGAAAGACTGTAAAGTTCTTGAGATCTGACAGAGGAGGAGGGTTTATCTCTAATGAATTCAACATAGTCTACAATGGTAGAGGAATCAAGAGACATATGTCAACACTCAGAACCCCTCCACAAAATAGAATGACTAAAAGAAGGAATAAATCAATTTTGGATTGTGCTAGAAAATTGATGGTGTTGAATATTATATCATAGAAATATTGGAGAGAATTTGTAGGTACATAAGTCTATACTTTGAATTGAGTACAAGTCAAGAAAGGTGTGAATATTACCCCCTTGAGTTATGGTATGGGTATGCACCTAATGTGAAATACTTTAAAGTCTTTGGAAGAAAATGTTATATATTGAAGGACAATAGAAATGGGAAACATGATGCTAAAAGTGATGATGACATATTTGTAGGATATTCTACTAAGAGTAAAGCTTATAACTGCTTGAAATCTAACACTAAAAAGTTGTAAAAAGTGTAAATGTAAAAGTTGATGAATATGCAAAAAAGAATCAAGTTGAATATAAGACATAACCTAAAGGTTAGAATACATTCATATATGTTGATTAAGGTGTTTCATGCACCTTATCTCAGCTAGAGAACAAGGCTACCAAATTACAACAAATTGTGAATGTTGAGTTGCAACAATAGGCAATAGAGCAACAAATTATAGGTGTCAAGCATCAGTAGAATGATGTTGAGATATAAGAAAAGGCTACTGAACACCAAGAAGCCAATTTCAAGAAATCAAAAATATAATTAGAGATAAAAAAATGAACTTCAAATGAATTTTCAAGATGAATTTGAACAAGAAGAAGAAGAAGGAAGAAAGGAGCCTATATTAGAAAAATATGTGAGAAGACTTCATGCACCTAAACAAATCATTGGAAACAAAAAATCTAGAGTTATAACAAGGAAAATATTGAGAAGTGGCACATGTTTACTTAGTGAGTTTTAACCTAAAATAGTGAAGGATTCCATTGAAAATGAAGACTAGATTCAAGAAATGAATGAAGAAATTGAATAAAGTGAAAAACAAAGCCTAGTCACTAATGCCTATACCAAAGAACAAGAATTTTATTGAAACAAAGTGGGTATTTAGGAACAAGATGAATTAAAAATGTGATGTCACAAGGAACAAAGCTAGATAGTTATGTAAAGGATATGCACAAGAAGAAGGCATTGACTATGGAGAAACATTTTTCCTAGATGCAAGAATCAAAGGAGTTAGAACCATAATTGCATATTCTTCTTACAAAGAAGTTAAAGTCTATCAAATCCATTTCAAATCTGCATTTCCAAATTGAATAATCAAACAAGAGGATTACATTGAACAACTTGAAGGATTTTTTGATCCTAGCAAAAAGAACATGGTATGTAAATTGCAGAAAGCATTGTAGGGACTAAAATGCCCCTGGAGGATGGTATGAAAGGTTACAAAACTATTTGGTAAAGATTGGTTTTGTAAAAACCAATGACAATAATCTATATTTGAAAGTTGAAGGTGGTAAATGGATACTATTAGCTGAAATATTTGTGGATGATATAATATTTGGAGGACAAGATGATTATATAGATAATTTGTGAAAGAGATGCCAAAGGAATTCAAAATTTCAATGCTTGGGGAAATCAAATTCTTTAATGGTTTAAAAGTATATCAAATGAAGATAGGTATCTACATTAGCCAATCCAAATATGTTAAGAAGATACTAAAAACCTCTGGAATGGAATATTTAAGACTAGTTAACACACCCATGGCTTGTGGACATAAGATCTCTAAGAATGATGATTATATTGATCTAAACTAGGCATTTTATAGATCAATTATTGGAAAGCTACAATTTATTTTTCATAGAAGACTAGATATTGCATTACTAGTTGGGATTGTTGCAAATTTTTTTGAAAATATTAAGGAAATTCACATGGTGGAACTAAAAACAATACTAAGATATCTAAAAGGAATAGAGGATTATGGACTACATTACAAAAAGAATGATAAGTTTGAATTGAAAGTGCATATAGATGTTGATTAGGCTAGAAATGTTGATGAAAGAAAGAGTAAAAGTGGTGGAGATTTCTTTCTAGGAAAGAGACTAGTTTGATGGACAAGCAAGAAGTAAAACTACATTTCACAATCAACAACAAAAGATGAATATGTAGTAGTAATAGTGAAATGTTTTAACATTGTGTGGATCAAGAAAATGTTAAAAGGGGTGAAGGAAGAGATGATTGATCTAGTTGTTATCTATTGTGATGACAAAAGTGCAATAAATATATCAAAGAGCCCTATGATGCACACAAAGACCAAGCATAATTCTATCACATATCATTACTCAAGGGCACTAGTTCAGGATAAAGACATAAGATTGGAGTACATGATCACTAAGTAGCATATAGCTAATATTTTTACTAAGGCTTTACCTAAAGATGGACATGAGTATCTAAGAGGTAAATTAGGGGTGATTCCCCTAGCTAAGTCTATATAAGAAAAGATGGATCTCTGCATTAAATGAGTTGATCATAATATCTTACAAGTTGATATAGAAAGTCATAATTTAGGAAATGCATAGAGTAGCAAAGAAAGATGATAGATGAAGAACCAAATTTAGAACACTAACATGAAGATATCTACATGGTAAAGATTTATGAGAAAGGATAGGAATCATTGGAATTTTTGTCAAAGATTTATTAAATAGAACTTACCATGTGATATGAATCAAATAGATGTTGTAAAGAGGGAGATATATGAAGTTACCCATCTAGAGAGAGAGAATGCATTAACAAAGACAAGCAAGTGAATAGTTTTTCCAACAATCAAGGAACTCAAAAGTTCAAGAGTTATATATGGAAGAGGGTGTTGGTTGATTTCATCATCTAATATGAGAAAACAAGAATATGTGTTGTATATCAGACCTGCATAGATGATAATCAAAATCTGTGAATCATAATGAAACTAAAAGGGAGATTGTTGGACACTAAGATGACAATCAGAATGGAACAAAGGATATTAATGTAGATCTAATACTAAACACATAGATATCTTCTTGAAGAAATTAAATATTTTGTATTGCATGGTAACTAGAGGTGTTTCCTCAATTCTAAAGAGGGGGATTGTTGGAACTACCATTGGAACAATTATTATATTTTCATTGATATCAAAACTTATTGGTAAGGTAGTTTCTATCTAAGTAGAGGGAATTATGAAGATGATTGACAAAGAAGATTTGAGAAGAAGAGATAACAAAAGAACCTAGAGGAAATGTTGAGTTATGTGAATTATAATGGGTACTTGATTACTTAGACCTTGACAACATAATGCAATTCTTTAATTATGACCTAAGTGTAGAAGATAGTTGTACTAAAGCCTAGAAAGGGTGCTCAATAAAAGACAAAATGAATAGGCTGGACCAAAGTATGAGAAGAATATTAAAGAAATAAATGTCTATTCCAAGCATGCCTTTGGCAGTCAATTTTTAAAGTTTGAAAACAGTCTAGTTGGCAAAGATTCTATTTTTTTTCAGTTTCTCATTAGTTTTTTTTACTAATGATGCATAGAAAAGTTTGATTAGTGAAAAAATAATGTTGTAGGATCATGTTGAACTTGAATTTGAACTTAAGCTTTAAAGTTCAAAGTTCAAGATTCACAAATTCAAATAGTCAAGATCCAAAGTTGGTTTCAACATGCATGTTTAGATGTAACAGTATCATGTTGACCTTGAAATTTGAGCCACAAAGTCAAAAGTTTTAAATGCAAAACCAAAAAGTTTAAATTTTAAGGTTTAAGGTTCAAATACTTTATAAAAATATTCAATTTCAAAGTTTTAGGGTTCAATACCATAGATGTGAATCCAAGTTGATAGTCTGAGTTCAAGTGCTCTAAATTTAGAATCAAAGACATCAAATTTGGGTTTCCAAATAGAGTGATTAGACCATATGATCTAAATAGTTATTGATTGTTTAATCAATTATTAATAACATCATCATAGATATTAAGTACTCAAATGATATACATTTCAATGTGTCCAAAGGGATTGTTACTAAGTATATGTGGTTAGAGCAATACACAATTGGAATAAGGTTGCCACAACATATTCACAAAGATTGGGCCCGTTTCTCATCTAACAACCTGAAGATAGAAGAAGTTAAAATGTGTATTAAAGTAAGATATATACACAAGCCATAAGAATAGTAACCTTTTGATATACATTTTATGTGAAGGATTTTGATCCATATAAAGAACATGTCATTTAGAAATTTGTTACTAAGACATCTAATGGTTATCCCCATCTATCCATATTTGTTACATCACATATATAATTGGAATGAAAATGATAACCACTTCTATTATGTCCAATACATATGATTATTAGGATTCCATGACAACCAAAAATATATATCTTTAAAGAGGATAACATGGAGGAGTGCAGAGGATGTGAAAGTGGCTGAAAACTACATTTTGTTGATTCTAATTTTATAAAAATCATATAGACCCACATTCATTAGCTCATATATTTTGACTTGGTGATTTTTTTTCCAATTTCTTTAGTTATAAATAAGGAAACTATAATTGGGAATAAATATCCAAAAACAAGGTTGATCCAATGGTGCAATAAAAAGATATGCCCCTCGAAACATGACCCATGTTTACTGGCAGTAGTATTTTTCTATCCACCCAACAATAGAAGATTTTAATTTTGGTTTAACATATTTAAATTTCAATTGTTAAAATATAATTTACATATGTTAGGATATATCCTTATAAATTTTTCAATTTATAGTTTATAACTATATAAAAAAAAAGGAATAGAAAACAAATAAGGGTCTTGTCAAGAATTAGTTATGCAAGTATTTGGAAAGTCACAGGAATGTTAGATTTTAAGTACACAATAGATAAAAAATATTGGGGTTTCTTCTTTTTCTAAAAGTCCTAAGGCTACAAAAGGAAGAGGTTTTGTAATTGTTGATTGTAACACGAGATAGAGGAATGAGTTTGTTATTTTGTATTTCTTAGTAATAGAAAGTTTAGGTTAATTATAGGATTTCTTATTATGAGTTCTTAATAAAAATAGTTTATATTCATCAAATTGTGTGGTCTGAAGGTGTAATTCTAGGATTGATGTTGATTGTATGGTCATCGCTCTCATGCATTGAGTTCACTCCTTTAGTTATTTATAGCTCCATAATAATATATGGAAAGGGGAGTTAAATGATCAATCATATTGTTGATTTCTATTATTTCCCTCTTTATTCTATTATTAAATTTGATAATCGTATTCATTCCATGTTGATGGGTGAATCTCAGTAAACCTTTGTGTCTTCAAGTAAAAGACATAACTAGTTATCTAATTCATCGTTAACCTTTTTAAGAGGGAGATATACCTATGAGTTCAAAGGAGAGTTACCAATCAATGATAACTCATCCAATTCTTAGTACCTTTTGTCCTTCTATTTGGGTATATTAAGTCATTATTTATGTTTCTTTTCGAAGGACAATTTTGTTCACTAATAAGTTTATGGTGACTCTACTAGGGAGAGAAATAAAAGTTCCATTGCTTTCTTTTCTTGTATATCTAAAGGTACCTCCCCAACAATGGAGTTTGGTGACTCTAATTCTATTTTTTTAAATAAGTCTGGTGTGTTATGGCTTTGGTTGCAGACTAGCCATGGGGGGCTTAGATTGGAGCATTTTCTTTATCCCAATATTCAAACCTACCTAAAAGATCCAGATAATACTTACCAATATTTTCTAGTGACACAAATCAATACCCAAAGGATCACATTAGACCAGCTATAGTCTCCTGTGGGATTCTTAGTTTATAGGAGGAGAACATATTTTCTAGACTATTTCTTGGAAGCCTTACTGGAAGTGCAATAGGCTAGTTCCAAAATTTGCCAAAAGGTTGCATCACTTTCTAGAATGGTCTTGATGTAAAATTTCTTCAAAGGTTTATGCCCACACTTGATGTTGCTTAATTACTATTTAATTTCTCCCAAAATAAAGATAGAAAAGGGTAGGCCATGTATGATTTCTTTGATAGAGTCTATAGAACCATTGGTAAGATTCCTCTAACCAGTCAATCAACTTAAAATAATCAGTTGTGTATTTTTGTTTCTACCATGCAAACTAAAGTTAGATTCCTACTTTTGTGTCTAAAAGTATAGAGGTTGTAAGATGAAAAAAAAGAGGCTATTAGCTTGGATGATGATATGATCATCAACGAGTTGAGATGTGGTAAGTCCTCATAGGAAGAAATATGCACTTATGAGAAACAACATTATCAAAAGGTAAATTCTTCTAAAAAGGGAAAAACTGTCATCTCATGTTTCCATTTGTCAAAATCTAACAGTCTTTAGTGCAAAAGATTTTCTATTTTCCTAGTGGTTAAGCACTATGTCTCCTACTAGAGGCTTCTATATTATTCATGTTTCTAACAACCCACATCCCTAGTTAGAGCCAACTGTAAGCATGCTTTTGACACCCAAGTTTTAAAGTTTGAAAATCATACTAGTGGGTAAAGATTCTAAAATTATTTCAGTTTCTCATTGGCTTTTATTTTTTATTAGATAAACAGGTTTTACAAGGACCCTGAAACCAAAGAGTTAAAACATAAACAAGGCTGATAATAAACATGAAAAGCCTAGCCAAAAAAGTACCAGTTCAAAGGCTGATAATAATCACAAGGCCTAGCCAATAGACTAAAACCATAGAAAAGACCAAGAATAGAAACCACAAGAAACATCCAGGGCAAAAGCCCTTACAAAAAGCCAAAAAAAGGCACAAGAAGAAACAAAAGAATAGAAAAAGGATTAGTCCTCATTCTTTCTCTCTAGATCTTGCATGACCTGAGCTACCTCATAGGCCATCTTGTTCTCCTTAGCCTCATGCAGGTGCTCCCTTTGATCCTCATGGTCCTGATCATTATTAATGTTGTCCATAGTGATGTCGACCCCCATTTTGGCTTCATCTCTATCTTTTCCATCCTTGTCATCCTTCATAGCTCTATCTTTGATCTAGTCCATTAAGGATATGATGTTGTTGTTAATGGAACTAAGCATTGAAATCATCTGATTCGAGAGCTTATGATTGTAGATTTCAAGGTTGTTAATCCTTTTCTCCGTCAGACTGAGCCTCTCATCATTGCCTCTCACAGTCTACTCCATTCCTATTATACTCCATAAGACCCACCTACTCTTTGACCTCCTCCAACTCATGGAAAAGCCACTTGATTGATCTGAAGTTATCAATCATGCTATTGCAAGCATTATTCAGGAGATTCAACCCAGTTTCCCTTGTTTTGTCTGAAATTACCACAATCACTGGGTCTATGAGTTCTTCAAGCCTCATCTCTTCCTGGTTGTCCATCAGGATCATGGCCTCTCTAAAAATGCCAATTTTTGAGGTCCTAACTCTGAAGTTTTTCCAAGCTTTCCTCATGTTATTTACCTGCATCTCCCCACCCTCTATCTCAAAATCCAAATTTTGTTCCTCAAGTTGTTCATGAATATGGATAGGTGAAAGAGGTAGTGAAGACATATCCCATTCTTGCTACTTTATCTCATCCTCTAGACCCTCCCTCTTGCATTTCTTCTCTCCACAATCATCCTTATTTTCCTCCTATGTCTCCATTTCCTCCTCTTTTGTCTCCACATCCTCCTCCTCATCACTATCATCCTTCACGTCCTTCAAAAGATGCTTTTGCCCATGATCCCTAAGACTTTTTCTGCTAGGGGTGATGGAGGAAGGTGAGTTTTTGACCTATTGGGTGGCTTTCTTATCAGTGAAATAAATCACGTCATCCTTAGAGCTAAAGCTCTAAATGTCATTCAAGTCTAAAGAGAAGCTGGAGCTTCTAGAGGTCACATTCTCAGTCTAATGGGGAGCCTTGCTAATAGACTAGGCCTTAAAATGCTCATAAATAAGCAATAGGAGCCCCTCATGCAACATGGGGTTATCAGTAGGTTTCTTTTTGAAGCTAACCACCACCTTGTTCAAAGAAGTTAACAAGTAAAAAGGAAAAGAAATTTTACGACTGTGCCGAAAATGATTTGAAAGAACAAAGTGGTGGGTATGAGCCCTATCAAACCTAGGGTCCAAAGTAATATACTCTATAATAGCTCTCAGAACATACCTCCATAGTTTCTTCATGGTATCAAGAACATAATATGTGTCAATCTTCTTCAGGGCTTTCAATTCTTTCTTGTCCTTTACAAAATCCCACACAGGATTAGCCAAGAGTTTCTTGTCCCTGAAAAACTTAAAACCCTCAATTAGGATTTTAGTAACAGTCAAAATAAACTCCTTAGTGATCATGAAAGAAACCCCATTCACCTTCACTCTGCCATCTTTCCATGAACCAATCATACTATTGGTCACCTCCTGATCAAAGCCATGCAATTTCGTTATGTATCTAGTAATCCCACCCAAATCCAACTGCTCTCAAACTTTATCCTTGCTCTTCCACTTCTTAGTTTCACCCACTGGCTCTTTTCTACACCTTTCACCAACCATGTCTGCACTCTGCACACCCTCAATTCTCATATGCACCTCGCACTGCAATAGATTGGAACCTCTATGAGTAAGAAGAATGTAGAAAGAATTAGCCCTTCTATCGCTGCTATTGAAAATCTTATAACTGACCCACAAAGTGTGTTGACTATTCTGTAATAAATTGTATCAATTACAATTTCCCATGCTAACTTTTTGGGAAGTACCCTTTACCTTTGATCCATTCATACTCATAATTGCATATTTATCCTCTCCGTACATACTTGGATCTTGTCCAGATCGATCAAGCTTTTAACATCCATCGGCAAATTATTTCTGGGATGCCATGTCATAATTTGGCTTGGGCCAACCCCTATATTTGCAAACTTATCAGCAACTTGGTTAGCTCCCAAAAAATATGAGTGACATGGACTCTAATAAATTTGGCAAGTGTCTCACGAGTCTCATCAATTAGATTCACAATCAACCATGATGGTTGAGAGTTGTCATTAACACATTTAATAATGTTGTTTGAATCCCCTTCTAGCCAAAGATTAGTAACTCTAGTTTCAAAAGTCAGTTTGACAATATTACATGCAACATTTGCTTCCAAAAAGTGGTTGGTTTGATAACCCAGCAGGAGGGAAAAAGCCACAATACCATCTCCACTTTCATTCCTTATTATGCCTCCACTTCCTGAGGAGCCAGGATTACCTTTGGATGCTCCATCGAAGTTGGCTTTATGCCAACCTTCTAGTGGGAGAAACCATTTTGCTTCCTGTATTTTCATCTTTGTGTCTTTTGCCTTCTCTTTATTTCTGCCACTTAATTCAATATCTCCACCTTTCCTTACTGAATAGTTTTCCTTAATGTTAGAAAATGTTTTCTTTCCTATCACTTTAGCTGGCTCCTCTTTATCTCTAAAGATTCAATTATTTATCTCCTTCCAGATGCTCCAACAAAAATGAGGCAGAATCCAGTTACTTAATTCCTAAAGATGAGACCTCTTGAACATACATTTCCATTGACAGAAGAGGTCCATGAGGTTGGAAGGCACACAACAGCTGAAGCCCAAGTCCTGGGCGAGGAAGACCCAAACCTCCCTGGAGAAAGAGCAATGAATGAACAAATGATTGCTAGTCTTCATCTGATATTTATATAACACACATCTGCTAGGCATAATATGACCTCTTTTAATGAGGTTATCGTTGGTAAGGATTTTGTCCTAAAGAGCCAGCCAGTAGAACATATTAATTTTTGGAATAAGGCCAGGAATCCAAGCCCTTGGCCAAGGAGGAATCTCTTTTAATCTCCAAAGGGTCGAGAACCCAAAGGAAATAGTATATTTCCCATTGGCATCATCTCCCTAGACCAACTCATCCCTGTTGTTATTTAGGGCCATAGAATTAAGCATAATAATAATAGGGATAAGATCTACAGAGATGATGGAAAGGTCTATCCATCTCTGGTCATTCCTATAGTTAAAAACTTTCTTCCCAAAAAGGTTGATATAGTCATTCATCCAGACCTCATAGCTGGGGTTGTTCATAAGGGGGCCCTGAATGATCCAGCTATTAGACTAGAACTAGATGTCCTCCCCATTTCCTAGTTTCCAAGATACTCTAGAATTAGCCAACTCCTTGGCTTTTAAAAAACCATTCCAAACAGCGGACCCTCTTGGGATATCTTTTCTAAGGAGGGTAAACTATTTAGAGGGTCTCTTTATATACTTGTTTTCCATAATGTCTCTCCATTCCCTTGTGTTACTGAAGATACACCATATTTTCTTTGCTAGTAGAGCCTTGTTGAGGTGAGTTAGCTTCTTGATGCCTAGACCCCCATATTTCTTAGGGAGGAAAACTTTCTCCCAAGCAACAAGAGGATACCTTTTATTCTTTTCAGCCCCCGTCCATAACAAGTCTCTATGAATTTTCTCCATTCTCTCAACAAATTTCCCAGGGATCACAAAGAGGCTCAAAGCATAGACAGGCAAGTTTTGAAGGGTGGATTTCACTAGTTGGAATTTTCTAGCTTGGCTAAGAGAGGCCCCTTTCCAACGTACTAGCTTCTTATTAAATCTATCCATAATGCCATTCCAAAAATAATCAAGAGGGTTCGTGCCCAAAGGAAGCCCAAGATAGGTAGAGGGAAGCTTCCCCACACTGCATCCTAGAATTTTGGAGATTTTCTTCTATCTATCCTTATGGGTGTTGATAAAGAAAATAGAGCTCTTATCCCAATTGATGAGTTGCCCCAACCCTCTAGAGTAGATATCCAAGATGTCCTTCATAGCCTTAGCCTCTTTAATAGAAGCCTCCCCTCCCATTATGGTATCATCAAAAAAAATTTGATGCGGAAAAGGGGCACTTTTAGAAGAAGGTTTAAAACCTTTGATTATTCTCTATAAGTCTGCCTAAGCATTGTGCCAAGATAATGAAGAGAATTGGCAAAAGAGGATCCCCCTGATGAAGGCCATGGGATGGTTTGAAAAAATTAGAGGGGGATCCATTAACTAAAACTGTGAGCGAGGAAGTAGACACCAACTAAGAAATCAGCTTACATTATTTGTCATCAAACCCAAAAGCCTTCAACACCCTATCTAGGAAAGACCAGTCGACCCTATCATAGGTTCTAGAAATGTCCAGTTTAAGTAACATCCCTTCCCTTTTTCTAGCTTCCATAGAGTGAATCACTTCATGCACTATCATTATGGAGTCTAAATTTTTTTTGCCCGAGACAAAACCAGTTTGCTGATGAGAAATAATCAGAGGGAGGAGTTTGAGAAATCTAGAAGTAAGAACCTTCGAAATGATCTTGTAGAAAGAATTGCAAAGACTGATAGGTCTAAACTTGTCCAAGGAATTGGCACCAGGAGTTTTAGGAATGAGAACTAAAAAAGAGGACTTTATCTCCTTAAGTATGCTTCTTGCCCCAAAGAATTCTTGAATAGCCTGCACCACATCCTTCATCAAAATAGGCCAAAACAACTGGAAAAAGAAAGACGGGAAGCCATTAGGGCTAGGGGATTTATCAGTCAGTAGAGAGAAGAGAGCTTCTTTAACTTCCAACTCAGAGGGAATGGCTCAAAGAAGATTATTATGGTGAGGAAGGATGACCTTAGGGATATAAGAGACAATGTCATTCTGATCCATTTTGGAAAGCAAAGGATCCCAAGGCAATAGGGAAGAGAAGAAAGAAACAACATCAATTGATATTTCCTCATCCTTGGTTAGCAATCCCTATCCTTTATTTAAACTTGTGATTTTTTTGTTTGCACAATGCTTAAGAGTAGTGGGATGAAAAAACTTCATATTTTGATCTCCCTCTTTGAGCCAATTTACCCTTGATCTTTATCTCTAGAACTTGTCCTCTTTACTAATAATATTGTGTAAATCTGAAAGGATAGACAACTCAACCTCCCTATTTAACTCATCATATCCATCCTCCTAAATAGAGATTTTAATAGTAGAAATATTTTTGGTTAGGACTTCCTTCTCAAAGAAAATGTGGCCAAAATCACACTTGTTCCAAGCTTTAACCATCCTTTTAACATTGCTTAGTTTTATAGCTACCCTGAACATAGCTATGCCTTCCACATCAATACTCCACTAGAGCTTAATCTTGTCTAAAAGGTCAGGGTGGGAGGTCCACATTTTTTCAAAATGAAAAGGGGGAGGCCTTTTGGGACCTATAGGAACAACCAAAAGGGAGATAGGGGAGTGGTCAGAACCCAGTCTGAGCAAAATAGTTAATTTACAAGAGGAGGTCTTCAGCCAATCTAGATCAATAAGAGCTCTATCCAGTCTTATCTAAATACAATCCTGACCAATGCATTTATTTGACCAAGTAAAGGCACCTCACATGAGGTCAAGATCCAAAAAAGCCAGACCATTTATGAAGTTTACAAGGTCAGTTTTGCTTTACCAATCCAGAGGCAGACCTCCCTTCTTCTTCTCATTCATTAGTGGAGTATTAGAGTCACCCATAATAATTCCTTTCTTTAAATTTCTACTCTACACTAGAATATGAGCTCTGGTCTAGTAATCCTTTCTTTCTCTCTTATTGTTTGGAGCATATAAGTTCATCAGGAACCAGCTAACATTGGAAGGGATATGAAAGACATTACACAAAAGAATATTACCATCATTGTAGGTTGCTTCCATTCTAAAATTTTTGGTATTAAAAGGGTCAACAGACCCCCAAAGGCACCATTAGAATCCAAATCCTCCCTACACATCAAGTTGCTAAACTTAATCTTCCCCAAAGAATCCTTTTTTATCTTAGTTTCCTAGGTCATCAAGATGTCTGGTCTCTGATCTCTAATTAGGTTCCTAATAATTTCTTGTTTATGGGCTCCATTAAGGCCCCTTATATTCCATGATATGATCATGATTAATTCTTGGAACACTCTTGAAGAGTGCTTTGGCACCCATTCACCAAGCTTCTTCTAGTCTCCTCCTCTCTAGCTACCTTCTCAGATTTTTTGCCTTATGACCTATCTTAAAACAATGATAATATCCAAATGTGACACTCTCATAATCCAACTATTTAATATGAGTGCCAAGTTTGGACTGAAAGCACACCACTTCAGGAAAATCATCCCCTTCCCTAACACCTATACAGATCCTTGCATAGGTCAGACTTCTCTTAGAAGTAGTAGTTGGGTCTATGGAGAGAAGCTCTTCAAAAGAACTGGCCACACCCATAAACACATCCTCACTCTAGAATTCCAAGGGCAGCTCTAGGAGTCTAACCCATACCATAGCTTGCTGAAAGAAAGATTCATTTAAATCCAGTTTAGAGGACCATTTTTGTAGCACCAGGGTAGCTCTTCTAATGGTCCAAGGTCCTTTACATAAGATGTCAGCCATATCCTCTTTACAAGTGAATTCAAAAGAAAGAAATCCATTTGCCATTGCAATAAAATTGACCTGCCCTTTCAAGCTCCATTTCTTCATTGTAAAGGACCAGAAAACATCGATGTTTGGTCTCTGACCCATAAAATTCCCCACTAGAGTGGCAGCCATTGAAGCTATGCTATGATCAACAATTTCATTTGGAATAGTAATCGTGCACGATCCCTTTTCTAGACCAGACACAACCTTAACTGGAGGGAAAGAGGACTTACTAGAAGGCTTAACACCAAAGAGTCAAGCCCATTTCATTGGGAGATTCCCTGGTCTGTCCTCCTTGGATAGCAATTTTGGCACATGTCAGGATTTTGAGATCCACCTCCCTAAGATTTCCTGCCCAGCGCTAGGTTTGAAATTTGAACAGCTTCCCAATCTCTCTCCTTCT
Source organism: Cupressus sempervirens (assembly GCA_028749045.1). Taxonomy (NCBI): domain Eukaryota; kingdom Viridiplantae; phylum Streptophyta; class Pinopsida; order Cupressales; family Cupressaceae; genus Cupressus; species Cupressus sempervirens. Next base: position 735,127,628 of record CM053789.1, read on the forward strand.
CGCTCCTCAGTATGCATCCCTTACCTCCATCTTCACATGGGTCCCCATCTGCAAACTCTGCCTCTCTGTAGTTAGCTTGGATTCCATCTTGCATGCCTGGGATCCAAGATCCATCTCCCTGAAGTTTCTCGCCCGGTGCCAGTTTTGAAATTTGAACATGCACTTCCTGTTCACTTCCCTGCCCTCTTCCTTGCCCTCTGCCCTACCCACTCTCATTGGTTTTTTTTACTAATGATGCTTTGTAAAGTTAAATTTATGTAGAAGAAATATTGTGGAATTATGTTGAAGTTGAATTTGAACCTTAAGGTTCAAAGAGAAAAGCTCAAGATTCACAAATTCAAAGAGTCAAGATCCAAAGTTGGTTTCAACATGGAAGTTAGAAGTATTAGTGTCACGTTAAACTTGAAATTTGAAACACAAAGTTCAAAGTTCAATGTTTGAAGGTTGTTAGTTTGTGATTTTTTAGAGTCACCATTTTTATTCTTTATCTTTGGTTCACTCTTGTTTTCAAATGTTTTCATTGAAACATTGGTTCTATTAAGAGTCAAATATAATTCAAGGTATGATAACATTTTCATCAATCATTCACCAACCTAATTCTTTTAGTTCATTATTCCCTCAAGCTAATTATTGACCAAGCCTTTCCCTTAGAAAGCCTTGATTAGGAGTGATTATCTTGAAACCATCTTTAAAAAAATTTGAAAGTTTCTTGGTATAAAATGTAAACTTCTTTGTACCTCTTGAACTTGTTGTATTCCTTGTACCAAGTTCAAATAGCATGAAGTTGTCTTGAACCCTTTATACTAATTGAACTAGTTCACAAGTTAAACCTTCATCTAGTTCTCAAAGACAATGTTTTCAAGTGGATCCAATCAACATGTCATGTCTACACATGTGTGAAGGACATGCAAAAATTGGATGCCTCGTCAAGTCTAACATGATCATGGGTGATGTCATGATTTAAGGGTAAGTGAAAATAATTAGTGATTGAAGTAAGGTCATCATAAATGATCACCTTGAAACCTTGATTTGGAAGTATGGAAATAAGGATTTGGCATATGCAAAAGGCAGTAATCATTTGAAGAACTTGCTTCTTATTTAATGTTAGTCACTAATTTGTCTCATGACCATACCCTCACTACATGCTGAAATTAATTTTGTCCTCTAGATAATTAATGACCATTCCTTACTTTTGAGATGTATATGAAGAACACTTTACCTTTAAAAAAGCATAAAGTTTCTTTTCTTGTCTAAAATAATCAGTCACAAGAAAATTAGAGAGAGCAAGCCTTCTTCCATATCTATAATGGTTATCTCTCTTGAAGTAACCTTCTACTCTCTGGTTAAGTTTCTCCCACCCCTTAAGAGAAGCATATTTGTAGTTGTTTCTTTGTTTCCAAATACAAGTAAAGTTCCTAAATCATGAAGTGTATACTACACTCATTTGGGAATACTCATACTTTGTAATATAAATCACCTATAGTATCTAACATAGACCTCTTAGGGGTTGATTTGGGGGGGTGTTACAAAGAGATTATATGAAAGACTTACAAAACCTCTTTCCACTAAAGTTTTGGATACTAACCTCCTCATGGTCTCCACATTCCCACTATCCTACCCTTGTCTAGGGCTAATTAAAGAGTGAATTCATATGTATAATGTGTTTGGGGTAAATATATTGAAGAAATATTGAAGTATTTTGTTGAGTATCAATAGAGAAAGAATATCTAGATTGTTTCACGTAGAGGATCAACAATTTGCTAACCTACCTCTTTCATTTCTCATGACTATATTTTTAGAGCAATAAAATGTCTATAGGAAGACCATAGCAAAGGTTTGGCTTGAGTCTTTCTACAAAGGTGATTCTATGTTACCCAAAACCTTGAAGAAAAACTAAATGACCATTCATGTCTAGGACATAACGATTCTATAGCATAGAATTTGTGGGTCTCTTGATGTTTCCATCTTTGAAGAGTGGATGATTTTCATATTCAAATTGTGTTAAAGGACTCACAATTCCTAGATTGGGTAGAATTAATAGCTAGCTCTCTTGGAAATCAGTTGAAGGGTGCTCTAAATTTGAAAAAAAAAAACTTTTTTATGTCATCTTATTTGATTTATATGCTAGCTAGCACTCAGGATTTACAAAATTTACCCCATGAACCTTGCATTGACAACATTACATATATAATTATTGCCCCATGTTTCATAAGGATAGAGCTCTGGAAGACTTTAGAAGGGTCTGTGATGTCTTTTTTAGAAAGTTTTATTTTGAATTGAAAAGAACCCTTTCACTATAGACTATCCCCCAAGTCTCAAAAACTCATTCATTCATGCAGTAGCTTGTACATTCAATTCCCTAAATTTAGTTATTTGAGGGTAGGGGGTTTTGATGAAGAGCCTATACGCCTTCCCAAGTTTTCTCTTGATTTCTTTGTCCCAGTAGAGGTAGCTCAACAATTAATTGTTGTGATAAACAAATTCTCAATTGAAGAGGCTTCTGATATTATTTTCCCACTTGAGTTAGGAAAATTGATGTGCAGAAGTATGGAAGATGCAACATGTATAAGCTATAATTTGGTTAAGCTTGGTCTTGGCTTCTATCAGGCTAGACGAGAATTTGATAGCAAAAGAATTATTCATAGTCTACTTGATACTCATGCAAAGATTGTACATGTCCCTAATGTAAAAGATTTTTTAGAGGATTTTGAAGACAAGTTGGAGGTGAGAAGAAGAGAGTCATAAAGGTTCATTGTAGCACAAGTCCACCTATTTTAATTGAAATAATAGCCAATGTGAGTGAAAAGATGAAGTCTTGGTTGAGAATGAAAAGGCCACACATACTAGGGACTAGATTGAACATATTTCTAATGTTGGTCTTACAATTGTAGGTAACAAAAGTCACAAAGGATTTCTGAGAGGAAGATTTGTAATTTTCCTCTTGTACACAAAGCCCATTTTAACAAGAAAACCAAAATGTTAGTACCTATAAAACTTCACCAAGTAATGTAAATAGATAGTGGACCAGATAAAGACATAGATGGTGAACTTATAGATAACAACCAAGGAGACTAGATGATAGTGGGTTCATATCCTCTGAGGATAGAAGTTGTGAACAACCCTAAAAAGGGTATTGAATTGCAAAATGATGCTACTATCCTAACTGGCTCATAGCTTCAATAAATAGGAAGCAGAGTTTAGTTCTTGTTTCTTTTCTTGTTAATGACATTGTGAGCAAGTATATGAACAAGGCCCCAAAACCTAAAAGGACTAAAAGCACTACTAGAATAACTTTTGATAGTGCAATGAGGAGAAGTATAGCTGAAGTGGCCACCTACAATCAAAAAGAGGGAATTGATGAATTGGATATGAATAGTTTTGAAATCACACACATAGATTTTGGAGTGGTGAATCATGAAACAAAGGAACACTGGGTAGAAACATCCACCAAACAAATTATGCTATAGTCATAGCAAGATGGGATCAAAAAAAAGAAACTAAAAGTTGAGATGAATACAATGGTTGAATACATAAACTCATTGAAAGGTCAAAGTTCTGTTCTCAATGACCAACCATGCTTACCTTTGATTCTAGTACCCCTGAGAACCAACAATTTCTAGGTGACCTAAAGAAAGGAAAGATGATGATGGAAACTACATTTAGTTGGATTGGTCAAGTAACAAATCAAGTTGCTAAACTCATACGAAATCTACATGAAATCATTTCTTTGGTTGGGGCTACATTTGATGAATCCCACATTCATTTAATAATTTGGAAGGGTGAAGTTGAGAGGTTCTCAACCATGGTAACTCAATTGGTAGAGGTAGAAGATTACAGGCCATAAAATTTTCTAAAGGAAAACCCACTTTAGGTCATGGATGTAAGGTTAATTTAGGTTTTAAGGAAGAACATAGCCCAAAGGTTATCTAATTATAGTTCTTCTATTTCTAGGATGTAGTCATGTGAAAATGAATTCAAAAAATTTCTTGCAAATGTAAAAAGGGACTTTTAGTCCATTAGATCATCCTTTTTCACTTCTCTTAAAGAAGGAGGTTTTGATGTAGACATCATGATCAAACAATATGAAGAGCACATGAACTCCATGAAAGATAAAATTGATCTCACACCATTTGACTTCTCCAAGGTGGCTTAAAGTTAGATAATGTTAGGCATGTGCACTCTATGACCTCCTAGTTATTTGGATACAATGAATAAGATGATATTGAATAGGGACATTTGGAAAACTTTAATTTACAGCATCAAGAGCCCAAATAGAACTGTCGTGATTGAGTTCACAAACACATTCAGGATGTGGAAGCTAGCATGTGGACAAGATGATGCTCAAGATGAAGAGGAAGAAGAACCACTTGAACAATTGATAGGTGATTAAGTTTTATCATTCTACTACTTTTAAGACATTTAGTTTCTATTTCTAAAGTTAATTTCTTAGTCTGTGGACACTTAAGTTGGTTTTCATAACCACTTTTAACTATTTGAGAATTAGACTTTAAGGGAGATTCTTGGATAGCTTTCTATTTAAATTTGATTCTTAGTGGTGCTAAGGGTTGGAATTTTTTGATGGATATGATATTATGAACTTAAATTTAAGTTTTAATAGTTATGTAGATGCTTTTCTATTTTTCCAGCATTGTACATCAGCAAGATTGTTTTTTTTGGAATGAGAAAGATCTAATTATTTAAATATTGTATGCTTTGGATTGGTTTTTTGTTGATTTATTATTCAATTGATGTTGAAGTTTTAAAATCTCTTTCTAATGTTGGATGATATACGGTAGATATGTTAAATAAGCTTATGTTCTATATGTCTTTCTAGAGAAACTGTGCATTCTCTATGTTTTGTTCTTTCTTGTATGTTTATTTATTGTTTTTTTACCATCCCTCTATCTAAGAATAGAGGGAAACCTTTTTACTTTCTAGTTAAAAATAAACCCCATTTAGAAGGAAGTTTTGATTGAATATCTAATATGGAAGTTGAACCTTTCCAAAATTCAGAGAGGAATTAAAGAAGTAAAATTCCTCAAGTATTGGAAGCTTGTATTTGTCTTGCAAATTTGGGCATAGAAGTCCTTAGTTATTTCTTTCTATTAAAGGAAAAATATGTATACCAACAAATTTTTGGTGACTCTATTGGGGAGTTGATTGGATAATATCTAGTCTTTCACTATTTAAAAAATTGATATTATGCTCCAATATGGTACTCTCACATTATAATATCTTTCCTATTCTTCAACCCAATCTTGTCTTTAATGACACCTAAGAAGATATCATATCCAATTTGAATGCAGTGACTTAGAGAGAAAGGATGAGCAATCAACAATACTTTCAAGTTTCTATAACCTTGGAAAGAGAGGAGGAATTTGATGAACAACTGAGAGGAGTCCCTTTGATTCAAGAAGCCACCATAGTGGATAGATTGGATCAAGGGCTAGTGAGAAACTAAATAAGAAAGACAAGAAAGTTGTTTAAAAAGAGATTCACAAGAGCAGATAAAGAGAGAGGTTTTATTGATAATGACTTTGATTGTCTAAGGTTGATTGATTTTAAGCCTAATCATAGTCATAAGAGAAACAAGATAGTTTGGTCAGTTAGTAGGCCTAAATCTCCACTACCAGTGCAACCTTCCTAGGTTCTACAAGCTCTTGATATACTATTACTTCCTCTATTTTAAATATCCAACCTCTGAATATCATCCTTCTAGTTATGCATTTATAGGGCAAACAAAATGGATCTCTCCAACTTGGAGTGAACCTTGGAGCCATGAAAAAGGGTGCTAAAGGTTTCTTGCCCAAATTTAGTGGAGATGGTAAAATTCTAGCCAAAGATCATTCACGCTCTTTTAAGGTAGCTTGTGGAACTTTAGATGACCCTACTGAAGATGTTTCTTTCTAACTCTTTGTCCAAATGTTTACTGATGCTACTACTGATTAGTTTAACCACCAACCTCATGCCTCTATAACTAGTTAGAGTACCACCACTTGTGAATTTGAAGCACATATCTAAACCCCTAGTGATGGAAACTCTCTTCTTATTCAATTGTTTAAGCATAAGAAAGAAATGTATGAGCCAGTGAGAGAATTCATGGCTAAAGATAACAAAATTATGAAAAGAATTCCCATAGCTTCAAGACCCAACACTAAAAATTAAAAAGGATTCTTCATGGGAACAATGCCCCCTAAAATCTCTTTTCATATGAGAAGGAATGTGCAAGTTTATTTGGATACTTCCCAAAGATTAGTCATTGAATTAGAAGACGACTTGATAATTGTAGGAAAATAGAGAAGGGATGTCCAAACTTCAAATTCCTAGTCCTCTACAAGTAAAGATCCTATAGTCCAAAGGTTAGTTAATGATGTTATCAACCTAAAGAAGCAACAGGGTAGACCCGGTGTTTATCCAAACCAATATTAGAATCAACCTAGATGGAATAGTTTCCCTACATAGCAAGGAAGGGATGCTTATTAGCTACCTAGTTTGCAGAATAAATTGTAGATTGAAGCCCCTCTCAGTAAAGAGGTAATGTGTTCTTTTCATCTCACTATAGATCATGATGGTGAAACATGTATAGCTTGGTTGAGGCATTTACAAATGAAAGAGACTGAAGGTCAACATGGAATTATTACTAAAGTAGAATCAGATCCACTTGAAACAAGTACCTCACACACATTCTTTCTAGAATACGAGTCTGATTCAAATTAAAGTGGAGATGTTCTATTAGCAAAAAATGATACTTCATGTTCTATATTAATATGAGGTCAAAGGGCATCCAAATTTTCTCCTGGAAAAGACATGAGTTCACAAGGTATGAAAATGAAAGATTCATCTTAGCCTATCAAAGACCTTCCCAAAGGTACTCAAAATATTTCCTTTGGAAAAAGTATTGTAAATTCAAGTTCTTCTACTTCGTTTGATATAGTTTACTTTTTTAAATCTTCTATTTTTACTATATCTACTATTGATCACTTAAAATCAAATCCTAAGGAATTAGATAGACTAGTCAAGTTTATAAAGGTGAACCATGTAATAATCCACAACTCATTAGAGAAACCTCTAATTTGGCCGAGACACCTATCCCAACCAATGAGCATAGCTCAGAACAAACTATAGATCTTGAGAGTTCAATGATCCTTGGGACATACAATCAAGATAAAAAACCTAATCCTTTTTATATCACTTTGTTACTCAATAGAAGAAAACTCATAAATTATATCATTGACTCCAGTGCATCTGATAATATTTTGCCTTCTTCTATTTCCAAAGCCTTAGGAATAAATCTTACCAATAATTATGGTAAATGTTATTTAATGTATGCTAAATAGGTACCTCTAATAGGTTAGCTGAAAGATGCACAAGCCATGCTAGTGGTATACCCTAACAAAAGTCTAAAACTAACTATTTTAGTAGTTAAGATACTGGCAAGTTATGGGATGTTACTCAATCAAGCTTTTTGCAGAGATATGGGTGGCGAGATAAAGATGGATTGGTTTGAAGCTATTATTGCTATTAGTAACAAGAAGGTTTGGTTAACCCCTAAGCAGAAAAATAAATACACAATGTTTCATTATGATCATCCGAAATCACACATTTTGTATTAAGAATGTCAATTTGGTAATTACTTTATTTAGTTTGAAGAAGGGATAAGTTTCTTGGAGGAGGAAGAAATGTGGAACATGGAGTTTGATGAAAGTTTCTCTAGCTCTAGATCAGTAACCATTGTTGTCCTAATTTCCCTTAAAGGATCTATGTTGACACATTCTTTCAAATTATATTTTCCAAACACCAATAATACTTCAAAATTTGAAGCTCTTCTTTTAGGGTTGCATGAAGTAAAATTGAAAGGAATAAATCACTCACTATGAAAGGAGATGTTGAATTAATTGTAAAACAAGTTCAAGGTCTTTATGCTATGGAAAATGACTAGCTAAAGTAATATAGAAATTTAGTATGGGAAAATATTGAGTATTTTGATGCATTTAACATCAAATCAATCCCTCGTAGTGAGAACTCCATAGTAGATTCTCTATCGGCTTTATTACTTCTTTCACATCTAGAATTTGATAAAAAAAATACATGATTGACATGGTTTATCATACTAGTGTACTTGATAATGTAAATCATTGGCAGGTCTTTGACAATGACAAGTAGATTGAATAGTTCATGGCTTGTGGAGGATGTTTTGTTGATTCCTATTTTGAAGGCTCTTTGGAAGTACTATCCAAAGATCACCTAGTTCCCTCTAATGAATAGGAGATAGTTTAGTTAAAAGGAAACAAAATCCAAAAAAGGGGCCATATCTTGAAGTAATTAGAGAATATGATAAGATTAACATTAGAACAAGTGAAGATCAGAAGTGGATTACTATTGGGAAAAGATATTCCTTAGAGGAAAAAGATATACTCAAATCATTATTAATTGATTTTAAGGATATTTTTTCTTGGAGTTATGATGATTTGAAATTTTTTGGGAATGGAGAGCATAGAAATTCTATCCCATTGAAACCAGAAGTTATTCCCTTTAGATAAAAGTTGAGAAGTTACAACCCTAAAGTTTCAAAAGCTATTTTCAAGTAGGTAGAAAAGATGCTAAAAGCATGAATCATTTATCCCATCCACCACTCTACCTGGGTAGTGAACATTGTCATGGTATGAAAGACAAATGGAAAAATAAAGATTTTTGTAGATTTTTACAGCTTGACTAGCCTCAAAGATAACTATGTTCTTCCCATAATGGAGCATTTGCTTCAAAAAGTTGTAGGAGTGGAAATGATGTCAATGCTTGACAATTTTTTAGGTTATAATCAAATTAGTGTAGTGGAGATAGATCAACATAAAAAAAATATTCATAACTCCCTAGGGCACATTTACTTATAATAGAATACCATGCAGTCTCATCAATGGTGGTGCCACACAATTCCTCTTTTAAAGACCTAAGAGACAAACTCGTTGTGATTTATCTTGATGACATGTTTGTTTTTTCTAAAAGGATAAAACATCATTTTAAAGACTTTCTTACCATGCTTTACAGATGTAGGGAACATGGGATATCCCTGAATCCTAAAAAATTAGTCTTCTTTGTTGAAGAAGAAAAGTTGTTAGTACACATTTTGTCAAAGAAGGGAATCCAAATAGATCCTAGGAGGGTGAAGGCTTTCTAACAACTAAGCCTCCCAATGAATAGAAGTGGAATCAAATATTTTTTTGGCCAAGTCAACTTATGTCAAACTTTCATGCCAAATTTTTCTAAACTCACCAAGGACATAATAAAAATGATGAGCGAGAAAGAAGTCTTTAGGAGGAATGTGGAAGGTAAGAAAGAATTTAAAGAGATTAAGAAGTCTATTGCTCTGGCTCCCACCTTGGTGACTCTATATTTGAAAAAATATTTCATCATTTATTGTTATGCATTTGAGCATACATTGTTGGGTTATCTTAACATAGAAAAATAGTCATGGTAATGAATCCCCTATTGCATTTATTAGTGTAACTTTGAAAAAGCATGAATTGAAGTGTCCACTCATTGAAAAGCAAGCCTTTGTGGTAGTAAAGGTTGTTAGGTAGTTTAGGTATTACATTCTACATTCTCATTCTATTGTTTATGTTCCTAAAACTGTTGTGAAAATTATTTTAACTCAATAGGATATGGGATTGAATAAAAGGGCTACTTGGGTGATTAAACTACAAGAATACAACATTGATATAAAGCCAAAAAACTTGGTAAGAGGGAAAGGTTTGTATAAGTTGATTGCTAAAAAAATTACTATTATGGATGCGGAAGAAGAATCACAACAAGTTTTGTTTGTGAGTCTCATTGACTCATGGTTTTTTGAAAGTAGCATATTAGTTGACATATGGAGATTTTCCTAAAGGAATGGCTCACAAGGAGAGAAGAGAGTTTAGATTAAAAGCTTCAAAATATGTAATTTCTCAAGGCATGCTATAAAAAAGAGAGGTAGATGGAACTTATTTGAGATGCATCGATGAAGCTCAGAAAAACAAATTACTCAAGACATTCCACCAAGAAGTGTGCAGAGGTCATTTTTCCTCTTCTATCACAACCTATAAAATTTTGAGAAACTACTTATACTAGCCTGGTATGTTGTGAGATACTTATTTGTATGTTAAGGATTGTGAAAAATGTAAACTATTCACAGGCAAGCCTTAGTTACCAATGCTACCTCTTAGACCAATTGTTATGATGAACCTTTTAAAGAATGTGGCATTGATTTCATTGGACCTATAAATCCAATGTCTAGTTCAAGGCATATGTTTCTCCTGATGGCAATTGATTGTTTCACTAAGTGGGTCAAAGTTATTCCAACCAAGAAAGAAAATTCTCAAGTGACTTGTGACTTTCTTAAGAATCATATTTTGGTAAGGTTCCAAGTGCCTTCAAAGATAGTTGTTGATTATGCCTCTTATTTCTCTTTTGAAGATATCACTATGTTATGCTATAAAAAAGGAATCGCCCTAGCACATGCTTTAGATTATTTCCCATAGGGTAATGGCTAGGCTAAGTCAAGTAATAAGAATTTGGTCTCCATCATGAAGAAATTGGCAAGTAGTAATGGTAGGGATTGGCATAAGAAATTATACGAACCACTTTGGGTGGACATGACTTCTCTTAAGAGGGCTATATGTATGTCTCCATTTCAACTGGCATATGGAATTAATGCACAAGTCTCCTTGCCTTTAAATCTTGCTACTACAAAACTATAGATGACAATAGAAGATTACTTCTTCTAATATTCCCTAGAAAAGAGGATTATCTACTTGACAAAACTAGAGGAAGAAAGAATCAAAATGGTGGATAGAATCACAAAGCATCAGATGAAGGTAAAAATAATTTATGATTAGAATGCAGAGTCAAGGAAGTTTATGCTTGGTGATGAAGTCCTTTTATGGGATAAGAAAAATGGAAAAAAGGGGAGTCACAACAAATTTGATCCATTATGGAAACGTCCTTTCAAGGTGCTTGAACTGATTGGAACCAATGCAATGAAATTGTCATATCTAGATGGTGAAAACCTACCATATACCTACAATGGGTAGGATTTGAAACTATTCAAGTATTGAAGTTGGTCCTTCTTTTTGTATATATTTCACCTAGGTTCTTACTTTGTTTTTGTTCTTATTTTTTTGGTTTGTTCTTCATTTTTGTTCCTTGATTTAGGTTTACTAACCAGAGCCTTTGAGTTCTCTATTTTTCAAGTGAAAATCAGTCCCCAGATAGAGCTAAAGTTAGTTCATGATTTTTCAGAGTCACCATTTTTTTTTTGGTTCACTCTTGTTTTCAAATGTTTTCATTGAATCATTGGTTCTATCAAGAGTCAAATGTACTTTGAGGTATGATAAAATTTTCATCGATCATTTACCAACCTCATTCTTTCAATTCATCCTTCCCTTGTGCTAATTTTTGACCAAATCTTTCTCTTAGAAAGCCTTGATTAGGAGTGATTATCCTGAAACCATCTTACAATTTTTTTGAAAGTTTCTTGGTATAAAATGTAAATTTTTGTGTACCCTTTGAACCTTTTTTACTCCTTGTACCAAATTCAAATAGCATGAAGCTTACTTGAACCCTTTGTACCGATTGAACTATTTCACAAGTTTAACACTTTGTTTGGTTCTTAAAGATAATGTTTCTTGGTGGGTCCAATCAACAGGTCATGTATACACATCTGTGAAGGACATGCAATAGCTAGATGCCTCATCAAGTCTAACATGATCATGGGTGATGTCATGATTTAAGGGTAAGTGCAAGTAATTAATGGTTGAAGTAAGGCCATCATAAATGATCGTGTCGGAGCCTTGATTTGGGAGTGCAAAAATAAGGATTTGGCAAATGCAAAGGGCAGTAATCATTTGAAATACTTGTTTCCATTTAATGTTAGTCACTAATTTGTCCCATCAGCCTACCCTCATGGCATGCCAAAATTAATTCTGTCCTCCACATAATTAATGACCATTCCATATTTTTGAGATGTATATAAAGAAGGATTTACCTTTAAAAAAGCATAAAGCTTCTTTTCTTGTCTGAAATAATCAATCACAAGAAAATTGAAGAGGGAAAGCCTTCTTCCATATTTGTAATAGTCGTCACTCTTTAGGTAATGCTTCCTCTCTCTTGTTATTTTTATCCCACTTGTTCAGTGAAGCATATTTGTGGTTGTTTCTTTATTTTCAAATACAAGTAAAGTTCTTAAATCATGAAGTCTACACTACACTTATTTAGGAATACTCATAGTTTACAATGTAAATCACCTACTATATCTAACACAAACCTATTAGGGGTTGATTTGGGGGGTGTTACAGAGAAATTGTGTGAAAGACTAGCAAAACCTTTTTCCACTAAACTGTTGGCTACTAACCTCTTCATGGCATCCACTTTCCTACTAGCTTACCCTTGTCTAGAGCTAATTCAAGAATCCATTCATATGTATAATTTGTGTAGGGGGGAATATATTAAAGAAAGATGGAAGCATGTTGTTGAGTATCAATAGAGAAACCATATCTAGATTATTTCACCCGAATTAGCAACAATTTTCTAACCTAACTCCTGCATTGTCTATGACTAGATTTTCAAAGTAGGCAAATGTCTAGAGGAACACCATAGAAAAGAGTTGGACTAAGTCTTTCTACAAAGGTGGTTCTAGGTTACCCAAAACCTTGAAGAAAAACCAAATGACCATTCAACTATAGGACACAATGATTTTACTGCATAGAATTTATGGGTCTCTTGATGTCTTTATCTTTGAAGAGTGGATGCATTTTTATATTTAAATTGTGTTAAAGGGTGCAAAATTCCTAGACTAGGAGAAATTAATACCTAGGTCTCTCAAAAATCAATTAAAGGGTGCTCTAAATTTGAAAAAGAATTTTTTTATGTCATCATATTTGATGTATATGATAGCTAGCACTCAAGATTTATAACATTTACCCCATGAGCTCTAGACTAAGAACATTAGCATATATAATTATTGCCCCATGTTGCATAAGGATAGAGCTTTGTAAGACTTCAAAAGGGTCCATGATGTCTTTTTTGGAAAGTTGTGTTTTCAATTGAAAAGCCCCTTGCACCATAGATTTTCTCCTGAGTCTGAAGAGCTCATTCAATATTTTTTTATAATGTATATTCAATTACTTAAATTTACTTATTTGAGGGTAGAGAGTTTTAATAAAGAGCCTATATGCCTTCCTAAGATTTCTCTTGATTGCTTTGTCCTAACAGAGGTAGCTTGACAATTAATTGTTGTGATAAACAAATTCTTGGTTGAAGCGGCTTGTGATATTATTTCCCACTTAAGTTAAAAAATTTACATGTGGAAGCATGGAAGATGCAACAAGTATAAGGTCTAATTTGGTTAAGCTTGGTTTTGGCTTCTATTAGGCTAGCTTGAAATTTGACTCCAAACATATTATTCAGTCTACTTGATACTCATGCAAAGATTATACATGTCCCTGATGTAGAAGATCTTTGGGAGGATTGTGTAGATGAGTTGGAGGTGAGAAGAAGAAAGTCATTAGGGTTCATTTTTGCACAAGTTCACCTATTTCAATTGGGACTGGATATAGATATCATAGACATAGAAGAAGACAAAGCTAATACACCAACCCCCTAAGAAATTGAACCCATAATTTCTAACATAGTTTCCATAGATTGGAACTCTAAAGAAGAGGAAAATATCCTTGAAAGAATAACCAATGTGATTGATAAGACAAATTCTTGGTTGAGAATGAAAACGGCCACACATACTAGTGACTAGATTGACCCAATTTCTAATGTTGGTCATACAATTGTAGGTAATCGAAGGTCACAAAGGATTTCTAAGAGGAAGATCCATAACCTACCTCTTGTATGGAAATCTCGTTCTAACAAGAAAACCAAAATTTTAGTACCTATAAAAATTCATTAGCTAATCTAGGTAAACAAAAAAGTAGATAAAGACCTAGGTGGTGAACTTATTAACAACAACCAAAGAGTCCAGATGATAGTAGGTTCATCTCCTCCAAGGATACAAGTCATAAACACCCTAAAAAAGATAGGTCAAATCACAAAAGGATGCTACTACTCCTAACTGGCTCATAGCTTTAGTAAATAGGAAGAGGATTTTAGTTCCTATTTCTTTTCCTGTTGACAACATTATGACCAACTATACAAACAAGGCCTCAAGACCTATAAGGACTAAAGACATAGCCAAAACAACTTTTGATAGTGCAATGGGGGGAAGTATAGCTAATGTGGCCACCTACAATAAAAAAGAGGGAATTGATGAATTAGATCTCAACAATTTTTAAATCACACACACAGATTTGGGAGTTGTGAACTGTAAAATAAAGGAACACTGGGTGGAAGCATCCATGAAAAAAATTATGCTATAGTCATAGAAAGACAAGATTGCAAAGAAGAAACTGAAAGCTAAGATAAATTCATTAGTTGAATACATAAACTCATTAAAAGATTAAAGTTTAGTTCCCAGTGACCAACCATGGCTTACATTTGATTATAGTGCCCCTAAGAACCAACATTTTCTATGAATTAAAGAAAGGAATGCTGATGATGGTAGCCATGTTTAGTTGGATTGGCCTAGTAGCAAATCAGGTTGCTAAACTTATGTGAAATATGCATGAGATCATTTATTTTCCTGGGGCTACACCTGATGAATCCCACATTCAGTTAGTAGTTTGGAAGGGTGAAGTCAAGAGATTCTCAGCCATGGTAACTCAATTGGTATAGGTAGAAGATTACAGGCCAAAAAAGTTTATGAAGGAAAACCCACTATGGTATGTGCATGTGGGGTTGATATAGGTTTTAAGAAAGAACATAGCCTGGAGGGTATCTAATTATAGTTCTTCTATTTCCAAGATGTAGTCATGTGTATAAGAATGTAAAATGTTTCTTGAAACTATAAACAAGGATTTTTAGTCAATTGGCTCAGCCTTTTCCATTCCTATTAAAGAAGGAGATTTTGATGTGGAGATCATGATCAAACAATATGATGAGTGTGTGAATTCTATGAAATATAAAATTGATCTCACAACATTTGACTTCTCCAAGGGGCTTAGAGTGAGATAATCTTAGGCATGTACACTTTGTGACTTCCTAGTTATTTGGATACCATGAATAAGATGAGATTGGATAGGGATGTCTAGAAAAATTGACTCCAGAGTATCAAGAGCCCAAATACAACTTCCATGACCATGTTCATGAATGCATTGAGGATGTGGAAGCTAGCACATGGACATGCTAATGTTGAGGATGAGGAGGAAGAAGAACCAATTGGTGGATGATTAAGTTTTATCTTTTTAATTCTTTTAAGTCATTTGATTTCTATTTCTAAAGTTAATTTCTGGGTCTGTGCACCCTTAGGTAGGTTTTCATAACTACTTTTAATTGTCCAAGAATTGAGTTTAAAGGGAGATTCTCATATAGCTTTCTATTTAAGTCTAAAACTTAGTAGTGCTAGGGGTTAAATTTTTTTGATGGATATCATATTATGAACTTAAATCTAATTTTTAATAGTCATGTAGATGCTTTTCTATTTTTCTAGCATTGTACTTGAAAAGGATTGTTCTTTTTGAAATGAAAAATATCTAATTATTCGAAGATTGTATGCTTTGGATTAGTTTATTGTTGATTTAGTATTTAATTGATGTCATATTGTTGAAATCTCTTTTTGATGTTGGATGATATATGGTAGATATGTTAAATAAGCATATGTTCTATATGTCTTTCTAAGAAACGATTGATAGAGAAACTATGTGTTCTCTCTATTTTATTCTTTTTTGTATGTTTATATGTTACTTTTTGATTATACCTCTATCCAAGAATATATTAGAAGCCTTATTAATTTCTATTTAAAAGTAACCCTAATTGAGAAGGAAGTTTTGATTGAACATCTAATAAGGAAGCTGAACATTACAAAATTTAGAGAGGAGTTAAAGAAGTTAAAATTCCTCAACTATTGGAAACTTGTATTTGTATTGAAAATTTTAGCATAGAAGTCCTTAGTTATTTCTTTGTATTGAAGGAAAAAATTTTATACCAACAAAGGTTTAGATACATGATACAAAATTCAATTTCAAAGTTCTAAGGTTCAAGTGCTCTAAATTCAAATTCAAAGGCATCAAATTTGGGTCTCCAAATAGAGTGATTAGACAAAATGATCTAAATGGTTATTGATAGTCCAATTAATATTAATAACATCATCATATATGAATTACTCAAATGATCTACATTTCCATGTTTCCTAAGGGCTTGTTACTATGTATATGTGGTTAACACAATACACAATTGAAATAAGGTTGCCACAACATATTCACAAAGATTGGACCTGTTTCTCATCTAACAACCTAAAGACAAAAGAAGTGAAAATGTGTATCAATAAGATACATGCAAAAACCACAAGAATAGTAACCTTTTTTTATAAGTTTTTTGTAAAGGAGTTTGATCCATATAAAGAAAATATCATTTCAAAATTTGTTACTATGACATCCAATGGTTATCCCCATCTATCCATCTTGGTTATATGACACATATAATTGGATTACAAATGATAACTACTTCTATTATGTCCAATCCATATGAATATTTGGATTTTATGACCATAAAAAAAAAAATCTTTAAAGAGGATACATGGAGGGTTGCAGAGGATGTAAAAGTGGCTAGAAACTACATTTTGCTGATTCTAAATTTAGAACAATCATATAGACCCACATTTAGTAGCTTATATCTTTTGACTTGACAATTATTTTTCCAATTGTTTACCTCAAAATATAGGAAATTAAGAGTGATAAAACATATCTAAAAGGGAGGTTGATCCAATGGTGGAATAAAAAGATATGCCCCTCAAAACATGACCCATTTTTACTAGCAACAATATTTTTCTATTTGCCCAACAAAAGGAAGATTTTGATTTTGATTTAAAATATTTAAATGTCAATTATTAAAATATAATTTAAAATTTTTAAGATATATCATTATAAACTTTAAATTCTATAGTTTATAAGTATATCAAATTCCAAGAATAGAAAACAAATAAGGCTCTTACCAAGAATTAGTTATGTTGGTAGCTAAAAAGTTACATTTTTAATAGACAATAGATCAACAATATTGGGGATACTTCTTTTTCTAAAAGTCCTAAGTGTTAGAAACAATAGTCTACCAAGATAACTTGGGGGGTGGGGGGAGGCGAGGGGGTGTGTCAATTATCCAATAATAAAAACATTTATCTTCTTCAAACAACCTTAACTATTCAACCAAAGTAAACATCAACCATAATAAGATGCACATAGACAATTACACTAGATATGTTGACTAGGGAAACCCTTGATCAGAGGGAAAAACCTAGTGGGAATGATGCCCACAAGATGATGTACTAATATAAATATTCCTCATTAGAGGATGGACCCTATTAGGAGTCTATTACAACATTTAGTGCATAGAATCCCTATTAAGAGACTTTGAATCCATGTTAGGAGTTGTAGTACAATGTATGCAAGAAGAGCCCACTATCCAAACATGAAATTTCAACTAAAAGAAGAGCTAACTACTCAAATATGCAGTTTACTATTATTTTCTTCTTTCCTTTGTTTTTTCAATTGGACCAATTACTTTTAGACCTTGTAGACTAGTACATGAACCTTAGATCCAAATATCAAACCTTGAATCACATAGCAAAACCTTGATAATGAAGTTTACTTCTCTTCTACACTCTACTCAACTTTGCATTTTTCTCTTACTATTGTTTATCATCAATCATCAACCATACCATGGTAAAGGAAAATGTCCTTCCTTTATATTGAATCCATAAAACAATTCCTTGAGTTGGTTGTTAGACCTTCCCAATTAATTATTATAGGGCCACATTAAGAATATTTTACACTCAATGATAACATTAATCTTCTACCTTTTAACTTCAATAACTTTCCATAAATGCAATATTATGAAAAATGATCTTAGCCATGTCATCACAAACATGTCTTCGTCAAATCCTCAACCTTAATTCTTAGAATAACAACTCTGCTAAGAGATGTAACAAGTTTACCAGAATGTGCCTCTATAAACTCTATCTCATAATAGACATCACCAAAACTTACATAACTTTTTCTAGACTTATCATTTCTTCTTCTAACATTAACTGCATACACTAGATTCTTATAAGTGTCTCTCATAAGCTTGGATAATTAGTAAACTTAACTAGCCCTCTGTAGCAACTTGATTTTTTTGATGTTCTTCTATCAGATACCATAGAAAACTAATATGTTGACATCAATGACCAACTCATTCATGAATGTAACATATCATCATAGTAACATATCTAAAATATAACCAATAGGAATGTCATTAGCATTCATGCCTTCAACAATCTTGCAACGCTAAGGCTATAGGAAGAAGAGCTTTTGTACTTTCTGATTGTAACATGGGAAAGAGGAATGAGTTTGTTATTTTTTATCTCTTTCTAATTGTAGTGATAGGTTAATCATAGGATTTCCTATTATGAGTTCTTAATAAAAACAATTTATATTCAGATTGTGTGGTCTGAAGGTGTAATTCTAGGATTGTTACTGATCATATGGTCATCACTCTAATGTTTTGAATTTAGTCCTCTAGTTATTCATAGTTATAGAATAATATTTCATTTTCTTTATTTCTATGTGAAGTAAAGGGAAGTTGAATGATCAATCATATGTCTATTTTCTATTCTTTCCCTCTCTATTCTATTCTTAAATTTGATAATTGCATTCATTCCATGTTGATGGATGAATGTCACTAAACTTTCATGTCTTCGAGTAAAAGGCATAACTAGTCATCTAATTCATTGTAAATATTTTTAAGAGGGAGTTGTTCCTCTTAATTTAGAGGATATTTGTTAATCAATGATAGCTCATACAACTATTAGTACATTTTGTTCTTCTTTTCTAGCATATTGAGTCATTATTTACTTTTCTTTGCAAAGAACAAATCTATTCACTAAAAGATTTTTGATGGCTCTATTGGGGAGAGAAAGAAAAGTTCCAATGCTTTCTTTTCTTGGATATCTAAAGGTACCTTTCTAAGGATAGAGGTTTTCAACTCTAGTTCTATTTGGTAAAAGAAGTCTGGTATGTTATGGCTTTGGTTGTAGTGCATCCAAAGGGGGCTCAGATTGGACCACTTTCTTTATCACAATATTCAGCCCTACCTAAAAGATCAAGTGAATACTTCCCAAAGTTTTCTAGTGACACAAATGAAGACCCAGAGGATCACATTAGAAAAGCTATAGTCATGTGTAGGAGGAGAAAATCTTTGAAAGACTAATTGTTAGAAGCCTTACTAGAAGTGCAATAGATTGGTTCCAAAATTTTCTAGATGGTTGCATCACTTGGTGGAATGATCTTAAGCTAAAATTTGTTCTAAGGTTAATGCTTGCACTTGATGTTGCTAAATTGCTATTTAATTTCTTCCAAATCAAGATGGAAAAAGGGGCGGCCATGAGGCATTTTGTTGATAGATTCAATAAGACTGTAGGTAAGATTCCTCTAACTAGTCAATGAACTAAAAATAATTAGTTGTGTGTCTTTGTTGCTACAATGCAAACTAAAGTTAGATTCTTAATTTTGTGTCTAAAAGAACATAGCTTGTAAGATTCAAAAAGAGAGGTTGTTTTCTTGGACAATGATGTGTGTTGACATATTAGTCAAGTTTTTTATTAGTTACACACACTTATTCAAATTGTATATAGCTACCAAGTCCTTTGGAAAATCCTTAGTAGTTATTGAGTAGTCACAATTATAATAAAGAATTAGCAGTGTAAACTATGCATCTCATTGTATGACAAGTTTACCAGTGCAAGCTAAGCTATGCAGTGTTCACCAAGTTCACAGTGTATGTCATGTGATTCTAGTGTTAACCGAACTACTCATCATTAACCAAGTGACTCAGTTTATACTGAGCTCAATGTGATAGTGTTTACCGTGTCATACAATACAAATCAAGAGACTTAGTTTATATGACAAATTTAATAGTATCTACCAAGTCACCAATGTAGACTAAGTTCAAGACTACTTGGAAGTGATCAATATGGACCAAGCTTCTACATCTACCAAGTGCATGATGATGCTAAGTATTGACAATGGATGTTGAGTATTAGAACCTCACCAAGTTAGTCTTTAGAACCTAAATATCTTCATGTGGGCTGACTTTATAATATTTGTGGTAACTTGTATTGTGGCTGATTTTGTAATTTGTATAATTGGATTGATATATGTGTAATGCATTGTATCATATC
Source organism: Cupressus sempervirens (assembly GCA_028749045.1). Taxonomy (NCBI): domain Eukaryota; kingdom Viridiplantae; phylum Streptophyta; class Pinopsida; order Cupressales; family Cupressaceae; genus Cupressus; species Cupressus sempervirens. The sequence goes on from CM053789.1 coordinate 735,147,912, forward strand.
CAAAGAGTATATATGAATGAGAATAAGAATGTGAAGATGTAAATGCAAACAAAATCAAAGAAAAATAGAAGAAGTAAACTACAAAGACTACAATAGTATAAGGAGTAGAAAAGTCATATCTATCACAGTAAGGTGATCAATACTTAAAGGAATCTCATTCATCAAACTAAGTTGTAGATCAGAGATCATCTACTATTTCATCCTAACAGGTGGATTAGTCAAAATCCTTTCACAAAGTAGACCTAACAGTCTTTTGTAAATCTATTTACCAAGTGCATACTTAATTGTAAGTTTGTAAATCCTTTCATAAGGTGGACCTTGTAGTCCTTATTGCTCCTAATCGAGTAGATCATCAAACGTACTAAAGTTGTGGGTATCATCCCCACCCCAATTTTACTATCTATTTGGAAGATTTTTGGGTCATCAAATCTTTCTGTCACAGTGTTATGAATGCTTTCTTATGCATGCAATTAGATCAGAGTTTACATAATGAATTATATGTTAATTGAATGGTTGGATTAAGATTTTAAATTGTTGAAGTTTTAGAAGTTACTGATTCACCCCTCCCCTCTTAGTAACTTACCTTAGTCTTGAATATTTCCAACCATTGGTATCAAAGCTTTGTGGTGCTCAGGAGAAAGCTTAATAGCTTGAGCAAAGATCAATGCTATGGAGATATTTAGACTTGAAAAAGTTGTTGATAATGAGAAGATAGACTTAGAAATGGCCATTGCTCATCGTAAGAAAGAAAACAAGCAACTCTCTCAATCCTTGAAAAGAAGAAAAGAAATTTCAATTCAAATGAATGATCTTCTCTACATTGAAGAAAGAATTGAAGACCTTCATTCAGGAAATATACATGAAGCCAATGAAACAATTAAAAAACTCCTAGAAAAGAATGGTTCCCTAAAAGAATAAGTAACAAAGCTAAGAAGAGAACAAGAAATCTGATCAGTAAGGTCTTGTGAAGTCATGGAATAGAGAAACAAGATAAAAGAAGAGATGGATGGAAGTAACAATGAAATCCAGAACCAATCCCTTCAGCAAGTAGACCTTATTAATCAACTTTCCAATGCAAATGAGGAAATGATGAGCCTAAGATTTGAAAATTAAAGAATGAGGAATGATCTAAATTCTGAAAGGCAAATCAATGAAAGATTATAGAATTATTTGAACTCTAAAAAGTAAGTCAATGAAAGAATGATGAAATCTCAAGCAGACATGAATCAATTGAATGAGCAAAACCTCTATAGGCAAAAAGGAAAAGTAGAGGTTGGATATACAGAAGAAGGAGAATCATCCAAGCAAGGAGCTCAAAAGAAACAAAGACCTACTTGCAATAACTATAATAAGATAGGCCATACATCAAACAAATATTGGATCAATAGAAAAGAAAAATTCAATGGAAAGTGCTAAAATTGCAATCAGCATGGTCATAAGGCTAATGAATGTAAAGAGAAACCTAGATTTGAAGGAAAATGTCACAAATGCAAGAAATGTGGACATGAGTCATCAAAATGCAAAACCAAGGTATTGAATCTAGCAGAGCAAATTGTGAAAGCAATATTTTGTTTGGACTACAAAACCTTCATGTAGATGTCATTATTGTAGAGAATTTGGACACGTTGGAATAAATTGTGTAAAACATCATTTAAGGAAAAGAGACTCTGCTAAAAGATGTTTCATTTGTATAGAACTTGGTCAGCTTGCCAAGAACTATATGAATATTGGTAGAATTGAAGATGATAAAAAGGAAACAGTTGATAACATCCAAAAATAGATGAGACAACAATGGGTTCCTATGTCTATCGAGGATACGATTCTGAGTAATGATCAAATCACTCAAGAATAGGGTGACTCTATCATTTTTGCTTAAGTTCTCATAGGAGAAACTAGAACTATGCTATCAAAGAATACATCGATAATACTTTGAGATTGAAAGAGAAAAATGATCCAAATTAGTATCCAAATACAAAGGGATCACTAAGTACAAGTGTGTACCGAGTTATCTTCTCTACTAAGTGAGGTTGGGTCATAGAATCTACTGAGCAAGGTTAGGAGTGATAAAGATGTTCATGGTTACTACGTCATGAAGACTCCACCAAGTGTTCAATGCAAGTGTAGTGGATGATAGTCTATCAATATGATGTTAGTCAATATAACTTTGTACTGAGCATTTATGGAAAAATTTTAACAAAAGAATGAAGTCAAAGTGATTTCCTACCATGAAATTTTGAGTCCTATTCTGAAAGTGCAATCTTTAGAGCTTCCAAGTGATTTGAGAAAAATTTTATTAAAAGTTTCTAATTCCTTCAAACCTTACTAAGTGAAGATGGCATCCAATAGTAGCAAGGTCAAGCAAGGATTTGACATGTTGGTTCATGGAGTGGAGTGGAAAGCATTTGATTTCAAGCTCACTCCTACGATAGTTGAAACCTTAGATCCAAGTGGAGCACAATCTCAAATCCCTCCAAAGATACTTCTAGTTAATGATATTTGCACTCATTTAAAATGTGTTATTCAAGAAATTAGTACATTGGAAATGGATGATGCCCTAGGTCAACTCTGTGTTAATGAAGTTTTGAAACCTGAGCACCAACATTTGGAAACTAAAGGGTTAACTCATATCCCTCACATACCCCGTGAATTTCAAGTCAAATGGATTAGTTTTATCCTCAATTGGGTGCATAATGGTCAATTGTGGTTGGAGCAACTAGTATTGATAACAAAGAAGATGATTCACCAAATCACTGACCTCCCAATGCTAGCTAAGGTCAAAATGACAAAAACCCTAGGTCGGGTAGAGTTGGAAAGAAAACCCTAGCAGAATGAGACAACAAAGGAATGAAAATCAATAATGTTTTTGATGTGGAATTGAAGTTTGGTTATATATCATTACACATAAGATTTATAGCTCTAGCAAGTTAAACAACGTATCATGTGAAGCTATAGAATCGACATACAAGGTGGTAAAGAACAATTTGTCATTTGACCTTGTTGAGCTATTGCTGAGATAGTTCAACGAGAACATGGAAAGGATAAAAACTTCAAAGAATAATCCATGTAAGTTTGGTTCCTTATTAACTTGTCTATTCTTTTATGTTTAGAAAATTTTCCCTTCTAAAGGTAGGATAGTATGGAGAAAAGATGTGCCTATGCTTTATCAGATAAATGAGTATATTGCAGATATGGGTGAAAATTATACTAGTATCATGGACAATTATTTTGATGTATTCAAAGAGAAAATGAACAATAGGTTTTGAATCCCAATAAAACTAGTAGAAGATTATAAGGATGATGTATGTTTTATGGTGGATTGTGACAAAGTTTACATTCAGGTAGTCAAGCCTAGAATTGTGTGGTAAAACCCCTGATTTATGAGGTCAACATTGATGAAACCAAAGATATTTTTGAAACCCTTGTTAATGAGCTAGTTGATCCTAAGGCTACACATTTTGGAACATATGATGAAGCAAAATCTAGGATTGAACTTGAGATAAAAAATTCCTCAGGCTGTAAACAAAGGGAAGAAAAGAATTGCAAAATTGAAATCCAATTCAACCCTTTTGTTAACTAAGGGTAAAGGAGAAGATCAATGAAAAAGATGAAGAGGATCAAGGACAAGAGGATATTGAGGAAGCAAAGCTAGATGATGAGGAGATTGATCCAGTCAAGATAGCTGCAATAATCATTGCCTCACTTCCTCTCTCTCCAAGCCAACCAGTATCCACATCAAGCACAGAGATAGCCCCAACAAGTTTGATTATGACCACCAGTGGCAATCCAATCATCCAATCACTCTTTGATCCTACTCAACTCAATGCATGACTAACAGAAGTGACCTCCACTTCATCTACTAAGTTGTAGATTCCTCTTTCATCTACTGAGTTCAGTACTTCAATTTTTAGCACTTCAGTCTTGAGTACACCAATTTTGGACTCTTTAGGTATTTCTATAAATATTCTTTCAATAAGCATAGTATTAGTTTTCATAGCTAGTCCTAGCATATCTAAAATTGTTTATGTTCTAGGTACAAAAGCAATAAGTGTAAAGATAGTTGAGCCCAAGGTTCAACTAAGCACAAAATTTTTGAGTAATGGTAAAGAGCTAGAGCAAGAGATTAATCTAGGTAGGGAAATTGTTATACATAATTGGGACATGTACAAGCTTACCTCAAACCAAATGTAGTTATTTGCTGAACTCCTCTATAAAAAGGCCAAATAATAGAAACTAAGAGAGGAGAGAGAAAAGGAATTTAATAAAATTGATGATGGAAAGAATATTTTTGTAGAGGCCATAGGTATTGAGGTTGACTCTTCTCAGCCAATTTTGTATTAGTTAGTAGCGGTAGTGCATAAATTAAATGAAGACACTGAGGGACAAGAAAAGTTAGTACAAAAGGTAGAGAAGAAATTTGATAATAAAGTGTTGGAGCACATTGCTCAGTAGATAGTCATTTACCAAGTAGAACTTTCTACAATTTTGGGTAGTTTAGAGGCATCACGTACAAATGTGTAATCACTTTTTGGAAAGCTTTGTGATATTTCTAAATTCACTAAAGAAATAAAGGAAAAATTGTCTAAAATAGATGAAGATTTGAAAGCTAGTGCTTAGTAGCTACAACTTGACCCTAGTTCAAGCTCTCCACATTTGCAAAGAATGAGAATTTTGTCAAATATGCACATGGAACTACTTAGAGAAGAAGCAAGAATAAGATCCACATTGATTGATATTCAAAATATGATTCTTCCCATCATGGATGCATTGCAAAAACATATTGTACATTCAAAAGCTCTCATCTGTGACAATAATTTCTTGATTGTGGATCACATGATAGTATTATTAGTAGAAGTCTAAATTGCACTCCACACATGCAAGATTCTAAAAGACAATTAGGATAACACTTTGGTGACCATTCTCAAGGTACATTTAGATTTTCATTCTAATTTTGTTGTTACTATGTAAATAAACAAACTAAATCTTTGGTATTAATTGTCAAAAAGGGGGAGAAAGACATATTGAATGAAGGAGAACATGTAGAGAAAGACATGTGGTATGAGGGAGAACATGTAAAAAATGTGGAGTAATATATGTGCAGAGAGATATGATACTCTACTGAGCTAGTATTACAAGGCGATGGTATTCAAGAAACTTTTGAATTCAGTTTTGGCTAATAAGTGTTTTTGCCACTAATGTCAAAGGGGGAGATTGTTGACATATCAGTCAAGTTTGTTATTAGTGACACACATTTATTTAGATTGTATATAGCTACCAATTCCTTTGGAAAAATCTCAGTGGTTACCAAGTCAAAACAGTTATAGTAGAGAATAGCAATGTAAATTGTGCATCTTAGTGTATGAAAAGTTTACTAGTGCAAGCCAAGCTATGTAGTGTTCACCAAGTTCATAGTGTATGTAATGGAATTCTAGTGTTAACTAAGCTACTCAGCATTAACCAAGTGACTTAGTTTGTACCAAGCTCAAAGTGATAGTGTTTATAGAGTCATACAATATAAATCAAGAGACTTAGTTTATATGATGAGTTTCATAGTATCTACCAAGTCACTACTGCAGACTGAGTTCAAGACTACTTAGAAGTGATCACTATGGACTGAGCTTCTATGTCTACAAAGTGCATGATGATTCCAAGAATTAATAGTGGATGTTGATTTTAGTCTAAAAATGGTTTTGACACTTGAGTGTCAACACACCTAACCACCTTTCACATTGAAGCTAAGTACACTATGTATGCCGAGCCACAGCATGTGCCAAGTCAAGAAATTCAACAAGTGCCAAGCATGATCTTCAGGTGCCGAGTGAAGATCAGGTGCCAAGTAAGTATAGGTGCCGAGCATGATCTAAGTACTAAGAATTATTCAGGTGTCAAGTCTTAAAGGATGCTGAGCAAGATAGGAGCATATACAGAAGCTAAGTTATAGTAGATGTCAAGCATCAGGAAGCAATAAGTGTCAAGTAACTCAGAATCAGCATATGAGTTTGAAACTTCACAAACTTAGATGTAAACCATTTTCATAGCCGACGTAAGACAAATCTTGAAATATTTAAGTGATAAGATCAAATCATTTATATTTTCTATGCAATCTACATGCAGCCAATAAGAAAAATGGAGAAGGCATGCAACCAATAAGAGATGTGCAAGGAATAAGCAAAAATTAGAGATTAAATATGGATCGTAGATCCATACCTAACCCTAAGTCTTTGAGTGTCTTTATAAGGAAGATGAAATCAGATTGAGGTTAGAGAGAGCATTAAAAAAGTGTATAAGGAAATCTAATATCAGAGAGAAGAGAATCAAATTATAGAGGATCAAGATCAAAGAGAGTAGATCAAGTACCTATATTCAGCAATCGAAGGATTATAAACCATCAGGTTTATCATACCTAATACTCTTTAACCATTATATTAGAGAGAAAATCCTATGATGATAGGTTAGCTTAGCAGTTATTTTATAGATCCTTTAACTAGGTGACTAAATCCTTTGACAGGGTGACACTTCATGTAAAGTGTTTGTAAATACTTTAACCAGGTCACAATTGATATAGTGTAAAGCCTTTGATAGGGCAGGCCTTTAACAGGGTAGACCATCAGAAGTGGTTAAACATTATTACTATAGTGATTTTGTGGGTATCATCCCCACCCCAGTTTTACCTTCTTATTTCTAGAGAGTTTCTGGGTTTCCAAACCTTAAGTGTTATGTGGTGATGCATATTGGTTTCTTATGATTGCTTAATATTTATATGCATGGATGTTTATTCCAAAAATATGTTATTAAGGATTTGAAATAGTTAAAAGGCCAATTCTTCTGATTCACCACCCCCCCGCCCCCTCTCTCAGAACCATTCTTTCCAACAAGACAATACAACAATTGGTATCAGAGCTTAGTTTCTCTCAAAGAGAAGCCTAACAGCTTGGAGGAAAAGATCTAAGGATGGAAGTTTTCAAACTTGGAAAGATCATTGAAAATCAGGTGATAGATGTGCATTTTGCTCTAGAAAAGGTAGAGGAAGCTAGAGTGGAATTAAGAAAATCTTTAAAAAGAAGAAAGGAGATAGCCATAGGTGAAAATGACATACACTACAAGGAGATTGACACCACACAAGTGTTTGCCAATAGAGACACTAAAGAATTTGATGCATTAATAATAGAACTAATGGAGAAAAATGAAGCTCAAGCAAATGAGATAAGATCTCTCAAGATGGAACATGAATCACAGGCCATAATGTTATGTGAAATTATTGAACAAAAGAAAAGAGCAGTTGAGGACAGAGTCGTGATGGAAGATGACAAAAGAAATCTTTTAAACAGACTAGAAGAAAAGAGTATTGAATTAACAAGGATTTCAAACATGTAGATGGATACACTTGCTCAAATGATGAACCTTCATCATGAAATTAATAAGAAAGATATTGAGATCTCTACTCTAAAGATACAACATGAATAATTACACAATGAACTAAACAGAGAAAAAGAGATAGCAAAAAATCTCAACAAGTCAAGCGAAGCCATAAAGTACTTTGAATAGTTGCTACAATTCCCAAGATCAACTCGTGATACGTCAGGACTTGGATACAATAGAACTGAGGTTGGTGAATCATCAAAGAGTTTTGAGCAAAGAAGTGACAAAGGTAAGGATTCTAAACCCACTTTTCATTACTATAATAAAAAGGGACATACTGCTAATATTTGCAGGAGTAGAAGAATCAATCAGCCAAATAAAAGCAAGAGTTACTGTCACAAGTGCAAAATGCAAGGGCATATGACACAAGACTGTAAATCCAAAACCCCAAGCACTCAAAGATTTGATGGACATTGTCATAACTGCAAGAAATATGGACATAGGGCATTTGAATGTAGATCAAAGCCCATGTGGACATCAAATCAACCAGCAAAAGGGAATGAAAGCTACTACCAATGTGATTATAATACCAGGTACAGTTGTCACTATTGTTAGGAATATGAACATTCACCCAAAATTGCATAAGAACACATTTCAAGGGAAACTATAAAAGATGGTTGAGCCAAACTACATGTTTCAGTTGCTTGAAAACTAGTCACACCAGCAAGAACTATCCTACAAGGTCCAGAGCACCAAATACTAAAGCCAACAAAGGAAAAGAAAAGATTGATGTCATAAGAGGACAAATGAATAAGACTTGGCAGAAGAAATATGAGTGTAGTACATCAAGAAAAGGGATCACTTCATCTAATGGGTCAAGTGATCACACTTCATCAAACTAAGCATAAGGAAGATATATGGGACTGATATACAAAGATATATCATACATCAGTCCCAAGACAAAGAAGCATTGAAAAGAAGAATTAAGCATAAGATAAGATGCTAAGACTAAAATTCAAACAATGATGTCGAGTCATCCTTGAATGTTGAGTAAAAATGCTTTGGATGCTGAGCTAATCAGCAAAGTTAGTAGATGCTAAGTACGCATAGTTGTCGAATGGTTGCCAAGTTGACAAATATTTGAAAGCCGAGTGACAAGTGTAGGTACCAAAATGCATTAAATGCAAAAGTTTCTTCTGTCATTTAAAAGTAAAATTCAATTCATTCTTGAAACATTCAAATGAAGAGCAATTATTTTGAGCACGTATGAGCAATTTTCAAGCTTTCAACTAGTGATAAGCAGCAACTTAGCATCTACCCAAGCGATCAAAGTATCTATCTAGGTATTTCCTTAAAGTGTGGAGTTTTACAATTTGAAAAGTTTTGCTTTAAATTGTTGAAACCCTAGTTTGGATACAAATGGCAACAAGCTCAAAAACAACCCAAGAGAAAATGAGTCATGAAATTCAACTTGTCAGCAACGAAGTAAAGCAACTTGAGTTTAGACCAATACCAGAGGTTGCATACAAAAACTATCCTACTAATGCCCTATCCGCCATCCCTAAAAAATTTGTTATGGTTCAGGATGTGTGAAAATGCTATAATTGTAAAATAGGGGCCATAGGAGATTTGGAAATTTTTAATGCCTATGACAAACTTTGTAATAATGGTATTCTGAAAGATAAGTTTTCTATCATAGAAAAGAAGGGTTTAACCAAAGCCCTAGTCTTTCCAATAGTATTCAAAAATGAGTGGATACGCATTATACTTAGCAGAATCCATGGTGGATCATTCTGAGTAGAACAAGCACAAGTCAAGATTACCAAGAAGATGGTTCATAGGGTTACTGGCTTTCCAACCCTAGGTCAGCCAAAAACCTTGAGAAGTGAAAAGAAGGAAACAATTGAGAAGAACACAGGAGAAAAGTGGAAGAATAGAGGCATGACTATAGACAACATAATTGATCCCCTTTTTTATTTTTCTATGAGGATCATATCACATAAGTTTTACCAATCCAGCAGGTTAAATAATGTACCCTGCATAGCAGTAGACGTGGCACATAAACTTGTAAAGAAAGATCACACTTATGATCTTGCAGAACTCTTGTTGCAACAAATTAATGAAAATCTTGGAGCTATTAGAAAATCCAAGGGAGCACGGTGAAAATTTGGTTCAGTGTTGGTTTGTATGTTCTTCTATGTAATGAAGGAATTTCCTTCATTTGGAAAAGTCAACTGGAGTCAAAATAATACCATTGTTGATCAAATTAATGATTTCATTGTACAAATGGGAGATAGCTTTGATGATCAAATGTCTAACTATTTTGAAGATTTCAAAAATAAAATGAAGAACAGAATGAGGATACGAGTCTCACTGGTAGAAAAGCATATAAATGACATATGTTTTCTTGTTGATATTGATTACACCTATATTCAAGTGGTCCTTCCAAGGACAAAATGGCTTAGACCATTAGGATATGAGGTTGATGTTGACCAAGCTTCTACAGCTATCACAGCTTTACTTACAGAGGAAATGGACAAATCTACCAAGGCATTTGGGACATATGACACTGTAAAATCAAGAGTTGTTACAGAACTCAAGACAGCCTCAACAGTAAAGAAAAAGGACAAGTTGGTAAAACAGATAAAGAAGAAATTTGGTGTTGAAGAATCAAGTGTAGTAGGTGAAGAAGAAGAGATTAGTGAAGGAGAAGAAGAAGGTGAGCCAGAACAAGAGCCACTTGAAATGCCTCAAAGACAAGGAGAAGAAAAAGATGAGAGTGCCAAGGAAACAAAAACCAAGGAAACATCCATTAGAGGCATAGTCATTTAAAGGAAAACAAAGACCTCTCCTGCTTCTCAACCCCCACCAAAGAAAGTAGCTTTGCAAACGTGAAAGAAGCCAACAACCACAACTACAACAAGGGCCTCTACCTAGAAGGCTAAAGAGGAAGCCACAAAGAAGAAAAACACAAAGGCACAGGAAGAGACAAAGAAAAGGAAAAGATATGTGGCCCAACCTGATACTGATGAAGAAGATCAGATTGAAGAGGTAAGTCCTCCTAAATCTTCAATTGATATATTATGTAAGAAGATTAGGAATGGAGACATAAATGAAATGAAAAAGATTGATTACAATAAGTTCAGTAAAGAGGAACAAAATAGCATAGAAGAATCAGTTTATGCATTTATGGCACAGTTCAAGTATACACCTCTTGAACTAGATGGACAATTGCCAAAGGAATTGTCTAAAATTATAGAAGAAAAATGGCATTTCTGTCTAATGATGGAGAAAGAGATGAGGGAATCAACCCTAGAAAACTTACTACCTAATTTGACAAAAGAATAGGTAACTCAAGTTGTCAAAAGGCATAACAAAAGGTTTACACCCAAATATAGGGCATTCTCCATCTTGCAAAACAAAATTGAAGAATTTGTGCAAAGAACAACAAGAGTATGGAAAAACTTGTACAAAACATTTGAAGATGTTCTTGAAGAGATATACAAAGAAGAAGCTACTACCAAACTTGAAGAAAGGAGGAAGAGGAGAGAAGAGAAAATGGAAGAAGTGAAAAAGATTGAAGAAGAGGAAAATAAGAAAGAAAGAGAGGAGGAAAGAAAAGATGAAGACAAAGGAACTGATGAACAGAAAAATGTGCAAAGCACACATCTTTCACCTCCTAGCTCTCCTCACTCACTTACCACACCTAGAGAAATCATAAAGATTAAGGATGTTGTTGATACTACATGTCAAAACATCAATCCATTAACTGTAGCGGATCTTACTAAGATCCTTGACCAAAAAAATCTACAAGCACAATTGTGTACAAATCCCATATTGGTCAGTGTGGATAATCTTGAAAAGTTAGTAGAAAAAATCAAAGAGGTCAAGGTGCCATCGCAACAACCACCTCAGATCATTCAAACTACTGGGCTTACATTTCTACCACCTCCATCACCACAAAGATTAGTCACTCAAACTCATCACGAGCTGAGTGCAACAACAGAGGTAATCACAGGGACAACATTTCAGATAGTGAATACAACTCTAGTAGTAGTAACACAACAAGAAGAAGGCAAGCAAGAAGAAGAGGAGAAGGAAGAAACCCAAAATAAAGAGGAGTCTGCAATACAAAATTTTGTTGAATTACCAAAAATAGCAACTCCCACAAAACCCAGTCATGAGAAGAGTACTGAAAAGATAATTTTATATGCCAGTACACAAAGTTCAAGTTCTACAAGGGTAGCCAGGACCATACATTATGGTATTCCTAAGCTTGATGAAGAAAACAAAATACCCTATTATGATTCAAGCACTCTCAATGAGGAGAAGATGAATGAAATACAAAGTGCATTGGATAAAAGGAGGAGACAAGAGGTAATGTGAAAAGACTACAAATACAAGTAGGCACTAAATGAAATACAAGATATATTCATGGATGCTTTTAGTCTTCAACCTCGAGATGTAAACAGGCCAATACTTGAGCAATTTTCCGATATAGTTGACCAAGTAAATAATGAAGACCATTATACTAATGCAAAACTATTAGAATGGTCAGAAAAGAAGTTTTTAGGCAAAGTCAACCAGAAAATAGCTAATAACATAATTTTGAGACAGGTTGACCTAGCCAAGAAATTGGAAAATGTAAAAAGTTTGTTAGGGAACATATTTTCCCTTTACAAAAAATTGTGTGATTTTTCCAGGTTCGCACACGAAATAAATCAAAAAAAATTGAACCTTGAGAGTAAATTAAAACTCTCTAAGATGCAACTACCCTCAGATCCTACATAGAGTGAAAAGCAATTTGCTCATACATTACACACTCAGAGGGAATTAGCTGCATTATCAGCAGAAGAGGCCACTATCAAAGAAAAGTTGATGCAAATTCAAGCCTCCATTACTCCTCACTTAGAAGTATTCCACAAGGAGCAAATGTATGCAGAAATAGTCTTGAAGAAGGATCCTAATATTTCTACACATAAAGGACTGGTTGATCTCACAACAAAGCTTTCCATCCAACAAAAGTCATTGGATATTGCCTTAAATAATTGGGATGCAGCTCTCCAAATACTCCTTGAGGTAAACAAGACATTTTTGGCCAAACATGGCATTACTATTTAGGACCCTTTGATATAAGTATCAAAAAGGGGGAGATAAGTCTAAGGGGGAGATAATATGTTGAAGATATATTAAAAAGAACAATAAGCATAATGGCATAAGACATTGGCATGATCAACTCAGGGGGAGTCACATTTTTTATTAAGTTACACATTTTTGATAAACTTCTGTATACATATCAAGCAGATCAGAAAGCATACTCATAACATCAGATAAATATTGCTTAGTTAAGTGTTTTTGAAACTCATGTCAAAGGGGGAGATTGGTAGTCTAAAAATGGTTTTGACACTTGAGTGTCAACACACTTAACCACCTTTCACATTGAAGCTGAGTACACTATGTATGCCAAGCCACAACATGTGCCAAGCCAGGAAATTCAACAAGTGCCAAGCATGATCTTCAGGTGTCAAACAGTCTTCAGGTGCCGAGTGAAGATCAGGTGCCAAGTACGTACAGGTGCTGAGCATGATCTAAGTACCAAGCATTATTTAGGTGCCGAGTCTTAAAGGATGTCAAGAAAGATAGGAGCATATACAGAAGCCGAGTTACAGTAGATGTCGAGCATCAAGAAGTAGTAAGTGCCAAGTAACTCAGAATCAACATATGAGTTTGAAACTTCACAAACTCATATGTAAACCATTTTCATAGCCAACATAAGACAAATCTCAGAAGATTTAAGTGATAAGATCAAATCATTTATATTTTCTATGCAATCTACATGCAGCCAATAAGAAAAATGGAGAAGGCATGCAACCAATAAGAGATGTGCAAGGAATAACAAAAAAATCAGAGATTAAATATGGATCGTAGATCCATACCTAACCCTAAGTCTTCTAGTGTCTTTATAAGGAAGATGGAATCATATTGAGATCAAAGAGAGCATAAAAAAAGTGTATAAGGAAATATAATATTAGAGAGAAGAGAATCAGATCATAGAGGATCAAGATCAGAGAGAGCAGATCAAGTGCCTATATTTAGCAATCGAAGGATTGTAAGCCATCAGGTTTATCATACCTAATACTCTTTAACCATTATATTAGAGAGAAAATCCTCTTCCCTCTCCATAAGTAGTCACTTTGATCTGTATGCAGACACTATTTTCCCAATGGATAAGATCTATGTCTCCTACTAGAGGCTTTTGGATTCTTCATGTATCTCATGGCCCACATCCCCAGTTAGAGCCAACTATAATAATGCCTTTGACACTCAAGTTTTAATGTTTGAAAATTAGTGTGGTGGGTACATATTCTAAAATTATTTTAGTTTCTCATATGTTTTTCTTACTAATGATGCCTTGTAAAGTTTGATTTAAAAAGAAGAAATTTTCTAGGGTTCTGTTGAACTTGAATTTGAACCTTAAGGTAAAAAGTACAAAGTTCAAGGATCAAAAATTCAAAGAGTCAAGATCCAAAGTTGATTTTAGCATGCAAGCTCAAATGTAATAGTATCATGTTGAACTTAAAATTTGAACCACAAAGTTCAAAGTTTGAAATGCAGAACTAGAAAGATCAAAATTCAAGGTTTGAAGGTTTAGATATATGATACAAAATCAAATTTCAAATCTCCAAGGTTCAATACCAAAGATGTGAATTGAAGTTCATACTTTGAGTTCAAGCACTCTAAATTCAAACTCAAGGGCATCAAATTTGGGTCTCCAAATAGAGTGATCAAACTATATGATCTAAATGGTTAATGATTGTCCAATAAGTTATTAATAACATCATCATATATGAAGTGCTCAAATGATCTACATTTCAATGTGTCCAAAGGGCATGTTACTATGAATATGTGGTTAACACAATACACAATTGGAATAAGGTTACCACAACAGATTCAGAGAGATTGGCCTTGTTTCTCATCTTATAACCTTGAGACAAAAGAAGTGAAAATATTTATCAATAAGATATATACACAAGTTACAATAATAGTAACCTTTTTATATAAGTTTTAGTTGAAGGAGTTTGATCCATGTAAAGATTATGTCATTTAGAAATTTGTTACTACGACATCCGATGGTTATCCCCATCTACCCATCTTTTTTACATCACACATATAATTGGATTGCAAATTATCACCACTTCTACTATGTCTAGTCCATATGATTATTGGGATTTCATGACAATCAAAAATATATATCTTTAAAGAGGACTACATGGAGGGTTGCAGAGGATGTGAAAGTGGCTAGAAACTACATTTTGCTACTTTTGATTTTATAATAGTCATATAGACCTGTATTCAGTACCTTATATCTTTTGACTCAATGATTATTTTTCCAATTTCTTTAGTCAAAATTTAGGAAACTAGGAGTGAGAAAATATATCTAAAACTGGCATCAATCTAGGTATTTAATAAAAAGATATGCCCCTTAAAAGATGACCCATTTTTACTGGTTGCTGTATTTTTTTCTCTCCCCAGCAAACGAAAGATTTTGATTTTGATTTAACATATTTAAATGTTAATTGTTAAAATATAATTTAAACATGTTATGATATATCCTTATAAACTTTAAAATTCATATTTTATAAGTATATTAAATTCCAAGAATAGAAAGGGAGTAAGGGTCTTGCCAAGAATTAGTTATGCTAGTAGCTAAAAAGTTATAGGAATGTTAGATTTTAAATAGAGAGTAGATCAACAATGTTGGGGATTCTTCTTTTTTTGAAATTCCTAAGGCTATAGGAGGAAGAGGCTTTGTAATTGATAATTATAACAGGGGACAGAGGTGTTGAAAACAATTGGTTAATTGTGTATTGTCTTTGATGTTACACAAAATGTCATATCTTTACCAGTTAGTATATGTCAAGCTCACTCAAGAAATGAAGATAGTTTCTTGTGTCTACCAAGCATTCTAGTGATTTCCAAGTTTAGAAGGTAGTGACTACTGAGTTCACTCAAGAATCAAAGAAAAGTCGCATAAGTTCAGTGTTAATCAAGTTCAATCAGGGAACAAAGGGAATGTTGGATGGAACCAATGCTGACTAATCTCAATCAGTTACCAAAGAAACTTTATGAAGATGTAGTGTTAACTATGTTCATTTGGTTAATAGAGGAAAAAAATTTCTAAGTTAGTGTCTAACAAGTAGGGTTGACTAACAAAGGATTTTCATGTTTTTGCATTTTAAGTTCAATGGTTTTGTTTGTTGGTTCTAGTTGACTGAGGAGATGAATATTGATTATTCTAAGTTATATTCAAGACACCTTGACAATGCATAAGGTACAAATATAAGGTCAAGTTAAGGATCAAATATGTGCAAGTGTATGGAAGAATAAAAGATGCTTAGAGGAAGTGAATTAGAAGCGTAAGCATAATATGCTTGAGGAGCCACAAAGATAAATTTCATCAGGAAGGATCAAGTATTCAAGCTTATTTAAGATCTATAATTAGCAATTTAGTTGCATCATAAATCAGGTCATCTAATTGTTACTCTCTAATCATTGTAGTAGTGGTCTAAATCTATTAACAAAGTTGTCTTAATAGATATTTATAAATCATCTAACAAGGTTGTGTCTAGATTGAAGCCTCTAAAGACCTCTAACAATGCCACTCCTAATAGGGTCACAACTAACAATGTGCTTTGTGACCTTTAATAGAGTTGGATCCTAACAGGGCTCACTTTACAAGAGTGAAAATTAGTAACTAGATGCAATTGATGGTTTTTCCAAAATTGAGTTTCCACATTAAATCTTGGTGTCACTTGTGTTCATGATATTTATTTCATGTGTATGCAACTTAGTTAATTAAGGTTAATAATAGAAAACATCTTAATATTTGCATGTTAAGGATTTACCAAGTTTCAACATATTATTAGCATTAACTGAGTGTTTGTGTGTTTAATGAGCATCAGTATTTTTAGTATTATTTATATTTTGAGCTAACATCTAAGGGATCTGAGATTTATTTTAGTGCTAAAATAATTCACCCCTCCCCTCTTAGTTACTCCTCTCACATTTCCAACAATTTGTATCAAAGCATTTGGTGCTTGTAGAAAAGGTTTCAAGGACCTAAGCTAAAGATTAGGATGTTTTACGAAAGGGAGAACCCCAAGCTAAATAGAAATAACTTCAAGACATGGTAGCAACTCATGAGGCTACACTTGGAAAGCATTGGAGATTCAGGCCTAAAGTACCTAGATAAAAAATATGTGACACCTACTCAAACTATGATTGTTGAAGAAATTGCAGAGAAGAAGAGTCATAGCACGATGATGATTGATATTGCTTCATCTCTCAACTATGGTGAATTTGATGAAGTCAAAGATTGTGGATCTTCTTATGGGATGTGGATTAAGATGAAAGCCATCTATGGAGGAGATGATAATTTAAGAAGAGTTAGAGCTAAAAGTCTCAAAAGACAATTTGATCAAATAAAGATGAGAGAAGATGAGAACATTTCAAAGTATAGTGATAGAGTCAAAGTTGGTGTTTGTGCAATCAAAGCTTCAAGAAGAAATATTGAAGATGAGATAGTGGTAAGTATTTGATAACTCTTCTTCCTATATATGCAATCAAAGTATCAAAAATTCAAGAAATGAGATGCTATCCAAAGAATGATATAACATTGGATGTAGTAGTTGAAAGACTAACACTATTGAAAGACTAACAACATTTGAGCTAGATGAATATGATAATTATGTTCTTAGTTCTACCAATCTTAAGTCTAAATTTGAAGCCAAGTTTTCAGTCAAGAAGAAAGCTAAAAGATCAAAAGGAAAACAATCTAAAAGTGAAGAGGAAGATAGTTCAGATAGTGATCTTGAATCCATTGAAGCATTACTCGCAAGAAGGTATCCCAGAGGCAAAGGAAAGTATAAAGGTAAAATTCCTTTAATTTTCTTTTCTTGTGAAGAGGTTAGGCACATTTCAACAAGATGTCCAAATAAAGAAGGCAAAGATGAAAAGAAGTACAACAAATTTAGAGGAAAGAAGGATTTTAATAACTTCAAGGACTACAAGGACAAAGGTAAGAAATCTTGTTTTATGGCTAAAGATTTAGATAGTAATAATGATGATAATGTTAGAAACAATATTCCACCAAGATAACTAGGGGCGAGGGGGGGTGAATCAATTATCCAACAATTAAAACATTTATCTTCCTTAAAAAAAACTTAACCATTTAACAAAAGTAAACATCAATCATAATAAGATGCCTAGATATGTTGACTAGGGAAACCCTATTACGTAAACATAGAAAATTACACCAGATATGTTGACTAGGGAAACCCTTGATCAAAGGGAAAACCCAGATGGGAATGATGCCCACAAGATGATGTACTAATATAAATGTTCCTAGTTAGAGGATGGACCCTATTACGAGTCTATTACAAAATTTAGTATAATGAGTCCCTATTAGGAGACTTTCAATCCCTATTAGGAGTTGTGGTATAATATCTGCAAGAAAAGCCAGTTCCCAAACATGCAATTTGAACTAAGAGAACAACTCATTGCTCAAACAAGTAATTTACTGTTATCTTTTGTTCTCCTCTACTATTTCGTATGTCTTTTCAACTGGACCAATCACTTTCAGACCTTGTAGACTAGTTCACAAACCTCATATTCAAATAGCAAACCTTAGATTGCTCAGCAAAACCTTGGTAATGAAGTTTCTTTCAGTTCCACACTGCTCTACATAACTTTTCATTTCACACTCTCTATTGCTTATTGTTGATCATAAAATCATATCATCTCATATCATGATAAAGGAAAATGTCCTTCCTCTATATAGAGTCCACAAAAAAATTCCCTAAGTTGGCTTTTAGACCTTCTTAGTTAATTATTATAGGACCATATTGAGAACATGTTACACTTAGTGATAACATTAATCTTCCATCTTGAAAGTTGAATAACTTTCTTTACACACAATATTATGATGAGTGACCTTAGACACATCATCCTCAACATGTCTTATTCATGTCCTCAACCTTGATCATCAACATATTAACTCTACTAAGAGATATAAAAAGTTTTGCAAAAGATGCCTTTGTAAACTCTATCTAAGAATAGACACAACCAAAACTTACACAACTTCTTCTAGACTTATCCTTTTTCTTTTGATGTTAACTACATATACTAGATACTTAGAAGTATCTCCCATAACTTTGGATAATTATAATGCTCAACTAGTTGTCCACACTTCTTTCTATTATTCTTCTACTAGATACCACCAAAAATTGCTATGTTGACATCAACAATAAACTCAATCACAAATGTAATATATCATCATAGTAGTACTCCCCATTGGAATATCATCAGTATTCATGCTTCAAACGAATCTTTCAACAATCTCCCTAATCTTCCAATAATCTCCTCCTTTGGTATTGATGGCAACATAGATGGAAAAAATCTAGTTCCAAGAATACCAAAAAAAGACTGTTCATCTTCAAATCCTCTTCATTAATCATACTCGTGCATTGGTATACCTCAATGTGCTCAATACCAAATAGTTATTATGCATAATATGCTTATGCCAAACATCTTCCCTTAGAATAATATTTTTCATGCCAAACTTCTCCCCCATTGACATCAATGTCAAAGGTAACCAACTCTACTACATTGATCTCTACAACAACTTCCTAGCTTGAGTGTCAAAAGACACTATTCAAGAAAACATCAATAAGATTCTTAGATGACTTTATCCATCACAAATAATCCCCATACAAGAAGCATTAATATTTAGTCTACACAAAAATGGTGCTCTATTAAACTAGACTAATGGACTCTTGTATCTTCTTACTTTGATGTAGGGAGGGACATAATGCCAAGCATACCTTGCAAATATTCAAAAGTCTCTTTGGAAGAGGCTTAGTGAATGTATCTACAATCTACTCTTTAGTGCTTGTGTTGTCACAATGTATAACAACAGGTTAACTAATTTCTATCCTTATATCCTTCAGCATCTGCTTCATCCAAATGATTTGATTGCAATTATTTAGTACTACAACATACTCTTCTTCCACTATACTTTAAGATGTACAATCTTGCTTCTTGCTTAATCAAGAGACCAATCTTCCTCCAAGATAGAAAGCTTCTCCACTAGTGCTCTTTCTATCATACATAATGCCTACCCAATCTACATTAGTATAACCACTTAGAGTATAATTATTAGATCTTTCATACCATAATCCAATCTCAGATGTTCCTTTTAGATATCTAAATATCCTTTTCACTGCTACATAATGTGCCTCTCTAGGATCAGCTTGGAATCTTGCAATAATTTCAACTACATTTTCTATATCTTGCCTTGTGTGGGTTAGATATTGCAATCCTCCAATCATAGATCTGTACTTTTTTTTCAAAATAGTAGGTGTCTCATCCTTTGTAGATAACATGTGTCTAGCTACCATAGGTGTTCCAATAGGTTTGCATGTTTCCAAACCAAACATTTTTATTAAATCCTTTAAGTACTTAGTCTAGGAGATAAAAATTTCTTTTTTATTCTATATAATTTGCAATCCTAGGAAATATTTCATCTCTCCTATCATACTCATTTCAAATTCTTTCTTCATTTCTTCTGTAAACTTATTAATTTCTTCATCATTTCCTCCAAATATGATTTCATGAACAAATAATACCAAAATCATCAAACCATCATCAGTATCTTTCCAAAATAGACTATTATCTGCCATACCTTTGTTATATCCAAGCTTTGTCAAATATTTGTCCCACCTTGCATACCTAGTTCTGAGTGGTTGCTTCAATCCATAAAATTCTTTCCTTAGTATAAATACTATTTCCTTGTCATCTATCAAAGGGAATCCTTCAAGCTACTTAATGTATACCTCTTCTTCAAGTTCTCCATTTAGAAATGTTGACTTGATATCCATATGATATACTTTGAATTTCTTTTGTGTTGCATAAGCTAAGAATAATCTTATTGCTTCTATTCTAGCAACTGGAGCATAAGTCTCATCACAATCTATTCCTTCTTATTGTGAGTAACCTTTACACACCAATCTTTCATTGTTTCTTACAACTTCTCCTTCCTCATTCATCTTGTTCCTCAATACCCATTTAGTTCCTATGACATTCTTGTCTATTGGTCTAGGGACCAATACCTGTGTCTCATTCTTTACTATCTAATCTAATTCCTCTTTCATAGCTTGCTTCCAGTAGTCATCTTTACATGCTTCATCTACATTATTAAGCTCAACTTGAGATATCAAGCAGAGTTCTTCATTTATTTTTCTTCTTGTCATTACACCTTTGTCCTTTCTTTTGATGATCTATTCAGATGGGTGATTCTTTATCATGATCTTTCTTAAAGTAGGAGTTGATATCTCAACTCTTGGCTCTACTAAAGGTTCTAAGCTTTGTTCCTACCTTGGCTCTCCTTCAATCTACAAATCACTATTAGTCTCAAGAAATACCTCATCACTCCTTGACTTAGTAACAATATCATCATTTGAATTGTAATCAACTATTCTCTCTTGTATTCTGAAATTCTCATCAATTCTCACATTTTCACTTTCTACAATAGTCTTAGTTCTCTAATTATAACATCTCTAAGCCTTACTTTTCAATGAATAACCAAGAAACATACCTTCATCACTTATGGCATCAAACTTGCCAATGTCATCATCTCTCTTTATGTAACACTTACTTCTAAATATTCTAAAATACTTAACTATAGGTAAGTGACCAAACCACAGTTCATAAGGTGTCTTGTTTGTGTCCTTATTGCCTTGCACTCTGTTCATAATGTAGATTGTTTTATTCACAACTTCTCTCTAGAATTCCTTGGATACATCATTTTCTAGTAACATAGCTCTTGCAACTTTTGTAACTAACTTGTTCCTTCTCTCAGCAACACCATTTTGTTCAAGGGTTCTCAAAGTTGATAGTTGTCTTTTAATTCCATTTACTTCACAAAACATGTTAAACTCATTTGAACTAAATTCTCCTCCTCTATCTAATCTTAAACATTTAATCTTCATACCAAATTCATTCTCAACTCTATTCTTGAATATCCTGAACTTGTCAAATATCTCATGTTTCTCTTTAATAAATGCAACCTTCATCATTCTAGAAAAATCATCAACTAGAATCATGAAATACCTTTCACCATAGAATCCTTTAGTTTTTGTAGGACCACGAAGATTTATGTGTACAATCTCCAACTTTTTTTTAGTAGCAAACTTCTTTCTAGGAATATAAGTTCTGTTATACTTTGCCAAAACACAATCCTTTTAAATTGTGTTAGTAGGCTTTATAGTCTTTGATAAATCTCTAACAGAAAACATTCTACTAGTCCTCACAATACTGTCAAAGATTACATGACTAAATCTCTTATGCGATAACCAACTATCATCCACCTTTGCAACCAAACATGTCATTTTTGTAGAATTTAACTAAAATACATTACCTCTAGATTTGGTTCCTATTCCAATTACCTTTCCATATGTAGCTTTGATCATGCATGCTTTTTCTATGAACTTCAAATGATAACCTTTGTCTACTAGTTTTCCAACACTCAAAAGATTATACTTTAAACCATCAACAAAGTATACATCCTCAACGTTATTTTTACCATCAAGAGTTATAGATTCAATACCTTTTACTTGGCATGATGCATTGTTTCCAACTCTAGCAATTCCTCCATCCTAACTTTTGAAGTTAGCAAACTTGTTCATGTCACTAGTCATGTGATGTGAACAACCACTATCAATTATCCAATTAGAATTCTTCTCAACCTGTTATACTAAAGGTACTTTCTCAACATTTAAAGACTTTCTTACCTCCTTTTTCTCTTCTTACCAAAAGGTCTACTACTTCTTCAATCTTTCTATCTTCCTTATATTTGCTACTCCTAGAAAAATCTCCTCTAGCACCTGTGCTCCTTGATAAGTTGGGTGAAATACTCAATGCATTGAAAGTTGTCTCTATTTTGGACAATTCTCTAGACTATCTAGGTTAATTCTCAATTGCTTCAAGTCTTCCAAGTATTATCTCCTCTGTGAAATCTTTGGTTCATGATATCAACAACTATATCACATGAAGTTCTATCTTAAATGGTGGTGTTAGAGTCTTCAATACTTTCCATATAACCTCATGATTTTCTTTGGTTCTTCCTTAAGCTTTAATATCTGTAGTAATTTTTGATATCCTACCTATATAAATTCTTATAGATTCATCTTCTATCATTTTAGCATCTTGAAACACACAAATCCAACTTTGTAACCTCAACTTCTTAGAAAGTGCATCACCTTCAAAACTATTTTCCAAAAATTTCAAAATCAAATGTGAAGTAGCAAGTAATTTTACATGATTGTACTTAATTTTAGGAAGTTTAGTCAATAGTGCTTCTCTAGCTATCATGTCACACATGAAAAGATCTCCTTTTGCCTCAGTGAAAATTTCCAAATCCTATTCTTCAATGATTATCTTTGTTGATTTTGTCAAGATCCAATATCACAAACCCATACACAACAAATGTGTCCTCATCTTTTCTTTCCAGCTATCATAATTTATTCATCAAACTTTGGACTATCTTTACTAAACATTTTCATCATGGATCTCCTAAAGTTGTTAGACTTTTTCCTCAAGGAGTTGATGCTCTGATACCAATTATTAGAAACAATAGTCCACCAAGATAATTGAGGGGGAGAGGGGTTGAATTAGTTATCTAATAATTAAAACATTTATCTTCCTTAAAAAAATTTAATCATTCAACAAAAGTAAATAGATACCATAACAAGATACAAATAAAAAATTACACTAGATATGTTGACTATGGAAACCCTTGATCAGAGGGAAAACCCTAGTAAGAATGATACCCACAAGATGATGTACTCGTATAAATATCCCTTGTTAGGAGTCTATTACAACATTTAGTACAATAAGTCCCTATTAAGAGATTCTAACCTTGTTAGGAGTTGTGGTATAATGTATGCAAGAAGAGCCTAGTGCCCAAATATGCAATTTCAACTACAAGAAGAGCTCACTACTCAAACAAGTAATTTACTACTATCTTTGTTTTTCCTCTACTATTTCCTATGACTTGTCAACTAGACCAATAATTGTCAGACCTTGGAGACTAGGTCATAAATCTTGGATCCAAATATCAAACCATGGATTACTCAATAAAACCTCAGCAATGAAGTTTCCTTTAGCTCTACACTACTTTGCACAACTTCACATTCTATACTCTCTACTACTTATCATTGATCACAAAATCATATCATCTCATATCATGATAAAGGAAAATTCCCTTCCTACTTTGCACAAAATACTATGCAAGAAGAGCCCAGCACCCAAATATGCAATTTCAACTACAAGAAGAGCTCACTACTCAAACAAGTAATTTACTATTATTTTTTTTTTTCCTCTACTATTTCCTATGACTTTTCAACTAGACCAATAATTTTTAGACCTTATAGACTAGGTCATGAACCTTGGATCCAAATATCAAACCATGGATTACTCAATAAAACCCCAGCAATGAAGTTTCCTTCAGCTCTACACTACTTTGCACAACTTGACATTCTATACTCTCTACTACTTATCATTGATCACAAAATAATATCATCTCATATCATGATAAATAAAAATTCCCTTTCTTTATAAGGAGTCCAAAAAAAAATTCCTTGAGCTGGTTGTTAGACCTTCTCAATTAATTATTATAGGACCACATTAACAACACATTAGACTTGTTGATAACGTTAATCTTCCACCTTGCAACTTGAATAACTTTTTTTACACATAATATTATGATGAGTGAGTTAGCCACATCATCCTCAACATTTCTTATTCATGTCCTCAACCTTGACCATCAAGATATTAACTCTACTAAGAGATATAACAAGTTTATTAAAATATTCCTCTATAAACTCTATCTCAGAATAAACATCACCAAAACTTAGATAACTTCTTCTAGATTTATCCTTTCTTCTTCTAACATTAGCTACATATACTAGATACTTATAATTATCTCCCATAACTTTGGATATTTATAATGCTCAACTAGCTACCCATGCTAACTTGATCTTTCTAATGTTCTTCTATCAAATTCCATAGAAAACTATTATGTTGAAATCAATGAAAAACTTAGTTACAAATGTAACATATCATCATAGTAGTACTCCCCCATAGAAATATCATCAAAATTCATGCTTCCAACCAATATTTCAATGATCTCTCCAATCTTCAAATAGATGAGATGGTCTATATTGTTGTAGAAGATGAACCTAATGATGAAAGAGATAAAATGGAACTTATCTCTCATGTTAGAAAAAATGATACATGTATTATTGATAGTGGTTGTTCACATCATATGACTAGTGAAAAAATAAAGTTTGAACATATGGAACACTATGATGGTGGAAGTGTGAGATTTGGAAACAATGGACCATGTTACATAAAGGGAAAACGTTGTATCTCACTAACCAATGAAGCTAGATGTGATAATGATTATTAGGTTGAAGGACTAAAGCATAATATACTAATTGTGGCACAATTGAATAACTTTGGATTCAAGCTATAATTTATTAATGAGAAAGCCAAGTTGCTAGATGTGAAAACAGATCTGGTTAGGTCTGGTAACCAAAAAAAAAGTAACTTATTCTACCTAGATCTTAGTGAAAGATCATGTTTAATTGATCAAGTAGAGGAAAGATGGTTATGGCACAAAAGTTTATGTCATATGAACTTTGATAACCTAATCAAGATAAGAAAAAAGAAAAAAGTGAGAGGTATTCCTAATTTGAGGAAACCTTATATGGGTCTATGCAAAAATTATCAAATTGGTAAGATGGGAAAGACAAATTTTAAGAGGAAAACTATCATTTTGAAGAGGTCTTGGAGTTGATTCATACTAATTTATGTGGACCTATTTTAATTGAGAGCTATAGTGGAGATAAGCATTTTATTCTTTTTTTTGGTGATTATTCTAGAATGATCATTGTAATGTATCTAAAAGATAAATCTAAAGCATTTCAAAAGTTTAAATTGTATCTCTCAAGAGTAGAAAAGGAAACTAGAAAGAAAGTGAAGTGTCTAGAATCAGATAGAGGTGATGAATTCATTTCCAATGAATTCATTGAAAGAGGAATTAAAAGGCAAGTATCAGCCCCTAGTACACCACAACAGAATGGTATTCTTGAAAGAAGGAACAAGTTTATCATGGATTGTGCAAGAACTTCAATTATAGAAAATAATCTTGTAACCAAATACTAGAAGGAAGAAATCAATATGGAAATACATACATTGAACATAGTACAATTGAAGAAAAATTCAAATCAAACTCCTTGTGAACTATGGTATGGCTACAAGCTTAATGCAAGTTACTTGAAAGTACTTGGTAGAAAATGTTATATCTTGAAGGAACCTAGGAAATGAAAATTTGATGTCAGAGGTGATGAAGGCATATTCCTAGGATATTCCTATAGAAGTAAAGTGTATAATGTTTAAATTTATCAACTCATAAAATCATAAAAAGTACATATGTGAGAATTGATGAATTTTTAGAAAATAGTGAAGAATAAAGCAATAAAGAACCTAAGGATTACAAAAAGTTCATCTACTATGAACCTAATACATTGTCAAATCCAATTGGAATTCAATAGACTTCACCTCTTGAGTCCCCAAAATCTCTAGAGGCTACCAAGTTGCAACCAATGTAAATCTTGTCATAGTCTAAAGGACATGAGCCTTAGTCAGAAGCTACTGAGCTATTTCCAGAAAAAACTGAGTGTAAAGGACCTAAGTCATAGGCAATGTGATGCTAACTTGATACTAAAGATCATGGTAAGACTATTGGAATAAGTTCTAAATCCAAAGTACCTATGTTAGACAGATATGTTAGAATATACCATGCACTAGATTAGATCATTGGAGAGAAGTCAGATGGAACAATGACAAGAAACAAATTGAAACGTACATGTTTTCTTATTGAATTTGTGCATAGATCAATTAAAGATGCTTTGGATAATGAAAGTTGGATTGAAGAAATGATTGAAGAGATATAATATATAAAAAGGAATAAGACCTGGACTCCTACTCCTAGACCCAAGGATAAGAATGTAATTGGCATGAGGTGGTTTTTTTTTAAATCAGTTGAATGAAGATGGAGAAGTTTATAGAAACAAAGCAAGGTTAGTATACAAAGGCTATTCTCAAGAAGGTATTGATTATGGTGAAACATTATCACGTGTTGCAAGATTAGAAGGTGTTATAACATTACTTGCTTATCATTCACATAAAGGATTTAAATTTTATCAAATTGATGTGAAATATGTAGTCTTGAATGGAATTCTTGAAGAGGAAGTTTACATAGAACAACCAAAAAGTTTTGTAGATCATAGAAAAAAAGATATGGTTTATAAACTACAAAAGGCATTGTATGGAATCAAGAAAGCTCCTAGAGCTTGATATGAAAGACTTCATTACTACTTGATAAAGATTAGCTTTCAAAGAAAAAACTGATAAAAATAGCCTATATATCAAAGAAGGACCAGACAAGAAGATTGTATTGGTAGAAATATTTGTGGATGACACATTGTTTACAAGAAATGATGACTTATGAAAAGATTTTTTAGAAGAGAAAGAATTTGAGATCTCATGTTTGCAGAGATAAAATTCTTTGTTGGATTGTAGATATAGTAGAAGAAAGATGTGTTGAAAATTGGCTAATAGAGATACGTAATTATTGTCATTTATGGCAACACATGATGTAAATGGTCATAGGAAACCTTGAAATAAAGATACTTAGTATTTGGTAATTAGAAAATTTTCTAAGTATAGAATTTTGTTTATAGTAGTGAATTATTTTCTTTATAACTTATTACTGACATCATATTATGATTAGCACTATTAGATGGATATAATGTACATGTTGGCAATGATATGTATAACCTCAAAAGTCAGTATGGACTATATGGAATAGAGATAATCATGCTTGAAGCAAAACAAAACAACAAAATTGAAGGAAAGAATTATTTTAGTTATAAGATAATTACTTGTCCAATTAGGGCTGACATCCTAGATGTTTAGTCTAAGTTGGAAAAGTGGGTTGTGG
Source organism: Cupressus sempervirens (assembly GCA_028749045.1). NCBI lineage: Eukaryota > Viridiplantae > Streptophyta > Pinopsida > Cupressales > Cupressaceae > Cupressus > Cupressus sempervirens. The sequence goes on from CM053789.1 coordinate 735,175,393, forward strand.
TCTTAGCCAACCTAGCAGCAATTTGTCTAAAGGTATGGTATTTATGTAAAGGACATTTTGTAATGAGAACTGTAATTGTAATTATGACTACAAATGCTATCTTGTAATTGTGACTATATGTGATTTTTTGTGAAAACAATATATGTGAAGTTTTATATGAGCTATTTTTTTATCCAAGATATAGCTAACGATTAGATATTAGTCAAGGAAGAAGATATAATTGGAAGTGCATGTTTGGGCAATGGACTCATCTTGCATTTATTGTACTATAACTCCTAATAGGGTTAGAATCTCCTAATTGGTTTTCAAAGTATCCTTATACTGAAGTTTCTCATTGACTCCTAATAAGGTCCATCCTCTAACAAGGAACTTATATATTAGTATATTATCTAGTGGGTATCATCCCCACTGGCGTTTTCCCTTGGCTAGGGTTTTCCTAGTTAACAAAATATGGTATTATGAGTTATCTTTGTGCATTGTTACTATTACTATTTAGTATTACTTTATGCTTTTTAATACATGGTTTAAAGCAAGAAATAATATCTAGTTGGTGATTAAATTTTATAGATTATTGATTCACCCCCCTAGTAATCCCTACTTCTAACAATTTCTATTAGAGAAAAGTTACTTTGGAGAGGCTTAATAGCTTAAGTAAGATCCCTATGGATATGGAAGAGTTGATGAAGACTTTTAAAGAAGCCATTAAACAAATTGATCTCGTTATTGAAGAAAGAGATAAGTTGAAGGAAAGACATGAAGACTCCAAAGTGTACATTGATAAATTGAAAGAAAAGATTGAACATCTCAAATCCAAGCCTAAATCTACTGAAT